>OY856187.1:239244504-239327530 GCA_963693315.1 Diogma glabrata | reverse complement strand
TGTCGAAGGTACCGACCTCATCATCTGCGATCCAAATTTCTTATAGAAAAATTAGTTTTGGAAGTCGCTTAAAGGTAGCCTAGTTAGCTAGGAACAAATCAAAATTCTTCCTCATACTTCTGATATTCTGATGAATCATCATTGGAGTATCTACAACAAAATTATTATGATTAATATTAGTAATCTTAAGAAAATTGGAATCAGAACGGAAGAACTCGTAGAGCAAGAACCCTGAGATAGGCTAGCAATATGATTATTATTTATAGACATATACATTGAAACTATTTAAATTGATAAATTAAGCGATTGCAAGTTTCAAGGTTCTTATGGTTATACGAGTTGTTCCATCCGATTTTCTCATGAATATGTTGCCATTGCTGGTCCATAGATATTTATATTCCACATTTTTCTTGACATCTTTTGCTTGTTTCATTAAATTTCTTTTCTTTGCTGTCAGACACTCATTTACATATATCGAATTTTCTTTCCCTGTACTAAATCCATATAACTTTGTTGTTAGTTGTTTACGATATTTTTTCTTGTTTTACATTATTTATTGTTTTGTATGATGATTGACGACTTTCACAAATAAGCTAACTGTATTCGATTTTAAATTATTATTTTTATTTATGTTTTTATTGTGACCAATTTTTCCTGCATAATTATTTGAGTTGATAGTAGAAATGTTGATATCGGTTTGGTTGTCTGCGTATGCTACATCATTGATAGATTTCGTTGTTCCGTTTTTACTTGTGTTGTTTTGCTCCTTATTTTTTAAATGAACTTTATGACAAAGGTTGATGTCTTTTTGGTCTACCGTTACGGCTAATTTATAAAAAAACTGTGTAGCAATTTCATATGGTGAGCCTTCACACGTCGATGAAATTCCTTGAATTTCTATACAGTCATTCAAATATTTTTGATCAGAGTTATCTAAAGAAATCTCCAACTGTATTAACCGATCCTTTAGATATTGGTTTTCTTATATATCATTGCATTCACAACATATAAAACTAGGCTCAGATTACCTTAAAACCTTTTTTGCATAATTTTCAAGACATCATAAAAATACGAAATTTTAAATGTTACAAAATTAACAAATTAACACACAAGAAGACAATTATTTTAATTAAAACTTTAACTTGATTATTTTGACAGTACGGTTAACTTTTTGTACTATTTTTTTTGTATTGGTTGATTAAAATTTTTTTATTTTATTTTGTCATCCACACCCAACAGAAAACAAAATTGTAAAAAAAAAAAAATTTTCTTCCTTATCCAATAGTTTTCATCCTGTTACTGTTAGTTTTTCCATTTTTTGCCTGTTTTTAAGGTATCTAGATTGGTCTAAAGAGTAAAAGGTCTATAAAAGGCAGAATTATTGTTCAAAACATGATTAAAGCCAAAACATAAATATATGCCTTTACCAAATATTTAATGCATTAAATTGTACTATTGGAGGACTATTCTGTTGAAAATTTACATTGTTCTGTCGATGTTTTTAAAATCTGAAAATTAGTTATTTTATTGGTATTGACAAACGAAAAATTTAAATTCAGCTACTAGTTCTAAAGCACCACACACCGGAAATGAGATGAATCATAAATTTCTAATAACCCTTCTTCGATAAAATATCTATTTCTACAACCACTTGCAAAAACTTATAGCAATTGAACCAAATTTCTGAGAGTTTTTAATAAAAATGCCGACGTTATTATACTGAGAACACTTTAAAAACTGAAATATTTATTTATATTTCGCTTATTAAGTTTTATATTTCACTTATTAAAATTAAAAATACCGTAATTTTTCACTTAAATAATGTTTTAAGTATTTTTGTTCAATCTTCCTTTCGCTTTGGATGTTGATTTATAAAACTAACGATGTGAACTGCGGAAGTTAATTTTTAAATTTTCAATCATATTTCAATCATACGAGAAACAACCATATTTAGAATTGTATCGGTTGAAATGACCATGTATATATTGAAAATAACCATATTATGTTTCGTTTGAATTTACCGCATGATGGAAAATAAGTTAAGTATGATTGAAAACAACCATAAGTTTGGTTAGTTTTCTATATTTATGTATGATTAAAATCAACCATAATCATGGTTGAGTTTAACCATGCAATGGTTGAGTTAAACCATGCAATGGTTATGTTTAACCATGTTAATAACCCTAAGTTTGGTTATTTGTCTATATTTATGTATGATTAAAATCAACTATAATCATGATTGAGTTTTACTATGCAATGGTTATGTTTAACCATGTTAATAACCATAAGTTTATTTCTAAAAGAACTATACCATGGTTAAGACTAGTGATGCACCGAGTACCCGGATATTACCCGTTACCCGCTTAACCGGTCCAATTTTGAAATACCCGGTGTTTACCCGGAACCAGCAATTTTTTAATTACCTGACACCGGGTAAAAATGAAACTAAAAATAGTCTGAAATTTATAAATTCAATTTATTCTTTTGAAATAAAATAATAAAAAACAAAAATCCTAAATAAAAATCAACTGAATTTTAACATACGAACTGGTGTTATTAACCAATCAGAAATAAGAATTTTCTGGTGGATATAAAATTCTTTTTTGTGATTGGTTGATAATAGAAATCACAGTCCACAGTTCCATGTGAAAACTGTAGGATAACCACCTTTGCTGATCATTTATTCTGTAACTTTTATGACTTGCATTCGCAACCGTTGCTTTTTAGAAAACTCTGCGAGAGGGCCAACGAATTTCAAAATGTTGCAATAATCTTTTAAAATAGTCGTTTTGAGACGAGCATGTTCTACAACGGGATATTTTAAAAGCAAACGCATGAGACATTTCTGAGGCTCTTTTTTATTGATTGTACTGCGCACATGATGGAAGTATGTCAATAAGTAAAATTTTGTCTCATGCGGAGAGTTTGTTGAGTTTTGTCAAATCCGAAACCCGGAATTACTACGCCTACAACTTGGAAACTACAGATTAAACTAGTCGAGGTGGTCACTCAGTTATAACCCACCTTAATTAAAACCCAGTTTAAACCTTTTAAATTAAATTATGAAATTTGTCTTGTTAAACTGCAATTTTTGAAATTTATTCAAATTTAATTCATATTAAAATTTATTCTATAAATTTTAATGTAAAACATTACATATTCTAGTTGTTTTCAACTTTTTACCCTTTAAAGTAATTAAATTGCTAAATATTTACAGAATTCTCGGTTGTTTTTAATGAAAATTTAATCAAATACCCGGACCGAGTACCTGGTCGGGTATTATGAAAAACAGGCCGGGTACCCGATACCCGGCATTTTGTATTTTTAGGACCCGATGTATCACTAGTTAAGACTATATATTTTAGAACAATTTTTTATAAACATAAGCACATTATTATGGTTAAAATTTGATTATGGTTAAAACAAAAATAAATTTAGTTATTTTAACTAGAGTTTTGTTTGTTCTCATCATTTTTCAATATTTCAAACATTGTATGGTTAAAACAACCCACTGGATAACCATGCGATTTTTTTGTGTGTAGAAATTTGTGCAGTTTAACATGCCAATTGAATCGTCTTCGACAATATGACATGACCTCGTATTTTCCAACCCAACTGCTGGAAGAAAAACCATTTTCAGAATACAGAATGCATTGATTCTCAGTTTAATAACTTACTCTATCTGAGCTTTATTTCAAAGAAAATTTCATTTGTGCTATATATTTTATTTTATTTTGACGACTAGCTTCATGCGAAATAAAAATGACTGAGGATGAACCCAATTTTCTCGAAACTTGTCATCAAAATAAAATAAAATATATGTACATATATGACAATTAAAACAGGGTGTTTTTAAAAAAAACTCAGATAGAGTAAACCAATATTATTGTGATAAAGCGTTTTAAAAATAAGAATTAAGAGCTTCGAAAGATGTTATTACATATTCTCTCAATTAATTCTAATTACTAGTCTAAAAACGATTTTTTTTTAATCGGCCCAGTATAGCTTTGTAGTTGTCCTCGGCGGTCCCGGACGGTGCCGCGGCAGACAGACGGTCAACTTTTTACTTAATTTTGTTTTGCCTAAGACTTCAAGTGCCTAACAGAGAACTGAAATATTGAGAATTTTCTCATAATTGTAATACTTATATCTTTCAGACCGCAGAAATAAATATATTATAATACTGATTTATTGCTGTTAAAAAATAAACAGTAAATAGTCCTCATCAATCAAAATCCCTTTCCTATTCCATCGTTATATTCACAGTTTTTGGAAGCCGTCCCTTACTCTCAATGAAATAAACTGAAATAGATAATTTTCGTTTTTATTCCAAATAATCAATCTTTATTAGACCACCTTAGCACACCTATATAAAACAAAACGAAAAAAAAAAATTAATTTACAGTCAAATTTGCTTCTCCTACAATTTTTTTCTTCTTACTATATCTTTTATGTTTTGGCTCTATAAATCATTGAAGCGGCAAAACTTGGATATACTAAATTTATCAATATTTTCGTTGGTTACTTTTTATAATTTGTATGATTATATATTATCTATTTTTTCCTGAATAAACATAAACGATAGCTTCTAGGAATTTAAGAATCATAAATAAAAGTCATTAAATCATATTTATGTAACGTAATTTCTTAAGTATTTAACGAAAAGAATAATGGTTTTTTATAATGGTATGAAATGTAATAGTAAAATATAATTATGGCAGTAATAGTAAAGTTTGTTTATGACACGTGTTGCAAGTTTTTGATTTCTTTATGACACGGGTTGCAAAGCATTATGTCAAACATAAGTGTTATGAAAGCAGCTCGCATTAATTTCTTAATGCTTATCGTAGATGATAAAAGCTTAAACTGAATGAAAAACCAGCACCTTTCTTAACAAGGCAGCCATATAGACATAGCCTGAAATGTAGAGTGTAGATAGTTAGGTCCTTTCAACATTCTTCATGTTCAAAGGTTGAAGATAGCTTGATTCCAAAGATGTGACTGTGGAGCCCAGAAAGAGTAAAATATTCCTCCCACAATGTAAGGAACTGTATTAAATTCTCTTCAAAATAAAAACGATATGTAGCACCATTTCATATTCTAAGCTCTACCATTTTACATCGCTTATCTCGGCTCCCATTCTTAAGAATTGGAATTGGAATAATAATGGGAAGAGAACTTCTGAGACTACATTATCAAATAATTTGAGGATTGCCAAAAAATTTCTAGCAGACTTGGGTCACACCGAACGGAAACACTCTAAATCAAATTGATCACGTACTAGTAAGAGCACGATTATTTTTTAGCGTTTTGGATTTGCGATCTTTTAGATATGCATACATTGGAAGTAACTGCTTCCTTGTATGTACTTCAGCAAGGAACATCAATCACGTTGCTTCTTTTAAAAGGTAAAACCCGAAAGAAGGGACCTCAAAATGAATCGATAGCTATTCAAAACGAAAATGGGGAGCTACAAGTAGACTTTAAAAATATTTTATAGATACTTTAGCTGCTTATTTTGAGAATATTCTTATCATAAGTGACCAGCAGGAATTCCGGAGACGAACAAAGCTTATTGCATCAACGGTACATGGAGATCAACCCACAAAAGGGAAATTCGATGCAGCACTGTCAAAATTAAAACGTAATAAAGCATCTGGTATCGAAAATTTAAAAACCAAAATGATTGTATATGGTGGTGAAACTCTATCTTCCAGGCTATTTGTACTTGTTTAACTAATTTGGAGGACTGAAACCATGCCACAGAATTGGAATACAGCCATGCTGATGACAATCCATAAAAAAAGTAATCGCTTCCCAACTAGCATTTTATGTAGCTTCTTTTAAAACACCAAACTATCTTCCCCACCTTCATAACTTCATTAAAACTTCTAAGCGGTTTCGATAAAGGCCATTTCGAGAAATTTCCCCGCCCTTAACGAAGCTATGATTTGTAAAAGGCTTCGGAAATAACTTCAGTATGGTCTTTTGTAAGCAGTTATGCAAGCTGAATATAATTTATGGTTTCGGAAGTTATAGATTTGGTAAAGTGCTTCTAATAGCACGTTTTAAGCAATCTTTAGAAGTCTTATAGCTATTAAAAATGTGACAAAAATAATACAATGTTTTTTATATAACATATGGGTAGTTCTACACACGAAAGAAGAAAATGGAGCTAATTACGGCACGACATGTTTTTTGCGTATAAGTTCTGGCAAGTAGTTTTAGTTAAAGTTGATGACGTTCCTTCAACTTTTCTGAATGTGGCCAGTCACAAAAAAAAATGTGTTTTGATTGGACAGGAGAATAATAACAAATTCGAGGGACAAACTTTAATAGGATATATCTTATATGAAATATAGAGTAATGTTATGATTATTCACACATTATTAAAGCATCATTACTCAAAATTATTACTACAGTGTAAATTTGTCTCTACACACTTAGAACCATTGATTATTTAGGTTTACCAGCTTTGACTTTCAAGATGGGACACGCCAGGGGACTGATGATTTGACGTTTTGAATAATTTTTTTTGTAAGAAATATATTTCGAAACGGGTTTATTTTGGGTGACCAGCTAGACATTGTTAAGGTTTACAAATTTCATTTGAAAAACATTTTTTTTTCATATTAATATACGAAATAAGCAGAGCCGTCCAAAATTCCTATGTTTGTAGAACTACCCATATATCAACAGTATTTTAACGTAAATATTGTTATTGCTTTGTTATTATATACTTTAGTGTTTAAATTTAAAGTTTTTGTTTACGGTCGGATCAAGTTTCGAACTCTGGTCGTTCGATCGTTTGTCATGCAAGCTATGCAATCGGTTAATTTAAATGTTAAGAAACAATAAATATTCAAGATTTTATTAAAATTTTTATCTATACGATAGCAATGGATCTAACCATTCTACGTAAAACGTGTTCGTAGAATAAAAAATAAGACAAAAATTGATACTAAAAATGAATTAAAATAATTGTGATGTTGAGTCGATCGTCCAAAATCAAATTTTATATCGTCGCTGGTCGAGTTGGTTAAATGGTTAACCATAAACTTTGATCAGAAGGACGCCGGTTCGATTCCCGAGCCGACCGGAATTGAGATAAAACATTTGTTAACAATTTTTCATTCTATTCAATTGAATACATTCATTTCTAGTGTGTTATAATTCTAAACAATAAATATCTTTGATAGTAATTACAATAACAATGGCTTCTATAAGACTTCCATAGAATTCAGTTTTTAATTTAGATGTAGAAAATATATTATAATTCAGGGGCTTACTTTGTATGGAAAAAGGTGCGTGGCATGTAATTTAAATGGGGTTTTTAACGGTGAAACTATAATCTTAGATTTACGTTCTTAAAAGATTTTGTTTCTTTTTAACAGACGTAAAAGAATATTGACAAATCTTTTTTCTATTTGTTTTATTAATACATACAAAGATTTTAGGTATAGCAACATAAAGGTGTTATTTTTTTTTCAATCATTAACTTTTAGCGTATTTACACCTTTATTTGAACAATTTTTTTTTAAAAATAAAAAGTTATGTAATTATTAATAAGTGTCACTACAACAGGCATTCTAGGGTGCTGATGAACGCAGTTAATTTTTAAAAATGTTATATAAATGTAAAACAATAACAATACAAGCAACGATATATCACATCATCCATTTGCTGTAAATTATTTTAATAGAGTGACTAAATTATGAAACTCTGTATCGCCCCTGAGTTTGGCTCTCAGAAATGTAAAGAAAATTCATATACCATTTTTTATAAAACTTAGCCAAAAAATCTGTAAATTTTCTCCACTTTAGTTGATTTTTGATTCTGATTCTCTAGTTGATTATGATTTTGATTGATTTTTTGTCTATTTCAAGACTCTAAATAAAGAATATTTTATATTGTGCAAAATGTGTCTAAATAAGACATTAAAACACAAAAACCACCGTATGCACAATACTTTTCTGACAAAAACGAAACGATTTCAATTTCGTATAAGCTCTTCTAGTTGAAATAATAGTTTCCCTAAGAAGCAATAGTTTCCGTCAGTTTGACATATTTTATTTTTGCAAAACAGTCTCGATAAAACTTCTAAAGGTTCGATATTGAAGCAAATTTTAGACTTTGACAGCTAAAATTCTGTAAGATCTTTAAACAGTTACATCTGAAACAACTTCAAAGCTAATTACAGCTATAACTTCTATAACCTTTTTTCGGAAGCTTTATTTAGTGTTGTATAGAAAAGTTTCGGTCCGAAACACGTAAAATGTGAATTGTAGTTTTTTTCTGAGAAACTTCAAACCATACCTTTGAATTGAAAATATTCCAATTACTTCCTTACTTACTTGAGTTTAATTGATCTCAAAAATCCAAAATAAATTTAAAATTCCCTTAATGCAGTCTAATGTTAATACATATAGAACTACAAATTGACCAAGTGTCAGCCCTTTATTTCACATTGATTGGAAACAATCAATAATGACTATACAATCGTGACTTAGGATGTTAATTAGAATAGAAATGTTCCCCATTCTATGAATTCACACAAAGTATTGTCTAGAAATTTAATGCAAAAAATCCCATATAATGTAAAAGTATTTCCATAATATGGAGTCAGACAGTGGAAAAATTCAACTTAAGTAAAAAATAATTAAGTGATGAATAAGTTTCAACTTTGAAATTGTCATCGCCTCAACGGCGTAATCGATAGCGTGTCTGCCCAAAGATTCGAGCCGGGCACTGACGAGGGTAGGTTCGAATCCGATCCGAAACACGTAAAATGTGAATTGTAGTTTTTTTCTGAGAAACTTCAAACCATACCTTTGAATTGAAAATATTCCAATTACTTCCTTACTTACTTGAGTTTAATTGATCTCAAAAATCCAAAATAAGTTTCGGTAAAGTTTCTAATATTGAATGTAGAAGTATTTTAGATGCTTTCACTGCGGTTTTGGGGAGAACGAGAACTTCTCTGTGGAAGTTCTATCGAAACTTTATAGAAGTAAAATATAACTAGTCTTCACTTAGAAGCTTTACCAAAGCTTTATTAAAGCTTAAGCTGGTATAACTCAAAATTGAAAATTAAATTTGTTAGTTTAGTGATTGTAGAAATTTCCTGTGTAAACACAGCGTCCAAAATAACACACAATATATTTCTACTAAATAACACTTAAAAATTTATTCACAAAAACTAATTTAAAAATAACTTCTATTTACACAGCGTTTTGTTTACCATTAATTCATTTCACATTCCACTTAAATTATTTCCACTATCGCAGTCTTTACATCATCGCAATTTAAAATAAAAATAATCATGTCTGTCTGAAGTAAACCTGTTTAATTACTATCCTGTAATAGGAGGTCTGGTAGACCGTTGAGTTCTACCAGTTGGTCGTTTCACGCAAGATCCACCCTGCCGCTAGCTCGATTGAGCAAAGGTTCTTCCGACCAACCTCTTTACAAAGATTTTAAACAAATCGAGAATAACATACGCGCGTACCACAAACACCACTCAGTTTCCGAAGGAAAGGCCGTCATACCACAACTCTTCCTGTTGATCTAAGTTAATACTTAATTTGCATTTATTATTATGCTTAATAAAATCAACCCGATTACCAATTAAAACACAATTTTAAATTTATTTTAATAATATTAATAACATTACCTGTGCACCTTCTAATATATGTTGAAATTTTCTCCAATTTCAATTCAAGATAACTCAAAATAGGTATGGTTTAAATATTTCTTTCTCCATTCTATAATAGTATTTTATTTATGCCCGATTTCTTTAGTTCTAGATAAGTTTTCGATAACTTTAGATCTTAGATCTTAGATCTAACAGAATCGGTTTTCTTCACCTTTGGGTAGGGTTTATCTACCAGATAAAGTTATTTGTAACTTGAGGTACCAGACATCTAACAGATAAGAATGAAAGTTTGAAACAATTGTTAAATATATATTTAAATTTATATTTATAAAGCTAACTAAGTATGGAGGATAAAAACAAAATTGCAAATTTGATAGAAGATTCACGAGGATATATAAATAGATCAATCTTTATCTGACGTTTCTTTTGAAATAAATTTCTCATTTGTATTGTGGTTTCAGTATCGATTGTAAATATGTCGCATTTTCAGAGTTTCTAAAAAAAATCTTAGAAGCTTCTGAGGACTTCAAAGCCCTTTCAAAATAATCGTATTCTACCCTAGAGAATTTACGTAGTCTTAAAAATATTGTTACGTTTTTCTAAACTTCCTTCGAATTGGCCTAACTCACAATTCGATAAACGCAATTCCCAATCTCTTTCTGAGTTCGATCACTGATTAGTAAGCAAACACACCAGGTTTTATTAAGTATTCAACACCTTAACTGTTCCACAACAACAGGAAAACAATACAGCAAACAATATTCCCAACTAGAATATTCTTCCAACAGCTTCGAAACTCCAACGGTTTATTGTAGAAATTTCCAATTCACAACGTTCAAAATAATACACAAAATATTTCTAATTAATAACACTTATAACTTTATTTACAAAAACTTTACACAAAAACTAATTTAAAGATCACTTTTATAATTTTTAACTTCACAACCGCAGGTTTAAAATAAACTAATTAAAAACTACAAAAGGTATTTTTCTTATATACCTTCTGCAATACTTCTAGATAATTCGACATCACTTTCCAGAAACCTTGAGAAAACATTAGAATATTCGATTATTTTACGTTATGTTGATTTGATTCATAAAATCGTTTATGTTGACCCTATTTCTAAGAAGAGACAACAACAACAATATTCATTTCACTCAATTTCTGTTGTGTTTTGTTGATTTTATTTTCCTGGAAGTGACCGTAATCGTTTAGATCTTTCTGTAATCGTCTAGATTTTTCTGCAATCGTAACAATACCCTCCACTTAAGCCTGTTCGTCCCGAACAGGATCTAGCTCTCCTTTGTATAAGGCCAATCTTTCCAAATGTACTACTTTCGCTTTGCCTCGATGGCCTTTCTTAATTCTATAAACCACGTCATTCAACTTCGTTATAATATTGTAAGGTCCTTCCCATGCAGCTTGCAGTTTTGGTGATAACCCTCGTTTTCGTTGTGGGTTGTGTAGCCATACTAATTGTCCTTCTTCGAAACCTTTATTATTAGATCGTATATCATATCGGGCTTTCATTTTATCACTGGTCAGTTGTATCTTCTGCCGAACAAGATTGTGAATATCCTCAAGGTTCTTCCTGATTCGGTTGACGTATTCTTGCGCAGACAATGATGTTGATGGTACCGCTCCAAATTTGAGGTCACCAGGAAGTCTTAAATCACTTCCAAAAATAGTTTGAGCTGGTGTCATGGTCGTAGTGTCATGAACTGCTGATCTGTATGCCATCAAAAATAAAGGAATGTGTTGATCCCAGTTACGTTGATTCTTACTGACCACTTTTGCTAGAAATTTCTCCAAAGTAGCATTGAATCTCTCAACCATCCCATCTGACTGTGGGTGTGAAGCTGTCGTCCTCGTTTTGTTAATCCCCAGCATTTGACAAATTTCCTGGAATACAGCTGACTCGAAGTTCCGTCCCTGATCGGTGTGGATCTCCATAGGAACTCCATAGCGGCTAATCCAGTTATTTATTACAGCTTCAGCGATTGTGGTTGCTTCCTGGTTGGGAATCGCACACACTTCCGGCCACTTACTGAAGTAGTCCATGATCACAAGCACATATTTATTCTGATTATCAGTTGTTGGAAATGGTCCCGCTACATCCATTGCGATCCTTTCAAATGGAGCACCTACATTGTATTGCTTCATTTTTCCATGACTTCTTCGTGCGGGTTCTTTCACCGCCGCACATTTATCGCATTTTTGACACCATTCTACAATTGATTGCCGAGTCCCCGACCAGTAAAACCGTTGTCGTATTTTTGCAAGAGTCTTATTGATCCCAAGGTGACCTCCACTCGGTCCTTCGTGATACTCCTTCAGTACTGCTTCTATTTTCCCTTTTGGTACCACTGTAAGGGATTGCTTTATCTTGCCATCTGAGCTTTCCCATATTCTCTTTAGGCATCCATTCTCTAACTGGAGACTGTCCCATTGCGCCCAGTACGCCTTCAAAGTTGGAGTTTTATCAGAAATTTCTCCCCATACTGGTTTGCAACCCTTTTCCTTGAACTCGATGATAGGTGCAAGATCCGGATCTTCTAATTGATCTTTTCTTATGGCTTCAGCTGTCCATTCATCGTCAGGTAGCACTTGTAGTAATCGTACATCGATGATGTTCTCCTTATTTTCTTGACGACTGCAATGCTTGCATTCAACTTGACAGGGTCGTCTCGATAATGCATCAGCGTTCCCATGTGTAGTACCCTTTCGATGTTCAATGTCCAAATCGTACGCCTGCAACCGTTCGATCCAACGTGCTACTTGTCCCTCTGGATTTTTGAACTGGAGTAACCACCTTAACGCACCATGGTCAGTTCTGAGATGAAATTTCTGACCATACAAGTATTTATGGAAATGTTTGACGGATTCCACAATAGCCAATAATTCCTTTCGAGTTACACAATAATTCCGCTCCGGCTTGGATAGCATTTTCGAGAAATAAGTTATCACCTTTTCCTGACCATCTATATTCTGCGACAAGACTCCTCCTATACCTTCATTACTGGCATCAGTATCCAAAATAAACTGAACATTTGGTATGGGATAGGACAGAATTGGAGCCGTACATAATCTCTTTCGGAGCTCCACAAATGCTTGTTCTTGAGGTTGATTCCATTCAAATGCCTTATCTTTTCTGGTTAACTCATGCAGACTTTTGGCAACGTTGGCGAATCCTGGCACAAACCGCCTGTAATATGTGCACAATCCAAGGAAGCTTCGTAGTTCATGTAGGTTCTTTGGTCTTGGCCAGTTCATAACTGCTGCAATCTTGTCAGAATCTGTATGAATTCCCATTGCCGTAACCTTGTGTCCCAAATATTTTACTTCTTCCTTGAAAAGTGAACACTTTTTGGGACTTAACTTTAAACCGGCTGCTTGCAACCTTTCCAGTACCTCCGCCAAGTTCCTCAAGTGGTCATCAAAGTCTTTTCCCATGACGATGATGTCATCCAAATATACAAGGCATGCTTTCCAGTGCAAGCCTTTAAGTACCCGTTCCATTAATCTCTCGAAAGTTGCGGGCGCGTTGCATAACCCAAATGGCATGACATTAAATTGCCATAGTCCATTACCTACACTGAACGCCGTTTTCTCCCGATCTTCCACCGCAACTTCCACCTGCCAGTAACCACTCTGCAGATCCAGTGTTGAAAACAATCTTGAACCCGATAATGTATCCAGTGTATCATCAATCCTAGGCAATGGGTAGCTATCCTTCCTCGTAACTATGTTTAGTTTCCTGTAGTCAACACAAAATCTCAAGCTTCCATCTTTCTTGCCAACTAACACCACAGGTGAGCTCCAGGGACTGTCTGAAGGCTCAATCACACCAGCTTCTTTCGTATCTCTCACCATTTTATCAGCTTCCTCTCTTTTAGCTAATGGTAATCGTCTTGGTGCCTGGCGTATCGGCTTTTCTGCTCCGGTGTCAATACGTTGTTTTACCATATTGGTTCTGCCATTCCCTTCAGGTGTACTACAGAATACAGACTTGTGCCGCTCCAACAATTGACGTGCTGCTTTCTTCTGTTCTTCTGAAAGCCCTTCTGTCCATTTCTGCACAAGTTGCTCCATTTCTGCTTTTTGTTGTTTTGTGTTGACCGAACAATTGATGTTTTTCTGCTCGCACTTTATTATTTTAGCTACCTCTTCACATTGTCCTATGATTGATCCTTTCTTCATTGTTTTCTGGGTATCTGACAGATTTAAAACTCTTACTGGTATTTTGTAATCAGCATCCGATCTAACTAAGGTTTTTCCTATTACGACTTCTTTATAATTTTGATCTTGTTTATTGGCTTCCACAACCCACAACCTGGGTGACCCAGAACCTCCTTCCAATTTTCCCCAAATGATTGTTTCTGATTGGGGTGGCAGCTTTTCTCTGTGATCTAATATTATTCGACGGACACAATTTGAATCTTCACCATTAAATTGGAGTGGCAACTCGACATTTCCGTACGTGAGTACTCCTTTGCCAGCATCAATAACGAATCCATTTGGCCTCATGAAGTCCATTCCTAGGATGACTTCATCCACAATGTCAGCTACAACCACTTCATGTTGAAAGTGAGTATTCGCTATTTCAAAGTTGACCACTTTCTTTCCTTTAATACTTGCACTTTCGCCAGTAGCTGTCTGCATTCGGCATCTTCCTGCTGGTTTTAGTTTCCCTTTCACAATATCAGTGCGGACAATTGTATTTGTTGCTCCCGTATCTAACGTGATGACACAACTTTTTCCATCAATATTAGCCCTAATAGTAAGGCTGTCACCTCCCCTTGTCAATCTCGAAACATGGATGAAGGCTATGGGGCAATCGGTTGTGGGAGCCAGCTTACGCCCCTTTAGGCTGACTCGTTGTAGTTTAACTGATGCGGTGCTACTCCATTGTCTTCCCTAGCTTGCTGCACCCGTTCTTCTGCTTGACGTCGCTGCATAGGCGATGCTGATCTTGCTCGTTTCCTTCTAACATCTCGACATTCTCTCGAAATATGGCCCAACTTGCCACATAACCAGCATCGTATTCTGTCACCTCGAATACTTTCTCGTGCTCTGGGCTTGTAATTGTTATCATCAGCCAACTCTACCCGGCGTATTTTAATTGATGGTTTAATAATTGCTTGTGCCGTTTCATTTGTTAAGGCATAAGCAATGGTTTCTGCGAATGTTGCTTTTGGCGACAACATTACAGCTTTTCGTGTTTCTGGATCACGAATACCATCAGTAAACGCCTCGATCTTCATTTTCTCCATAAAATATGGTGGAGTGTTCGAGTGTGCCAAATGTACAAGCCTCTCCACTGCCGAGGAATAGTCCTGTAAGCTTTCTCCGTTGCGTTGCAAGCGACCTTTTAACTCGATTCTGTATAACTCCTTTTTATGGTCGCTGCCATATTTTCGTTCCAACGTATTCATCACTTCAGCATAACTTTTGCGATCGTTTTCTGGTACTGCCTGTAATGCTTCAGCTGCTTCCCCCTTAAGAGCAACTATCAATGCAGCTAGTCGATTTTCTGCGTTCCAAACATTCTGGTCTGCTGCTGTTTCAAACTGGAACTTAAAGATGCCGAAAGATGTGGTTCCGTCATACGATGGTGGTTTCAATTTAATATTAGCTACTTGCTGCACCACCTGGGAAGTAACTTTAGTCGTCTCAACATCCTGCAACCGTTTTTCGAAATCATCAACTTTGGAAAGTACCTTTTTGTTTTCGTCAAGCACTTTTTGTTCTAACTCTTGGATATCGTTTTGAATCTTCTCGACTTTTCCATCGAATGCCGTTGACATTTGTAGAAGTTTCTCATCCATAATTTGTTTGACTTCGTCGCGACTCATAGCAATGTTTGTGTTTATTGCTTCTAACTGTTGATTGATGTTACTGATTTCTTCTTTAGTAGCAGCCATTTGTTGATTGATGTTACAACTAATTTCTTCCTTGGTAGCAGCCATTTGTTGATTGATGTTACAACTAATTTCTTCCTTGGTAGCAGCCAAGCTTTGATTCACATTGGAACTTACAACATCCAGTTTTTGATTCATATTGGCATTTACGGCAGCCAATTGCTGATTCATATTCAAATTTATTTGTTGCATCATAGCCATTAACTGTGCAAAATCACTATTTGCAGATGGCAATGAAGATGTTGTTTCCGCAACAAAACTTTTGTCCTCATCAACTGAATCAGTATTTGTTGTAACAATTCCAAACTGGTAACTTTCCACGTCCATTCCATTGGCTTCCATACCTTGTCGAAGCCGTAGCATTAATTCAGTTTTGTTTCCGCTTGTTGACAATCCACGTTGTTCTAGTTCTTTCTTTAACTCAAGAACCTTCAAATCACTTAATAAAACCATTATTAACAGCTAACTAATCCGCCGATGTCACCAATGTTACGTTTTTCTAAACTTCCTTCGAATTGGCCTAACTCACAATTCGATAAACGCAATTCCCAATCTCTTTCTGAGTTCGATCACTGATTAGTAAGCAAACACACCAGGTTTTATTAAGTATTCAACACCTTAACTGTTCCACAACAACAGGAAAACAATACAGCAAACAATATTCCCAACTAGAATATTCTTCCAACAGCTTCGAAACTCCAACGGTATATTGTAGAAATTTCCAATTCACAACGTTCAAAATAATACACAAAATATTTCTAATTAATAACACTTATAACTTTATTTACAAAAACTTTACACAAAAACTAATTTAAAGATCACTTTTATAATTTTTAACTTCACAATCGCAGGTTTAAAATAAACTAATTAAAAACTACAAAAGGTATTTTTCTTATATACCTTCTGCAATACTTCTAGATAATTCGACATCACTTTCCAGAAACCTTGAGAAAACATTAGAATATTCGATTATTTTACGTTATGTTGATTTGATTCATAAAATCGTTTATGTTGACCCTATTTCTAAGAAGAGACAACAACAACAATATTCATTTCATTCAATTTCTGTTGTGTTTTGTTGATTTTATTTTCCTGGAAGTGACCGTAATCGTTTAGATCTTTCTGTAATCGTCTAGATTTTTCTGCAATCGTAACAATATTAAAATGGCATTTTTCTAAGTTTTCTAAACTCTGAGTTTTTTTTTAAAAAAACCCAAACAGTGTTCCTGAATTTAATACAAAATTCAGACGAGTAGCACAAACAGCCGATGCCAAACCATCAACAAAAAAGGAAAAATTAAGCTCTTACACTTGAACTTCTGAAAGCTGGATTTGGGGCATTTCAGTTAATTTTTTCGAAAAGGTTGAGTTTATAACACTTTAAATGTTATTTTATTGTTTGTTTTTATTTTATTAATTCCTTTTTTATTAGTTTTAAACTTCTCACATTTGACAGTTTTGAAAATAATTCACATTTGACAAGCATTTATTGAAAATAAACTCACTTCACAACTATATTTCGTGTCGATAATATCGATAAGTGCAACCCTGTACAGAATAGTTATCTGTTAGATATGTAACCAGAGGTTTTAGCGAAGAAAACCAATTTTTAATTATCTGACGGATATCTTTATCTGGAAGATAGTTATTCGGAGGTATGAAAAAACCGGGCATTAATCAAGTTTTTAATAATAAAGTTTAATTTTAAGCAAAATTTTAAAATACGAGTGAGGCACGAGCGAGAATTTTTAATTTGTTAGAGAATTAATGTCATTAAAAATGAATCGAATATTTTATCCTCTGACAGAGGTGGATTGTTTAAGTAACCTTTTCTTGTAAATCATATAATAACATATAGAAACTTTTTCTTCTTCATTTTCGATAAAATTAGTTTTTGCAAAATAAAAACAATTGTTTTTTCCAATTAAACTATTAGTTTTGTTGGACCTTTCGATGGATTTATAATAGGTCAGAGTATTTACTCTGACCTATTATAAATCCATCGAAAGGTCAAACAAAACTAATAGTTTAATTGGAAAAAACACAAAAACAGGACGAATAATGCATAAAACGAAACCAAAAATGGCAAAAAATTCGGCCAACGGCCTCGAATTATTACCAAATACCAATTAACTTGCGTTCGAAATTTTCGCAAAAAATTATTTCGAATTATCACCGTCCTTGGGACATTACTACTGACAATTTTAAATTATTATATGTAGTTGTGTATTGTATGTGTATGAAAGTCAATGTAAATTTTTGAAACTTTTTTTCTCATCTGCCATCTGTAGCGCCATTTTATATCTATTTAGAAATAACACGAAACATAAATACGTTGGTAAAAAATTATAACAGATCATAAATTAACATAATTTATCGAAAAGATGATACACTCAGCAAACTACTTTAAAACCTCTACATTTAGCGTTCAGTATTTTCAGCTTTTCAAAAGCAAACAACATATTATCTACTAATACTAATTTTCTATTATGCCCTGAAAACTTCTTCGTCCAGGTAAATGCTTCTTTTCAATAATTACAATTGCCACAAGCTAAAATTTTCTAATTAAACTGGTCATATTCGTTCAGACAAATATTTCCCATAGCGTAAACGCTTGTTTTCGATAGCTATAACTTTTGTAAGAAACGACATTCCATATGACATGGTCTGATATTTTTCAGCCTATTAGTCCAACGGCGTATTAGTTACCATTAAGCCAATTAGTTTTTATTAGGTAAACCTATATTTAGAATAACAATTTTCTAAATCGCTCCAGAGTTTTTCTAGTTTTCGTAGGTCGTGACGGCGGCAGACAGACAGGGATTTGTTTCGCCTTTTTAGAATTGTTATGACCTAAAACATCAAGATATGTCAAAAAAGTCGAGGTAAGATTTTCACTTTGGCTCAAGAATGTAATACTTAGGTCTTTCAAACCGAAGTAGTATGGTTTAAAAGTTTACATTGGGCTTCACATGTAACCCTATACTGATGAAAAATCGAATGAAGACGCTGATAAGGTGAACCCGGCCATTGCCAATTTCTTTGAAACTTCTTTGCTCCTTATTTTGGCTAATTCAATACCTATTAACCAAAAGTAAGTTCAAAAGAATCAGTAAATTTGCTTTTAGTAAATGGCACAAAGTCCAAAAAATATTAAAATTAATAATATATTCAAAAGCCTTTTTCTCGAAAACAAAAAATAACGGTTGTTTGTAATTTTAATATGTTTTTGGTAAATAATAAATCTTTAAAATATAATAAAATTAAAGAAAAAAGGTACTTTTTGAAATAATTAAAATAAAATAAAATCATCTAAAAAAATATGTTTTGTCAGTGTAACAATTTTATTTCAAGTGCCTTTCTAAAAAAAAATAATTGTTAAAAACTCGTTGGATTGGAGCATACTTTAATTTTAGACTTTGTATGTCTCTAAATTTTTTAACAAATTTTAAGCTACCCTGTGTTAAAACTCAAAACTACTGAAAAATAAAAACACAAATAAATTTTTTTTCAATATATTTTTTTTTTTATTAATATAAAAGAACAACTGAGCTACGCTCATCTAGTAATTTACATTTCATATTTATAGCACATTTTTTGGGGTGTAACCCATTGGTTAGTCCTATTTACATTATTTTATTAAGTATGCTTTTGATTATAAAATCAAATCTAGTGGCTTCGTTCTTTTAAGCCTTCTGTCAGCAACGGGCATATCCATTAGCTGGCGTATTTCAATATTTTCATGTACGCGTATACGCGTGGTGTGTTTAATTGCATATTTTTTTATTTCATCCTTCACGAATTCTATCTTTAGGTCCCTATGGATGTCTTCGTTTCTGATGTACCACGGGGCATTAACAATGCAACGCAGCACTTTGTTTTGGAACAACTGGATGATTTTCGCGTTCGATTTCTTAGTACAGCCCCATAGCTGGATGCCATACGTCCACACTGGTTTCAGTATTTGACGATACAGAAGCAGTTTGTTTTGAATAGATAGTACTGAGTTTCTACCAAGTAACCAGTACATCTTTCTAAATTTCAAATTCAGTTCTTCTTTTTTCTTTTTAATATGTTCCTTCCATCTCAGTATAGCATCCAGAGTCATACCTAGATATTTTGCTGTGTTTGCGTAAGCAACTTGTGTTGAGTTGATTTTCAGAGGTATTTGGCTTACTTTTTGGTTAGTGAGGTTAACATGAGAGGATTTTGTTTCATTCAGCTTAATTCGCCATCTTTTTGTCCAGTTGTGGATTTTATTAGTAGCGTATTGCAGTTTGCGAGTTGCTTCTTCTACGGTTTTTCCGGTGGTCAAAATTTCAATATATGTACTAACGATTGCCGAAGTTCCAAGAAAATCGGAAAAGGTCAGGTTTAAATATATTATTTTATCAGCGTCTTGATTCGATCTTCCACCTACAATAAAAATTAAAAAATGTCAATAAATATATGGAGGGGCTGAAATCTCACAGCTCTGAGATATCAAGACTTGGGTCTGGGTAAAGGATTTTGATATAGTTTTCGGCAAAAAACTTTTACGAGGACATGGTTTTTAGTTTTGGGTTTTGCGATGTATATCAAACATAACTCTTTGTTAAAGTAGAAGTATTTTTTTATCTCTGTTTAGAAATTTATTACAAAACTAACACGAAACATCAATTTGTTGCCGGAAAATTATAATCAAAATTCCAAAAATATTGTTAAATTAAATAAAATCAAACTTTTTCAAAATTCTAAAAATATTCTAAATATTAGAATGAAATCAAATATTTAAACTTTTTCTATATTCCGATAATATGCCAAAAATTCTTAAAAATTCAAACTAGTCCAAAATTCTAAAAATATTGCAAAAATTATATCAAAATCAAAAATTAAAAGTTTTTTCAAAATTCCAAAATTTATAATAAAATCGAAAATTAAAAATTTTTCAAAATTCTAAAAATATTCCAAAAATTCTTACAAAATCAAAAAATGAAACTCGTTTTAAAATTCTACATATATAAATATATATATGATATTCAAAAATTCTATTTTTTTTTTCAAAATTCTAAAAATATTGCAAAAATTATAACAAAATCAAAAATTGAAACCTTTTTCAAAATTCCAAAAATATTCCAAAAATCAGAATGAAATCAAATATTTAAACTTTTTCTAAATTCCAACATTAATCCAAAAATTCTTAAAAATTCAAACTTTTTCCAGAATTCTAAAAATATTGCAAAAATTATTACAAAATCAAAATTCCAAAAATTATAATAAAATCAAAAATTAAAAATTTTTCAAAATTCTAAAAATATTCCAAAAATTCTTACAAAATCAAAATTAAAACCTTTTCCGAAATTCTAAAAATATTGCAAAAATTATTACAAAATCAAAAATACAAACTTTTTCAAAATTCCAAAGATATTTCAAAAACTATAACAAATTCAAAAATTTCCATGTTCAATTTCATTTTCATTTACATTTACGTCATAAAAACAGCTACATTTTTTTTCCCCAAAAAATTGGCTAGAAAATAAATGAAATCATTTTTTGACACACTTGACAACATTTTTTTGACAAACGTATAATGCCATAATTCTCAATAATAATAATAAAATTTCATTTCGAGCAAACAATTTTATTTTTTCCAAAAAATTGGGTAAAAAATAAATAAAAATCTCACTTTTGACACACTTGACAACATTTTTTTGACAAACTTATAATGCCATAATTCTCAATAATAATAATAAAATTTCATTTCGAGCAAACAATTTTATTTTTTCCAAAAAATTGGGTAAAAAATAAATTAAAATCTTTCTTTTGACACACTTGACAACATTTTTTTGACAAACTTATAAGGCAATAATCTAGTTTTTGATCTCACATACCAATCCCGACCATCAAGATTTCTCCAAATTTAATGTTCCTACTCGTAATCACTTAAAATGAACGTTTTTTAAGCCAAAAATATGAAAATTTGCTATTTTTGACACACATAATGATTTTTTCGACACACTTCCGGTACAGTTATCGAACACAGCGTCCTTGCGGACCTGTCTCTTGTGAATACCTGTTTTTAGAAAAAAAAATTTTTGAAATCCCTCCAGCCGTTTTCCCTGCAGCGTAGGTAATGACGGACGGCCGGCCAGCCTACAGACAGACACACATTTTTTTTTTGCTTTTTTAGAATCAGCTGGTCCTAAAACGTCGAGAAATGCCAAAAAAAGTGGAGGTAAGAATTTGACTTTGAACTCATGAATGTAATACTTAGGTCTTTCAGACCGAAGTAATTTCACATTTTACTGCTATTACATAATTTTTATTAGCAGTAACATGTGAAAGTTCATGAATAATATTTAAAATTTATATAGTGATGCTAGTTACATGTGTAATCGTAATTAAATTTCTACCACGATGCATTCAGAAATTAATAAAATAGGAAACCACGCGTACGAAGAGTTAAATTCTTTGTTATTTTAAATAATTATTAATTACTAACAGGACCCGGCGTACGTTGCTACGCCTATAAAAAAGTTTGTGTGCGTACATTTTGTTGAATTAGTAAGAATAATTTCAAAGAGTCGTAATAAGAATAGAAAGAGCCTATTTTAATTTTTTCATTTGGGAAATATGAATAACAGAGATCATTAGCATTGTAGCTGATCAATCCAGATAGTTTGAAAATTGAACGGAAGGTCAACATTTGAAAGTGATTGGTGGCCGGAGAGCATCGTTTAAAGGAGAGAAAATATCAACAGCAGGGGAATCATTTGAAATTAAAGAAATTTAGTCGAAAAAAATCAATCACGTGTGAAATTTTCATATGTGTCTTCAGGAGATATCGAACTACAGGAGCAATTTCTTTCACGGTTTTCGGACATTAAAACAATTAGTGAACCTCAAGGATCTCAGTATTTTTTATGTGATCACACTACACACGATAAAATAATTGCAAAAATGTTTCCCTTTTCTGATAATCAAAAATATTTCAATTGAGAGGCAAAAAAACATATAAATTAATTTTTTAATGTATTTGTATATTACAAACAAACATTATTGCTTCATTAAATTATGAATTTTGAAGAAAAAAAAATTATTAATAATAGTCTCATGCTTATGTTAGTGTTAAGATGTGGAAAGTAAATCACAATCTTCGATCGTTGGAATCTCCAATTCTTATTCTCAATAAAAACCTGTTTTTCAATGAGTTATGCATAGAATATGTTTCAAATTTAGTACAGATGTTAAAATATAAAATTTTCAATATATTAGATTCACATTTAGTAAAGCTTAACTAATTTGATGTGAATTTTTCATATACTTAACTTTAAAAAATCGTATAAAAAAATCCATATGGAATCTCTCACTTTTTATTTTTTAATTTCATAGCTGCATACTTACTTTAAAATTCATGAAAATAAAAAGAAAAAAACTCGCCACCTAGCGGAAAAGAGAAAAATTATTAATTTCCAGCTTACGCATTTCGATTATTCAATCGTTTATCTCTTTATTGGCAAAAATATACGTAAATCGCATGAAATTTACGGGATTTATTAATAAAACATTGACACCATTACCAACTCTACGTGAAAAAGCCTCAAAAATTCAACCACGCATAACTCCGATTCAGAGTACTCAAAAAATAAAACCAGAAATTGCCTTTTTTTCTTTCGTCAATACGAACAATATATCAAAATTTCAGATTTTTTAAAAATCAAAAATTTAAAAATCGACAAAAAAATGTACGTTTTCAAAATAATAGCCCATATATAAATGTATATAATTTTCATCTAAATGAATTTGTTTGTCACATTATACTTTAATTTTCAATTTGTATGGTAATTCTGTTTTGCGGAAAAAAAAAATCGATCAAAGATAACTGAGTGAAAGTTGAATAAAAAGCCAAGGATAAAATATAATATACATTTAGGCAAACCATTAGGAAAATTAAAATTATTAATTAAAAAAAAACTAAATTAAATTTTAAAATTTCGGCTCCGAGGTGCATTAGTACCTGTTAATGGCCTTCTCCTGGCAATTTCAGACTACTGTGTGCTACAGATTTCGCACGCAGACAGACAAACACTTGTTTCTATTATTATAGATAATAATAAATATAATAACGGGTTAACGTTTTATATTTTTTGTTTACAATGGTTAGATTGTCAAATTTTGAGCTTAATTTCATTTCTTAACTGGTTCCAAACTTTCTTACTGATTAACTGGTTCAGACTTTTGTTTTGTAAGTTCTTTTAACTAACGGTCGAATCGCTCATTTTTGCTTTTTACCCACACCAAACATTTAAGTTCGAAAATGTGATACCCCTTCGTTCACTCGAACAAAATTCATTTAATCGATGAATTTCCAACTAAGTATCAAATTCAATTTCTCCATTTCTGTTGCGCCAACTCAACGAATGAAATATAAATTTCATTTTTATATCTATTCATACAGACTTTCCTGCGTTAATACTTTCTTGAGATTGTAGTAAAAAATTAATAATTTTCAGTCATATTTTGTAATACAAAGTTATTGGATGCGGAATCCTTAATTTTTATCTAGTTGTGGTTTTCAGTTCCTCTTAGTTCCAGATATTTGAGAATACGGAAATGCCGAAATCTAAAAAAAAAACTGTTAGATATAATAAAAACCAAAATATTGATGAAATAAAAGGATAATACTAAAATCGTGTAAAAATAAATTATTTGAAATCAAAAACCTTTTTTATGTTTTTATTTTTATTACAAAATTAATAAATGGATACAGTGCAAAATATTTTATAAGTATTATCAAAAATAAAAAAAAATGTGAGACACCTTTTTTGTTCTTTCTTTTCAAAAAGGAACCACCACACAAGTTAAAAAAATGTGTTATGTGGCTTTTAGGTTTTTTTGTAGTTTGGGTTCATTATTAAAAAAAAGTAAAAATAAAATAAAGGAAAATGTGTTTTAAAGATAAAGAAAAATTGAAAAAAAAATTGTTGTGAAAATTTATAATAAAAATAAAATGAAAATGTGATCTTTTTTTGTGTTTTATAAAGAAAAGTAAATAATGTGAAAATTTTAGTTAAATTGAGATCCAACAGGAAAAAAATATAACGTTGGTCGAGCGAGTATTTTGTTGGTTTGTGATTTTTATAATAATAATATCTTAAACCTTTTTCTTAGTTTTATTGTGAATTCTTTTCTCGTTTTTAATGTTGTATTTAAAGAAGAAAAGGATATATGTTTGGTTGAATGTAGAAACAGAAACTGGGTGTTATGTTAATATAATATCGAAAATAATATTTGCGTTGATTTTGGGATTTTCAGTAGTAATCTCCCAAGGGCGGTGATAATTTGAAATAATTTTTTGCCAAAAATTTCGAAAGCAAGTATATTGATAATAGCACGAGTCTGTAGGCCGAGGGCTACTATCAATACCACTTGCTTGAGAAATTTTCCAAAAAATTATGAGAATTTATCACCGAACGAGGGGAATTCGTTTAGAAAATTTTATGCCATTTTTCATTTTTTTATATATTTTTTATGAATTATACGTTGGCCTACTGCGATATCAGTTAATTATTTTAAAAATTATTTGATAATTTTTAATATCCTAGTAAGCCAGACGTTATTTAGGCCTAGACTATTTGTTATTAGTATTCAAATGTTATTGGTGAAATTGAATGATGTCATTACATTTTAGAGAATTTCATTGGGTTAAATTAAAATAAAACTAAGGCCAAAAATTTTCAATTTATTTTTCTGATTAAGAGATAATTTGCTGAAAATTTTTATACTATGACAACAATAGAAGAAGCCTATTGTAAAAGGTTAATTTGCGTTATTATTAAGAATTATAATTAGGGTTAAGGTTGGAAAGGAGTTGGAAAAAATTTAAACATATATTTTGAGAACATTTTTGATTTTTTTTTAATATTTGAGGTTTTTAATGACAAAAGAAATATGTACGAAGGTCAAGCATAACTCAGAATAATGCAAAAGCTCCAAGTCATTACTTTAAAACGAGTTAATATATTTTTTTTCTCTGCATATAAATTGAATAATTTGTAGTTATAAATATGGTAACTTCAATCCGCAAATGCTTAAAAAAACGTCCATCAACACCTCAGATCGCATGTTATTGTTAGATCTTAAAGGGTTTCTATGGTATCAGGCATCTATATATTGAAAGTTGTAAGTCATTCATTTTACATGTTTTTTATTGATCAATTGTCCCTGCTATTGATCAACCAGTCGCTGCTATTGAAATACGAGTTAACGTGAGATATCACATACTACTGGCAATATCAGTGAGATAATACTAGCCAAGGTGATATCTTAGGGGTGTTGGCGGATGAACTGTATTCAGTCAACGGTAGCACCCTCAATATTAGCTGTGGAATATTCCTTGATGGTGAGACGGTATTGGTTCCTCGAGAAAACGAGCCTTCATATAACTATGTGTGGGCTCTAATCATCAAGAAAGATAGTGCGTCACAGGATCAATTTATTGGCAACTATACATTTTTGTTTTGTTTCAGCAAATTTTTGTAAAAAATTTGATTTTATTTTCTCTCTTCTATTATAAAATATTGGTCTACTCTATATCATATTTTGTCAGTGATAGGATTTATTGTTTAAGTATCCATTCTTTAACAAAAAATAAAAAAAAAAAAGATTTACGTGCATCAACACCTTTGAACGTATGTTGTTGTGGGACCCTGGTCTTAAAAGGTTTTTATGTGTTGTTGTGACACATATTGTAATTCCTACTACACAACACATTTTTAAAAAAAAATATTGCGACGCTGACGCATAGGCTGACTTCAGTTCAGACAGCTCTGGAAACATAGTGCTCTGGAAACATAGTGTTCTGGATATATAATGAGCTAATATCCATCAAATACTTTAATTGAAAGCTAACCAATTTTATAGACTTCGTAGTTCTAATTATAAAAATATTAAAGAAAGCAGTAGTATCCGTTTGTTGGGATACTACTGCTTTCTTTAATATTTTTATAATTAGAACTACGAAGTCTATAAAATTGCTTAGCTTTTAATTAAAGTATTTGATAGATATTAGCTCATTATGTTCTGTTGTTCGTTATAATTCTGTTGTTTTATTATTATTATTTGTTTTTTATTTCCAATAATATACAAATAAGGCAGTGCCTTTTTACAATTTTATTCGTATTTACATACACAAACAAAATCTTCTTTTGTATAAATTTATAAATTTTCATTTAATTTAAGATGGACATACTTAATATTAATAAGAATTAACATAATCACATTTTCCCCCGTACTCAAAACATTTAAAGAAAAAATAATAAGATACTAAATGTTGTTTTATATAATTAATTTAGAAAATCACTATTTAACATTATAAATTTTTACTAATTATATTCGATTAAACATGAATGTACATATAAAAACTAAAACAACATTTAATATTTATATATCAATAGGTCTATAAAAGCTAAGAAAAATACATATAAACTTAATAGAACTTCAGAGCGTTTAAATGAAACTACTATCTATATAGGATTACCGGTATAAATTTGAACAGGACGAATAAAGCAACAAAAAAAAGTAAAATATAAAATTGAAATTGATATTGATATTGATGGCTCATAAAATATAGAACAACAAATATATACGCATATATACGCATACATACATACCCATACATATATACAAATATATGCATAGACATACATATGCATGCAAACACATACACACATAAAACCTTTAAGAGATAGATGCAAAAAAAGCAAATGATAACTCTTTAAATTTCTCCGTAGAGCTTTTAACTCTAATTTCACGATCAATGGAATTCCAAATTTTTACTCCACGGACAAAAAAAGAAGCTTGTCTGGACTTAGTTTTGCAGTTAGTTGGTAAATTGATATTCATTGTGCGTGAGGATCTGCAGAAATTTAGTTGGTTAAACAAGTATGTTGGTTTTCGATATTTGATTAGTTTAAACATAAACAAGGCTGTCATGAATTTGAGGTAGTTGCGAGGGTCACAATTTAAAATATTTCTGGTATGCAAAGAAATCGATTGACCTCGTGGAATATTATAAACATATCGCGCGCATGAGTTAAGAGCAATACTTAGCTTGTTCCAAGAGCCTTCAGAGCAGCCCGAAAAGATTGGAGCACAATATAAAAGATGAAGTACTATCAAAGATCGTACAAACTTGAGCTTAGCTTCTCGAGGTGTATAGCTTGCTGTCTGCCATAGGTTATTTAAGGTTATATAAATTGTTTTAGTTATTAGATTTACATGATCATCCCAATCTAGTGAGCTATTAATAATGAGGCCAAGGTTTCTTATATTGTTGACAAGTTTTATTGGCTGACCATTCAGAATGAGTTGAGAAGAACTTACACGAGATAAAGTTGTTTTATTCTGTGTTATAATTATGGCTTGTGATTTGCTAGGATTAATTTGTATATGATTTCTTACAGCCCAATCAGAAATTGTGTTAAGGGCACTATTTATTCTTTCAACGCAATCATTGAAATTATTTAGTAAGGCAGAATCATAAATTTGCAGATCATCTGCAAAGATATGGTAATGTATATTAAGTAATAAACTTATGTCATTAATAAATAACGAGAAAAGTATAGGACCTAATATAGACCCTTGAGGTATACCTGAGGATATTGTAGATGGATTAGAAAAGTTATCATTGACATGAACAGTTTGAGTTCTTTGGGTTAAATATGATTGCAAAAATAATAGGGCACTCTTAGAGAAGTTAAAATTTGTTTTTAATTTATCTAGTAACACAGAGTGATTAACGGAGTCGAACGCTTTCGAGAAATCGAGCAATACCAAAATTGATACCTTACCCTCTGACATTGACCGACTTAAATCATCAACTATTTTAATGAGCGCAGAAGTGGTATTGTGCTTTTCTCTAAAACCAGACTGGAAAGGGTTCATCATTTGGTGTTTATCAACATAATTCAAGATTTGATTTTTTATTATTTTCTCTAAAATTTTGGAAAGGCATGGTAATATGCTAATTGGGCGAAAATCATTAACCATAGTTGGATTAGAAATCTTGTTAACTGGAACGACATATGCCTATTTCCATATATCTGGAAATACTGAGCTTGTCAAAGATGTATTAATAATATGTGTTAAGTAGTTCAAAATTATCGGTGTCATCACAACCAATAGCATTAGGGTTAATATTATTTATTAAATTTGAGACTTCAAAATCAGACACATTAGAGGAATAGAAAGAATTTGGTTGGTTGATAGAATTAGTTGCATTAAAAGTATTTAAGGAAGAAGTACTGGATGAACAGAAATGATTTTGGAATTCATTTGCTGATAAATTTGTTTTAATAGAGGAGTTGGATTTTGACAGTCCATACTTTCTAAAATTATTCCAAAGAATTTTAGAGGGTAAATCAATATTGAATATTTTTTTAAAATTATTGAATTTAGTCACTTTTATCATATGATTTACCTTATTACGATAACCAGTGAATCTTCGCCAGTTTTGTGTAGTTTTATCGGTTTTCCAACATTCATACAAGTAATCTCTAGTATTCTTATGAGATAATATGTCTGAGTTAAACCAAGACGAATCATCAAATGATTTTAGTTTATATCTTTTACTAGGAGCAAATTTATTAAGAAGATGGAGGACCAAATCATTAAAATAACAAAGCTTAGTATTAATATTTTGCATAGAATATATTAAATTAAATCCCAATGCAAAAGAGAAGTTTCATACAACAGTAAATCTATATCTATGGTATTAAAATTTCGTCTGTATATATATTCTTCATTATTTAAATAATTCAACGGAAAATTATAGGAGCCAAAGATCATATCGTGCGAGGTATATAAACCAGGAACAGAGATTTGTGTAAAAAAGTGTAATTTGGGAATATTATTTGATAACAACAAATCAATACATGTGCAACTATCTTTAACAAAATTCGTGGGTTCAGTAGATGCAACCGATAAATTAATAGAATTTAATAATGATTAAAATGACCTTACATAGGGTTCATTAGATAGTATATTTAAGTTAAAATCGCCAATAATTAGAATATTGCAATATTTGCTGACTGAATCTGTAAGGAATTTCTTGACACGTTTAATAAACTTAATTTTAGGAGGGCTGTAAATAACTCCCACTAGAATTTTATCATGGGAATGATTTTCAATTTCCACATATATCATATCAAAAACAGAGGAAGTAGAGTTCTTTTTAATAATTTTATAAGTTATATTTTTATTTATGTATAGAACTACTCCACCACCTCGCCTATCACTTCTATCTTTTCGTATAAGATTATATTCAGAGAGTGCAACTAAGTAATCACCATGTCTCTCTTTAAACCATGACTCAGAAATGGCAATCAGATCCAGTGGGACATCTTTAATGATTTTTTTGAATTCATCAAAGTGTGATAATAAGCTACCAGAATTTATATGAGCAAAATTAAGACCATTACCTTCAGACTTAAAGCTAGACTTTAAAACAATATAGGAGTTAGTAACATTTTATGAGCCATATCAACAAAGTTCACCTACAAAATATGAAAAAAGTTCAAATAAATACACAAATAATCCAAGACAACAAGAATAGTACATTATTTAATTAGGAGCTAAAGTGATACTTTTTGTGTTGAGTCTATAGTTTGACGAATTATAGACGAAACACAAAAAGTCACTTTAGCTCCGAATTAAATACACTCTTTTTTCGGCAAACGTTTAAATTTTTTATAAATATGAAATTAATACATCAAACTTTTTATAAATATGAATTTGTACCGTCATAATTACTTCCAAAAAAGAGAAAAAAACATTTAAATTTGTATGAATAAAATTTTTTTATCAAAGCAGCCTTTTCAAAACTTCATAATATGAGAATCAACTTATTTTTTGTTGTCATGGTTATACAATATGTTTGAAAAAATAACAAACTTACAAATAACAAATGCTACTTTACAGCCTCCGTAATATAAAATAAAAATGGCGTTACTATTGCTATCGCTAGACGTTACTTTTGCTGTCAGGCTAAAAAGTAAGACTTAAGCTAACTCCCTAGCGGCAGTAAAGTTAAACTTTACAGCCGTTTGCCGAAAAACAAAATTATTTCAAGAAAAAATTATTATTTAGCTAGTATGTATAAAAATATGTATGTATTATGAATAAAAAAACTAATTATTGAAACGTGTTATGTTGATTCAGAATACTTATATCACAGAGTAAAATAAATTAGGTTATTTTCCCTTTCCCACCTATACCCTATTTATAAAAGATATTTAAACAAAAGTTATATAACAATTTAGATTAGATTATTATTAAAAGTTTTCTATAAAATTTGACTTAAATTTATCAATTTATCAATTTTTCTGTTTTATCTCTTGTCCTTTTTATCACTAAGTCACTATTTAATTTTAAACTATTAATTATTTAGGAAAATATTCAAATTATAATTTATTATCATTACCACCCATAGAAATTTTATGACCGATCCAGCTGGTCTACTGCTAATTTAAGTTCATCTTCAGTATAAAACACTTTGAAATCATCCAGATCTACACGAAATTTGACTGCAACTCTGCCATTCAGGATTTTTACTTGAAAAACTTTACCAGATTTTTTAAATGATAATGCAGATTTATGTACTTTATAATACTCCTTTGTTAGATTTTTTGGATATAGATACGACTTTTTCCACTGAATCCTTCAATTTTTTCGAAGAGAATTTTCGGATTTTTTAAGTACCGTGAGAAGTATTGTTCTTTGTGAAAAACTGTTGCAAATCGAATTAAAATTGGCTGATTAGACTTTCTATTTTCAGTAGAACCAACTCTAAAACGAGAAACTTCCACTGCAGGAGGTAGAAAAATAGTTTCATCATTACTGGCTGCGATTCTCGTACTGTACCCAAAATTACTGGATAACGAATTAAATATTCTCTTCAGATTTTCATTTTCGGTATGAGGAATGCCGGTAGCCACTAGTTCAAGCTGTTTTCTGGCAGCATCTAAATCATTTTCTACTTTTCTATCTAAAAATTCCAGATTACCTTCAACTGTAGCAAATTTTGTCTCCGAAGTAGATACTATTCTATTGATTTCTTGTGAGATACCCTTTTGAAAGTCAGTTAAAATTTTTGTCATTTTATCAGTAAGATCAATGTAAAATTTATTAAGTTTAGTATCCAGTTTTGTATTCATGTCATCAGTGCTTCCAGTTATAGAACTAGCCGGAGAAATATTAGGACAAATTGTACTAGCTTGGAGTCGCGTAACAATTTTATTATTATTGGAATTGTTTGAGTTATTAGCCATTCGCAATTAGTTTTGTTTTAGTTTTTGTTGATGACAAACCAAATGATGCAATTACAGACAGACCAGTTTTACCTTTTATATAAAATAAAACAAACACTAACCTGGCACAAAATAGTTTAACTAATTATAATTAACAAATAATGGTGCACTAGAAGACTTAAACTTAGCTTCATAAAGTTTCGAAAAATAGCTTTTAATTAGTTTATTTATGTTTTTTAATATCAGATTAAAGCACTTATAATTGACACTATATAGAAATTAGTTGTTTCCAAAAAAGAATTATGATGAAAATTCTTGCAGGCAAATAACTGGTTTACACATGACTCGATAAAAAACTGTACATCAATATGCATATGATAAAACGCACAGTATTTATATAGATAATTTTGGTATGATTACCATAATTCATTAAAAACTTTCACAATTCACTAAATTAATCACTTTAGTAAGTTTTTAGCATAAAAATCAGTTGAAAAACTATGTAATTTATATTAATATTAATTAAATTTCTTAGAGTGACAAACAATGATATCTACTCGTACGCCATCTTGAATCGAAGGAGAAAAAGTAACAAAAGGAGTAGGAGAAAAAGTAACAAAAAAATTTAACCGGAAGTGACAAACCGGATGTTAGGATGCAGAACTGTTGTGAACCGTACTAAATGTTTATGTACCAAGATTCATCTAATTCGATTATCAGGTACAGAAGTTATTGAGCTTCCAAAATAACAGGTGGTCGGAGGACCCCCTACCACTTTGTTCACTATCGCTAAAAAACTTATCAGTTCCTTGCCATACATATTTGCGAATGTTGTATGTTGTATGCTTCTAACAAACATTGAAACAATAAACAGGTGTTCGGGAGGACCCCCACCACTTATCCCAATATTGTCCAAAAACTAAACAATTCTTTGTCATTTAAGTTTTCATCTTTTTTCAAAGTGACTTTAAAATTGGTTAATGAATGAAGTCTGTATGCTCCCAACAAACTTTAAACACAATGTGTGAAAAGTCAGCAGTTGTATGGTAGACCCCACTCCACTTTGATCAATGTGTCCCAAAATATGGTAATTAGGGCATGGTTAAATTAATCGATTGTTCGATTAATTGATCATTTCGCAAATTGTTCGATTAATCGAACAAAAAAATTATTAATCGATTAATCTAAATTTACGAAAATGTTTAAAATTGTTTAAAATTTTGTACCGAATTGTGAAAAGGTTTATTGTCTAAAGATGTATTCTCTTTTTCTTACGAATTACTTTTTTAGTTGTTATGGGTATAACACAAAGTAAATTAATATCAAAATTTGATCCCAATGCAAAAATCTTTACTATGCCTTAAGTAATATTTTTATTATTAATCCAAACAGTAAACTATGGTTTGAAGTATATTGAACTCCATTACTTTCCATTCTGAAGGAAACAGCTTGTTTCTTATAATTTTCAATTAGTACAGTATATTTTCAAACACATAATTTTGTAAGGCCTGAAAACTTCAATGACAAAGAGTGAGATACTCATCCTAGGCTAACGCCTAGAGCAACAATTTCACTCTTATGCAAAAAAGACCTACTTTACGCCCTTAATACATAGATAGCTATTAAATTTTTATTTATTCTTATGTCATTGTAAAAGTTGAACTTTTAAATATGATATAACGCGTGTATTTGTTTAAAAAAAATTAATAAAAATATTAAAATTAGTAAAAATTTTATTTAATCGATTAATCAATTAATCGATGTTAAAATTTTCATATTAATCGTTAATCGATGTTTAGTCCCAATCGATTAATCGACCATGCCCTAATGGTAATTATCTTCTCACACTAATTAAACCCTCTCCCATAAGTTTCATCATAATCACTTCATTATTGTAGGCTGTAGTGTGCATAAAGACACTGAAAAAACTTCAAAAAAGTACAAAAAAAATTTTTTACCGGAAGTGAAAAACCGGAAGTTGGGATGCAGAACTATTGTGATCCGTACTAAATGATCATGTACCAAGTTTCATCCAATTCGATTATCAGGTACAGATGTTATTGAGCTTTCAAAAAAACAGGTGTATGAGACACCCCCCACCACTTTGTTCACTATCGCTGAAAAACTAATCCTTGCCATACATGTTTGCATTTTTTTCCATATTGTCATCAAAATTCGTTCACGAACGAATGCTGTGTGCTCCCAACAAACATTGAAAAAAGTGTTACACATTAAACAGGTGTTCGGGAGGACCCCCACCACTTATTCCAATATTGTTTAAAAACTAACCAGTTCTTTGTCATTTAAGTTTCCATCTTTTTTCAAAATGTCAATAAAATTGATTAATGAATGAAGTCTGTATGCTCCCAACAAACTTCAAAAACAAAGTGTGAAAATTCAGCATTTGTATGGTAGACCCCCCGCCACTTTAATCAATGTGTCCTATAAGATGATAATAATCTTCTTACACTAATTGGAACATTTTCCATAAGTTTCATCATAATCACTTCATTATTGTAGGCTGTTGTGTGCATACAGACATTGAAAAACCTTAAAAAAAGTACAAAATTTTTTTTACCGGAAGTGAAAAACCGGAAGTTGGGATGCAGACCTGTTGTTAACCGTACTAAATACTCATGTACCAAGATTCATCCAACTCGATTATCAGGTACAGATGCTATTGAGCTTTCAAAAAAACAGGTGTTCCAGGGACCCACACCATTTTGTTCACTATCGCTCAAAAACTAATCAGTTCTTTGCATACAAGTTTGCATCTTTTTCCAAATTGTCATCAAAATTCATTCACGAATGAATGTTTTATGCTCCCAACAAACATAAAAATATTGTGGAAAAAACCACCTGTTGTATGGTGGAAACCCCCCCCCCCCCAAACATTTTATCCAATGTACTCCAAAAGCTGATAAAATCTTTCTCATGTTACTTGAAAGCTTTTACCAACGTTTTAACGAAATTAGACAGTCAATAATCGGAAAACAAGATTTGGATAGGCACTCTTTATACTGTAGTGGTCATTCTTCTCGAAGAGAATTTGGAACTGCTTTTCTTGTTGGTGCACGCATACAAGAAGCCGTGATGAAATTCATCCCGGTCAATGAGAGCATCTGCAACCTACGAGTACGCGGTACGTACAACAATATTTCTCTTATTGCCGTGCATGCACCTACTGAAGTTTAGACCGACGACGAGAAGGATACTTTCTTTCGGAAGCTACAAGTAGACCTTAAAAATATTTTAGATACTTGGGGCGCTTATTTTGAGAATCTTTTCAACTTAAGTGACCAGTAACAAGGAGGACGACGGGCAAAGCTTGTTCGTGCGTTAAAGTTACATTTTTGTGTGATTTAAAATTTTATTGAAATTGAATTCAAAACAAACTATTTAAATTATTAAATGTCACTTTTGAAGTAGGGCTGCAATTTTGTTTCCGCGATCTTGTAAATTTGCTACCACATTTATTTTTTTTGACCGTGGAGGTTGGAAATTTGTTTTAGAATACGAGGGTAAGCTTGTCCGACCAAAATGTGTTTGCTATTGTCGAGTCCAACTACTAACATTTTGGATGTTTGGGTTGTCGGACTAGACAATAGGAGACAAATTTGTGTTCTAAATCAAATTTCCAACCCCCATAGTTAAAAAACAAAAATTTACAAGATCCCGGGCAATCGGCATTTTCCGGAGCTTACCGAAAGCAAAAGCGGCCGATTTGAAAAAAATCGCAGAACAAATGTTTTCGGGCTCGTCAAGGACAGGCGCATCACGAAGTATAAAATATGTGGTAATCACAAAATTATGTAGGTGAAGGCCCAGGGACTAAACGGTTGGTTAACTGGAAAATGTTGATTTGACAATACTTTTTACATCTACTCAAGAATCCTAATTTTTGCATTGCAGATTTAGCGAGGTTGACCACATATTTATTCCATTTCAGGTTATTTTGAATATCCATTCCAAGAAGTCTAACTGATTCAACCTCACGCAATTCCTCATGGTTTATTTTAATAGGGAAATTTTTATGTCGCTCTATTCGTGAAAGACGGCATAGTTTGGTTTTGGTTCGATTAAATGAAACAAGATTACGATCACTCCATTCCATTATACGATCCAGGTCTTTGTTGATAGAATTAATTGGTAGCTCTTTATCAGTGGTGACTGCAGTATGAGATCGAAATTTAGGAGATGCATGTAATGCATGCAATGTGCTGTCATCAGCAAAACTGTGGATTGGGTGCACTGTGGAAATAAGTAAATCATTAATGTATAGAAGAAACAAGGTTGGTGGGAGTGCAGGGCCTTTAGAAACACCAGCATTGGTTGTGAAAATAGTGGATGTGATACCATCTAAATCAACATGAAATTGTAAGAAAATGAAAACTATGAATCCATGAGACAGTAGGATGGTCTATGCCATAAGATTTTAATTCAGCTATGAGATTTCTATGCCACACTTTATCAAATGCTTTAGAAATATCAAGTGAAATACTGAATGTTTCACCATGGGTTTCCAGCGATTTGTTCCAAAGATGGGATACGTAGGCTAACAGGTCATCAATAATTCGTGACATCTCCATCGTGACATGTCCATATTACTTTTATAATCCAACATTTTGTTTATTTATTTATATATTTTAGTTAATAACACATTTCTGTTTTTTAATAATTATAGATATTTTGCATAGCAGTGTCAAAGTTTTTTAAATTTGACATTACAGACATTACATGAAAATCGTTTGAATACTGAATGAACCTCGCGTCTTTGATTGGCTAAATATCTCTTTAATGAAAATGAGACCCCATTAAGTATTCGAACGCACTCCTAATTTGCTAAATTGATTAAAAATTATGAAACAAAATTTTACGGTTTTCGATTTGAAATTTTTTTGAATAAAAAACTTCACTAAAACTTAAATATGCTATATGTTGCGTTTAAAATTAAATCATAAATGCAAAGAGGTGTGGTCTAATTGTCAGCAAAATTAAATTAAATTCGATTTGCGAGCTCTCGAACGCTGTCATCTGCCATTCATAGGTGGTGATAATATTTCATTAAGTATTCGAACGCACTCTAGAATACTCACCTTAACTAGAATAATTAAGACAAGAATGCTTCAACTAGAATTTCAACAAGAAAAATTCTCTAAATTTTGTAAAATACTGTCGTGTATAACATTAGAAATTTTGTTGATTTTGAAATGTCGATTTGAAATTACGATACTATTATTCTGCTCAAAATTATAAATTACATACTAATAATTTTAATTTTGTACACAGATTTTATTTTTTTATCGATTTCCGTCGGACCTGAGGGACTATTCTTGAACCATTACGAAAATTTTAGATATCTAAAATTTTCGTAACGCTATTTTCGTAATCACAATGGAGAAAATATGTAGGGGCTGAAATCTCAAGCTCTGAGATATCAAGACTTCGGTCTCGGTTAAGGATTATGATACAGTTTTTCGTCAAAAAACGTTTATGAGGACATTGTTTTTAGTTTTGGTCATTAATGTATATTTAGTGTTTCGAGAAAATATTACAAAATCACAAATTCATATTTCTTTCAAAATCCCAAAAAGTTTACAAATTAAATAAAATCAAAAATTTAAACTTTTTCAAAAATTCTAAAAATATTGCAAAAATTATAACAATATCAAAAATTGAAACTTTTTTCAAAATTCCAAAAATTATAATAAAACCAAAAATTTTAAATTTTTCAAAATTCTAAAAATATTCCAAAAGTTCTTACAAAATCAAAATTTGAAATTTTTTCAAAATTCTAAAAATATGTACATAAATAAAAAATTCTATTTTTACCCAAAATTTTAAAAATATTGCAAAACTTTTAACAAAATCAAAATATAAAACTTTTTCCAAAATTCGGAAAATTTTGTAAAAATTATTACACAATCAAAAATACAAACTTTTTTCAAAATTTAAAAAATATTTCAAAACCATAACAAATTCAAAAATTTCCATGTTCAATTACATTTACGTAATATTCCAAAAACTAGATTAAAATCGAATATTGAAACTTTTTATAAATTCTAATAATATTGCAAAAGTTCTTAAAAATTCGTAAATTCAAACTTTTTCCAAAATTCTAAAAAAATTGCAAATTGCAAAAATAAAAATTGAAACATTTTTCAAAATTCTAAAAATACATATAAATTCTATTTTTTTTTCAAAATTCTAAAAATATTGCAAAAATTATAACAAAATCAAAAATTAAAACTTTTTCCAAAATTCTAAAAATATTGCAAAAATTGAAACTTTTTCCAAAATTCCAAAAATTATAATAAAACCAAAAATTGAAACTTTTTTCAAAATTCTAAATATATTCCAAAAATTCTTACAAAATCAAAAATTGAAACTTTTTTTAAAACTCTAAAATTATAAAAAGAATTCTATTTTTTTAAAAATTCGAAAAATATTGCAAAAATTATAACATAAACAAAAATTAAAAGTTTTTCCATAATTCTAAAAATATTGCAAAAATTATTACAAAATCAAAAAGACAAACTTTTTTTCAAAATTCCAAAAATAATTCAAAAACTATAACGAATTCCAAAAATTTCTATGTCCAATTTCTTTTCAATTACATTTACGTCATAAAAACAGCTACATTTTTTTTCCAAAAAATTGGCTAAAAAAAAAATAAAATTATTTTTTGACACACTTGACATTATTTTTTTTGGCAAACCTATAATGCCACAATTCTCTATATTAATAATAAAATTTCATGCCATACAAATAATTAATTTTATGTTTTTTCAAAAAATTAGGTAAAAAAATAAACAAAAATCTTTCTTTTAACACTTGACAACATTTTTTTGTCAGAATTAAAATGCCATAATTCTCAATAATAATAATAAAAGTTCATGTCATATAAATAATTAATTTTATTATTTTCCAAAAAACTGGGTAAAAAATAAATAAAAATCTTTCTTTTGACACACTTGATAACATTTTTACACACTTTTATTTTTTTGACAAACTTATAATGCAATAATCTAGTTTTTGGTCTCATATACCAATCCCGACCATCAAGATTTCTCCACATTCTTTGTTTTTACTCATTATCACTTAAAATTAACGTTTTTTAAGCAAAAAATATGTATATTTCCTTGTTTTGACACACTTCACGATTTTTTTGACACATTTCCGATACATTATTTGAAAGTTAATCTGAAACGAGAGAAGTACAAGCCAAACGCAAAAACTCTTTGAAGTGTAAGGGATCTCTTGTCATTAAACGCCCAAAATTAGGGCTTTCAAAAATAAAATACTGTGTGCTTTCAAAGAGTTTTCGCGTTTGGCATGTACTTCTCTCGTTTCAGATTAACTTTCAAATAATGCATTGTACATTTAGAATTCGAAGAAAAATAAATTTATACTTTGTAAACTTAATTGTGTCGACCATCGGGACTATTTATTTATATATTTTTTATTTTTAAGTTTTAGTTCATAAAATTTACATACATTTTTGTAGCTTGGTATGTTTATTGAAAATTTTAGCTTGAATAGTTACATGAAATGTTTTTACTATCGCAGTATCCAATTTGCTTATCAAAATGTATCATTTCTTTGGTTTGGTACTTTTATGTTGTGTATTAAACCTTAAAAACAAACTCCTGATTTGGTTCCTTTGACGTTCTTACCGCTGAAATGTGCGTGTGATAAGATATCATTGCTTTTTATTTGTTTTTTTACGTTGTGTACCTAATCTCTCTAAAAAACTGCTGTATTTACATTTTTGATGTTTTTTTCCGCTAAGATATCATTTCTTTTTGTTTGTTTTGTTTTCGTACATTGTGTATTAAACATCTTAAAAAAACTGCTGAATTTACATTTTTAATGTTTTTTCCGTTGATATCATTTCTTTTTGTTGGTCTATATAAAAAAAATATAACATCAATATCCAATTTTTAATCCATTACTAATCCCTTATCGATTATTATCCAATCCACATCCATTCCATATCTAATCCATATCCAATCCATATCCAATCCATATCCAATCCATATCCAATCCATATTCATTTCACAAGACACATTTGTTTTAGATTCTTTCCGTATAATGGGCATCTGAGACTTTCGTATCCACGTAGACTAACTATATTAAATATAACCAAATTAGAAAGTCGAAGAGAATACCTTATCGAAATGTTTTTGTTTAAAATTGTGAATAATATGGTGGATTCTTCAATTCTTCAAGAATTATCTTTCTACGCGCCTTCTTATCGTACCAGATACATCCAGCTTTTTCTTCCTGCATGCGCACGGACGAATTTAGGTCTCTTTTCTCCAATAAACAGAATGCAAACTTCTCATAACAATTTATTTTACACTTTAGACTTGTTTTCGGAGTCTTTGACAGTTTTTAAGAAGAAGGTTCTCTTAATTACAAGCAAACTAATTAATTAATTAATAACTTAACATATGTGTTTTTTTTTCTTATTTAACACATGGATTACAAGCAGAAGTTGGGTCTTATTACGTTATTATATTTATGAAACATAACAAACAAACAAATTTAATTTAATATTTTGAGTATTGTTATTATTATTATGATATTTCTACTTATAAGTAGCTTAAGTTAACACATTTAAGTATTTTTATAGTGACATTGTGTAAATGGTAACCGTTCAATGTTCTAGTATATCAAATAAAATAAAAAAAAAATAAAAAATAAAAATAAAAATTCATATCCAATCCATATCCAATTCATACTCAATCTATATGCAATCCATATCTAATCCATATCCAATTCATATCCAATCCATATCCAATACATATCCATTCCAAATTCAATCCATATCTAATCCATATCCAATCCATATCCAATCCATATCCAATACATCTCCAATCCATACTCAATTAATATCCAATCCATATCCAATTCATACCCAATCCATAGCCAATCCATATCCAATCCATATTCAATTCATATACAATCCCATATTCAACCCATATCAAATCAATATCCAATCTGTATTTAATACATATCCAATCCATATCCAATTCATGTCCATGTCATATCCATACGAAGTCCTATCCATATCCTCATCCATATCCATATCTATATCTTTATCTATATCCATATCCACATCCATATTCATGTCCATATCCATATCCATATCCATATCCATATCCATATCCATATCCATATCCATATCCATATCCATATTCATACCTATATCAATATCCATATCCATATCCACATCCATATCCATATCCATATCTAAATCCATATCCAGCCCAAGTTAACAAATCATCTTAAAATTAGGAACAATAACATATTTATGAGACTACCAGTGTAAACTACTGAAGAGTTTTTAAAAGCGATATTACATCTTGTTAATTAGTAGCCCGAATAATTGCTGTACCAGCAACAATCATATTTGCTCCAGCTTTAGCACACTCATTAATTGTTTCTGGTCCAACTCCTCCATCAACCTCTATATCTGATGTTGGGGTAATTTTAACGTGGCCATTCCACTTTTGGCATAATATCACTCATAAATTTTGACCCCCGAAACCGGGTTCAACGGTCATAATTAAAATCATATCAGCTAAGGGAATGTACTCTTTCACAAGCTCAACCGGAGTGCATGGTTTTAAAGCTAAAACCTTCATTCCAGCGTCTTTAACTTTCCTTGAAACTTCTGCAACAATTGTTTGAACCGATTCAACATGAAAAGTATATTGATCAACACCAGCATCGGCCATTGGTTCTATCCACTGATCTGGGTTCGATACCATCATATGAGTTTCACTCATAAATTTTTAACCACCAAAACCGGGTTCAACGGTCATAATTAAAATAACTAAAAAGAAAAAGTTAAATAAAATATAATTAACAAGTTACACAATTAGAAACTTATTTGATCTATTATTGTTATCTAATATCTAGTATGTGTGTTTCGGAGAGTAGATGTTGTACAGACCGTGATATTATAGATCTACTGATCTTATAAATAAACAAAACTTAAGTAAACGTTCTAACAAAGCTAAAGTTGGAATTTCAGTCACGGAATATAATTTTTAACAGATGGTAGCTTATTAGAGTTTGCTGATTCACTATTAATTTGAAGAAATATGTCGCACTTGTTACAAACTAGAAAATAAAACATAATTCCACACATACTTGATACTATATAACAATTATTAATCAAATAAGTTTAATAATTAATAATTATTAATCATTTAAGTTTAACTTAACATTTTCTTTTCAGTTAACTGTAGTAATTTAAGATAATAATTATATTAAAAATAACAAAAGCAACCTTGATTTGGAAGAAATAATATTTATGAATGTTTTCAAAATACAAATTAGCTGTCAAAATTTTCAGATAGGAAAGTAGGTAGGGTAGTTTCGGAAAGTAGGAATGTAAAATGTATTTCGAAAAAAGGAAATCAATGCCATCTCTATTAAAAATTACCTTCGTAGTTACGACGAATTTTTAAGTGAAAATAAAATCTTATTCCATAAATATTAAACTATTTCTGTTTTTCGTTGTTTTTTCAGTTTTTTAGTTTTTAAATATGTTACAATTTCAGATTTAAAGAATATTTATATGCTTTGAGCCATATAATGACTATAATATTATTACAATGGTGAAATAAAGGAATTCGAAATTGGATTTTTTCATGGTTAGCTGTAAGATAAGGGCTCGTCAAAATTTTAAATTGAGTTTTTTTTTTGAGTAATTTTTTTGTTGTATTAAAAAACTCGCCAATTTCTACCGAAATTTATGATATTATTACAATGGTGAAATAAAGGAATTCGAAATTGGATTTTTTCATGGTTAGCTGTAAGATAAGGGCTCGTCAAAATTTTAAATTGAGTTTTTTTTTTTGAGTAATTTTTTTGTTGTATTAAAAAACTCGCCAATTTCTACCGAAATTTATGATTTACGTATCAAGGGATTTATAAAGATGTTAATTACCGAGGGAAACGTGAAAGATCCGTAACAAACTTTTATCTCAATTCGAGTACGGGGAGATAAAAATTTGTTTTTGGACGATCGACTTAACATAATAGTTTTTTACTTCAATTTTAATGTCTTGTCTTTATTATTTACTCTACGAACACGATTTATCGTTCTTCATACTTCAACTAAGTTGACATTGAATGAAGAATATTATGGATCTACGAATATGGTAGACAAATCCCAACTAGTCGCTGGTCGAGTGCGTTAAATGGTTAACCATAAACTCTGGGATAAAAGATTGTTATTGATCTTTCACTTTACAAAGACATTGTTTATTCAATTCAAATTAATGCATTCAGTTCTAGTGACTTATACTTCTAAACTACAAAATGGTTAGATTCATTGCTATCGTATAGATAAAAAATGTTAATAAAATCTTGAATTATAACTATCCCATTATTATAACTATCCCATTCTTACTCATGAAAAATTTAAAATTGAGAATTTTTTTCATGTTAATTTTATTACGAAAATGAAATAAGAAACGCAAAAACCATTACCAAAATTTTAGTAACATTTCATTGCGAAAATATTCGTAATATGTTTTCAAGAATACCATTTAAAGATTTTCGAAATACTTTGACATTAACTCGGTACCGGAAATTTTCGTAATGGTTCAAGAATAGGGCCCCTGTTTTTAATTTGTGTTGTCGTTATTAAAATTTGTAATTGTGAAAATTTCGCCAATTGTTGCCGTTACAAAAATTCTTCAGAAACAAGTAACATTAAAAACAAATAAAAGAAAAAAAGAAAAATAGATCAATTCATACAGCAGTTGTAGAAAGGACTCAGAAGTAACTCATAGTAACTCAAAATAGGTAATAGAATATCCGTTTAACCAAACCTTAATCAACTCTAAAACTTGAATAAAGAAATAATCATGCTTCTAATAATATGCATACAATATTGTTACGGTATTAACAAAATCATGACGAAATATAACATAAAAATCTATTCAATCCAACAAAAGTGAAGCCAAACTGTATAAAATTAGGAAATAAAATTCGTAATCATCATCAATGATTGTAAAACGCATATAATTGTTGTTGTTTTCATAGAAAGGTCAGAGTAATTTTTTCTTGGTAGATTTGATATCTTTTTTACGGTTAGCTCACAGATACACATAATTGTTTATTTTGTTTTATGGAATATTACCGATAAAAGAGGTTTAGAATAGTATCGATGTTTCTAGATTTTACGGAATAGTATTTAAGCAGGTATTTTAGGCCGAATGAAATTAATTGTAAACAAAATGTTGTATCGTGTTAATAGAAGTTACTTTTAATTTAGTTTTTGTAAATAAAGTTTTAAGTGTTATTGAGCGGAAATATTTTGTGTATTATTTTGAACGCTGTGTACTGGAAATTTCTGCAATAAACCGTTGGAGTTTTAGAAGCTGTTGAAGAATATTCTAGTTTGAAATATTGCTTGCTGTATGGTTTTCCTGTTGTTGTGGAACAATTAAGGAGTTGAATACTTAATAAAACCTAGTGTGTTTGCTTACTAATCAGTGATCGAACTCGAAGGATATTGGGAATTGCGTTTATCGAATTGAGAGTAAGGCTAATTCGAAGTAAGGTTAGAAAAATGTAACAATATAATTAATATGCTAATCTAAGAAAAAACGTTTCTGATATCATTATCACTATATGTAAAAACTAAAATTTTCCAAAAAGTTTTGTTCCTATTGAATTAATCAAAAATTAAAATTTATTTAAACAAAAACAATTTATTTTCATTTTCAAGTCAAGATGTTTTTCTTTTCTTTTTCATTTTTCTTATCTTGATACATATTATTTCTAAGCTGTCGTAAAATTCCTCTTTTTCGTTTCTTAAAATAAAAACTTTTTTGTTTTTTTTTAAGAAAAATGTGTTCATGACACAAACTTATATTTTATTTTATTTAAATTATAATATAATAAAAGAATTAATAAAATTTAAAAAAAAACTCGTATTGTGTAAGGTTTTTTCTCGCTTATAGTTACTTTGACAATTAGTTTCATATGAAAATCTTTAGTTTAGGGATGAAAAAATATTTAATGACGATAAATTTTACAAAGATGTATCATTTTTTTGTTTATTTTATACGTTTTATGTGAATGACAGGCTAATTTTTATGATTTAGTTTTTTTGTATATATTTATTAAATAATAAGTATGATTGAGTGATTTATGTGTTTTATATTTTGTTTGTGAAAATCTGTTTTAAAATGTTAAAATAAGACCAAAATGAAAAACATGTAAAAAAGAAAACGTTTAATGGATTTGAAAGATTGAGAATATAATGCTAGATGATATACGGGTGAATGATGTTGAAATGTTGTAATATTAGTATCTGTAGAAAGTAATAAAAATATTATTTTTTTTCTTCGAGATGATATGAGAGTCTTATGTGTTTTTATGTGGTATTATTGTTGGTTGAATCAATGTTGTTAGATAAAAGATTTTCTTGATTTTTTTATTTATTTCCTGTAATAATGATATTATGAAAATTATATCTTTTATATTTAAGAAATAGATTTTGTACGCAATCATAATCGCCTTTAGTTTTTATTTTGTTGGATTTTATAAAATTGAGTAGATAAAACACGTATCTAAAGTTATGTAAACGAGAATTCAAGGTTGAAAACAATGGGTGGTAGTTAACACTCGAGAGGATGAATTGAGGATTTATAAATTGTGTGTACTAAATCTTTGAGGCTTACTTTCTTTGGTTAATTTATGTTTGTTTAGAAAAATTATCTCGTATTCCCAAAAGTTATGTATTACAATGTCAGCTTGAGGAGTAACTCAGAATGATCTAAACAGGTTTTATTATTTTTGGTTAGCTTTTCAGTTTTCTTGTATTTTATAATTCAAAACTTACATTTCTATTTCATGGGTTAAAACGAAAAGTGGGAGAAGCTTATGATTTGAGTTCTAGTAAAATAAACCCAAAATGTATAACAGAACCAAGGTTGGTGAAAAAGTAGAGTCTTAGGGAACACTATTTGTGTTGTGAAAATATTGACTTATATTGAAATATATGGTTGTAAAAATATTAGACCATCTAAATTAACTTGAAAATGACGACCAGTAAGAAAACCGCGAATCAACGATACAATAAGATCATCTACGCCAAGTGTAGATAAAAATATATTTGAAAGAAATATAACTTTGATCTTCAATAGAACGTGATAATAGACCTTCCCTTTCGATTGAGCATACCTGCATGGTTAAAAACAATAATAAAATATTTTGACGCTGATGGCTGATGCATAGGTTAACTTCATCATAGCTCTGGAATCAAAATGTTCTGGATATATAGTAGGATAATATCCATTAAATACGTTAGTTAATGGCTAACCAATGTTATAGATTTTGCGCAGTTATAACTATAAAAACATTAAAGAAATTGCAGTATCCCAATAAACATAAGTTCTGTAGTACGAGAAAAGTAAAAAAAATGGTTTACCGGAAGTGACAAACCGGCAGTTGGAATGCAGAACAATATCGTCCAATCCACCCTTTATGATAGTATCATTAAAATTGATTGATGAAAGAAGTCTGTTTGCTCCCAACAAACTTTAAGAACAAAGTGTGAAAAGTCAGCGGTTGTATGGTTGATACCACAGAACTTTAATCAATTCTTCACAAAAGTTGATCGTTATCTTCTCACACTAATTGAAACCTTTTTCATAAATTTCATCATAATCACTTCATTATTGTAAAGAAACTGAAAAAAAATTCAAAAAATTGCAAAACAAATGTTTACCGGAATTGAAAATCCAAAAGTTGGGATGCAATTGAAAAACCACAAGTTTCATCCAATTCGATTATCAGGTACAGATGTTATGAAGCTTTCAAACACAGGTGCTCTGAAGACCTCCCAATTAGCAAACTTACTTCTCAATTTTGAATTATACAAGTTTTAGCTTCAATACAGCTTCGCTAAAGCTTCTTAGTGGAGGCTAGTTATATTTTACTTCTATAAAGCATCGATACAACTTCCACAGAGAAGTTCTCCCCACCACCGGAATGAAAGCTTCTAAAATACTTCTATATTTAATATTAGAAGTTTTACCGAAACTTATCTACAGATCACTAAATAGAGCTTCCGAAAAAAGCTTATAGAAGTTATAGCTGTCATTAGGATTATAGTTGTTTCGGTTGTAACTGTTTACAGATCTTAAAGAAGCACAGCTGTCATAGTCTAAAAATTGCTTCAATATCTGAAACGAAATATGTCAAACTGACGGAAGCTATTGCTTCTATTACTTCAACTAAATTTAGATATATAAAATATAGTTTAATTCAGGGGCTTACTTTTTATGGAAAATGATATGTGAAATGAAATTTCAATGGGTTTATACGAAATTGAAGCTTATACGAAATTGAAATCGTTTTTGTCAAAAAAGTATTGTGCATAAGGTGGTTTTTGTTTTTTAATCTATTATTTAGACTTATTTTGCACAATATAAAATATTCTTCATTTAGAGTCTTCAAATAGACAAAAAAATCAATTAACATCATAATCAACTAGACTCGAGAATCAGAATCAAAAATCAACTAGAGTGGAATAGAGAAAATTTAAAGTTTTATAAATAATGGTATATGAATTTTCTTTACATTTCTGATAGCCAAACTCGACAGAAAGAAATGAGGCGATACAGAGTTTCATAGTTTAGTCACTCTATTAAAATAATTTACAGCAAATGGATGGGTGCGATATATCGTTGCTTCTTTTGTTATTGTTTTATATTTATCTAACATTTCTAAAAATTAACTGCGTTCATCAGCACCTTAGTACGTATGTTGTTGTGACACCTATTAAAAATGCAATTACAAAACTTTTTATTTAAAAAAAAAATATTGTTCAAATAAAGGTGTAAGTACGCTAAAAGTTAATGATTAAAAAAATAAAACCCCTTAATGTTGGTATACCTAAAATCTTTGAACTAATAAAACAAATAGAAAATAGATTTTTAAATATTCTTTTACGTCTATCAAAAAGAAACAAAATCTTTTAAGAACGTAAATCTCAGATTATGATTTCATCGTTTAAAAAGCTATTGATGTTACATGTCACATACCTTTTTCCATAAAAAATAAGCCCCTGAATTATATACTATATTTTCAACTTCTATATTAAAAAACAAAATTCTAAGGAAGTCTTATGGAAGTCTTATAGAAGCTATTGTTATTGTAACTACTATCAAAGATATTTATTGTTTCTTAACATTTAAATTAGCCGATTGGATAGCGTGCAGGACCAACGATCGAAGGACCAGGGTTCGAAGCTGGATGCGACCGTAAACAAAATCTTAAATTTAAACACTAATAACAATAATTACGTTAAAAAGTGTTAATATAAAAAATATTGTAATATTTCTGTCACATTTTTTAATAGTTTCTATAAGATTTCTAAAGATTGCTTAAAACAAGCTATTACACGCACTTTACCAAAGCTATAAGTAGTGAAACTATAAATTCTATTCAGCTTGCATAACTGCTTACAAAGGACCTTACCAAAGTTATTTCCGAAGTCTTTTACAGATTATAGCTTCGTTAAAGGCGGGGAAAGTTCTCCAAATGGCCTTTGTCGAAACTGCTTAGAAATTTTAAAGAAACTATGAAGGTGGGGAAGTTAGTTTCGGTAAGTCTGTTTAGTGTTTTAAAAGAAACTAAAATGCTAGTTGGGCTCCCACCACTTTGTTTAATATCGCTCAAAAACTAATAAGCTCCTTGCCCTATATATTTGTGTTTTTTTAAAGTATCATCAAAATTCATTCACGAACGAATGTTGCATCCTCCAACAAACATAAAAAAGAGTGAAAAAAATCTTTGTTGTATGTTGGTCCCTCCAACCCTTTGTCCAATGTACCTCATGCTGTTAAAATCTTTCTCATATTGCTTGAAACCTTTTACCAACGTTTCATGAAAATCTATATTATATAGGCCATATAGTAAGGAGAAATACCTGCAAAAAAACTTTTTAACCGGAAGTGACAAACCGGAAGTTGGTATGCAGAAATATTAGAAAAAGTACTAAAACCTTATAAACCAAGTCTCAATAAGATCGAAAAACCGTGTTAGTAGTTATTGAGATTTAAACATAGGTCGGGATACCCCACATTTTGTCCAAATTTGAAATTAATCCAGATCTTCTATTTTCAAATGAACCTGGATCATTTGCCAAAGTTTCATCAAGATCTTATGCAAGAATGTCACGAAACCAACCACATACCTATCCAAACATCCACCCACCCACAGACATGGACCAATTTTTTTATTGACTATTTAGATAGAGGATGGTCAAAATAAAAAAAAAATTGGGATATGTAAGATTTTTTTTCGATAGATTGGATTACTTCACACAATTGAAAATTGTGGTGAAGTAAAAACTAAATTGTTTTTACAATGGAAATTTTATTCAATCTCATGGTATTTACGTGCAACTACATTTTCGAAAAATTGAGAGAAGCTCAAACATTTATTATTAATAAATCAAAAACAAATAATATTTTTTTCGATTTATTGATAATAAATTTTATTTACAAAGTTGTTAGAATCGCAATAAATCGTTTTTAGGGTTCCGTTTTTTATAACGAATCCTATTGGCGAGAGTACGTGTTTTTCGCATTATATCGATTCTCTCGTAAACCATAAATCCCATAGACTTAAAATTGAGTTGCGTATAAAACTAACCTATCCACACAAGATGACGGGCTAAAAAAAATTAAAGTTGTTTTCGTTTGTTTTAAAGGGGTACGATGTGAGTGAGACCTTTGAGAAAAAACTTTTTTTATAGAGACAAGTAGGGTGTTCTATATGAAAGGGTTCCACTTCAGTATGCCTTATAAATGTATTTTGGAATGATAAACCCCACCATGTTTTGTATAATTTTGAATAATGCCGTTTTCCTTATGTTTTCTTTCCTCGATTAACTCCGAACCTAATTCATAGACAAATTAGTAATTTTTCAATGCAAAATATAGAGAAGTATCGAATACTCTTAATAATATTTATTAAGGGGTGGGAATGAGAAGGGGTAAAACACCATTTAAAATCCGGTCAAGTAGGGTGTCATTTTAAAAAGCACATGGTCTTAGGAACATTGCAAATTTCTTTTTAGAATTTTGCAATGCATAGTTTTTGAGTTATTGTAAAAAAAGTGCAAAAAAAAGTTGGTCTCTTCCCTTGGAATTCGAACTTAATTGCCAAAAAAATTTTAACAAATTCACGAAGATAATAAGTTTGGTATACTATGAACGAAAATTATAGTGAAATCACAAATAATTATATATCTGTGTTTTTAGGAGATCGGAGTGAGGAAGAGTGAAAAAAAGCTTTTTTTATCCAAATTCCAAACGATGTTATTTGAAATAGCACCTAATATAAGATACTTGCAATTATGTTTAGAATTTCATGGTGGACAGTTTTTGAGTTATTATCAAAAAAGTGCAACTCTCGGAACGATCCCCCTCTACGTTTTGTCGTTGATTAACAGAAAAATTTGAAAAAATTCACAGAGATAAAAGTTTGATAAATTTTGAACGAAAATTATAGGAAAGTTTCAAATAATTATCTTTCTGTATTTTTAGGGGATGGGAGTGTGGAGGATTGGAAAAAACGCTTGTTTGACCCAAACTAGTGCGTTATATGAAAGAGCACCAAATTTTTAAAATCATTGCAAATTTTTCATGGAATTTTAGGTTATTGTCAAAAAAGTGCAACTTTGGGACCTTTGGAAAGTGATGTAATCACTATAAAGATAATTAATACGATTAAAAATCAGTGTGTGTGGGTCTGTTTGTTTGTAGACACGATATCTCAAAAACTACTTGACCTATCGACTCCAAATTTGGTAAACAGGTATCTTAAGCCAATATCGCATAAACTATTGATAGGCGGCAAGTACATTGTGTCCTGATGTTTGGGTCAAAAGGTCAAAATACATTTTATTTTTGTTATATTTAGACATGCACGATAGTATTTCTCTTGGGCTTTGATCACCACTTCACACGGTTCTAGCTATTGTTAAAAAAGTTGTTGTTGAAAAAAATTGTTGTTAAAAATTCTGAACTTCTATGGCCTTGATAAAAAAATTTTACTTGCTTTCAAGATTTATATTTCAATATTATGTAACAGATTTAGGCATTTTGTTACAGCATTTGTGTTATGTGGTAATTAGCATGGCACTATATCTATAACTACAAGATATTCAAAAATATCCTTTTTGAAGTTATCTTCCTTATAAATCAAACTAAGCCCAAACATAAACATATCTAGGACCAAACAAATAAAAAATTTCTTAACAAAGAGTTTTATATATTTTCAGTTGTTATGATATTGCTTTTAGAAAACAAAAATAAAAATCGAAAAACAACACTTCAGTGATTCCTCCTTCATATTATTTTACTTGATACCTATTCCTTTTTTCTGTTATTTCCTTATTCCAAATTGTTAATGGATATTTTATTTGTATTTTGAGGTTATTCTGCAGACAAATACATTTATATATATTTGGTTTTATGTAATTTGAGCTATATGTTATGGAAAATAACAGAAACGGAATGAATCTTTAATTTATTTAATGTAACATGTATGTATCTAAGATAACAAAATAGTTTATTTTTATCTTTCACCGTTTGATGATTGCAATTATTTAGCTCGACTTGATTTCTATGGATTGATAAGAACGTATATGAGTTTCGAATAGAATTTAATGACTATTTTTTACGATTGTTTGCGTTTACGCATGGTGAAATGATAAAATATAATATATAATTTAATATGACTCAAATGAATTGGTTTAGAGCTACTGGCGTATAAAAGCGAACATAAACTTAAGGTAAAATTTCTATTAAATCAGTTTACATATTTTGTTTGAGATAAAAGTTTGATTTTTATAATATTGTTAGAATAACAATCGACATTAAGATTAACAATTAAATCCAGAAACCAATGTTGTCTCCAGAAAACAATTACGAGTTTTCCGAGAGTCTACGCCAATATGAATGAGGCGAAGTTTAAATGAAAATTATGAAGTAAGAAATTTTATTCACAACAACTAAATAATCTGTCGTTTTCCAACTTTTTAAAAGTTGGGAAGTACATGATTGCTAACTTTTACTTCCCAACCGGTTAGGAAGTAACACCTCCCGACCTGAGTAGAAATTCCGATTGCACATTTTACGAGAGTCTCACTTTTTCATCTCTCTTAATTATTAGCAAGGGAATAGAAAATAAAAGAAACAAACAAGTAAAACTTTCATAAAATATGCGACTATAATCCCTACTCCAGAATTTAAAGTAGAATTTTCATTTTCATTTTTCTTCAGGAGAGCAATCAATTTGGAAAATTTCGATATATCCGTTTTTTCGTTAACGTTTAAAGTTGTTTTGAGCATGGAATATGTTGCCCAGAGTGTTGACGGCTTTTTAGATTTTTCGATTTCGCTAAAGAAAGCTAGCATTACATTTTCTGAAATGTTCCTAATTTTTTTGCAATTACAGCATTCCTTGAAAATATGATACGATTTCATGTATCGCGACTTACTTTTATCGGGCAACAGTTCAGTCGAAGCTGTATGCGCAACATTCCGTATTTCTGGAGGAGTGCAATCCATTTCACTATCAAACACTTTCGCAAATTATATTCTGCTGATTTTGAAACAATCAATACAAGAAACAAACGTTGATTGAATTTATTGTATAAAAATTTTGTCTGAGTTTATTTTGCCTACTATGATTTTATCTTTAATATACCAATAAACATTAAACATAGTATATTTTCATTATAAAATTCATTTTTATAATATATATTTACTTAATTGTTGTGAATAAAATAGCGCTACGCGCCTCGGTTAACTGTATTTTCTCTCGACAAAAATGACATATTTTCCACCTCGGTACGTAATATACATATTCACTCGTTTATTTGGCTTTAATTTTATTTTAAGTACAAACATTTCAAATTTGATTAAAACTGATTAATAAACACTGTAACAAAATTTCTTTATTAACAAAATTATCTTTGGTAAGTAAATAATTAAACGAAAAAAGTCTGACAATTGCAAATATAACTCGCGGGTTCCGTGTATATAATCTTCTACGAGAATAGTTTTTCTCAAAATCACAATTTTAGAAATAAATCAAAAATGGTGTTTTCGAAAATTACAAAAAATATTATTTTGGATTAGTAAAAAATTCACCTTTCATGTGACACTCCACTTTTCAAGGTCAAACATATTTTTTTTCAAAATTTCTACTCCCAGCCTCAAAAATTACCCTCCAAATAACATTTCGATGGTGAGCCGACCGCTATAGTTTTCATTCAATCCTTACAACATTGCCTATAATCGTGAATTTTTTAAATGTTTTTCTTTTGTAATGTTTGAAGTTAAGTGGGAATTTTCACATTTTTTAAAATAAGTCGAAAATTGTGCGTTCGAAAATTACAAGAAAAATTGTTTTAGACTAGAAAAAATCACCTTTTATATGACATCTCACTCGTCAAGGTCGAAAACAATTTTTTGTCGAAACTTTTACTCCCAACTGCCTCCAAATAACGTTTCAAATGATTGGCCGATTGCTATAGTTTTTATTCAATCTTTACAACGTTTCCTATAACCGTGAATTTTTTTCTTTTATAATGCTTGAAGTAATATTTGTAATGTTGTAATTGTAATATTTTTATGTGCATAAAAAATAAAAATGAAATAAATAAATTGTCAAGCTAAGGGGGGAGGAAAGGAAAAAAATTTCACATTTTTGAAAATATGTCGAAAACTGTGCTTTCGAAATTTACAAGAAAAATTGTTTTGGACTAGAAAAAAAAATACTTGTCAAGGTCAAAAATGCTTTTGTTTCAATATTTCCACTCTCAAACCTCCTCCCCCGCCTTAAAACTTTACATACCCCAAACTTTGTTTTTTCTTTTGTTTTGGACCATCCTCTATTGAACTAGTCAAAATGGTGTATGTCGGTGGTATTTGGGCTGGTTGTTTCGTAGCATTCCTGCATAGGATCTTGATGAAACTTTGGCAAATGATCCAGGTTCACTTGCAAATGGAAAATCTTGATTCATTTCAAAATTGGACAAAATGGGGGGGGGGGGGGTCTTCCGATCACCTGTAAGTTTAAATTTACAATAACTTCTAATCCCGGCTTTCGATCTTATTGAGACTCGTTATATAAGGTTTTAGTACTGTTTCCGATTTTTCTGCATATCAACTTCCGGTTAAAACGTTTTTTTCAGGTGTTTATAGACTAGCCTACAGACTAGCCTACAATTCCAGAATGATTTTCATGAATCGTTGGTAAAAAGGTTTCAAGCAATATTATGGACGAACGGACGTCTGCGGGGATCAAATCGATTTTGCCTGAACCAGCAAACTTCGCACGTTACACCAGAGCATCAATAGCAGCCCATCCTTTTACGGTTCAAGTGACAAGGTGTAGAACTGTCGCTTTTCAACGCGATTTTTTTAACAGAGTTTCTCATCTCTGGAATGCCTTACCGGCGTGGGTCATTCCTGATAATTTTAATCCTCAAAACTTTAAGATTAACGTTAATAAATTCCTCAAAGAAATTTGAATAATACTTTCGAGCCCCTAGTTCCCTAGTTAGCATGGTATCTTCGGATATTCAGAGACGTTGATCTACATTGGTTAACACTAAACATGCCTAACATTGAATAAAAAAAAAAATATGAGAAAGATTTGATGAAACTTTGAAAACTTCATAACGTCTGTATCTTTTAATTGAATTGGTTGAAACTTGGCACAAAAGCTTTTAGTACGGTTCGTAATATTTCTGCTGCCCAACTGCCGGTTTTTCCCTTCCTGTAACAAATTTGGTGTCGCAATTTTTTGACTTTTTTTCAGTGTATTTATGCACACTACAGCCTACAATAATGAAATGATTATGATGAAGCTTATGAAAAAGGTTTCAATTAGGAAGATATTGTGATAAGTGGTGGGGGTTTCCCGAACACCTGCGTTTATTTAAAATATGAATAACATCAGTTCCTAATAATTTATTTTGGTTAAACTTGGTATATATGCTAAGAGTATGATTTGTAAGTAACAGTTCTGCATTCCAACTTCCAGTATGTCACTTCCGGTAAATTTTTTTTTACTTTTTATCGTACAACAAAATTTATGTTTGTTTGCTGTGTTAGGGATACTACAGCTTTCTTTAATGTTCTATAATTTGAACTACGCGAAATCTGTAAGATTGGTTTGCCATAAAGTAAAGTAGTTGATGGATACTAGTACACTATATATCCAGAACATTTGGTTTCCAGAGCTGTTGTGAAGTTATAGCCTATATAAGTTATAACCTGTGTATAGAATATTTACCGTTTCGGAATAATATACCAATTTGAATGAATATATGCTTCCCACCTATGCTGTTTTTCGAATATCTGCCAAAGGCGAGTTGTGTGTTTTGCCTGCTTATTAATGTTGTAAGGGTGACCTGTTGGGTTTAAGTTTCAAAGATCTATGTAGAATCGCAGAATTTCTCAGTTGCGATAACTTTGTCTTTGAATGTCTTTCTCTTTATTATTATGATTAACACTTGGCTTATGCTTTTAAATTGTTCATACTTGCGTAAAGATTATGCTTTCTTTTGTTGCTTCCTTCGGTGGTAATTTAATATAAAATCACATAGCTGCTTCATTGCAAATATTCAAAATTATTTCTCGTCGGAAACTAATATCAACCTGGATTTCAACCTAAATTTAAGTTTTTTTATCATTGTAATATTTTTATAAAGTCTCTCTTTTTATCAAGTACTTTTCAAACAGTAAAAATTCAATAAGAACGGTTAACCCGTTCGAGCACAATTTAAAGTAAAACTTTCCTTGTTTTAAAATTTCTTAAGAAATTTCGAGCCAGCCTGTGTCAAAGTAAAAAAAACGAATAAGAAAGTAAAAAAAAAATGAAAAGCACGTATTAATTTATTTTATCATGCTAACTAGATTACCGAAGTTTCAAGAAAATATAAGAAATAAGAATTTGTTCACATCATGCTTTGATTTGATTTTCCATCCATATCGAATTTTGATAACTGTGGCTTGTTTTTTTCTCAATTATACCTATATGCAGCTTAGTACGGTTATAGCTGGATTGTGGTGTTCAATTATTTGGCTAAAAATTTGTTGATATTTGGCTCGTTTCGTGTATCTACTTTGGAAGCTTTTGTTCTTGATATACAACATAAACACAAAAACGCCCTTTTTAAGTTCTTCACAAAAGTTAATCTATACAGAGTATTTTTCAAATTTATGCGTTTTATTTTAGTCCCTCGTTGTTTATTTTAAGGAATCCTCCAAAAGTTAATATCTGTTTAGTCTTAGGATTGACCGTTATCATTTAATTCTGCCATAAATTTCAATGAGAAATTATTATTATTTAGTACATCATATCCTTAAAATGCAAATGAAATTAAAATGAAAAATAAAAAAACACCATCACCATACAAACAAAATGATAATAAGGAAACCTCTTAAGTATGACTAATGTGAGAAAAATGGAGGAAATATTTCAAAAGTTAAAAAAATAAAATTAATTCAGTTTTTTTACATATTTTCCAAGAAAACATTAATTTAAAAATCAAATAAAAAAAATTTTTAAAATATTAAATTTCGTAGGACATGAAGCATTGAGATTTCCATGAACAAAAACAAAGAAAAAATGTTCAGGTTTGAGAAGATGTTGCCATTATCATTATAAGGTATATTTAAGAAAGAAAATTGGTAATGCAATGATGACAGAAGTAATTTTTTATGTCGCTTAACTTATTGTTATTGTTAACAATAACTTTTATTTCGCTGCTTAGCGAAAATTTTAATTAAGATGAGAGGTTCAAAGTTAATTTTATTTGTAAATGGAAATAAATTACTTGATTATCTTAAGAGAGATTGTAATACAGCTTCAATGTAATTGCTTAAATGGAAATTGTTGTTTCTTAAAACAAAAATTTAATTAAAGTTTTAAGAGTTTCTGATATTTATATTATTATATTTTGTTTGCTACTCCAAGTAATAATTATTTTAATTTTTTCTTCAGCTGACTTCATGGCAACAGCATTTGTTCTAGCATGTGACCTGACCCTCTCTGATTTCGATAAAATTTCATATACAGATAGCCAATAAAAGAATAAAAATACCATTTCTTTCAAAAAATTAAATTTCGCTCTAGATGACACAGGGTGGCGGCAAAGTTTAGGGGTTTGCAAAACATAAGTATCTTTGAATATCGATTGCTAACGATTGACTAAACCGATTTAAATCATTTATAGCTCATTGGAAAGGTAATTGATAGGACCTATTAAAAAATCTACTTAAAATTTTTTAATAATTTTTTAAAAGTGTGTTAAACTTAAAAAATAATTTCAAAGATGGCGCTGTTGGGGGTACCTTCACTTTTACCTCATTTTTTTTCCAGAAAAAAAATGTTTAATCAGTTTGTAGTCTAAATCGAAAGTTTTCCATGTACATAATTTCTCGTTTAAAAAATAAAATTCTTACAAAATTTTAATTTCCGTTTTTTCAATTTTTTGTTTTTTAAAAAATGCATTTTATTTAACTAAAACCGCCTGAATTCTTGTTTTATAGAAATTTAATTATTTCGAGGATACAAGTTAAGTATTTTAGGGTGTGGATGCTTTTTACATAATTGACTTTTTCTCCCATTTCTGTCCGAAAATAATTATAAAGGAATGTACCTCAAATATGTTAAAACTGATGCTGAGAAGTAAATAGTGAGAAAAATTATGTGAAATAAAATGGCAACATGCATATTAGAAATGAAGTCACGACTAGAAGCAAAATATAGAGAGGTTATAACTATAAAACATACACAATCATTTCATTCGTTTATACCCAAAGAGGAAAAAACATTGCTCACAAAAATATATTCTAATTCAGCTAAAACTAGGATTTTCCAGATAAGCCGTTAATATGCAATGTAAATTTATTTTATATTTTTAATTTCTTTTATATTATTTTATATTATTAATAAAAGTATATTGTTTTTATTACACAACTTAGAATAAAAATAAAAAGTTAATTATTATATGAATTCTATACAACATGCATTTTATTTCACATAATTTTTCTCACTATTTACTTCTCAGCATCAGTTTTAATATATTTCAGGTACATGCATTTATAATTAATTTCAGACAGGTAGAAATGGGAGAAAAAGTCAATTATGTAAAGAGCATCCACACCCTCAAATACTTAACTTGTATCCTCAAAATAATTAAATTTCTATAAAACAAGAATTCAGGCGGTTTTAGTTAAATAAAATGCATTTTTAAAAAAATAAAAAATTGAAAAAACGGAAATTAAAATTTTGTAAGAATTTTATTTTTAAAACGAAAAATTATGTACTTGGGAAACTTTCGATTTAGATTACGAACTAATTAAACACTTTTTTTCTGGAAACAAATGTGGTCAAAGTAAAGGGGAACCCCAACAGCGCCATCTCTGACATTTTTTTTAAGTTTAACACACTTTTAAAAAATTATTAAAAAATTTTAAGTAATTTTTTTATAAGTCCTATCAATTACCTTTCCAATGAGCTGTAAATGATTTAAATCGGTTAAGTCAATCGTTAGCAATCGATATTCAAAGATACTCATGTTTTGCAAACCCCTAAACTTGTAGGAACCAGATTCCTTCCTCTACAATTCAAAATATGAAATTCATTTATTTAAACAAAATAAAAATCTTTTTAACACCAAACAAAGTAAAACAATTTTGTATTCCAAAATAAAACAATTTAATAAAGAAAATATAATATAAATAAAAAAGAAATAGAAAAATGAATTTTCTAATCATTTGTGTCTTTTCTAAACAAATGTGTAGGTGTGCGTGTGTTGAAGATATAAAGTATAATATTGTGTCTCAGATTTTATTCATAGGAATATTTTTGGCCTCACCAACATTTGCCTAATTAAAGAAAATTAAATAAAATAATTTGTAGCTCGCAAATATAATTATAAAATCTCTCTTGTTTTAACTTTTGAGTTGAAAACATCCAATTTATTAATTATTATTAAAACTATTGAGTTGTTAGCATTAAAGTTAACTCTTGGTGTGATAAAGAAATTTGTTGTTCTTAATTGATTTTATTAATATAAAATAAATACATTAAAATTGAAATTAGTGTTGTTTCAAATTAACTATTTTTATTAAAATAGTTTCAATAGTTTATTGAAACTATAAATTGTGACCCCGATTTGGACAAAATAGATTCATCAAGATAAGTGAAAACAACACTTTCAGAAAACATAGGCCGTGTATCTGGAAATCTGGTGTAATATTGCATTACACCAGATAAAAGGTAAATATCAAACCATATTAAATAATAAAATAATCATTTAAAAGATTCGTCATTACTGCCACATAATATTTTTTATTTTGGGTACACGAAAAAACGGTAATATACCGTTACATCAATTAAAATTGTTACCAAACCACGTGGGATTTTATATAAAATTTTTCACTGCATCTGTAATTAAAAAGTAAAAAAAAACTTTCTACTGCATCTGTAATTTAAATAAATAAATTTTGTTTGCCATACATCTGATCAAATAAAATTCATCTTAATCAACTCAACAAGCATACAAAAAAAAAACAATCAACTCAACGATCAAACATAAAACAATTCAACTCAACAATCAACTAAAACAAATAACAATCAACTCGTAAAAAGAATTAGGAATTGGGTGAGTCACAAAATTTTTTATATTATCCAAAACACGCAAGCCAATTAATAAAAAGTACAAAAATAGTGTTTTATTCTTGATTTTATACATATATTATATATCTATTTAAAAAAAATTTGCATACATATATTGTTTCGGTTATAGTTGTTAAGCAACGAAAATAGCTCCAACATTATATCATCTTTTTTTTATTTTTGGATTTTACTTACGGTGTTTTTAAACAAAAAAAAAAAATTTTTATTGCGTTAAAAAATCATACACTTTTGTTTTGAAGTGTTATTACGGTTTAATTTAAGTGTGTGTGTTTCTCCCTCAATATAACTCACTTTAAATGAGTGGTTCGGAGTCGGACTCCAGCGCACAAAGAATTTTACGATCGAACGCGGCACAAAATAAAGGGGTAGGGAAACCACCACCGCTTCAACCGCAGAAAAATACTAAACCTAAATTAGAACGGAATATGGCGACGACAACACTCCCAGATTTCATTGAATCGGACCCTGGAATGTGGTTCTTGTTGGTAGAGAATTTATTCTCTACCAAAGACATCACCGACGACAAGCAACAGTGCGGCGCAGTGTTAACTGCTCTCAAGCCAAAGGTCCTTGCTATCGTTCGCTCTCTTTTACTAAATCCTCCCAAAACAAATCGTTACGAAACTCTTAAAGCTAAAATCATTAGCCACCTTTCAGAATCAAAGCAAAATCGAATTGAAAAACTTTTAAAAACCGTAGACATTGACAATCAAAAGCCTTCTTCATTCTACAACCAGCTACTTCTTATAGCTGGGTATTCTACCGCGGTCACACCTGAACTTATTAAAAAGCTCTGGCTCGCTCGACTTCCACTAGGTGTGAAAACTGTCGTCGTTGCAGTAGAGAGCGACGATATCCAGAAATTGCTACCAGTCGCGGACAGGATTAACGCAGGAAGCAATTAACGGTTCCCCTTCTTGTGGTAATATAAACCAGTCTAATGTCGAAAAGGCCAATGAACCTTCGACATCTACAGAGATCTGGCAGCAACCCCAACATCCATTTGAGAAGATGTTAGAACAACTAGCATCTTCTTTTAATAATATGAAGTCACGTCTGGACAACTGGGAAAACAACTTCCAGAGGTCAAGATCTCGATCACCTTCTAGGTACTCGTCTTTTCGACGAAACAACTTTAGACCTAGAAGCAGATCACCTTCATCAAAAAAAATTTGTTGGTACCATCGAACATTCGGACCGAACGCTGCAAGATGCGTAGGAAATTGCTCCTACAAATCTTCTAGCTCCGTAAACATCATACCGAATTCGGGAAACTAACTGTTCCTAACGTGAATACGGCTAACGTTGGGATACATACTACAAGCCGTCTGTTCGTCAGGTGTTTCAATACGAATCTTGAATTCCTTATTGACACAGGCGCTGATGTATCAGTGATCCCGTGTCAATCTTTCTCAAACCTGATTAAAGACGAACACAATGTCCTGACAGCCGCTAATGGATCTATGATCCACACATTTGGTACTAAATTATTGAATTTAGATTTGGGTATCCGTAGAGAACTACGGCATACATTTGTCGTAGCATCAGTAAGTAAACCAATTATAGGTGCTGACTTTCTGACCAAGTTCTCATTGACTGTCGATCTAAAGCGTAAACGCTTACTAGATACTAGTACACAATTAGCAGTGAATACTATTTCGTGCTCTGATAGTACGCCTTCACTGCGACTGTATAATATTCAAGGCAGTTATGGAGACATGCTCCATGACTTCCCATCTCTCACTCAGGAACCCAAATATAACGCTTCAGTCAAACACAACGTGGTTCATCGAATTATCACAAAAGGACAATTACCTTTCTCTCGACCACGTAGACTAGAAGCGAATAAATTCAAAATTGCAAAAGACGAATTTTCGCATATGGCCCAGCTAGGATTGATTAAACCATCCTCATCTTGTGCTTCATCTCCACTACATTTGGTTCCAAAGAAGGATCAAAATGATTGGAGACCTTGCGGGGACTATCGACGTCTGAATGATGTTACCATCCCAGATCAATACCCCATACCACATATACAGGATTTTTCCATGCATCTTCACGGATGCACTATATTCTCCAAAATCGATCTTGTCCGGGCTTACCACCAAATACCAGTCGCTGCGGAAGATATCCACAAAACTGCGATAACTGTTCCGTTTGGTCTCTTTGAATTCCTTAGAATGCCTTATGGTCTGAGAAACGCAGCTCAGACTTTCCAGCGTTTTATGGACGAAGTGCTCAAGGGATTAGATTTCGTATTTGCTTATATCGACGATGTTTTGGTGGCAAGTAATTCTCCACAGGAACACCAAAATCACTTACGCATTCTTTTCAAAGATTATCTGATTTCGATATTAAAATCAAAATTTCTAAATGCGTATTTGGCGTTCCTTCTCTTGATTTCTTGAGCCATGAAATCACAAAGGATGGCATAAAGCCATCCCCGGATCGAATCATGGCCATACAAGATTTTCCACAGCCAACTTCAGTTCGCCAAGTTCAGCGATTTGTGGGAATGGTAAACTATTACCATAGATTTATACCCCACTTAGCCGAGCTAATTGCTCCTCTACATGGCTATCTTGCTGAACTAGCCAAGATAAAAAAGAAGTCAGCATTTGTCTGGCCCCTCCAATGCAGTACAGCCATTGACAATGTCAAACTGGCGCTTGTAAACTGCACACTCTTGGCTCATCCGTTACAAAATGCAAGCTTTTGTATCAAAACGGATGCTTCAGGTACTGCAACAGGAGCAGTATTAGAACAACTAAGCAAAGGAAGTTGGCAACCATTAGGATTTTTCTCCCGAAAACTCTCGCCTGCAGAGAAAAACTACTCTACTTTTGATCGCGAATTATTGGCTATTTTTCTAGCTATTAAACACTTTCGTTACTTCATAGAAGGTCGTATGTTCACTGTGTTCGCAGACCATAAACCTCTTGTAACATCAATCGCCTCCAAAACAGAAAGAAGTCCCCGTCAGGCTCGTCATCTTGATTTCATTTCCCAGTTTACAACTGATATTCGACACATCACTGGCACGAATAATGTAGTGGCAGATGCTCTTTCACGAACTGAGGAAATGGCTATCAATTTTACTGGGTTAGATGTCGATAAACTCGTCACACTTCAAGAGATCGATCCAGAACTCAAAAATTTAATTGAAAATCCACAGGTCGTAGGTTCTAAATGGAAGTTAGAACCCATCACAACAAAAATGCACAGGAAACCAATTTGGTGTGAGACCTCGACAAAAACATTTCGTCCATACTTACCTGAGTCCTTAAGAAGATCAACATTTTATTCTTTACATAGTCTTTCCCACCCCGGTATTAGAGCATCCCGGAAGATGCTCTCTAAACGTTATTTCTGGCCTTCAATGAGTGTTGATGTTGGATTTTGGTCTAAGACATGCTTATCATGTCAAAGATGTAAGATTCAACGACACACTCATTCAGAACACGGTCAGATACCTGTACCGTCGGCCAGATTCGAGCATATTCACGTCGATTTGGTAGGTCCTTTACCTCCATCTCATGAATATCGGTATATCATGACTACAATCGATCGTTTCACTCGGTGGCCGGAAGCAATACCTTTGGTGGATGGAACAGCTGAGACTGTAGCAAAAGCTTTCTTAACCAATCATATTTCAAGATTTGGTGTGCCGTTAAACATAACTTCTGATCGCGGAGCGAATTTCGAATCAAAGTTATTTCAAGAACTTATGAACATCATGGGTTCTCATAAAATAAGGACGACGGCTTACAATCCCAAAGCCAACGGAATCGTAGAGAGATTCCATCGACAGCTTAAATCTTCACTTGAATCTTATGGTAATACTACCAATTGGAGTGATACACTCCCCATCGTCATGCTAGGCATTCGGTCTTCGATCAAATCTGATCTAGGGTGTACTCCTGCGGATCTTGTCTACGGACAAAGTCTGAAGATTCCAGGAGAACTATTTATACATCCTGAAGATTCACATCCAATAGAACCAGCAAATCTGGTTGACCATTTACAACAATGGATGCGATCTTTAATTCCTAAAGATACACGGAAGGATCCTCAGACTAATATTTACGTTCCAAAAGATCTTTTGGAATGCGATTTTGTTTTCGTCAGGGTGGATAAGGTACGACCAAGTTTATCACCACCATATGAGGGTCCATTTAAAGTCATCAGACGATTCCGAAAAAGTTTTATCGTTGAAATCAAAGGTAAAAACCAGACGATTTCAATTGACAGACTGAAACCAGCGTACATGACTGACACAATTCAACGAGCATCACATTTTCGAAAGGTAACTTTTCAGTTACCTACGCAACATGCTAGTATTATAGCTAAGAACAAAAACAGATGTTAACTCATCTCCTTTTGTTCTTTTTAAAGGAAGGGAGTGTTGTAGGAACCAGATTCCTTCCTCTACAATTCAAAATATGAAATTCATTTATTTAAACAAAATAAAAATCTTTTTAACACCAAACAAAGTAAAACAATTTTGTATTCCAAAATAAAACAATTTAATAAAGAAAATATAATATAAATAAAAAAGAAATAGAAAAATGAATTTTCTAATCATTTGTGTCTTTTCTAAACAAATGTGTAGGTGTGCGTGTGTTGAAGATATAAAGTATATTGTGTCTCACATTTTATTCATAGGAATATTATTGGCCTCACCAACATTTGCCTAATTAAAGAAAATTAAATAAAATAATTTGTAGCTTGCAAATATAATTATAAAATCTCTCTTGTTTTAACTTTTGAGTTGAAAACATCCAATTTATTAATTATTATTAAAACTTTTGAGTTGTTAGCATTAAAGTTAACTCTTGGTGTGATAAAGAAATTTGTTGTTCTTAATTGATTTTATTAATATAAAATAAATACATTAAAATTTAAATTAGTGTTGTTTCAAATTAACTATTTTTATTAAAATAGTTTCAATAGTTTATTGAAACTATAAACTTTGCCGCCACCTTGTGTCATCGCTAGATCGAAATTTAATTTTTTGAAAGAAATAGTATTTTTAATTTTTCATTGGCTATCTGTATATGAAATTTTATCGAAATCAGATGGGATCAGGAACATCGATGTTGCAGTGACGTGGAATTGCTCAGCTGTAATAATATGAACAATTGCAATGCAAGAGATTTTTGCCATTTAACTTTGGTTATCTGGAAACCGAGATTGTTCTAAAGTTTTACTGAAATTTAATTTCGGTCCATTGGTCTACTTCTAATTCACGACACTCGTCTGTAAAGGACCTTTAAATAACAATAATGAACGTTATCAGTCCTTCAATTTCATTCTGTTTTAATGTTTTTGACTTCTAGACCGATTGTTTTTTGGACTTTCAATTAATGATACACTACAATCTCGTGTGTCTCTTCAACGTGTATTGATTTCTTAATACCCTTTAATTTTAATTCTAAAGTAATGTTATTTTTTGCTAGAGACTACATATCGTCAGTATAATGCAAACTCGTGAAAATGCTTTTTTTTTAGTTTTTGAGATTGGTACTAAAATAATTAATGAATCGAAACAATTACATTAAAGTTATAGTCCTTTATTAATTTCACCAAAGTCCTTATAGCACAAGACAACACTCGTGAATTGTTGAAAGTTGAAAGCCTTAAAAGATCCTTAAAAGACGGAAAAAACCTGTGATAAATAGGCAAATATCTATTTTAAACAAATCAATGTGTACAAAACCAATTTTAAACTAGTTTCAATGATATTTAATTCTGAATAATAAGTCTGAAATAAATTAACAATAAACCATAATTAAGTGTATAAAATATTCAAAGTTTCAAACATTCACTGAGTTACAGTCATTTGACTGAATGAAGCCCGTTTTACAATTATTCTATTACGTCCTTTTTATCGAATCTAATAACTTTGTTACTATTAAACTTTTGCCATTAAAAATTTGTGGAACATATACTGAACAAAGTAAAAAAAATATGAAGTGCGTAATTTATACACGCGGTTGAAGTAAAACTTCTTTGCCTGTTGTCACAGGTATTACTAAAAAGATTAAATACAAAATAAATAGGCCATATTGAAATTAGTGATATTAATAATTATTGATAATATAATTTACATGTGTAATAAAAAAGCATATTTATATAATGTATTACAAAGTCTTACAAAATATTACAAATTAAATTTAACGATGAATACTTGTCTCCTTAATTCAACAACCAGATTTGGTACATCAATTGATGCGGTTTTTTCAAGAAATCTAGCAAATTTGCAAAGTAAAGTTTATGTTTCTCACTTTGGTTATCATAAATCTCTAGTTTCATATTTCAATTATGATAATATGTAATTGAATTGACTTTGTAATACATTATGTAGATATGACTTTTTATTACACATGTTGTAAATAATATTGTCAATCAATGCTTCTCCAAATTTCATATGACATATTTATTTTATATTTTATCTTTTAATTAATACCTGCTAACGTATCCAAAGAGGTTTACTTTAAATGCATGTAAGGATTACATACACTCATTTTTTTGTAATTGTTGAAATCAAAAATAAGAAAAAAAAAATAAATTTAAAAATAACGAAACTCAATAATTAAGTAACTAAAATCGACACAACTACCTCCTATAATATTTAACACGAGACTGGAAAAAAATATTATAACATTAACATATGAATAACTATTAAAATTTTATTTAAAAAAATAATGAAAATTGACATATAAATGAATTGTATCGAATACTTGCCAAAAATAATATTCGTTTGCCTTTTTTATTTCATTGTTGTTTGAATTTCTTCTTTATTTTATTTTTTATTATTGTTTGATGCAATTGTGGGCTTGTATATGTGTTTAAGAGTTAAAATTGGAGTATAGTATGATAGAGATGTATATATGTGGTTTCATTATGTTTGATTGAAAACGTTACTTTCATCCGAAAAAAGATTAGAGTTACTTGTCATATCGCGCCTAAAGATGTTTTACTTAAAAAAACGCGATCCCCATATTCCTTAATTATCCCCGTCAAAAAAATTCATGAAAATCTCTCTTCTTTCTGCCACAGAAGTCATCCCCTTTAAACGAGTTATCCTCAATTTTCCAACCAATTTTCAACTTTTTAAAACAGTGGAATTAATTATTGGTAAGGAAAAAATTAGTTACAGCATGAAAACTGTTGGACAACAAAGAAAATATTGCGCAAACGATGGGAAATATAAATTAAAGTGGATCTGAGTATTTAGGGGTGCAAAATGGTTTTTCGTGATTTTCAGTGAAACTAGAAACTACCTTCTATCAAAAAAAATTTATAAGGGTAAGTTTCTACCAAATTGTGAGAAATTTTTTTTTTTTGTAGGAGATACAAAATTAAAAACGAAAAAGCCTTTATTGTTCGGTTTTCTATTTTTCACAACACATTTTAGGTTATGGGAAAAATGGCCTGTACAAAAGTTATATATCTTTTTATTTCCTACAACTTTTATTTTGAGCCTTTTTCGATAGAATGTCTAGTTTCGCTAAAAATTGTGAAAAACCATTTTCACCACTATAAGCTCACCCTTTTTCACCCTCGTAACTCGGATCAATTTTAATTTATTTTTCTCATCATTTGCGCTATATTTTTTTTCTTATCCAACAGTTTTCATGCTGTTACTATATTATATATTAATACGCTAAAAAAAACTTTGAGGAGCCTAAGGCTTTTTTATTCGCAGATGGATTCATTTCAAATTTTTACTGCTAACTGATATTAGTGTAACTTAGACTTTAAAGATTTTTCATACAAATCGGATCATATATAAAAAAGTTATAGACGAATTAAAATGTATTTTTGAATTTAACGGCCCCCTCATACAATATGAAATGGACTTGCCCAAATCATGTATTTTTTTTTCACAAAAACGATACGATGTTATTTTGTTATTCTCTTATACATTTTATTTTAGTCTTTTTATGTACATTGATGTGAATGCATGTGAAAATTTTGTTCTGTTTTTTATATTTTTTTTCACAAAAACGATACGATGTTATTTTGTTATTCTTTTATACATTGTAATTTGTATTTTATTTTAGTCTTCTTATAAATATCTAAGGAAGAGTAATAGTATTGGTGAAGTTTGATAGTGTTTACATTCTAGCTGGGTAGTACTGTTTACAATTTGCATATTTATATTCTCATTTCTCAAAACAAATAAAAGAAATAATAAATGTTACATATAAATTTAAAAGCCTAATATGTTTGAATAAAATATTTCCTTATATTTCCAAATATGAGTATTTTTAATTGTCCATACAACACATATTTTTATCATATTGAGTTACTTTAAGAACACCTTATATTCGGCTGTGATAGCGTTTGAAATTTTGTTTGACGACGATGGATTAAGAAAAATTACATTAACGATACGATGTTATTTTGTTATGTTATTCTTTTATACATTTTATTTTAGTCTTCTTATGTACATTGATGTGAATGCATGTGAAAATTTTGTTCTGTTTTTTATATTTTTTTTTTTTCACAAAAACGATACGATGTTATTTTGTTATTCTTTTATACATTGTAATTTGTATTTTATTTTAGTCTTCTTATAAATATCTAAGGAAGAGTCATAGTATTGGTGAAGTTTGATAGTGTTTGCATTCTAGCTGGGTGGTACTGTTTACAATTTGCATATTTATATTCTCATTTCTCAAAACAAATAAAAGAAATAATAAATGTTGCATATAAATTTAAAAGCCTAATATGTTTGAATTAAATATTTCCTTATATTTCCAAATATAAATATTTTTAATTGTCCATACAACACAAATTTTAATCATATTGAATTACTTTAAGAGCACCTTATATTCGGCTGTGATAGCGTTTGAAATTTTGTTTGACAACGATGGATTAAGAAAAATTACATTAACGATACGATGTTATTTTGTTATTCTTTTATACATTTTATTTTAGTCTTCTTATGTACATTAATGTGAAAATTTTGTTCTGTTTTTATATTTTTTTTTTCACAAAAACGATACGATGTTATTTTGTTATTCTTTTATACATTGTAATTTGTATTTTATTTTAGTCTTCTTATAAATACTAGGAGGGCCCGGCGTGCTTCGCTACGCTTATAAATAAAGTTTTTGCGTAGACATTTTGTTGACGTAGAAGCAATGATTTGAAAATGTGGCAATGGGCAATATGAATGAAAAATAATCAGAACTCTAGCTGATCAGTTCGGATATATGAAAAATTAGCGATCAAATAAGTTAGAGATCATATAAGCTTACTTGAAAACTTATTTGATCGCTAATTTGTCATATATCCGAACTGATCAGCTAAAGTTCTGATTATTTTTCATTCATATATTTAAAAAGAAAAATTAAAAATTATATGCTAGCATTTCTCATTACCACTTTTTGAAATCATTGCTTCTACGTCAACAAAATGTCTACGCAAAAACTTTATTTATAAGCGTAGCAAAGCACGCCGGGCTCTCCTAGTTATTATTTATACGTCTTTGCCATTTGCAGCCGATTTTGAGAATTTGAATTTTTAACTATTTTTTAATACTAGTTGATTAATTAGAGTTTCAAGGTTCGGTTAACCGAAACCGAAAACCGTAGGTTTTGAAACAAGACATCGTAATCGAAAACCGACTTACCCAACCGCGGTTTGGCTGTTTTGAAAATTTCTTCATAAAACAAAAATATTACTATTATTAATATTTCTTTTTTTAATTCAAAGTTATAGGCCTGTTTAGTGTTAACCATATAATAAATTATAGATTAACGTCTTTCAATATCCGAAGATACTATGCTAACTGGGGAACTAGGTATCAAGAGTATTTATAAATTCTCTTTGAGGAATGTATTCTCGTTGATTTTTAAGTTTTGAGGATTAAAATTATCTGGAAAGACCCACGCCGGTAAGACATTCCAGAGATGTGAGACTCTGTTAAAAAAATCACGTTGAAAAGCGACACTTCTACATCTTGTTTTACGAACCGTAAAAGGATGGGCTGCTATTGATGCTCTGGTGTAACGCGCAAAGTTTGCAGGTTCAGGTAAAATCGATTTGATATCCGTTCATCCATAATGTATTTGTAAAACACCATCAAATCAGCAACATTTATTCTATGTTGCAAGGAAACAAGCTTGATAGTAAGATTTAAATTTCCGATCAATTTAACGCTGTATCCGCTGTATAGAACTAAGACATTACAAACTACTTACGTTTGCTTCACCCCAAATGTGAGAACAATACCTCATGCAGGGACGAATAAATGACTTATATATTAAAAGAAGCTGCTTACTATTAAAATCCTAATTTTTGACCAGCGTTCTTAGTTAGGCTGAAAATATGAGAATTCCATTTCATATTATTTTCAATCTCAAGTCTTAGAACTCTAACATATTCTTTCTCTTCAAGATTTGAAACCTAGAAAAATGGCAAACTTGAGTTTAATTCGCGTTGAATGCAACACCCCCAAGATTGTTTTAAATCAATGTTTATTGACTATATTAAATTTGATCTAGCGACATTAAGTGTTGCTGGTGCATAAAGAGACGCATGAAGTGTGCTATCATCAGCAAAACTATGGATGGGATTAACTGTTGAATCTAGCAAGTCATTGATATAGAGAAGATAAAGAGTAGGCGATAAAACGGAATCTTGGGGAGCACCAGCATTTGTTGAAAAAGTGTCTGATGAGCTCGTCTTAGCAGTAGCATCTCAATTTGCATATTAGATTGTTGTGCCATACTTTGTCAAATGCTTTGGCAATATCAAGAGGTACACCGAAAGTTTCACCATGCTTTTCAAGCGACTTGTTCCATATATGCGTGACAAACAAAACTAAATCTCCTGTCGCTCTTCCTTTACGGAATCCATATTGACTTTCATTGAGAAGTTTTGAAGACTCTAAGAAGCTCATAATATTTATAAAATTAATGTATTTAGCAAATATTTTAGAAGTAACCGACGCGTAAAAATTATAAAAAAATTTAAGTTTTGTTTCTTTTTCTACTTTATTCTACAAGTTACGCTTGAAAAACCAATAGAGAGGTCTTTGAGACTTTTAATTGCATCATATTTGCTAATTTTAAAACTGCTCGAACTAACAGTCCTCGCTTTGGACAGAAAAAAACGAGAATTAAATTTCTAGTAAAGGCTATAACTTCTTTTGTTTAAATCTGCGATGCAAAAGCAAAGAATTCTGTAAATTTATAGGATTAAGGAATCGTCCAGTGGCCGAAATTTGGTCATTGTAAAAAAAAATTGTAAAAAGAATTTTCAATCTACCTGAAAAACACACCTTCACATTTTTCCAATTTTTTCTAAAAACAAGCATCCAAATCCAAAAAATGTGTTTCGGCAGATCTAGCTGAAGACCTTTCCAACGATTTATATACTACCCACTTTTGTTGGGGCAAATAACTTTAAGGGGTACCACAAAAAGAGTGCTAACGTATTTACATATAGAAGATTTATTGATAAGCTCAACGTCAATATTCGGCCATGACAAGCTGTAAGAGAGATCCCGAACGTAATTTTACTATTAAAACGCATGTTGCAACATAATACCATCATTAAAATTGTAATGAAGAAATAGAAAAACCATTTTCTTCGCTTCCAGAAGTACTTTTAGTATATAAAAAAACTGATGAAAGAACTCTAATTTTGTAACAGCTGTATATGATGCAACTTTACCATTCGTCCAAAACCAATATGATCGTTTATTTTCTGTTATATTCATTTTAGTCGAAAAGTTAGAACTCGGTTAAGTGATTGTTCGTTAAATTGTTTGGTATTTTTAAAATACCACCGAATTAATTTCCTAAATAAGTTTTAAACTTTTCATAGATAGTTTTATTGTATTTAATACTGTTAAAACAAAATTGCATTCGACCTCAATCCAATTCATCCTATACAATATTTCAACTAAACATCTGTTATAAATTCCAAGAAGGATCGAAGAAAACAAAAACATGAATAAATTTCATCATAATTTCTCGAGGTTTCTTTGTAAAGAAACGGACCTCGCTCGAATAATCAAAAAATTAAGCAAAATTATATATAAGGAATGCCTTTTATAGAATGAGGATTAGTTTTGAATTACACTGCGATAGTGTAAAGCAATAAGTTCATAGCTTTAATTTAAATTAGACCGCGATAGCGTTATTAGTTTTAGTGGAAGGTGATTATGTAAAATGAAATTGTTAAATGAAAATATATTGATATGAAAAGATTGTGTTCTAACTAAACTATAATAATTATAATAAACAAATAGTTTTTTCTATTTTTAGTTCAAAATGTTAATTTAAAATGAGACGAATTTTGATAAACATGATCTTTTAATTTTGATTTAAACAATAAAATCTGTCTCTCATTTTTCAAAATTCTTGAAAGATTATTTAACCAAACGAGTCATCTATAAAAACAAATCTTTTTTGTAATTGTAACACATGTACAAAAAATATTCAGTTTTGTTTTAAATTAAAATAAACGAGAAATATATAAGTCGCACATATGCCTACAAAATATCTCATTCTTCGAAATAGCATTTTGTGCACGCGAAAAAAATATGTCACATATCAAAACAAGCACACAATAGTAGATTGTATTACTAGTGCGAATGCGTTTGCCAAACAAGAATGTAACTCGTGTTTGGAAAAAAAACTTTAAAACAAAAATAGAACCGACGTCAGAAAAAACAAAAGAGGCACAAAAAAGTGAAAAATAATTCAATTGTGGCTTTTAGAAACAAAAATACGTTACATTTTGATTAATTTAATTATACCTTGCTATAGACAATAAAATTACGCTATTAAACAAAGTTACTACATTAAAATCGTTACTTTTTATTATAATTATTATAGTTATTATAGTTGTTATAATAGTAATTATATTTTAAAAGTTATTTGTTGTACAAAACTGTTGGAAATCGGTGCCAAGTCTGAGATATATTAGTCGGTTTTTCGTCAATGTGGCACCCACTTCGAACAGTTTTGTACTACTAATAACTTTTAAAATATAATTACTATTATAACAACTATAATAACTATAATAATTATAATAAAAAGTAACTATTTCAATATATTAACTTTGTTTAATAGCGTAATTTTATTGTCTATAGCAAGGTATAATTAAATTAATCAAAATGTAACGTATTTTTGTCTCTAAAAGCCACAATTGAATTATTTTTCACTTTTTTGTGCTTCTTTTGTTTTTCTGAAGTCGGTTCCATTTTTTTTTAAGTTTTTTTATTTTTTTATTTTTAGTGTAGTCATAAAGCAAATGTCGGCTAGAAAGCGTTTTTAAAGTAATAACTTTAAATAAGGGAAAAACTTTCATCAGTGACAATCTATTAATTATGGTTTTGTGATTTTTTGCACAAACAGCATACATATTTCCCATCATAGAAAATTATTTACGATAGCCTTGACAAGTATCGCAATATAATACTGCCCAAAACATCCAAACAGATTATGTTTTGACGAAATCAGCGAAAATGCATAAAAAATATGGTTTTTCTAATTTTCTGAATAACGGTATTTTCCAAATCATAGAAAACATTATGGGACCTTCTTGAAATAAACCCAAATAGAATACAATTTAAATCATCCAAATCGAACGGGCCGTTTTTGAGAAATCGGTGAACATACATAAAAAAAAACCACAATGAAACACAGAACCTCCTTCTTTTTTTAAGTCGGTTAAGAATATGAAACTACCTCGGCATTTACCCTAAGAGATTACAATTTAAATCATCCAAATCGGATTAACCGTTTTCGAGAAATCGATGAACATACATAAAAATACATAGGAAATAAATGTTTTTTCCAATTTTCGGAAACACGGTATTTTTCACATCATAGAAAAATTAGGGGATCCTCTCGGAATGAATCCAAATAGAATATAATTTAAATCATCCAAATTGAACTAGCCGTTTTTGAGAAATCGGTGTACATACATAAAAAAAACTACAGTGAAACACAGAACCTCCTTCTTTTTGAAGTCGGTTAAAAACGCGTTCGCACTAGTAATACACACTAGTTTTCGTACCAAATGCACAAAATTTATAAATATTTAAATAATTAAAGTGCGCGATATTCGTTGTAATAGTTGTATTCAAATTATAGGTCGATATAGTAGTTCTCTGGTAAATTGTACTAAACTGTTAACATTAAATTTGATTTCATAAAATCAACCAATTTTCCAATTTTGATTTCATTTTGTTATATCGATCACAAATTCTCGATTTAGTCAAACGAATTGTTTAAATAAATAATATTATATCATAAATAAATTTTAAAAATATAAACATAGCAATCTGGCTACACACAATGTCGAAATTTTAAAAAACATAGTAATCCACGTCCAGCTTTGTAAATATTATGACAGCTGGTTTTTGAAAATCCCAAAATAATTGTTTTTACTTGCAAGTCAGATTATTTTGGGTTGTGTTTAAGTTGTTTTTACTATATAGTAAGCTATTTAAATTATTATTTTGATATTCTAGTAATATAAAAATAATCTATTTAGGATAGATCTAACTACAAATCTCACATGCAGGCGGCGTGCGTGCCAGGCATAGAAACTATTTTGTGGCCAGATGTGCGTTAAATTTGATATTTCGTTTATGTTATTTTAGTACAAAATTGAATATTTTTTGTGCATGTGTTACAAAAAATATTTTTTGAGATGATCGTTTAGTTTAATTATAAACTAAGAACGCCTCTTCATATGAGATTTGGAACTTAAAATGAGAAGCAGAAGTCAATAATTTATCTATCGCAATACTATTTAGTACAAAACATTACGTGGATAGCAATATTTCTTAAAATTTCGAAATTTTGGTTGTAGCCGGTTTGTTATGTTTATATTTTTATACATCCTATGAAAGAGACCGCACATATACCATGTCTGATGTCATATATTATAACATGTAACATGGATTTTTCTGGTTTGAAATGTTAATGCATTAAAACTATTTTTTATTATACTTATCTGAAAACACCTTGTTTTCATCTGTTTTTACAAAGACGTAAAGATGGCATTTTCAGAACAGCGCACGGAAAAATTTTCCCGATCTCCGATTTTTTTTCCGTGTGCTAAATAAAAAAATACAATTGATATTTTTTTCTTTGAAAAAACAATTATTTATTTATAACACTTTTCTGAAAACAATAACAATATAATTAGTATAATAGTATTAATAGTAACATTTATTAAGTATACATTTTTTAAAACTAACATGTATTAAACTGACAGAAAATAAAACAATGCCGATAATAAATATGTCGTTGCTATGGAAATGTTAATCATGTTTGGTACTACTACGATGTATTATGATTACTTTGAAAATAAAATGTTCTAAATTTACTTCTTATCCTTTTTTGCGTTGTTTTCAGATAAGTATAATAAAAAGTTTCGTTCATTACACGTCCGGAAATGGATTTTTTGTAACATATGCGTAAAAAAAATTCAATTTTGTACTAGAATAGAATAAAAGAAAAAACTACTTTTCCGCACATATGAACACAAAATATTTTGTAAGCCTGGACCGTAACGCCACCTGCATGTGAGATTTGTAGTTAAATCTATCCATATATCTATCTATATATAATATTTTTATAGCACTAAAATATCAAAATAATAATTAAAATAACTTACTATATAGTAAAAACAACTTAAACACATTGCATCATTTGAATTGCTAGAAAAAACAATTCAATTAGGTTTTCAAAGTTTACAATTTTGACAGCCCTTATTGGATTCCTGTGTGTTGTTTTAGTTGGATTCTTATGTTTATATTTTTGAGCTAGTATTATTTACAACTATTACAACGAAGATGGCGCACTTTAATTATTTAAAAAGCTTAAATTTGTTTATAACTTTGTTAAATAAATGATTAAATGAACAATTAAATAAATATTTATAAATTTTACGCACTTGTTACAGAAACTAGTGTATATTACTAGTGCGAATGCGTTTTCCAAACGCGAGTTCTTTGCTGCACGACCGCAGGGACTAACTCTTGTTTGGAAAACGCATTCGCACTAGTAATACAATCTACTATTTCCGTGCTTGCATGAGAATGCATGAGAATTTGTCACGCGCGCACGGAAAAATCCATATTTCCAGACTCCTAATGAAATATACTATTAAATGTTTTAAAATACGGATAATATCGTTATAACCATAGTCTTTGAAGTTCTTAGAAAATAATTCCATAAAAATATTGAATTATTTAAAAATTGCAATTAACATGGTATATGTGCGGTCCTCTTAATTTTGAATACAAATATTACATCGAAGATGGCGTATTTTAGTTTATATTTAAATATTTAAAATTTGTTTATAAATTTGTTAAATAAATTATATAATCAAAATTTAAATAAATATTTAATAAATTTTGTGCATTTGTTACAAAAACTAGTGTGTATTACTAGCGCGAACTGCGATTCCAAACGCGAAGTAATTGCAATACACTCTTGTTTAGCAAACGCGTTCGCACTAGTAATACAATCTACTATTGAGCTCCAGTTGTTCGACAAACTGAAATATAAAAATCGCCAGTTATTCTTAACAATCGTTTAACGTTAACTTAAAAGTTTCTACGAATAATTCAATAAACTATTACCACATTTTTTATTAATTCAAGAAAAACTTTTTCAAGCGTAAAATTTTTCCAAATTAGGAAAATTCCAATTGTGTTTAAATACAATTCAACATGAAAATCACACGAATATATTTTTCTTTTTCAAAAAACGTAATAAAATCACCAATCATAAAAAATAAATTTAACTTTACAAGAGAAAAGATGTGAATAAAAAATAATTTTATGGTAAATGTTAGCATATTAAGATTTCCTTTAATTCTCAGAGGCATGATAAAGTTTACTTAAAAGAACAAAAAAAACATTTATATTGTTATCATCTCATGATAATACCCAAAGAAACATTAAAATATGCAATAAACGTATTCGGATTATGAACATTACACATACGTAAATATAGAAAATCCAATTAATATATTCAAAAATTTATTTCTGTGATATCATCGTTAAAGCTATAAAATAAAATTTTAATACAAGTGAATTATTGAAAAACTTGGATTTTGGAACAAAAGACATAAGGAAAAATTATGAATGTATAATTGATGAATAACTGTTCAAAAGTTTGTTATAAGCTCAAATAAATTAAGTTATTAGATTTTAAAGTTATATTTAAACGTCTTCATGAATTTTTTCTAAATTTAATCGCTCAAGAACGGCTATACAGATTTCAGCAAACTTTTTTTTGTTTGATAGGTGATTAGTTAATCGTTTGAAAAAAAAATTAATTAATTGTTTTTGTAATTAAATTTAAAATTAAAATATTAAAAAACTTTTTTAAAGATAGCGCTAGGGTCAAAGATCAATTAGAATTTAATTTTATTCTTTTTTAAAAAATAGTTCTATTTTTACTCTAAAATATTTCAAGTTTACATAGAGGCATTAATTTGTTTTCTTGAGATATTTAATTTTAAAGATTTTTAGTCCGACTAAAATTCCAACTTTTCATAATTTTTTCGAACTTCAGTGGTTAAAATTTTTTGTTGATAAAAATTTTTCGAAAAAATAATGAACAATTTTAGTCTGTCTTAAAATCTTTAAAATTAAATATCTCAAGAATACGAATTAACTCCTAATTGTTAACTTGAAATATTTTTGAGTAAAAATAGAACTATTTTTTAAAAAATAAAAATATTAAATTCTAATTGACCCTAGCGCCATCTTTAAAAAAGTTTTTTAATATTTTAATGTTAAATTTATTTACAAAAACAATTAATTAATTTTTTTTTAAACGATTAACTAATCACCTATCAAACAAAAAAAGTTTGATGAAACCGGTATAGCCGTTTTTGAGCAATTTAATTTAAAAGTTTTTAGTATTTTGATGAAATCGGTATAGCCTTTCTTGAGCAATTTAATTTAAAAGTTTTTTGATATTTTAATCTTAAAATTATTTACAAAAACAATTAACGAGTTTTTGAAGTGAAAACTTCTTTAGCCGCGTTATGCAATTTTGTATGAGGTAAAATTTATATATTCGCGTTACCAATTTTAATATGCATTTTTGAAGAACAAAAAAATATTTTTTTAAAATATGAAATACATCTAGTATTTCTTAACGTTTCAATTTGCGATGCGGATATCGCGCTCGACTGATGTTATGTAGGTCGTGAGTTCAATTCCTGGTGACTACATATTTTTTAGTTGTTTTTTTTCTTAAATTTTTATTAAATACCATTAAAATTATTTTTTTTTATTCATGAATTCATAAAAATAATAAAAATTTCTTTTTACGAATTTTAAAAAAATTGATCTATAATGCAGTTTTTTAAAGTTATATTGCTACTGTCTTATGCAATTTGCATTCGAGTCATCATGCTAAATAAATATTGCATATATATAAAATTTAAAGTATGTCCTTTATGCATTAATACATTAATCATCATGAAAATTTGGGACGTTGTTGTGTACACTTAATTTGCTTTTTATTGAACTATCGTTTTAAACGGTAGTTTGCTTTGATCAATGTTTTTTTTGTTGAACATAATTTTTATGAAATTAAAAATAACGTAAGAAAGATAGTTTAACCTGAAACCATTACATTTGTATATAAAAATTATATGTATTGGAGTTCAACACATGTTACAAATTTTATCAGCTTCACCAAATATGTTGTTGGTTTTGAATGTATGTAATACAGGTTTCTTATATTAAGTGAAGACTTAATACTTGTATCTTAATACTTGGTAACATAGATTATATCGATTTAAAGCTCACAATTACGAGACGGAAATCGCATAAATTCTTTACAAAGAAGCATAGCTTATATATGATTAAACATGGATGGCAATCATGATAAATAAGCTAAATCAAAATGGTGGCACTTAGCCGATAGTGATATGCAAACGGCAACAATGAGCATTAATACCAATGAATCTACTTAGCTTTCCGCAGGAATATTTGTAAAATTTAAAATTGTTGATCTATGGGTGTGACAACCACGCGTACTTTAGTCTTTGCAACATATTGGTTATCTTGAGATATTGTATACCACTGGCAATAGCAGTGCAATCTCATTAGCCAAAATGATATCTTAGGGGTGCTGGTGGAGAAGTATTTTCAATCAACGATACCATCCCTTACTCTAAGTTATGGAATATTCTTTGATGAAACGCTATTTTTTTTTTTAAATAAAATGTGTTTGGTAGCAGAAAACACAAGGTGTGTCACAACAACACATAAAAAACTTTTAAGAACAAGGTCACACACACAACAACATGCTTTCTAAGGTGTTGATAGGCGCAAATTTTTATATGATATGTTTTGAATATTTTAAATATAAAAATGTATATAATAGTTGTTTAGAATGCTGATAGATGTGAAACCCAGAATCATTTTAATGATTTTAATTTAAACATTTTGAAATTTTAATTTGCAATGCTACAATAAGTGGAAGATACAAAAAAACACAGCTATTTCACAGATTTAACTTTTCACTTCTATTGGCAGTCCTTAACACTGCCTTCTTTTTTTTAAACGATTAACTAATCACATATCAAACAAAAATAAGTTTGATGAAATCGGTATAGCCGTACTTGAGCAATTTAATTTAAAAGTTACCTCGGCTTTGCTAAATTTTCATTTTTCATTCATGTTAGGGTGCCATCTATGCTTAAACTATGCCTTTTGAAAACATTGTAAAATAAGTCGTGTTTTTTTATTTTGTCCATACTACTTATATGACAAGTGTCAGGGAAATCAAAATTGGTCAAGTTCAAATTTCGACTTTTTCACCTGTGTAGATAACGTTTTTCATCTATTTGCCTCTCATTTCGATATTACTTTACTTATGCGTATTTATATTTACAATTATCTGCACAGATTACTATTCACTATGCAACTCGTCATTATGGAATTTTCACGTTACTCAATCAAGACTTGTTTACGATTCCAGTAATGAATAGTCGTTGTGCAAAATTGAGACGTTGGTCTTGTTTTCACATTATACTGTGTTATATTTGATGACGTTTCATTTTCTTGTTTTATTTCATATTGAACTTTTTGATAAAAACAAATTATGAAGCTCATAAAAATATATGAAAAATAGGACATTATTATTTGAATGTAGCATAGCACTGTAACAGTATGTTATTATGTATCTTGTTTTATTCAGTCACTCAAATCTTAAAAACATTTTATTTTTAAACAAGAGTTATCATCTGGAAATTTAAAAATATGTATATACAAAATAATTTTAATTGGTTTTGGGATTGTTTTTTTTTGTAAACCCCAAGCTTTCTCATGAAAAACAAATTCTAAAAATAAAAATCTATTTTGTATTTATTTTGGACACCAGTAAAAAGCAAAATAAAATGTCTCAAGTTTCTAAAATAAAATTGTTTTTCAATTCAATTTTCAACAATGTTCCTTCTCCTTGGGCTAATATTTACCATCAAAACGTATTTTAGTTCTCATACGAAAAAACTTTTTCAATTTATAAAAAAAAAGTTTTAGTCCAAGCAAAAACTTATTCAACAAAACCGTTGAAATGAAAATAACAATTCGAAAGGATGAGATGAGACGATTTTGGTGCCAAACGACTATGAATGATAAGCGGAGACGGAAAAACAAAAAAAAAAAAATTTATATATATATATATATATATATATTAGGGCGGGTCAATTTTTTTTTCCGAAAGCGTATAGCAAATTCGTGTAGTACTACTCGAGTAGAGAAAAAGTGCCCAAAAGACCATATGTCTCCGAGACGTTTGGAGTCCGCGGAAATTTGATTAAAAATTTTTTAATGCTAAAATTTGCCCTCTCTCCTGAGTTTAGGGCATAACTTCTAAAAGGTTGAGTTTATTACATTGATCAAACCACCTTTAGAAAGGTCTTGATGAGTACTATCAAAACTTGGGCTAAATTATTCAAATCGCTCATCTGGTTCAAAATTTATCAATTTTTGAATGAGGCCAGATGTGAAGTCTCATACAAAAAGTATGGCAAATCACATCTTTTTTCATAAAAAAAAAATAATAACTTTCAAACTAGATGAGCTATTGCAATGACTTGAACGACAATTAAATAGTGCGTACGTAAAAACCTTTTCAACGAGTGTTTATTCATTAGGATGCGATGAACCGTTCGAGAGCTACGAATTTTTTCATGAAGCAAAATGAGATTTTCCATGTATCGGCTAAAAATCCAAATAGACCAGGAGGCAGCGTTGCAAATGAAAAAGTCATTGATGCCGGTTGATTTTTATTGTTTTAGGTAGATTTCATAGAGGAGTCTACCTATTTTTAAGTTTAATTTTTTAATGTGTCACAAAAAAAACCATACGCTAAATAAATAAAAAACTCCAGCTGATTATAAATCTGGCGGTCAGCTGCTAAAGTAGTGGGGGTGTGGTTGTGGGAGACTTTTAAACTGGTAAAAAAACGAATTCCGAAAGTAATTTGATGCCGCTTCAAAATTTGTATGATGCATGTTTACACCATAACAATCGAAAAAAAGTCATCAGCTGATTGGCGGATGGCGGATTATAGGTCAGCTCCTCGTATACATCAGTATAAAAATGCATTATAGTGAAAACCTTTCTGCATAGGATCTTGATGAAATTTTGGCAAATGATCCAGGTTAACTTGAAAATAGAAGATCTGAATTCATTTTGAATTTGGACAAAATGGCGGGGGGTCTCCCGAACACCTCTAAACTTGAATCTTCATTAACTTCTAATCCCGACTTATGATCTTATGGAAACTTGGTATATAAAGTTTTAGTACTGTTTCCAATATTTCTGCATACCAACTTTTTGTTTGACACTTCCGGTTAAAAAGTTTTTTTTCCAGGTGTTTATCCCTACTGTAGCCTACAATTACCGATGGATTTTCATCAAACGTTGGTAAAAGCTTTTAAATAACATGAGAAAGATTTTGTTAGCTTTTGGAGTGCATTGAATTGAAGGGTTGGGGGGTCCACCATACAACAGGTGATTTTTTCCACAATGTTTTTTATGTTTGTTGGGAGTATAAAACATTCGTTCGGGAATGAATTTTGACGACACTTTGGAAAAAGATGCAAATATATATGGCAAGAACCTGATTAGTTTTTGAGCGCTAGTGAACAAAGTGGTGGGGGTCCCCCAAACACCTGTCTTTTTTAAATCCTAATGAAATCTGTACCTGATAATCGAATTGGATGAAACTTAATACATAAACATTTGGTACGAATCACAAAAGTTCTGCACCCGAACTTCCGGTATTTCATTTCCGGTAAAAAATTTTGGTACTCCCAACAAACATTTCAAAAATGGTGACACAATAAGCAGGTGTTCGGGAGGCCCCCCGACCACTTATCTCAATACTGTCCAAAAACTAATCAGGGTTTTGTCATTTAAGTCTCCATATTTTTTCAAAGTGTCACTAAAATTGATTAATGAATGAAGTCTATATGCTCCCAACAATCATTAAAACCAAGTGCGAAAAGTCAGCAGTTGTATGGTAGACCCCCCGCCACTTTGATCAATGTGTCCCAAAAGATGATAATTATTTTTCACTAATTGAAACTTTTTCCATAAGTTTCATCATAATCACTTCATTACTGTAGGCACTGAAAAAACTTCAAAAATTACATTTCAAATTTTTTTACCGGAAATGAAAAACCGGAAGTTGGGATGCAGAACTGTTGTGAACCGTACCAAATGTTTATGTACCAAGTTTCATCCGATTCGATTATCAGGTACAGATGTTATTAAGCTTTAAAAAAAACAGGTGTTTGGGGGACTCCCCACCATTTTGTTCACTAGCGCTCGAAAACTAATCAGTTTCTTGTCATGCATATTTGCATCTTTTTCCAAAGTTCAAAATTCATTCCGGAACGAATGTTTTATGCTCCCAACAAACATAAACAACATTGTGGAAAAAACCATCTGTTGTATGGTGGACCCCCCAACCCTTTATCCAATGTACTGCAAGAGCTAACAAAATCTTTTTCATGTTACTTGAAAGCTTTTACCAATGTTTCATGAAAATCGATCGGTAATTGTAGGCTACAGTAGGGATAAACACCTGGAAAAAAAACTTTTTAACCGGAAGTGTCAAACAAAAAGTTGGTATGCAGAAATATTGGAAACAGTACTAAAACTTTATATACCAAATTTCCATAAGATAATAAGTCGGAATTAGATGTTTTTGAAGATTTAAACTCAGAGGTGTTCGGGAGACCCCGCCATTTTGTCCAAATTCAAAATGAATTCAGATCTTCTATTTTCAAGTTAACCTGGATCATTTGCCAAATTTCATCAAGATCCTATGCAGAAAGGTTTTCACTATAATGCATTTTT
>OY856187.1:239093154-239244304 GCA_963693315.1 Diogma glabrata | reverse complement strand
TAAACTTTTCAACTATAACCTCAGAGATTTTCAGCTTTCTAACCCAAGAGGTTTTAATGTAATTAGCATTAAACCTAATGCATGCCATTCAATTACAACAACAACTTCAATAAAAATATCCCATAGAAATATTAAAAAAATTTCTTTTGTTTTTTTTTTGAGTTTTTATTTTTTTTTCGCCAAAATCTAAAACAAAGCAGAGTTATTATTGTTTTAAATTAAGGAATATTTTTTTATATACATATTGATTACACATTTACAAAAGTCTTCCTAAATTGTGGATATTTGTATTATTTGAGTCTAGCCAGTACTACATTAGCTAGTATTTTATATGCAGTGTTCATCAGTGCGACTCCATTATAATAAGCACACTTTAGGCGGCCACCTTTCTTGCTTTTCTTATTATTTTCCATTCAGCAGGTTGTTGTTTTTGGTCCCAGATTGCAAGAATCAGGTCGTATATACTACTTTTCCATTCTCGCGGCAAGTAAAATTATCATTTATATTTGTATACTCCATCGGTGCATCAAAGTTAAAAAAAATTTTCCATTACACTGTATTAAAAATCCCGTCATGTGGCGTTTGTTTATTTTTCATTAAAAAACATGTTTCGGTAAGAGTCTTACCATCATCAGTTTGATTAAAAATCAGACTAAAGATGTTTAAATTTTAAAAATCAAATATCGTCAATTATTGTATTTATCTTTATTGCTGTCTCAAATAATATGTTCTGTTTAAATATTAATTTATCGTTTAGTATGTGTTCTTGTAGATTTCATATTCCTCTAATGTATCCATATGTTTTCCTTTACTACATTTGTGTAGCGCGGTAACCTCATCGTTAAATCCTATGGGGTTATGATTTTCAGACATTAGGTGCTGTGCATAATTCGATTTGATGTTAAGAGTGTTTCTACTGGGTAGATGTTCCCTATATCTAATCTGCATTGGCCGGCTGGTCTGTCCGATATAAAACTTCTGTCAGGTTTGGCATTCAATTTTATACATACCTGTGGACTTCGTCAAAGGGATTTTATCTTTTGTTTTTAAAATGTTTTTTAATTTATTTTTAGTTCGATAACCTATTCTTAAATTGTTTTTATTTAATATGCTGTTTAGGGCATGCGGTAGAAATAATGAATATTCAGCTGCGATATTTTACATCATTATTTTCAGTTGGGTGTTTTTTGTTTTTATATATGCGGGTTCTATGTTTTATAATGAGATTGTCTATTAGGCTGGTTTTGTAGCCATTGGCTTGCGAATAAAAAATAGTATATGACACACGAACGTAAGCTATTTTGGTCTTAATGTGGGTGCAAATATCGGCCGGCACCTCAATTTGTAAACTCCACATACGTGCAAACTCTAAAGCATTAGCTTTACGTCCTTGCACCCTAATCTACTATTGTATTTTTTAATAATCCATAATATAATAGCCGTGAGTCTATCCCTTTTTTTCAATTTTTTTTTAAATAACATTAAAATTATTGTTTTTTATTTATAAGCAAAGGAAATTTCGTTTTACGAGTTTTAAATTGATCGATAATGTAGTTTGTTAATGTTATTGCTACTGTCGTTTTCCGCTTCTTTTAAATTATTATTATTTCGATATTAACAAGAAAATAATTTATTTTTTTGACAGGCAGTGCTAAAAATCAATAGTGGATTCCCGATAATTATTTTCCATAATATCATTCCTGTGGAATAAAATAAGGAAAAACAAAAACTACTGTTTGAGCATTTTTCTTTCAATATGAGTTGAGATCTTCATCACAAAGACCGATTTAAACACAGTTTAAATGCACAATAAAACAGTGTAACGTCATTACTATGTAAAATTTAGAATGCATTAAAGGGATTCTATTCTACGACATCTGCAATATTTTCTTTAGTTTTTCAATTGGAGAAATGTTTCGTGATTATTAAGTTTTTTATAGTTTTTGTTGTTGTTTTCTTCTTTTTCATGTTTTATATTTTCTGAATGTAGAATGCAAATAGGTAGACTTTCTAAAGTTTCATAGACCACTCTATTTTTTTTGGAATAATTTATAAACTACGTAGTACAAAGTTGGTGAATGGTATTTAAAATGGTATCAATATAAATAAGAAAAATAAAATAAAAAACAAGTTTAAAAAAAAAAATTGATGAAATTAATTGAAGGTCTATTTCTTCACTTTTTGAAACAATATTTCGTAAACTATTTTCTTCAATTAAATTGTACAATTTAACTGTAGATTTGTAGAATGTCAAACACTGAGTATTGGAAAATTTTTCTGTTCCGGTGTTCACTGCAAAAGGGCAACAAGCGAAAAAAAATCTCAAAATCGAAGGACTATTTATATATACACAACTTGAATAATTTAAAAAATTGTCAATGGAATTTCTCATTGTACTACAATTTCAATTTCAATTTCATCGGGAAATGGGCCACGGCATTTCTTATTATTATTGTTTTCCACAATTTGTGCTTGAACTTGCCTAACGAAACGATTCGCAAATATATTTCGTATAAAAATTTATACAGAATAGATTAGTAGAGGTAAGATTGTGATGGATAGGCTTGCGTCAAAGTCGGATGCAAAAAAAAAGAGCGAGTTGGTGTGTGGGAGGAAGGGGTGGGAGGGGCCCCCAGGATAGCCCCTAGTTATATCATAATTATTTAAAATGAAAATTATTGAATGAGAAAGTTGGAAATCGTACAAGGTATAAAGAGCGTTTCTCTAACAAAAACTGTTTTCAGAAAATTCAGACAGTTTTGAAGAAGCCCTACTTAGCTGTACAGCCTAAATACACAAATTACTGTTATAGGCCTCTTGATTTTTATGCTTTATAATTTAAAAATAAATTCAATTTCCTGGTATCCAATTCGAATCAAAATAATAATAGTAAAACAAATTTCAAAATCGTTCTGTAAAGTTTGTTTTTTTCTTTTGTCTGTTTCTGTTGTAATCATTTCCTTAGATAAATTAAATTAGGTGAAAAAGGTGAAAATATAAATAGGTTTTAGTTCATTCAATTGAAAAAAAAACAGAAAGAAAATAATAATTAGAAACTCAAATACGTTTTCTTGTTCTTAGAATTAATTTTCGAAAAGTTTTTAATTGAAAATGAAATAGAATTGTGTTCAAAATTTAAATTAACATATTTTGAATTAATGTTTGATCCGAATGTTTTTGATGTTAATTTTCTGTGTTTTTTAAGTGGAAAATTTTCTCTTTAAGAAAGGTGGATGGATAATTATAATTAAAAATTAAAGTTACGAAATAGAGGTTTTTCTTGCTTTTGTGTTTGTTTCACAAGTCAAAATTTTAATTCACAAGTCAAGCTTACCCTTATCAACATCCCAAAATATATCTTAGTATTCTGAATAAATCACCTAAGCAAATAAACCACTTGATAATTGTTTATTTCAATTGAGTTTGATTTATATATGTTTCTTCTATACTTCGTTAAAATATACTATAGTACAACCATTTGAATATATTTTATAATACATGTTATTAAAATATACAACTGTTTTTTACTGGTAAAATAACAGAATACACCCTTAACATATAACATTAAAAAACCCTAAATTCAATTTTTTAACAAATTACAAACAAATTCTAGTAATCAAAATACCAATTTTACCACCCACAACAATACAAAATAGATGGTTTTCAATTGATAAATCATTAAAAAAAATTCATGAAATGACAAAAAAATCACTAAGTTGTAAGAAGAAGAAGAATAGAAAACTTTTTCTTCAAGTAAATCAAAATAATTTCACATAAAAAATGATGGTAAGAAATAATACGGAAAATACCATCAAACTTATTGGAAAAGTTTTGAATATTTTTTGTACCAAATAACTTAATAAATCACAAATTTTATTTTCTATAATTTTTTTTTAAATTCTCTACCATTGTGGTCCACAATCTTCTGAATAAAAGATAAATAAGTAATTTATAACTGGAATTGATCATTGGGTTAGCTCCCAACAAAAGCATATTTTATTATATCCACAGCTGAAAATAAATTTTTAACTTGTAGCTATGTAGGTATTTGTGGTCCAGTGTGTAATAACCGCTCTTATTTAGCTTTTCATTTTAAATATAATAAAATCAATAAAATGGAAGTAAAATACATTTTGTTTTTGATTTTGGGTAGATTATGATTTCTTAATTTACTTCCAATCGAAGCATAAAAAGTCAAGGATTTCTATTACTTCGGTTTTGAAAAAATCATAGTATTGAATTTTCGAGCCAAAAGTGAAATTCTTACCCTCACTTTTTTTGGCATTTCTCAAAGTTTTAGGACCTACTGATTCTAAAAACCCCAAAAAAATGTATGTCTGTCTGCCGGCCGTCACAACCGACGAAATCTCGAAAACCGCTGGAGGGATATGATAATTTTTTTTTCTAAAAATAAGTACATATACTTAATGGAAAGAGCCGAAAGGACGATGTGTTCGCTAGCTGTACCAAAACTGTGTCAAAAAAATCGTCAAGTGTGTCAAAACAAGGAAATTTGCATATTTTTTGCTTAAAAAACATTCATTTTAAGTGATAATGAGTAGTAACCTTAAATTTAAAAAAAATTTTAACATTCGGGATTAGTATATGAGACCAAAAACTAGATTATTGCATTATAAGTTTGTCAAAAAGTTATTGTCAAGTGTGTCAAAAGAATGATTTTCATTTATTTTTTTACCCAATTTTTGTGAAGCAAAAATAAAATTAATTATTTGTATGACATGAAATGTGATGAACATGAAATTGGACATGGAAATTTTAGAATTTATTATAATTTTTGGAAGATTTTTGGATTATGGAAATAGGTTTGTTTTTTGATTTTGCTATAGTTTTTGCAATTTTGGCCGCATGGAGGGATCAGTTTTTATTGTTTTGAAAATTTTTTTTATTTTTGATCTACGGGTGTGACAATCCCGCGTACTCCAGTCCCTGCTATTGGCAAACAAGTTAACATGAGATATCACATACCATTGGCAATAGCAGTGAGATATCACTAGCGTGTGTGACATCTTAGAGGTGGTGGTAGATGAACTGTATTCAGTCAACGGTAGTACCCTCAATCTTAGCTGTGAAATAATCCTTGATGATGAGACGCTATTGCTTCCTTGAAGAAACGAGCCTTCATATAACTATGTGTGGGCTTTAATCTTCAAGAAAGATGGTGCGTCACAGGATCAAGGAATATGCAACCGGCTGGATTATTGGCAACTACATTTTTGTTTTGTTTCAGCAAATTTTTGTAAAAATTTGCTATTTACTTTTTAATTTACTTTTATTTTCTCTATTCTATCATAAAATATTGGCCTATGTCATATTTTGTCAGTGAAAGGATTTTTTGTTTAGTTATCCATTCTTTAACAAGAAATATAAAAAACAAAACAAGAAAGATTTACGGCCATCAACCACTTTGAACGTATCTCGTTGTGGGACCTTGGTCTTAAAGGTTTTTATGTGTTATTGTGACACATATTGAAATTCCTACTACACAACACATTTTATTAAAAAAAAAAGAAATAGTTTTAGAATTTTGAAAAAAGTTACTTCGGTCATGAATTTGAATTTTTGGAATATTTTAAGAATTTTGAAAAAGTTTAAATTTTTGATTTTATTCTAATTTTTGGAATTTTTAAAAAGTTTGTTTTTTTGATTTTGTTATAATTTTTGCAATATTTTGAGAATTGCGGCAAAAGTTTGAATTTATGGATTCTATTTAAAATTTTGAAAAAATTTTCAATTTTTGATTTCGTTATAATTTTTGAAATATTTTAAGAATTTTGAAAAAGTTTGTAGTTTTGATTTTTTTATAATTTTTGCAATGATTTTTTTTTTAATAAAATGTGTTGTGTAGTAGGAACTACAATATGTGTCACAAAAACACATAAAAACCTTTTAAGACTAAGGTTCCACAACAACATACGTTCAAAGATGTTGATGGACGTAAATCTTTCTTTATTTTGTTTTTTTATATTTTTGGTTAAAGAATGGATAACTAAACAAAAAAACCTATCACTGACAAAATATGACATAGGCCAATATTTTATGATAGAATAGAGAAAATAAAAGTAAATTAAAAAGTAAGAAGCAAATTTTTACAAAAATTTGTTTAAACAAAACTGTAGTTGCCAATAATCAAGCCGGTTGCATATTCCTTGATCCTGTGACGCTTGGTCTTTCTTAAAGATTAAAGCCCCCACATAGTTATATGAAGGCTCGTTTCTTCAAGGAAGCAATAGCGTCTCATCATCAAGTATTATTTCACAGCTAAGATTGAGGGTATAACTACCGTTGACTGAATACAGTTTATCCACCACCATGGAGAGGTATTTGAGTAGTTTGCTGAGTGTATCATCTTTTCACTAAATTATGTTAATATATGATCTGTTATAATTTTTCGGCAGCGAATTGATGTTTCGTGTTAGTTTTGTAATAAATTTCTAAACAGAGATAAAATACTTGTACTTTTACAAAGAGTTTTATGTTTGATATACATCGCTGCCGATAACTAAAAACCAAGTTCTCATAAAAGTTTTATGCCGAAAACTATATCAAAATCCTTAACCAAAACTGAAGTCGTGATATATCAGAGCTGTGAGATTTCATCCTCTTCATATTTTAAGGTTAATAACGATCGTAACATTTTTCCTTTCTAGTATTTGATATGCTCCTTTTTGTGGTGATTTTGATAGTTGACGAATGGAGAGAAGGAATTGCAGAAAAAAAACGAAAACCATTTTGCTTCAAGCAAAAGATGTAAATTCACAAAAGCATATTGTAATACGGCTGTTCCATATAGGAACGTAGGTTGCTAACAAGTAGAAGTGTCTATTACTTCTATTAATCTCAATTCACTTAATTTTGTGGTGGAGTTTAACTTGCACACTTAATTTAATCGATTAGTTTTGTATGAGTGATCAACCCATAGAGTGTTTTATCCACTTTGACCTAGATTGGAGTTGAAGCCAACTCCTCCGAGCTTAGCCTGCTAGCCATTAGACCACTAAATACACATACATACATTGATATACAACGTGTCCCATTGCATGGAATTGGTTATTATACCAAAAAATTCAATACAGAGTGATATTTTGTGAGATTGAAAACCAGAACAATTATAATCTTGTTTAAGACTCTATTGTTTGTTTCCTAATTAACAAAATTATCTAAAATAAATTTATTAAATAAAAAATAGGGTAAAATTACAATTAATAAACGTTTTTATTTAAATTCTCTTTCCCCTTTGACAAATGTATTTTATCGATAACGGCAGTAATGAATTGAATGCTTGCTGCGGAATTTTTACCGGAATGAAAAGGTCTATCGTTTACATACTATACAAGAGACTTTTTACGAAACAAAAAACGATTTAGTTCGTTTGTTCAAAACAGCAATTGACATTATGCCATGGAATACACATAGGGAATCCCTAGATACACACAAGTTTCAATAATTCAGGCTGACAAAACGTCTAGTAGAGGACACTTGAGAATAGTGTCAATGCTCCAACTATAAACGAAGTGCAATTATTATAATCAGAGATCAGTTTCAACCTCAATTTGTTATTCATAGAAGAAACGATCAATTAGTAGACAATCATTTTTGGGATCACTTAATCATTAAGACGATAAATTCAGTCCGTGGCAGAGAAACAAATTACAAATGTAACGCAATAAATTATTATTCTTACTAATTAATGATTCGAAATAATGAAGACAGTCGTATTTGGAAATACCGCCTATTATTTCACCAATACATCGTCCATCTATAGACTAAAAAAAAATTCATAGAAATTCAATAAATGCTGTTTTTAACATGTATTCATCGTTTGATAACTCATTAATGTATACTATACACCTGCATTTATATAGAAGAATAATCGTATATTTTTTGTAAGTTTATACATTTAATAAAAATATTTTTGAAAGCATGAACAGGATTATAAAATTTTCAACCAGATTTCTTAAATGAATTCGTGAAATTAATAAATATTTTAGTTATGAAAAATAATCATATAATCATAAATGCGTTTATTAGCGCCAACTCATTACCAAAATTCACTGATTTAGTTTTTAAATACATTTCTTAATAACAGTTAAAACACTTGTAACATTTCAATTCTTTGTAAAGAACTTAATTTTTGCTATATGCCTATGCCGAAAATTTTTTTTTTTTTTTTAATAAAATGTGATGTGTAGTAGGCATTACAATATGGGTCACAACAACACATAAAAACCTTTTAAGACCAAGGTCCCACAACAACATGCGTTCTAAGGATGTTAATGGACGCAAATCTGTTTTTTTAATATTTTTTGTTAAATAATGGACAACTAAACTATAAATCCTATCACATATAAAATATGACATAGGCCAATATTTCGTGATAGGATAGGGAAAATAAAAATAAAATAAGAGATAAAAAGCAAATTTGTTTTAAAAATTTGCAGGAACAAAACTAAAATTGGTTTGCCAATAGTCCAGCTAATGGCATAATCCCTGATTATGGGACGCAGTATATTTTTCAATGATTAAAGCTCAGATATATAGTTATATGAAAGCTCGTTTCTTCGAGCAAGCTGCAGCGTTCCAGCATCAAGGAATATTCATTAGCTAAGATTGAGAGTGCTACCGTTGACTGAATACAGTTCATCCGCCAGCACCCCTAAGACATCCCCTTGGCTAGTGATATCTCACTGCTATTGCCAGTGGTATGTGATATCTCACGTTAACTCATGTGCCAATAACAGGGACTAATTAAAAACAATTGCACCATATCAGGCTTCTTCTGAAAACTATGTAATGTTATAACAACCATAATACACACCGAACTCCTCGCCAAACTCGGCGTCTGAGGTTTTCGTACTAGATGTAAAATAAGAAGTGTTTAACTCACTATAATAGTTTATATGAAGGGTATAACAAGAATTTTTGGGCAAGAATCTGGGCTAATACAAGTGTTACCTACCGCTATCGGCCGCCCTGTTTACGTGGTAGCTAACGAAAAAAATTCTCTTTGAAGTTTGACGCTAATTGCTAAAATTAAAAATTAGATGTAAGCAATATTTTGTTATCTTTATTTATTGCTTTCATCTATTTTAAATACATAGTGTACTCTTGGTTATTCCACCGTGCTAATAAATTTGTAGCTGTGTTCTATTATATTTATGTTACATTTATGAAATTTACCCTACATTATAGTCATATTTAATTCCCAACATTCTATAAATCATTTATCATTTTTAGTCCATTTTGATTTAACTTCCAATCAAATTATACAAAAACAAAAAGTTTTTCAAAGTATATGTTATGTTTACCTTAGTATTTAATATTTACAGTCTTTATAAATAATAATTTTTTGGAAGTTTTATTTTTAGTGACATTCATTCGTTTTGTTTGTGTTGCAACGTTTTGGTCGAGTTACTTATAATCGGTTCGACCTCTAGATCTGCCAATTAAAACAACCAGTTTTTATACGTTATAATTTCTGTTTGTTCACTTATATACAAAATATTTCTCTTTTTATTATTCCCCTTAATTGTTCTTATTTCACAATAATATTTATTTATATTTTATAATAATCGTGTACCTTTCTTTTATTCATCGTGTATTATCACCTAATGAGACCTCTTATAAACAAGGAGAAATAATAACAAAAGCTCTAAAATATTCTAAAAAAGAAATTGACCATAAACAATAAAAACATAATAACACATTCTTCAAATTATCACATATATAGTTCAGAAATATATTCTTTAAATTTGTTTCTTTAATTATTTTATCAAAGACTACGTAATTTTATGTTATTTTCTTATTAGATAAAACTAGAATTTCATGTTGCGTGTTATTTTGTTTTGTTATCTTCAAATATTTGTGTTTTAGGTGTTAAACCGAACACCTTTCTAGTAGTGTTTCCAATTATCCGTGATTTTAACTATCCGCATATCGAATAGTATGTAAAGTAATTATCCAGATATCCGGATAATAATCCGGATAGTGTATTTAAATAAAAACAATATGTAGTTTTAAAAAATAAAAATTAGTTAATAATTTATTTCCATCTGAAAAATAATAAAATAAAAATACAAGAGCGTTTAACATTGAAAACTGCAACCGATTTCTAGTTTTCGTTAAGAAGATACTAGCAACCGAAAAGACTCTTTCACTTTCGTTCGAAGTAGGTTGAATGGTCTTCAAAGCATCAAACAGCTTTTCTAGGTAAGGAGCGAGTGTTTTATTTATGCTTTTGTAAATTAAATTCCTTGCCCAGTAATGAATAATTATTTGAACTATTAATTTTACTATTTTCGATTCGTGAAATCGTATTTTTCGTGAATTCCATGACTAAAGTACATTCGATAAGTTCGGTCGGAGTTGGAGAATTTTCATTTTCTTTAACTTCTTGTTCCACCATTTTTAACTTAACGTTTTCGGGTGTTTTGGTATCAGGAAACAAACTGTTTATTGACATTTTTGCATAATTGCTTATGATTTAGAAATATAACTAAAATCGTCAAAATTATTATTTTGGAATAGTGTCGAATTCTGCACCAACATCATTAATGAAACTAGCTCAACATTTCTCATTTTGTTAATAGACTGCCTAAATTGAACCGTAAATTATGACACGGCAAAATACTGTTTTTTATTTGTAAATAAATCACACTTCTAAAAATTCAAATTCAAAACAATTGCTGGAATGATAATTTTTAGATCAACCAAACGAAATCGTCTAAATGAAAAAGTAAGTTTTAGATTGACTTAACGAAAACGTCTATTATGAAAAATTAGTAGCAGCTGATTAAAATTTTTAAGGAGGTAAATAGCGAAAACAATTTTTTTTGCTTTAATTTAATTATCCGGATTTTTTTTGTCAATTAACCGGATATCGGATAGCAAATTTTTTACGAATTATCCGGATAATTCCAATCCGGCTTAAACCGGATTGGAAACACTACTTTCTAGCCGACACATTTTGGATTTGGCTGAAATTTTACGGATTCTATATAAAAAGTCGGGTCAAGTGCGAATATAGCACGCTCGCCGATGTTTCAGTGCATATAATAATATTAAGAAACAGTTTTTGCTAATATAGTTTTACGTTGGGTTGAATTTTACCCATAACTGTATATAGCGGCAAAATTTTTTAATTAAATTTATTTATTAGTCAAACAAAAATACAGCTGATTAAATGAAAAAGAAGGGACAATGTTACTACAAATGGTGGCTAAAGAAAGTTTCAATAGCAGTAGAGATCTAGATCATGTATATTGGAAAAGATATTATTTATTGTTGTTGCTTCAATTGTTCTTGGTTCATAAATTTTTTTAACTAAATTTTGTTTAGAAATATTATTAATTAATTACCAAAAACTACTGTAAACTGTTAAAAATTTAACCTATAAAAAATTACAATTTTTGGAAATCATTAAGATTTAATGGAATGCGTATACCGATAACAAACGGTTACAACTTGGACCATGAAGATTACTAAATGGCAATGGTCATCCCGAATAATGTTTTTAAGCCGAGTTCATCTGATTGTTATGTATAAAATATTGTGGTGTGGGTTTAATTATCATTACTGTAGCCTTGGGTATAATTGTATGTAGCCTTAAGTATAATTGTATTTACACCGTCCGATCTGTTATGTAATACCATTTGATTAAACAAATAATTTGTATTAAAACAGCTGATGATAAAAATCGAAATGGTAGTCTCAATTAAGTTTCAATAAAATAAGTCGTAACAAATGCAAATATAAGTGAGTCTTTTTTATTCTAAGTATGATATCATTCTAAATATTATAGCAATATAATATATATTGTATAACGAAAATATACAATACTGATTAGCCATAATCCATTTAAGACTATTTCAGGACCTTAATATTATAAAATATTTTCTAAATTTCGCTAGATTTAATTAGTTACTAAAATATACATTTGCTGCAAAGCAACAAAATTGATCCTCATTAAAGAATTTAAAATTCTACGTGAAGAGTTCTTCACAAAAACACGACTTTTAATCAAAAATGGTGACTGAAAATTACGAAAAAAACTGTTTTAGACTTGAAACAAAATAATCTTTCATATGACACCCCACTTGTAAAGGATAAAAATTATTTTTTTTCGAAATTTCTTGGTTCAACCCCCTCTAAGGAACATTTGAAAGAATAAGCTAACCGCTATAGTTTTCGTTCAATCTTTACAACATTACTTATAAACGTGAATTTTTTGATTTTTTCGCTTCTGTTATGTTCGAAGATAAAGGGGGGACTGAAATTTTTCTTACATTTTTGAAAATAAGTCGAAAACCGTCTTCTCGAAAATTACAAAAAAAATTATTTTGAACTACAAAAAATCACCTTTCATATGACACCCCACTTGTCAAGTTCAAAAATATTTTTTTATCAAAATTTCTACTCTCAAGTCTCAACCCCCTCCAAAGAACATTTGAAATTATAACGACTAAAAAAAAATGTTTTTTTGCCAAGTTCCTACAACCGTGAACTTTTTAAATTTTTTATTTTGTAATGTTGGAAGATAAGTGGGGGGAACAAAACTATAATTTTACTTTTTCGAAAATAAGTCAAAAACTATTCTTTCAAAAATTACAAACGAAATGGTTTTAGACTAGAAAAAAAATAACCTTTCATATGAAACCCCACTTAACATGACCAAAAATATTGTTTTCGTAATTTTGACTCTCAACCCCCTCCTCCATTGAACATTTGAAATTATATCAACCAAAACGAAAAAATGTTTTTTTTATGCAAAATTCCTGCAACCTGGAATTTTTTCAATTTTTTGCTTTTGTAATATTCGAAGTTAAGGTGGGGACAAAAAAATAAACTCACGTTTTTGGAAATAACTTTAAAACGAAGCAGTCGATAATTCATTGAAATATGTTTTTGAAACATTTCGATTTTTTTTGATTTTTTTAAATCAAACTCGATTCCTTAAAAAAACTTTTGTTTAACTTTCTCCTTATCTATGTCTATAAAATATAGATAAAAACAAATATTCATAATATTTTTTTGTCAGTAGGCGTGGCGTACAAATACATTGTATAACTGTAAAAAAGTTGATAGCACTTATCAAGTTGAGTTGATAGCACTTATAGTTTGTGAGAAAATCGATTCTGTAGAAATTCGGACGGACACCGAATTCTTACCAATGGGATACCGTTTTTACTTTTTCAAAGTACGGAACCTTAAAAAACGATTTACGTTTTTGAGGACTTTTTTGTTTTAGAAAATAGACCGGATCCAAATATCGAGAATTTCATGATTTTTGGCATGAAGAATTATTTTCAAAAATTCATGGCTCCGGTTCTATTAAAGATGGAAACTTCTTTATGTATTTCAAAGTTAAAAAAATTAATTTTCTTAAAAAAATATAGTAAATAAAAATTTTGAAAAATGTCTATGGTTATAAACAGATGAAATCTTAAAACTAATTTTTAACCATTGCCATAGTATATCGGCGCAGAGGTTCCATTGCATACCTCATTATCTTGCGTTTTTATCATTAATATTAATGATTATTCTATATTTTTCATTTGTTGTATCAAATAATCTACGATAATACATGCCGCGCTGAATAAATTAATTTATTTCTAACAGTAAGAATCATTTCTCCATTAATTAAATATACGTTTTTTATAGAAAATTTAACGTATAGAATACGATGGTTCAAATAAAAACTCTGCGTTTTCAGCCAAATCAAAAATCTGTCGGTCAGGTTTTGTTCAAATCTGTCCATGGTTTGTAAGAGAAATGATCCATATTCGTCGCAACATTTTTTACAAAACGATTTATTTTATCTGTTAGTTAGCTTAGACGGTACATTAGTCTTATTTTCTGATATGCAGCAAATATTATTTTCCTCTGAAACTTTAAAATTGGCGTTTTTCTTGCATGACTAATTGGTATCGATTTGGATTCACAGCTTGTTTTTCATCGAGTTGTTTGGTAACAAATATTAATTTAATTAGTATTGCGTAATAAATACAAAACTCAAATTATTATCTCAAGTATCCTTAAATAATCTCTAACCCATAAAAATTAAAATTATGAGTATGAAATTAGATATTTATTTTTCCTCTTTGTCATTTATTAGATTTCTCTATAAAAAGATGATAAACAAAAACAAAAACTTTTGTTTTCCCAATAATAATAAAATATGATGAAATATAACCCAGTAAAATATGAGAACAAAACTAGTTAAGCTTTCTCAAGTCAGTTAGATACGATGAGCTTATATACGAAAAAAGTTTATTGTTTGTATTTGGTTCTCGTTTTCATGTTTAATTTATTCCTTTTTTGTATAGATATATAATAATCAAATTCATTACAGGGGTAAGTTCATATGTAAATTACACTAATTTTTTTTATATCTGAAGTTATTATTATGGTTATGAAAACACATCGTTCAGAGATTTAAAGTCTTAGCTTTGCCGAATATAATATATCGAAACAAATTAAGCACTTTTAATTGAACCTAGCTTATCCTGAGCCTAGCCTTAAGCAATGGTAAAATATTTTGTCATTTGTATATTATACCATCTGCAAATATTATATCAATAATTTTTTTATTTTATTTTTGGGTAAATTTTCGTTTCATATTTGTTTGTCTATTTTGTTATATTTCTATTCCACCTAACTACCCTACAAAAAGAAACATCACTCAAGGAAAACCAAACTTTTTATTAAAACCAAATAAAAACTATATCTGCAAAGTATGAAAAAAACATGCAAATGAAAAGTTTTGAAAAGGGAAAAAACTTTTGGTTGTGTCGTAACATATGACATTTACATTATAAATTCCCATGTTTCTTGGTATTATTTTAAAATAATTGATTTTTGTTGTTTTTTTGGGAAGTCTAGAGAAATGTGTTGTTTAAGAAAACTTACGTATGTATGTCAAGTTAAATTTAAACTAATATTATTTATAAGGGAGGTTTACAGCTTTATTTAGAAAACTATTAAGATGATTTGAAAAACATTTTTGAAGTTTTTGGAATTATTAATAGGTGTGATTATTTGAAAGTTTACACAATACCAGTTGTTTGTCACATTTATATACGATTTATATTACAAGGGAGTTGTTTAAATGTTTAAGAAACAATAAACATTGAAATGAGTTGTTTCGGCTAAAAAGTTTAAAGATACTTATTATTGTTAATGCTATTTGTTTTTGATTTAAATAAATATTTGTAATTAATTTTATTATTATATATTATTCAATTTTTTTTTAAGAAACTGAAGTATTTATAGAATCTCTGAGGATGGGGCTGTTATTAGCAGTTGAAATATAGGATTTATTTGGCAAATAAAATAAAATTTGTTTTTAATAATTTGAAAATACTATCATTTTTGACTATAAATACTTCAGTTTCTTATAAAAAAATGAATAATATAAATAAAAGTCGAATAGATATTAAATTGATTATATCTTTATGATCAAAATTTGCATTATTATATATGTGTGAATAATATATGTGTGTACAGTATAAACCTAAACAGTTCATGTGTATTTTTCGTAAAGTAAGCACGTGCCATATTTACTTTAAAATTAACTTTAAAAAGTTAGAAATAGTTATTTAAGTATTAACGGCAGTAAGAGTGTTTTACCGGTTGAGGATATATGTTTTGAGATCGAGACGAAGTCGAGATCTCTAATATATCCGAAATCGGTAATACTTTTAATGTCCAAAATGCTTATTACATATTTTGCACGATCAATAAAAATCCAATTAAAATTATTTAAATAATAAAATTCATTCACAAAAATATGAAGGGACTTAAATCTCACAGCTCTGAGATATCAAGACTTCGGTCTGGGTTAGGGATTTTGATTTAGAGGACATGGTTTTTAATTATTTACTTTAAAATTAACTTTAAAAATTTAGAAATAGTTATTTAAGTATTAACGGCAGTAAGAGTGTTTTACCGGTTGAGGATATATGTTTTGAGATCGAGACGAAGTCGAGATCTCTAATATATCCGAAATCGGTAATACTTTTAATGTCCAAAATGCTTATTACATATTTTGCACGATCAATAAAAATCCAATTAAAATTATTTAAATAATAAAATTCATTCACAAAAATATGAAGGGACTTAAATCTCACAGCTCTGAGATATCAAGACTTCGGTCTGGGTTAGGGATTTTGATTTAGAGGACATGGTTTTTAATTTTGGGAAGCGATGTATATCAAACACAACTTTTTGTTAAAGTACATGTATTTTTTTCTCTGTATAGATATGTATTACAGAACTAACACGAAACATCAATACGTTGCCGGAAAAATTATAACAGATCATAAATTAACATAATTTAGTGAAAAGATTATACAATCAGTAAACTACTCAAAACCACCTCTCCATTTAGCGTTTGGAGAAAATATTCCAAAATCACAAATTCATATTTCTTTCAAAATTCCAAAAATATTGTAAAAATTAAATAAAATCAAAAATTCAAACTTCTTTCAAACACAATTCTAAACATATTTTAAAAATTATTACATAATCAAAGATTAAAACTTTTTTTAAAAACTCTAAAAATTTGCAGAAATTATAAAAAAATCAAAAATTGTAACTTTTTCCAAAATTATAAAAATTATAATAAAATCAAATATTTCAAATTTTCAAAATTCTAAAAATATTCCAAAAATTCTTACAAAATCAAAAATTGAAACTTTTTTCAAAATTTTAAAAATATATATAAAATTCAAAAATTCTATTTTTCTCAAAATTCTAAAAATATTCCAAAAATTAGAATAAAATCAAATATTTAAACTTTTCCTAAATTTTAATAATATTCCATACTTCTTAAAAATTCAAAAATTTAAACTTTTTCCAAAATTCGAAAAATATTGCAAAAATTATAACAATATCAAAAATTGAAACTTTTTCCAAAATTATAATAAAATCAAAAATTTTAAATTTTTCAAAATTCTAAAAATATTCCAAAAATTCTTACAAAATCAAAAATTGAAACTTTTTTCGAAATTCTAAAAATGTATATAAAATTCAAAATTTTTTTTTCAAAATTCTAAAAATATTCCAAAAATTAGAATAAAATCAAATATTTAAACTTTTTCTAAATTCTAATATTTCAAAAAACTGTTAAAAATTCAAAAATTCAAACTTTTTCCAAAATTCTAAAAATATTGCAAAAATTATAACAATATACAAAATTGAAACTTTTTCCAACATTATAAAATTATAATAAAATCAAAAATTTAAAATTTTTCAAAATTCGAAAAATATTCTAAAAATTCTTACAAAATACAAAATTGAAACTTTTCCATGATTCCAAAAATATTTCAAAAACTATAACAAATTCAAAAATTTCCATGTTCAATTATATTTACGTAAACAAACCGCTAAATTTTTTTTTCCAAAAAATTATCTAAAAAAATAAATAAAATCATTTTTTTGACACACTTGACAATATGTTTTTGACAAACTTATAATGCAATAAAATTCTCAATAATAATAATTTCATGTGCATTATGCATTTCATTTCATACAAATAACAAATTTTATTTTTTCTAAAAAAATAAATGAAAATCATTCTTTTGACCCACTTGACATTATTTTTTTGACAAACTTATAATTCTCAATAATAATAATAAAATTTCATGTCGTACAAATAATTAATTTTATTTTTCCAAAAAATTGGGTAAAAAAATAAATAAAAACTTTCTTGTGACACACTTGAAAACATTTTTCGACAAACTTGTTATGCCGTAATTCTCAATAATAATAATAAAATTTCATGTCAAACAAATAATTAATTTTATTTTTTTCCAAAAAATTGGGTTAAAAAATAAATAAAAATCTTTCTTTTGACACACTTGACAACTTGTTTTTTTGACAAACTTATAATGCAATAATCTAGATTTTGGTCTCACATACCAATCCCGACCATCCAGATTTCTCTAAATTCAATGTTCCTATTCGTAATCACTTAAAACGAAAGTTTTTTAAGCAAAAAATATGCAAATTTCCTTGTTTTGACACACTTGACGATTTTTTTAACACACTTCCGGTACAGTTATCGAACACATCGTCCTTTTGGCTCTTCTTATTGAGTAAACCTACTTTTGTAAAAAAAATATTTGAAATCCGTTCAGCGGTTTTCTAGATTTCTTAGGTTGTGACGGCCGGCCGGCAGACAGACATACATTTTTTGCTCTTTTAGAAACAGTAGGTCCTAAAACGTCGAGAAATGTCCAAAAAAGTGGGGTTAAGAATTTCACCTTTGGCTCATGAATGTAACTCTTAGGTCTTTCAGACCAAAGTGATTCAAGTTTTAATGTTTTAAAGAAAATTTCTTAAAATATCATTTCAAAATAGTAAGCTTTGCATTTTATCATAATTCTATAGGTTTTTTTGTTGCAAAACTTTAAAATTTTATCGAATATTTTTTCAAAATAAATAAAGTTACTTAAGTATTAAGGGCAGTAAGAGTGTTTTACCGATTGAGGATATATGTTTTGAGATCGAGACGAAGTCGAGATCTCTAATATATCCGAAATCGGTAATACTCTTAATGCCCAAAATGCTTATTACATTTTCTGCACGATCAATAAAAATTTATTTGAAATTATTTAAATTATAAAATTCATTCACAAAATTAAAGTTTTAAAGTTTTGAAGAAAATTTCTTAAAATGTTATTTCAAAATAGTAAGCTTTGCGTTTCATCATAATTCTATAGGTTTTTTTGTTGCCAAACTTAATTTCATCGAATATTTTTTCAAAATAAATTGCTGTTAAATCTTTTAATTGCAATATTTTTAAAAGAATAATATTTAAATTTGAAGCTAGTAAATAGACGTACACAATTATTTAATTAAAAATCGTTTTTATTCACACCCTGAGGTCTCCCTTACCGGTAAGTAATTACTTACCGCTTGCATGAGCGGTAAGTAATTACTTACCGATCTGTGATTTGTAAACAAAACTTACTATGTTTATTTGCGAATCAGTAAACTTGCAAAATCGCCTGATGTAATAGCTGGGATAGCGGGAGCTATTACTTTGAAACTTATAAGAAAAGGTGCCGGTAGAGGGTTGAAGACCCTAGTCATCTTTGGAACTGCCCGGCCCTCGCTAACTCAATTCACACACACACACACTCACTATTAGTAGTTTATTACAACATGATCTTAATGTTATTATTCATTTTATAAATTTAGTTTTATATATTGAAAAAAAATTTGACTATACGAAGTACTAAACATTATTACTTACTCTTAGCCTAATTCCGCTGTTGGTTCTATCGGCGTTGTCTATTCTCTACCTCACCACCTTCCAAGTATCCCATATAAGTATGCTAAAAGAAATATTTGTGGTTGTATTAGGTTTATTTATAATCTTTATAACAGTTTGTCTAATTTACGTTTATCCAAACATATTTGTTTATCTTTAACAAGAAAACAATTATTAATTTGGCTTTTTTTTTTTTATATTAATTATGTTTTTTTTTTGTTGTGAAAAAGTCATAAGACTCTAACTCAAGCCATACTATTACTATCACTAATTTAACAATTTGAACATTCACTTAACTAATAGAGACTTTATAACTAATTTTCTTTTGTCGTTCATATCAAGATAGTTTTTTTTTTTTTGTTTTTCTTTAAAAAATATTAATTCATTTGGCTCTTTTTATATTGATTTTAAATTTTTTTTTTTGAAAGAAAAAGTTATAAAACGCCAACTCGAGCCATACTATTATTATCACTAATTTAAAAATTGGAAAATTCACTTAACTTATAGGGATTTAACAATAGATTTTCTGTTTCTTTTGGGTTTATTATTATTATCACTATTTTAAAAATTGGAACATTCACTGAACTTATAGGGACTTAACAATAGATTTTCCGTTTCTTTCGGTTTATCTTAAAAATAAATTTTTTTTCGTTTTTTGTTTTAACAAAAAAAATTTTCTTAACAAATTAAAACTTGACCACTTTCGTTAGTAGTCTACTACTGTCTGACTTCTCTAATTTTTTCGATTTTCTGAGTTTTGAGGAAAAAAATAAAAAAATGGCAATACTTGCAATTTTTGATGGGAAAAAAATTTATACAATTTTTATAATTTTATATAGAAATAGAAAACCATTTCCGTCACTTGCCCACTGGAATAGGAACAACGAAGGTTATTTTATTCAAATATCACCGTTGAGGTAATTGTCCATGAAAACTTCATATATCATGAGAAAAATTTTGAAATAATAAAAGAAATAAGACCACGAAGGTGTTGGACTGGATTTAAGAAATGCAAGTGACAATATGGTGTGAGAAAGGTTGTTACCATAGGGTAACACGGAATAGGGATAAAGGGGATTTTCATTTCCTAACAACACAGAACAAACAGCCACCGCCTTCAGCTGCTTTGATCTGAAAGAGGAAATCCCATTAAGGGGAACGTACTAGAAGAAAAGATATTTAAATCAGATTTAGAGAAAGAAATAAGCTAAAATTCTATATCATTGGTAGATAGTTATGCAGTGGGTCCATCAAATCAATTGCGGGCCGTAGCCCGTTCCACCTCACCATTAAACTTACTTACTAATAAGACTTTAAAAACTCGGATGACAGAGGTTACCACCACGGTAGCAAGAGTAAAGATGGCGAAGGAGAAACTTAAGGATTTAATAAATTCAGGCGCGGTCAGCAAATCTTTAGTCATTTGTCCGAAGGTGGAGTCTAGCACCTGTGGCGTGGGAACCCTAACTACCCCTACGAATTGGTAATGGATGGTGATATTGACCGTTTGATTCGTTCTCTTTATATACAAACTGCACGACCGTTCAGTGTTGTCGTGTTCCAGAATATACGGGTTAGGATTACAGCTCACATAATGGGTCTGGAACGAACAGTCTGAAGTGAAAGGCAATATTCCGGGGGTTTTAATGTTGTACGCTTGAAGCACCACATACGGTTTCATATTACAACCTATACACCCATAGGATGTAATCTGGCGTATTAGACAATGAGCAGGCTCAACATATAGGTTCATGAGGTCGATGTCTCCGAACATAATGTTTGCCACAGCCATTATAGTCCGTCTTACCCACAGTTTGGAATCGTCAACAGTAACCACTTTCTTTTCTTTCCAGGTTTTTAAATTATCTTTTCTAAATCGCGCGAGCCCAGGTTGAGGTATAATACATCCTGCTCTACAGGACCTAGCTGAACAATGGACGTTCAGGGCTTCGAACGCTCGAGACTTATTATCTAATGATATTTGATAATCACCAACTTTCCTGGAAGTTAACGTATTTAGGTCATTTGCATCTACGGCATATACAACGGAACGGTCTCTAATCACGAATTGTGAGGTGTAATAACTCTCAAGTATGAGTGAAGTCACTAACATGGGCAGTTTATCGTTACCAACATCTGATGTGTCTGACAGATCAAAATCTACCTTGTTGGAGTTTAGTTTCACCATCCTGATGATACCTTTGTACTCAACGGATATTTCGATTTCCCATATGGAGCTATCCCGTTGGTAGACCGTTGCGTAGTCTTCCGTTTCCTTTAACGACCAGGCGTACCAAGTACAAGAAGTTTGGTAAAAGCATAACGTATCGCACCCTAGGGTATTTGTGTTACAACCTTGACCCACGATCGTACTGTTATTGAACTCAGTGTCTCTCCATTTCTTTTCATATAATTGACATGCCCCGTTCCAGCAGCTTCCCGCTCCTTTACACTCGGAATGAGTCCTAAGCATTTGTATTTCGTAATTGGAGGTCAAATACTGCGGATCATATCTGTCTAATATATGTGAATTGGATATGCTCAACCTAAACACGTCCTTTGTACGATCCTGAAAACAGATGCTCTCTCCAAACTTTAGACTAAACGCATACATATTACTAGCATGGCACTTTTCTTTTGAACATATTCTTCCCGTTGACTCCAAAAATAGGGTTTGGTCACAGCTATTTATACATGTAATTAAAAGACAAATGGTCAGTAGCACATGGACTGGACGTAATGGAGCACCAGTATTTGTGCGTGAGCGGGGTGGTAAAGGAGGAGGCGTTGCTCTTACAGGCGGGGAATGTTCTAAACGAATGGCGGATCGTATTCGATTAACCTTTTCTGTGACTCTGGGTGGCAGTTCGGGGTTTAGAGAGTTGAATCTTGGAACGAGTCTGAAGGATGATAACGCATTTAGGCGGTTCGTTCTCTTTAGTATCTTATTATCCAGTCTTTGAATTTGTCTTTTGAAAATCCGATATTCTAGGGACTCAAACGACTTGTCGCATAACTTCCTGAAAATCAAACTCAATGCTACCACGAGTAGAATACTCGTGATTATTCCTACGATAATATGTACACTACGTTGAGTACAACCCGGGATGATTTCATTAATGGAGCAATATATCCCACATGCTTGGCATTTCACCGTTGACACTATGTGACCTTGTTCCTTGCTACAATTGTATGTTAATAAGCCATATACTAACAGATGTTTGGTTTCATTAGCCCTTATAGATGTATTGTCAATGAGTACCTCGCACTCGGCGTCTAGTAGTTTCCATATTTTGCCTTCTGTTGTATGTATGACCTTGCCTTCAAGGAGGACCAATACGCTTAGACCTAGGATGAAGGTCAGAATTTTACTCTTCTGCATGATGGTAAATTAATTATTGTGACGTTGTAACAGCAATTCTGTAATGACCTGTAATAACACGAAAGATCCAGTTAGATCAGATCTAATAAGGTGGAATTTTATTAGGCATGGAATAAAAACTGAAGCCTAACATGTGTTATTTCCGCACATCTTTGGTGTGATAAATTCCCACCCGTTTGGACGCTATGTTTTCGAGCTCTAGAGATGAATTTCCCACCAATTAGAGTACTTTGGCCTCTACAAATTTCGGTGCTAGTTTAGCTGAGACATTTCTGCCTGCATCACTCAGAATGAAGTTTCGTCGAAAAACCGTTTCACCCGGTTGGAACAAATTTTTACGGGCCCGCAGGTTGTATCGCGCAGCACTGGGCACAAAAGCTTTTGCTATTAGATCTTTTAATCGCGCTCGAACGTTAGACAGAGTGTCAGCGCGATCTAAACAGTCACTGGACTCCTCCAGGCAATCCAACTTCCTTAGTAGAGTGTAGTATGAACTATGCGTGATCATGGGGAGACCAAACAAAGCGTAGTAAGGAGAACAGCCGATGGTAGAGTGATATGAGCTGCCCAAAGCACAAGAAACTTCACTCAAGTTTTTATCCCATTTGGTGTGATCTTCCTTTAAGAAGGCTCTGATTCCGGCGAGCACACTCCTGTTCACTCTCTCGGAAGCATTTGCCTGGGGTGAATATAAAGAAGTGCGAGTGTGTTTTATACCATACTTCGCTAGGAATTGTTGGAATAACTTGGATTTAAATTGCGTTCCGTTATCCGAAACCACAATCTCTGGACAACCAAACACATGAAATACTTGACTTTCCAGAAGATTGCAGATTGGAGTAGAAGTGAAACTGCGAAGGGGGAACAGGAACACGAATTTGGAAATATGGTCTAGTACCACCAACAGTCCAATATTAGAACTTTTGTCCTGGGGTACGGGCCTAATAAGTCAATATATAATCGTTGCATTACCCTCTCGGTTCTTAGAGGAGCTATCATTGGTGCACGCAAAATTTGGTTGGGAGCTTTAACTACTTTACATATCTTGCATTGGGATACAAACGAGTGTACTTGGAACAACATTCTCGGCCAAAAATAAAAACGACGTAGCTTATGTAAGGTTTTAGCTACTCCGCCATGGGCTGCCGTTGGTGCTGCGTGTGCTATTTCGATCTAGTTCTGGGTTAGTTCTTCGGGAACCCATAGCTTCCACGGCTCACCTTCTAAACACGAAGTGAATCCAACTTTCTTATAAACCCTACCCTTTTCCACTCGTAAATCTGGTAGTACTTCTTTCCCATCCTCGACGATTTTAATTAACTCTAGATATTTGGTAGACTGAAATGCTGGTGAATCTAAATCAATTGCTTGGGAAAAGTTATCGGTCACGGTATCAATCAAGTCTACGGAGTTTATTCTTGACAATGCATCCGGAACTATATTTAAACTGCCTTTTCGGTACTCAATGTCAAATGTGTACCCTTGAAGTTTCAAACTCCAGCGTGCCAGTCGTCCTGATAAATCCTTCTGACTCATCAACCACTTTAAACCAGAATGGTCGGTTACTACTTTAAATGGATGCCCTTCAACGAACGCTCGAAATTTTTTTATTCCTAGAACTACTGCCAGACATTCCTTTTCGCTAGTGGAGTAGTTCCTTTGGGCTGGGTTTAATTTCTTAGACATGTATGCAATCGGATGTTCACTGCCATCTTTTCCTAATTGAGTCAACACGCAGCCTATTCCATCGTTACTTGCATCACACTGTAATATGAATGGTTCTGAAAAGTTTGGGTTGGCCAGCACTGGCGCTGAAGTCAAAGCTTTCTTGATATTGACAAAAGCTGCATCGGCTTCAACAGTCCATTTAAATTTACCATGGGATTTCTTTAATAACTCAGTAATAGGTGTCACAATCGAAGAGTAGTCGGAAATAAACCGTCGGTAATATCCTGACATCCCTAAAAATCGACGAACCTGGCGCACTGACGAAGGAACTGGGAACTCTGATATTGCTGCAACTTTCTCCTGGTCGATGTTAATCCCTGCTCTACTAATGACATACCCAAGATATTTGATCTCGGATTGCAGAAATTTGCTCTTCTCAATGTTTGTTGTGAGATTAGCTTTCTTTAAACAGCCTGCCAGTTCAGTTAATATATGAAGATGTGACTCAAACGTATCTGTCACAATTAAAAGATCGTCTAGGTATACGAAGACCTGAGTCTTCAACCTTGATGGTATTACTCGATCCATCAGTTTAGACATCGTCTGTGGTGAGTTGCACAAACCAAAAAGCATACGAACAAAGTGATAAAGAGGACGGCCTGGGACTGTGAACGCTGTTTTTTCTTTTGAATCCTCATCCAGGGGAATCTGCCAAAAGGCGTCCTTTAAGTCTAAACTAGAGATGTAATTAGCTTGCGGGAGTCGGCTTAGTATTCCTTCGATCTGTGGTAAGGGGTATGCATTTTTTTTCGTTACACTGTTCACCTTACGCGAATCTAAGCATAGACGAAGCTTCCCTGGCTTTCGAACTAAGACCACTGGCGAGCTCCAGTCACTATCAGATTCCTCAATGATACCCTGAGCTAACATGCGGTCCAGCTCCTCCCCCATTAACTTCTCTACTGCAGGAGATATTGGATAGTGGCGTTGTTTGATAGGGGTTGCATCGCCAACATCAATGACATGAGTCAATACATGCGTCCTGCCCAATCTCATTTTCGCAAAAGACGGAATCAGCTGAATGACATCTTGCAGTTTCCCTTCCTCGTCAGCTGTCAACGTACATATTACCGAGGTTTCGGTTTTTTTCGGGATCTGATTTGTTAACGGTGGAAACAGGTTGAACAACCGAAAGAAGTCAATACCTAGATAGAGGTTTTGTGTAAGAGATGGTATAATTACGAGATCTAGAGACTTTGTCCGACCTTGGAACCTTATCTCAGTGTTCAGATGTCCTACCACTTTCTGGCTAGCGCCATCCGCTGTTCTAACTTTTACCGATGAACGTGTAAATAGTGTTGGGGTACGGAGAAGCTCTAGTGCGAAAGTGCCTCCCACTACACTAAGTGACGCTCCACTATCAAGTAATCCGACTCTTGTGTTGCCTAAAAGTTGAACCTCAGCATAAGCGCGGACATCATCTTTCACTGATGTGATTGAGGATATAATCGATGACCGAAAGGATCGTCGTTTCTTCCAGAAATTTCTAATACGCAAGGCTGAACGAGTATAATTACGAGATGTTGTAAATGCATTAATTCCAAGACTGGTTCTTAGTGCCATATATTCTTTGAGTCTTTGCTCAAGTGATTTAAATGAGTGATGAGGTATAGACGATTTAGTACAAGCTGATGAATCTCGCTTCAAAATAGTTTTACTTCCCAACTCCTCTGGGCAACGCATTCTTACAGGTGGAGTTGAGTGAAGTGAGGTGTTTGACTTTAAAATTGGGTTGGCTTTTGGGAGCGTGACTGGGTGTTCTGCACGCTCCCGGTCTTGTTTAAATAGCATCTAGTGCAATTTGATTTGTAAACCCCCTCGTTGCCACAACTCCAACAGAAAAGTAGAGGTGGTTGTAGACAATCCTGAAACCGGTGCCCTTCTAGCTTGCAGTTCCAGCAAATTAAAGTTCTGTTTGGCTCACGATGACCGTTGGAATTATGAATAGCCGAGACATCAGAAGGGACCTGGTCATCCGAAATCTGTGGTAAGGTGTCGGATTCAGGAATAGTAGCAGGTAATGAAGAAAGCGTATCCTCAGTCGCAGGATATTGATATGATGTAGATGGAGCAATTTCGGATACTGTCTGTGTAGGGCGATGAGGAAAGTTACGAGGTGGCAGCGGTAGACTAGCTAGAAGTTTTTCCCGTTTACGGCAGAGGTCGCGAAGATGTTCAACTGTAAATACCTCAACGTAGCACAATTCTCTTTGTATTTCACTGCGAAGATTGTTCAACAGTATACTCAATAATTCTCTATCAGCTATTGGAACACTGAGTCGATCACTTTGTCTCAAAATGTCATTAAACATAGAGCCAAAGTTCTCATTTTGACGTTGTTTACGGGATCGCATTCTCTCTTTTATTTCTTCATCGGTGCTACGATCACCAAACTCAGTACGTAGAGCCATACACAGTTCGGGCCAATTAAAACGTGGAGTACGGTGATGAAATCTTCAATACCATTCTGAAGCTCTTTCTGTGAATAATAAGTGAGCATGAGCCACAACCGCATCATAACTACCTGGGATAGCGATGTTATTTAAAGTGCTCACTCGATATATAAATTCTCCCACCTCCATTTCCGTTGGTCTTCCACTGAAAGAGACATTCCAGCTACGAATGATGGTGGAGTGTTTCTCGTTTAAGGAATGATGACGATAAGCTGCAGGATTCGCTACGTAGGATGGATTTATATTACCTAGGTTCCTGGAATTTTGAAGAGGTCCTTGGTTTCCCCTAGGTGCATGCATAGACAATGTAGAGGGATTTTGTGGTTGACTAGCTGTTTTCACCCCCTCCGAAAAGAGTAACTGATTCGAAAATTTTTCGTCAAAGGCTCTCTGCATCTGTTCTACACTTTTTCGAATGCTTACTTCCATGGCCTGTTGGATCACGGAAAAATCGATCATCGTTGCTGATTTATCTGCTGGCTGGTCTTGTCTTCCATGATTATCTTTTGGCGAACTAGCGACAATTTCTGATGCTTTTACACCTGCACGTTCAGCTTGTCGCCTTCTTTCTTCAGCCCTAGTATTCGGTCGAGTCCTCGTCTTAGGTATAGCACCGAGAGACTCTGGTTGCCGATTGACCACAGGTGTTTGTGGCTGTGCCTTATTCTTTCTTGTTTGGGAAATCGGGGAAAAGGGACGTCGATCCTCCGGCAAGAGATGCACCTCAGACTGTTGACAGCTTATTTACAAATGGGGCAATGTGGCTCCTCTTCCAGCCACTTTGCAATGCAACTGTCATGGAAAACATGGGTGCAGGGTGCTTCTACCAACAACTTGTCTGAATTCAGTTTTTCAGTGCAGAGGAAACATTTATTGTTGTAAATATTTTCATAAATATTCATTTCTGATTCTCTCGGTATTTTGCAATGTCACTTTTGAAGTATTGAGATGCGTAAAATTTAAACTGAATTCCCAAGAGAAAAGTATTATCCCTTATCTGATTCAATTTTAGGTTAATTAAACTTAATATAAACCAAAAAAAACTAACACTTGATCATCAAAAGGGTTGAATGGGAAGGTATAATTGCTTAATCACTATCCCTCTATCTACAGTTTTCCGAATTCCCTGTGTACATACAGTACGAATTTGCTATTCCCTTGAAAGGGAACCACGTAATTTCCTTTACGGATAGTATACTATCCGTAAAGGAAATTACGTGGTTCCCTTTCAAGGGAATAGCAAATTCGTACTGTATGTACACAGGGAATTCGGAAAACTGTATACTAATCTTCGAGTCAGTAGTGAGCAACAAAATGTTCTAGGTTGTATGTAATTGTTAACAATCTAACAATTCAGATCTTCTTTATAGGCCTTCAATTAATTATTAAATTACAAGCAAAAATTATTTATGGGCCATTTAATTATTTATTAAAATTATTTGCCAACATTATTTCTAGTCAGTTTGTTTATTAAAATTATACGCATAATTATTTAATTATTCATTAAAATTATAAGCAAACTGTTGATTTAGAATTCCTCAATGTTTAGTTATTTATTTATTTAAACTGTAAGTAAACTGTATAATTATTATTACTATTTATTTATTTTATTTATTTATAAAATATACGTGTGAGTGTTGTGTGTGTGTCCTATAAAAATATTTCTAGGTAGTTTATCTATTTATTAAAATAAGACGCAAAAGTTTATTTATTAAAATTATAAGCAAAATGTATTTATATGCAAATTAATTATTTATTCAAATTATAAGCTAAAATTATTCATAGGCAATTTATTTATTTATTAAAATTTTACGCAAAACTTATTTTTAGGCCCATTAGCTATATTTATTAAAATTTTAATCAAAAATTATTTATATGCAATTTAATTATTTATTCAAATTATTTGCCAACATTATTTCTAGTCAGTTTGTTTATTAAAATTATACGCATAATTATTTAATTATTCATTAAAATTATAAGCAAACTGTTGATTTAGAATTCCTCAATGTTTAGTTATTTATTTATTGAAACTGTAAGTAAACTGTATAATTATTATTACTATTTATTTATTTTATTTATTTATAAAATATACGTGTGAGTGTTGTGTGTGTGTCCGAGTCATGCGCTAGGCAGTACCCTTCCAAAAATGATGCTAAAATAAATTTAGAAAAAACTAAGAACAAAAATTTAAACTATCAAAAGTATACTACTCTACGGTTGGGAAGTTAGTAGGTGTTCAGGTTTTATGACGAATCCGAAAAAATCACAACAACTAGCCAGAGCAAGTTGGTAGATGACCAGCTTGCACTCTGTATTTTCTAAGCTGATGTAACTTCAGCTTCTCCATCACAACCTGGAACCTGTATTGAGAGCTAAGAGAGGAAATGATCGTTTGTAAGAGTTAACCAGTCTCAGAGCCACAAGAACTCACTAGACCATCAAAGATGCAAATTTAACCTTTGCCCTCTTATGATCAGTCAGTACCATACCTTGAGTCGTTCACTCCTACCAAACACATTAAACGAATACATTCTAAAACAATAAATTAATCAGAAAAACGGGGCTCAAATTATGAACGTATATGAATGATAGTAATTGATCTAAGTGTTGAATTGTACACTATTCAGCTTTAACTAGTAGGCTAACAGTATGATCAGCTCGACCATTGTGTCATATTTTCTCAACTAGTCATTGCTGACGGTGTCAAACCACCCCTTAGTCAATTCCATCACCCAACTGGAGTGCGCGAGCTCGTAAGACTCGTTGAACGGTCAGTCGAAGACCAACTCGTCCACTCCTGCGCGTGTTACACAGTTAATTTAATCGAAAAAAATTCACTACATAATTACTAAACTATATTAAAAGATCCTCCAAGGGTCCATTCTGTTTTATTTTTATAAATAAAAATAAGGTTTTGTTTCGCGCCAATTTGTAATAGCTGGGATAGCGGGAGCTATTACTTTGAAACTTATAAGAAAAGGTGCCGGTAGAGGGTTGAAGACCCTAGTCATCTTTGGAACTGCCCGGCCCTCGCTAACTCAATTCACACACACACACTCACTATTAGTAGTTTATTACAACATGATCTTAATGTTATTATTCATTTTATAAATTTAGTTTTATATATTGAAAAAAAATTTGACTATACGAAGTACTAAACATTATTACACCATCTAACACTCTTAGCCTAATTCCGCTGTTGGTTCTATCGGCGTTGTCTATTCTCTATCTCACCACCTTCCAAGTATCCCATATAAGTATGTTAAAAGAAATATTTGTGGTTGTATTAGGTTTATTTATAATCTTTATAACAGTTTGTCTAATTTACGTTTATACAAACATATTTGTTTATCTTTAACAAGAAAACCATTATTAATTTGGCTTTTTTTTTTTTTTATATTAATTATGTTTTTTTTTGTTGTGAAAAAGTCATAAGACTCTAACTCAAGCCATACTATTACTATCACTAATTTAACAATTTGAACATTCACTTAACTAATAGAGACTTGATAACTAATTTTCTATTGTCGTTCATATCAAGATAGTTTTTTTTTTTTTGTTTTTCTTTAAAAAATATTAATTCATTTGGCTCTTTTTATATTGATTTTAAATTTTTTTTTTGAAAGAAATAGTTATAAAACGCCAACTCGAGCCATACTATTATTATCACTAATTTAAAAATTGGAAAATTCACTTAACTTATAGGGATTTAACAATAGATTTTCTGTTTCTTTTGGGTTTATTATTATTATCACTATTTTAAAAATTGGAACATTCACTGAACTTATAAGGACTTAACAATAGATTTTCCGTTTCTTTCGGTTTATCTTAAAAATAAATTTTTTTTCGTTTTTTGTTTTAACAAAAAAAATTTTCTTAACAAATTAAAACTTGACCACTTTCGTTAGTAGTCTACTACCGTCTGACTTCTCTAATTTTTTCGATTTTCTGAGTTTTGAGGAAAAAAATAAAAAAATGGCAATACTTGCAAATTTTGATGGGAAAAAAATTTATACAATTTTTATAATTTTATATAGAAATAGAAAACCATTTCCGTCACTTGCCCACTGGAATAGGAACAACGAAGGTTATTTTATTCAAATATCACCGTTGAGGTAATTGTCCATGAAAACTTCATATATCATGAGAAAAATTTTGAAATAATAAAAGAAATAAGACCACGAAGGTGTTGGACTGGATTTAAGAAATGCAAGTGACAATATGGTGTGAGAAAGGTTGTTACCATAGGGTAACACGGAATAGGGATAAAGGGGATTTTCATTTCCTAACACTGATCGTGCAAAAAATTATATTATAGAAACTTCAAACGAGTTTTTCTCAAAATTTGTTTTTTACTTGTTGAGCCAAGCTTTTATCGAAAACTGCTGAACGGATTTTTATAATACAAAACCCATTTGATTTGTTATAAAGAATACTAGGAACCACATTTTGAAAATATTGTGTTACACTGCCCTATTTTTTATACAGGATCCTAATAATAATGAGTTTTCGTGGATTTTCCAATAAGCCCAAAAACTGTTTAGCCACCTAAAAATTATCTTTTGGAAAACGCTCCCTGCAGTGTTCAAAATGACCTAAAATGGAGAAAATAATTTTTTTTATAGTCTTAATACGATTTATAAAATTGCCGAAAAGGAATCAGTTCGCCAAATATAATAGTCATTTCATAAACAAATATTCGCAACGCTGATGCAACAGCTCTGGAAACCAAATGTTCTGGATATATAGTAAGCTAATGTCCATCAAATACTTCAATTAATGACTAACCAATGTTAAAGATTTTGCGTAGTTTTAATTATAAAAACATTAAAGAAATCTGTAGTATCCCAACAGACATAAATTCTGTTTTGCGAGTAGAAATAGAAATAATTAAAAGATTCTCTTGGCATATATACCAAGCTTAATCAAAATCAATTATCACGAACTAATATAATTGAAGTTTGAAATAAGCAGGCGCTTGAGAGATCCCCACCACTTTTCCTCCAAAAACTAATCAGTTTGTTGTCATTTAAATCTCCATCTTTTGTCAAAGTGTCATCAAAATTGATTGATGAACGAAGTCTGTATGCTCCTAACAAACTTTAAAAACAAAGCGTGAGAAGTCAGCAGTTGTATGGTGGACGTCTCGCAATTTTGACCAATGTGTCCCAAAAGTTGATCATTTTCTCATCTCATTAACTGAAAACTTTTTAATAGGTTTCATCATAATCACTTCATTACTGTGGGCTTTAGTGTGAATAAAGACAATGAAAAAAATTCAACAAATTGCAAAAAATACCGAAAGTGAAAAACCGGAAGTTGGGATGCAGAACTGTTATGAGCCAGTAAATGCTTATGTAATAAGTTTCATCCAATTCGATTATCTTGTGCAGATGTTATTGAGCATTAATTAAAAAACTAATCCTCGGGACCCCCACCACTTTGTTCAATATCGCTCAAAAACAAATCAACTCTGTGCCATACATATTTGAATAAGTTAACAAAATCTTTCTCATATTGATTAAAAATTTGAACCTTTGTTTCATGAAAATCGAATTGTAACTGAAGGCTGTAGTAGGGATAAAAGCTGCCAAAAAACGTTGTAACCAGAAGTGACAAACCCAAAGTTGTTATCCATAAATATTGAAAACAGCACTTAAACCTTATATACCAAGTTTCAATACGATTGACATCTAGGATTAGAAGTTATAGAAGATTCAAACATAAAGGTGATCGGGAAAACCACCCGCCATTTTTATTTATTTTTTTTTTAATAAAAAGTGCTGTGTAGTAGGAATCACAAAATGTGTCACAACAACACATAGATACCTTTTAAGAACTAGGTCCCACAACAACATGCGTCTTGAGGTATTGTTGGACGTTTTTTTAAAATCTTTGCGTATTGAAGGCAGTCGAGACCACTGATTTGGGCAAAGCATTCCATTTGTACGATGTACGAGTTTATTACTGTGACAGTGAGTAACCTCGACAGTCCGACTGCCTGCACAAACCGATTGACGAGTCAAACGGGAAAAAACATATGTCTGAGGCATTATGGACCTGATTTCATCCGAGCACTGCTGGTGACGATATTTATAAAAAACAACGAGATCAGTAACAGTGCGACGATGCGATGTTGTAGGGAATCAAGATTTAATGTTAAATTTCGATCACCAACAATTCGTATAGCACGCTTTTGAACAGAGTCCAAAAGAGCTAGGATAGTAACAGATGCAGCGCCTCAAACTTGACAACAATGCTCCATTAAGGGACGAATATAAGACTTATAAATGTAGAGTAATTGCTGCGAAGTAAAATATTTTTTTACATCAATTGAAGAGGTCAAATTTTCTTGACGCGCTCTTTGCCATTGCCATTTTATGATAGTTCCAGAGTAAGTCTTTGGATATTGTGACTCCCAATAAACGAATGCTTTCACATTTATCTATTTGGTCGTCACACATATTAATTGAGATATCATTGGGAAGCTCGGTCTTTGATCTGGAAACAGTCAATAGCTGTGTTTTGGTGGAATTAAAATTGACCAAATTTTTGTCACCCCAATCGGCGACTTTTTTTAGGTCCTCGTTTACATTTATGACAGCGTCTCTCCGGGCGGGATTTATTCGTTCATTCATTTTACCCTTTGAAGATAGGGGGACGAATGACTTGTGCAGTGTACTATCATCTGCAAAACTATTTATTGGGTAACTGGTGATTTGCAACAGTTCGTTGATATAAATTAAAAATAAAGTGGGAGATAAAATTGAGCCGTGGGGTATACCAGCGGTTTTTAATTTAGACTCAGAAGAAAAGCCATCTATGGATACCGAGATATATCGGTTAGACAGAAAATTTTGAATCAACTTCACGACTGCGGGATGAAAACCGTACGCAACCAGCTTGTTGATCAAGTTGGCATGCCAGATTCGATCAAATTATTTTTGCATTAGACATGCGAACAAGTATGTCTCACCACCTTTCTCAAGATGCTATTCCAAAGATGGCCACATAGTTCAATAGATCGGTTGTTGATCTTTTGTTTCGAAAGCCGTATTGGCTGTCAGATATCAAATGGTTGTCTTCCAAAAATTTGGATATGTGTGAATTAATATAGTGCTCGTATATTTTAGACATGACTGGGAATAAGGCTATTGGTCTATAATTTGAAATATCACATTTCGTTCCTTTTTTTGGGACAGGTTAGACATTGGCCAACTTCCAGCAGGATGGAAAAATACCAGATTTATAGGATTTATAGAATACTTGGTGAGTGTTGATGCAAGTTCATTTGAAAATGTTTTTAGAATAACAGGAGGAATGTTGTCCAGACCAGAGGTTTTGTTGTTGTTTAACCCCCTTAAAAGATTTTTGACAATTTTGGGTTTGAAATGTATAATTGTTTCATATTAACTCCTGAAGACTTGATTTGGGGTACTTCTTTAGGAATTTCTAAAACTGTTGAATTTGAAGCAAAGCGTTCCGCTAACAATGTAACTTTCGTTGCAGGGTCAGTAATGATTGAGTCACCATCAATGATAGGAGGGATAGAAGATTTACTACCATAATTTAAAGAATTAATGGCACTGTAAAAACTTTTGTCAGAAATTGACATACTCGAAAGTTTTGCCGCTTTCGCTCTGTCAATCTCTGCTTTTTCGTTTTCAATTATCTGGTTTGATATTTTATTAGCCTTTAAATATTGGGATCGATTAACAGAGTTCTTTTTATGAATCCAAATATTAAATGAACTACGTGTGTTTCTAAGAGCCAATTTGGCTGCTTCCGAATACAAATATTTTTGTTGGGGTTTCATTTTTGAAAAGGGAACGAATTTGTTAAAACTGAATAGAATGGTTTCAGTAAAGTTTTGAGCAGAAAAACTTACATCGTCAATATAAAAACAATGACGATCAAAAGGGAAACCTTGAAAAAAACTTCGGAGACCATTGGTGTCCATTTTTGAAAAATGAAATATTTTACGGGGCTTGTGAACTCTAATTTGTAGCAAATCAGTTTTGATAATTGATGTTATTAGATAATGGTCAGAATTTTCAATACTACCCTTATCGACATCGGCACTCGTAATATCTGGCATAGATGTGAGATAAAGGTCTAAGAGAAAACTTTTATATGTGTTATTATGGTTTTCCATATTATTTACTGTTTGTGTGCTTTTGTCACTTTTGAATTAAAATGCAATATTTAAAAATATCCTTTTTACTGTTTATTTTTAAATTTGTTTTATTAATAATAATATAAACTTCCTTATAGTAACAATTTTTTTTTTATTTTATAGAATATCGATTTCGACTTACGTCATCCTCAGTTCTTAAATTATTATAATAATTAATTTAAGAACTGAGGATGACGTAAGTCAAAATTGATATTCTATAAAATAAAAAATAAAAATTGTTACTATAAGGAAGTTTATATTATTATTAATAAAATAAATTTAAAAATAAACAGTAAAAAGTACATTTTTAAATATTGCATTTTAAATATTGCATTTTTAAGAAAACTTTTATCACCGCCATTACGAGGAGTGAAAGTTGGGCTTTTTACAATCTGTGTCAGTTCGTTTGATGCAGCAAATATTTCTGCCTGCTCTCCATTGTTGTCGAATTTGTTGGTGACGTTGAAGTCACCGGTAACGATAACCTCACAATTTTGAAATTGTACTCTAATTTCGTCCACAACATTAGTCAAGAGATTAAAAAAATTGGGATTATCTTTGTTTGGGGACTGGTATAGAGATATTGTGAAAAAAAAACTTCAGGTAGACAAACCTTTAATACTACTGTGCAGTAGCCATCACCATGTACTTCATAATTTGAAAAGCGTTTATATGCAACACTCTCATGAATGTATGCACATACCCCTTGATGAAGTTTAAAAGCTGATTCAAGCCTATATTTAGGATTTAGTCTTACGTCATAGGGATAGTTTTCAGAAACTTGTGTTTCTGTAAGAAAAAGAATATGCGATTGTTCGTGCTCGAGATGATGTTGCACGGAGTCACGGTTGGCATTCAATCCACAAATATTTTGGACATGTATTTTAAATTTTTTATCAAATGTAATAGTCATTTGATCAAAATATAATTTGTTTTAAAAATGGGTAGCTAAACAATAAATCCTATCATATAATAAAATATGACATAGGCCAATATTTCATGATAGGATGTAAGAAATAAAAAACAGGTGCAAACAAAATTTAAACAAAATTTAAACGGTTACTAACATATTTATCCATATTGTTCCCACGAAATAAGACGCGATAAAGGTCACCAACAGGCCTTGGTCTATACCTGTTAGAAGTCTATATACAACTGGGGGCGACAGGTGCCCAGAGGTTGGTACTTTTCATGGTTTAACCCTACATGAGTCCTATCTAGTATGTACCCACCAGAGGGTGCTAATAAGGGAGCATCTTCCCGCGAAATGAGTGGCCAAGGTCCCAGTTCCCGCTAGACATGACAACAGGTTTACGGTTTGCAATAGCAGGCTAGACCCCACTATAGGTCAGGTACCTCGGGTTCGCCAAGTCCCGTATCATGGTCTAATCATAACAGTGACCCCTGAGGTGAAAAGTGATTTTGCCCAATTTTGAAATGAAGCCAGATTTGCCATTTTCAAGTGAATCTGGATCATATACTAAAGTTTCATCAATATCACATGCATATTTTTCAACCAATTCAAATACTCAAACTTAGGGGCGCAGACCGCAGACGCTGATACTTTCCTTACAGTTTTGATTATCATTTTTCGACGAATTTTTTGTGAAATTTATTCCTTTCCGTTTTTCATAATTCATTTGATGCTTTGTAAATTTTTCAGTATATTTAAGCTAAATCAAAATATTAGATTTATTATCAAGGTAAGGCCTTGGGTTGAGAGACAGATATCCCGTCCCAGTTTCAAGTGTTTGTAGCATTGGGTAATTTGACGTTGAGAATGAATTTATTTAAGAACATTTTTATTTATTTTCCAAAGAAGCTAGAAGGATAGCTAAGCAATAATTCTTTTTACGTAATAAAATATGATATTTACAAATTTATCATGATAATATGCTAGAAAAAAAGTATTGGCGACGCTGACTTCACCACAGCTCTAGAAACAAAATGGATATATAGTAAGCTATATTTTGGATATATAGTAAGCTTATATCTGACTATTGATATAGATTCGTTGTTCTAATTATGAAAACAGTTGCTCCGGCGAGCCCCATCACTTTGCCCAATATCGTTCAAAAGCTTATCAGTTCCTTCTCATATAAATCTCCATCTTTTGTTAAAGTTTCAGTAAAATTAGTTCACTAAAGAAGGATGTAGTATCAGACATAAATCCTGTTCTGAATGAATAGAAAAAGTAAAAATGAGGTTTTATTGGAAGTGACAAACCGAAAGTGGGAATGCATGTTGTGCCGTAGCGGATGTTCTAACATAATCAAGTTCTTTACGGGTGGAACAAAAAGTCACTTATAATTTTTGTTACTAGTTCAATTTTTCAGATTCAATTCAAGTAATATTTATTGTAACTTTAGTTTTCCACAACTCTGGATTCACTTAACTCTAAACTTTTAATTTAACTATGACAGTTATTAAGTTTGAACGAACAAAATTATAAGAAAACTCAAATTTTTAATTTATAATAGCATTTATTGCCTAACTTTTGTTTTATTATTTTCAAAAACCTTCAAATACTTATTTTTCAATTTATCACTAGTCTTGATTCACAGATCAACTCTTTTCATTGACCTATAGTTATAATTTTTATTAACACAAATGTTTTATCTAATTCGACTATTTTATTTTAATTTATTAGCTCAACTCTCACGACCAATGTAATTCACATTAATTAAATTTATTAGCTCAACTCTCACGACCAATGTAATTCACATTAATTTATAATACATATAAAAATTATTGTGGGAAATGTTATTTGCCCCAAACAATTTATTTTAACTTAATAATTTTGTAATTTTGGAAAATAAACAAGTACGAAAAACAAAACATTCAACTTCGTCTGTTTCTTGTATTTTGCAATGCGGAATAAATAATTTAAATTATTATTTAAACCAAATTACGCAATACAAGAAATGTTGAGCTTCCAGTAATGGTTTGTTTTTATATTTGTTTTATTAACTAATTTAATGTTTTAAACTTGAGAAATGACGATAATGATAAAAAAGAGATTGATAAATTGGGATGTGAAACGCAGAACTGCTACAAATTATACTTTAAGCATATTTACCAACCGATCACCACAACTAATAAAAAACGTGCATAGACTTATGTCAAACCTTTTTTTTGTTTGGTTGTTTTATTCTCTTTGTCTCTCTGAGAAACATTTATGTCTTCCCATAGACGAGCGTAACATTTTCATTTGATTCAAAATTGTACAACTATTATGACTTTTTTTTAAAATATAAGAATAAAACCTACCACAAAAAAATAATAGTTTCTCCCTCTCTGTGACTGTATCAAAAGAAATAAAAAAAACTGAAATTTTGACTTTTATTATACCCAAACATATAATTTGAGTTATTTTATCAATGAAAAATAAATTTGTCCATAATGAAAAATGTTTAGCTTTAAATTTTCATAATGTACTTTGAGAATATTTACATAACTTAAATTTTTGTTCGAGATGTTCGAAAATATTGCTTGTCCTTCATAAAATATTTGAGCTAAATCATCACTGGAAATAACACAATAAACTTAAATTTCTCTCGTTATTATTTTCATTCATTTTAAAAGATTAGTACGACTATGGAGAAAACATATAAAATTTTTTTTAGTATTAGCTCCGAAAAACGATTACTTTTAGAACTGTTTAGAGTCCGCAAAATTGTATTTTAGCGGCCTAGTACTTAAAGTCGTTATGACAACACTTTAGCCGATTCAAAATTTGTTTTCGTTTTATTTTATAATTATTTTCAAATTATAATCACAATTGCTTTGATAAGTTTTGTTCAAAAATCAAATTTTTAGGTACGCAAGAATACAAATTAAGCAATAAATTAGAAAAAAAAAATCCTAAGAGCTAATACAAAAAAACGTTGTATGCAACACGTACGCAAATGGCTTTAGCAGACTCATCTTCATATTACAGGCTCGGCTAGCGCCTCGTTCGGAAACATTACGATTCGTCCGCTAAAACCATATTTTGCGTACTTGCTACATTAACTACTATTGGCGTTTTAAATTTAGAATTGTTTTGTCATAGTTTAACACAAAAGTTTGTGGTTGTAAACAAAAACAAATCAAAAAATGGAGAAAAGAGAAATTGGGCGCATGCAATATAGAAAAGGAACAAATGTATGCAAAATGTGTGCACAAGAGATTACAAACTATTGTTCTTTTTCGATTAAAAATGGGAACGGAAACTTATTTATCTGTCAAAAATACTAATAGTCAAAAGTCTAATGTTTGTATCTATGTTAAGATGTGTTAAATACTATTTAAACATTTTTTTCTTCCTACAATTTAAAAGAAAATATAATTATAAACGTCATAACGTTTGTATGAACATATATTGTTTATTTCTTTACAACATAACGTTGTGTTTTAGTTCGTTTTTCAAAAAGCTATTTTTTTAATTTTTTATTGTTATGATTTGCTACACAACAAAAACCAATTTTTTACACGAGTTGTGGGAGCGGATTGCATCTTTTACTCCCTAGGGAGTAAAACATAAAAAACCATGACAAAACTGAAAGTTTCCATGGAAACAGAAACTTTTACGATAAATTCAAACAAATTTGTATTAAAACCGCCAACTATGATGAACATTAAAATTAAAATTGTTCACAAAAACCAATCCGAAATTAAAATTTATAATTTTCGCTCTCTTTAAATGATTAGATTTAGTTTTTAATATCATAATTATGTAGTGGTCGTGCTAAAAATAGTATATACATAAACTTCGGGAGAGAGCATGTCATATTCCTCGGTGATATGTAGCTCTAAACACACCACGCGAGAAAAACATGCACTTCTCAACCTTGGTGTATAACCTACTATTTCATAAATGTTAATAAATAAATCGACCTCATTTAAACTTAATGAAATTAAATGAAACAGCCGTAGGACGCATAAATTGTACTTATGTAAATGAAAAAAATACAAGCTTTTTTTACTATCAATATTTTGTTTTTGGTAATTAAGTTTTAAGTGTATATTTAGACTACAATCAAATATTTATACCATCCATGATAAAATTTAAAAACAAATGTAATTCATTTCCTTAAAATTCCCTAAGTACTGCCAGACTTAAAAAATATAAAATCAAATACATACTTTAATGATTTCCTTTCCAAAATCTTTCGCAAATATTTTTAAAAATAAATCCGCGGCTCACACCCGTAATTTTTCTTATCTATCCATTACATTTTATCGTAAAATATAAATAATTGATGATCAAAAGGAAATAAAAATATCCGGAATCAATTTGATCTGATATTGTTGTATAGGAAAATAAAAAATATAAAACATACATATTATATACATAAGAAATTTGGTATCATCTGCGTATCATGATGTAATCGCAAATATTTGCATTTCACGAATATTTAGAGGAACGAACATAAACTGATTGATTATGAATTAGAATTTTGTGTTTCCATTACCATTGAAATTTTCCATAATCGTAATATTTTATTAGAATTTGCTGTTCATTTACATTTCTTTAGCGGAAATAGATATAGGTTTAAGTTAATCGGATATAGTAATGGATTTGAGTTTGTTGTGGTAACAACCGTAATTTTTGTAACATCTTTTACATAATATCTATATGGAAATTGATTTAGTTAAGTTTGAAATATTAAATTAAGCGTGATTGCAGCATTTGATTTTTTATGTATAACTGAATTTTCTGTGCTAATTTGAATATTTTGTATGAAAGATTAAACTAGGGAAAATAGAAGCTTCATAACAAAGCAATTTTTAGTTGAAGATCCGGCATAAATTTAGATTTCCTTGCCAATCAGATTTGTGTGCAGATAAACAACAATAAAACTCAAGTAATTTTGTGAATCATCTGAATTTATTTCAATTCCAAATCATTTTTGAGTTTCTTTAAATAAACCTTTCATACATTCAAACTTTTTCGTATTTTGGGTAGAGTTCGAACTCTTTCCATCTGTAAAACCAATGATCCTTATTTTTAGATACGATATACACTGCGCCACTGAAGCAATGGTTATAGATACATTTTAATTTGGATGTTTAAAAGTTTTAAAACTGTCATCATCATATTTTTGTTGCTAAAGTTAAATTACTCGTTTCATCTTAAGACTATTAAGTTAATAGTAACATCTCTATGTGTGAATTCAGGCACGCACAAAGATAAAGTTTTAGTGTGTGCAGAAGGGAGTGGGATAGTGGTTCCAGCTAAAATATTTTTGTTAAACAAAAATTAAAATGAAAAATCATCGCTTTTAGAATATGGTTTATTGATTTGATCATTTTTATCATTTGAATTATTATTATTCTAATTTTCATCTATGAAACAATATTGTTAATATAGAAACAACAATGACTGAAATATTAGTTAGGGGCCTCCGGACTCGAAGACACTCCCTAGTGTGCGCACCTGTGTCAATTTGTAGGATGATATATATTTTATCAGTGGCTCATAGAATATCGTGTCTAACACTTAGATTCGAACCGGGTTACTGATAGCTATAACTATATCTTTATAACAAACATTTCACCACCCAACTAGCATTTCAACTTCTTTAAAAAAAACCAAACAGTCTTACCGAAGCTAGCTTCCCTACCTTCATAGTTTCCTTAAAACTTCTAAGCGGTTTCGATAAAGGCCATTTGGAGAAATTTCCCCGCCTTTAACGAAGCGATAATTTGTAAAAGACTTCGGAAATAACTTCGGTAAGGTTTTTTGTAAGCAGTTATGCAAGTTGTATAGAATTTATGGTTTCACAAATCATAGCTTCGGCAAAGTGCTTCTAATAGCTTGTTTTACGCAATCTTTAGAAGTCTTATAGAAGCTATTAAAAAATGTGACAAAAATATTAGAATGTTTTTTATATATCTACACTTTTTTAACGTACTTATTGTTATTGCTATGTTATTATATAGTGTTTAAATTTAAGTTTTTGTTTACGGTGGCATCCAGTTTCGAACTCTGGCCCTTCGATCGTTTGTCATGCACGCTGTCGGTTAATTTAAAGGTTAAGAAACAATAAATATCTTTGATAGTAATTACAATAATAATGGCTTCTATAAGACTTCCATAGAATTTAGTTTTTTACTTTAGATGTAGAAAATATAGTATTATTCAGGGGCTTACTTTTTATGGAAAAAGCTATGTGGCATGTAACTTCAATGGGGTTTTTAACAATGAAATCAGAATATGAGATTTACGTTCTTAAAATATTTTGTTTCTTTTTGATAAACGTATAAGAATATTGACAAATCTTTTTTCTATTTGTTTTATTAATTCAAAGATTTTGGGTATGGCAGCATTAAGGGGTTATATTTTTTCAATAATTAACTTTCAGCGTACCTACACCTTTATTTGAAAATTTTTTTTTTTTAAATAAAAAGTTTTGTAATTGGATTTTTAATATGTATCACAACAACATGCGTACTAAGGTGCTGATGAGCGCAGTTAATTTTCAAAAATGTTAAAATAATAATACAAGCAACGCATATCACACCATCAATTTGCTGTTAATTATTTTAATAGAGTGACTAAATTATGAAACTCTGTATCGCCTCAGTTCTTCCTGACGAGTTTGGCTCTCAGAAATGTAAAGAAAATTCATATACCATTATTTATACAACTTATCCAAATAATCTTTAAAAAATTTCTTTATTCCACTCTAGTTGATTTTTGATTCTGATTCTTTAGCTGATTATGATTTTGATTGATTTTTTTCGTCTATTTCAAGACGCTAAATAAAGAATATTTTATATTGTGCAAAATATGTCTAAATATTAGATTAAAAAACTAAAAACCACCTTATGCACAATACTTTTCTGACAAAAACGAAACGATTTTAATTTCGTATAAGCTCGTCTAGTTGAAATAATAGAAGCAATAGCTTCCGTCAGTTTGACATATCTCATTTTCGCAAAACAGTCTCCGTAAAACTTGTAAAGGTGGGATAATGAAGCAATTTTTAGACTATGACAGCTGTGCTTCTATAAGATCTTTAAACGACACAACTTCAATCCTAATGACAGTTTTAACTTCTATAACCTTTTTTCGGATGCTTTATTTAGTGTTGTGTAGATAAATTTCGGTAAAGCTTCAATATTAAATATAGAAGTATTTTAGAAGCTTTCACTCCGGTGGTGGGGAGAACTTCTCTGTGGAAGTTCTATCGATACTTTATAGAAGAAAAATATAATTAGCTTCCACTTAGAAGCTTTATTGAAGCTTAAGATTGTGCAACTCAAAATTGAGAAGTTAGTTTGCTAGTTGGACAGGAGCTTTCATGAGATCTATCCTTACCACTTTACTATTAATGATGCTCTTCGGAAAAAGACAATTATATTTTTTCGATTGAGAAAAAAATGTATTGATTCATTTAATGTAGGATTGACTTTGATTTTAAATTATTTCAGACGAGGCCTATCTTCGAATCTATTTCAATAATGACATGCCCTTAACTCGCTATATTGCGAATAGGTTCTTTACGCTTAAGAGATATAAATTTTTAAAATTTGCCACATTTTCTGACGTAGTAAAAGGTGTATTTAGAAATACCCAAAACTGATTTTTAATTGAAAAATTTCTTTTACAAATTTGCAAGAACAAAACCAAAATGGAATTTCCAATAATCCGGCTAGTGGCATATTTCTTGATCAAGTCACGTAACGTCTTTCTCAATGATTAAAGTGCAGATATTAAAGCTATATAAAGGATCTAAAGGAATATAACACACATAAGATTGAGGATGCTACCGTTGACTGAATACAGTTTATCCGCCAACACCCCTAAGATATCACCTTGACTAGTGACGTTTCTTTGCCATTGGTCTGATTTCGTCATGCTCGTAAACTGTCAAAATCTCCGTGTTGAATAATTGACATCGGATTGATTAAAAAACTGACTTAGGTTGTTTTTGAATAATATATTATCAATCCTAGGAATCTACATTTTTTTCCCAAATATAATGTTCTTTTGACTTTCCGTATTTCGTATTTGGTTTTTATAGTTAATTTTCTTTTTGATGACGCACATTGCTATTTGATCTGTCAATCAATCTACCTTAAATATATATCAGTCCGATTGAATCGAATGCAGTAACTGTATAAATAATTTGCTTGTTCGCAGTTACGTAAATATAAACTGATATGGATTTGCACGTTTCTGTTTTATCTTAAATGTATTTTAATTTATCCTCATAATAATAAAACAAGTAATAGCACTATAATAGTTACGAAAGACATCAAAAAAGGAAAACAAAAATAAAATATTATAAGCTTGGATTATTCTTTGTCTAAAAGTATAGGGTACTTCATATTTATTTTGACGAAAAACTTTTTCTCAATACATAAATTCACTAAAAGCAAATATCAGACCCGGTTATCCGTCCTCCCTTCTTATGTGCGCAACTGTTATGGGGAGTATATTCATGAGAACAGAAATAGATTTTTATATGAAATCTATCAAAAATGACAAATATTCAGAAAATTAAGAGAGTGCTCTTTCCTTGCCAATAAAAGGGCTAAGTCTTTGAAATGCCGCATTTAATTTTAGTGTCATTAGTGTCCTAATTAATCCCTTTATCATAGTCTCATAAACGGTATGCTATTGTAACGACTCTTCGTTGGCTCTTTTCGATTATTGAGCAAATACGACAGTAAAAAGACGGATCTTTGGTTAACAGAATCTCAAACTTTATTTGTCAACAAATTACAGCAGCTTCCGTTTTTCCTTACAATAAATTCCAGGGTCTCCAATTTATGTCCGATAAACTTTACCGCTTTTCCACAATTTGAATCAATAATATTCGGAATCGTAAAATCTGTATTTACTATTCCACTAAGTTCAAATTCTTTTACTATTAGTACCCAGGCTCAAGTACCACCGATTATTCCTTATACTTGCGAATATTTATAAAACACTTTTAATTGCAAAATTAAAACTGACTATCTCATATATTGTTCGCTTATTTATATTCAAAAACAAATAAGCAGAATATTCTGGTACTCACTGTAGTTGTTTCTAGAAACAATAGGCCACTCCTCCTATTAATTCATTAATGTTAACAAATTTAATTTACATTAATTTATGCAACTTGTATTAGTCAAAGGGAGTTAACTTTAATTCATCTTTGCCATAGAATGTAGAAAACATTTAGGCGGAACGTATTGGTTATTTATGATTAAATTAAATTAACCCATTCTGGACGAAGTTTATTACACTGCCCTCCATTTAGTTTTGTTCGTCCCGAACAATATCAGCTATCGCATTGGTGCTGTTACCTTGGTACGGTGCCAACCTTTGCAGATGTATCACTTTCATCTTGGTACGGGGTCCCTTTTGTATGCGGTAGATAACATCATTAATTCGTTTGATTATTTTATATGGGCCTTCCCAATCTGGCTGCAGCTTGGGTGATCTTCCCTTAGTTCTTCTGGGGTTGTATAGCCATACCAATTCTCCTTCTTGAAAACCGCCACTATTTATGTCATACCTGGTTTTCATTTTGTCACTGGCAATCTTAATGTGGTCTCGAACCTGCTGATGGATTTTATTCATCTTCTCCCTTAGTTGTCCCACATAATCTGTTTTCGTGGATACCAGACCTCCAGGGTTGCCAAACTCGATGTCACTAGGAAGATGTAGTTCTCTTCCGAACATGATATTCGCTGTCGTTTCACTTGTCGTATCGTGCACTGCGCTACGATAGGCCATCAAGAATAACGGAAGATCCTTGTCCCAATTTCTTTGGTTGGCTTCTACTACCTTTGACAAATGTTCTTCCATGGTTCGGTTGAATCGTTCTACCATGCCATCTGACTGCGGGTTCATAGGTGTAGTTCGTGTTTTTCTAATGTCGAGTGTTCTGCACAGCTCTTCCATCAATTGAGATTCGAAATTCCTTCCCTGGTCCGTATGCAACTCGAACGGTGTTCCATATCTGCAAATCCATTCATTGACTAATGTTTCGGCGACCGTAACTGCTTCCTGGTTCGGTATTGCATAAGCTTCCGGCCATTTTGTAAAGTAATCAATGACCATCATGATGTATTTGTTACCTTTTGTAGTTTCCGGAAATGGCCTCGCGATGTCTATAGCAATTCTCTCCATTGGGGCGCCCACATTGTACTGTTGCATCTCTCCTCGAGTTCTAGTCTTTGGTCCTTTGCTCGCCGCACAAGTATCACATCGCCGACACCATTGCTCTACGTCGGTTCGATACCTTACCCAATAAAACCTCTCCCTTACTTTGGCTAGGGTTTTATTGACTCCCAGGTGTCCTCCAGAAATACTTCCATGCAGCGTTCCCAGTACCTCTTCTACTCGACTTGATGGCAACACCAGTTGTTCCAACACTTTCTTTCCATCAGCGGACTCCCATTTTCTTTTTAGTATCCCGTTATCCATCAATAGTGAGTCCCATTGCGCCCAGTAGCATTTCACCTCCGTACTTAAAGGTGCTACCTCTTTCCACTCCGGCCGCCTTCCCTCGGTTTTCCATTTCAATATTGGAGCCATAGCTGGATCTTCTAGCTGCTCTCTTTTAATTGCCTCGGTACACCAATCGTCAGGAGTTTGGAACTTAATTTGATTCACTTTCATTGCCTCCTTTCTCTCAGCCCTGCTACATGACTTGCGATCCTCAATACAGGGTCTTCTTGAAAGATCATCAGCGTTACAATGTATTCTTCCCTTCCGGTGTTCAACGCGCCAATCCCTTTTCTTTTTGACCTCCACTTGCTTGTTTTAGAGGTTCATCATCTGGACTGGAACTACTCTTTCTTTTGCAGCTATTAGTGTTTTGCATTCCCGTTGCATCCTTTTCTTACGGTGTTCAACGCGGAAATCTCCTGCCTTTTTAACATCCACTTGCTTTTTTGAAAGATTCATCAACCGGACTGGAACTACTCCTTCTTTTGCAGCTATTAGTGTTTTGCATTCCCGTCTGATGTGCCCTAACTGCCCACAATTCCAGCATCTTACTCTGCTAGATTTTCTTCGTTGATTTCGTTCAGGCTTATCTTCCAAACTTTTGACACGCATGATCACTTCATCAAGCGCTGCTTTTAGTGGCTCTTCAGCAACTTCCATCTTACGTACTCTATCTGAGCCAAGCGCTCTTTTTCCAGCTTCCATTTGCAGGGCCAATGCTAAGACTTCCGCAGGTACTTTCTTTCCGCTTAGATACAGCTGATTTCTCATTTGTATATCTCGAAGAGCATTGATAAATGTATCAGCTGCCAGCTCATCTCGATGTTCAGCGTTATAGTTCGGGTATGACAGATTAACCAGTCTCACAATGTCAGCCTCTAATTCTTGCAAAGTTTCGCTGACTCCTTGTTTTCGTGTCTTGAGCTGCATGCGATGGAGAGCTTGTATATGACTTTCCCCATATCTTACTTCTAAGGCCTCCATTAGCTTGCAGTAATCACGCTCTGTCGCTGATAGTGTCTGCAAAATTTCAGTAGCAGGTCCCTTCAATGCCAATATAAGCGCGTTTGCTTTTTGCTGGTGATCAACCCCAGTTATTGCTATCTCAAATTGCATCTTAAATATCTGATACGATGTAGATCCATCAAATCCATCAAATTTTACTCTAGCTGGGGCTGAAGTAGTTGATGGATTGATTATGTTACCTGACTTTCCTTGTGCTATTTCTTGGCGTAATTCACTCGAAAGATTGCGTAGTTTCTCTTCATGTTCTTCGGTAACTTTCCGCAGCTCCCTTTCCATGTTGTTGATTTTAACCTCCGCACTGGATATACGTGACTCGATTACTTCACGTAGTTGTTGTTGATCTAATTTTTGTTCCGCTGCGAGTTTTTCTTGTCGGGCCATCAGATCAGCAAGTTGTTGTTGTTGATCTACTTTTTGTTCTGCTGCCAGTTTCTCTTGTCGGGCCATCAGATTGTTTCCTTGTTTGGCAATCATATCAGCAAATTGTTGTTGTTGCTCTACTTTTTGTTCTGCTGCCAGAACTTTTTGTTCTGCTGCCTGTTTCTCTTGTCGGGCCATCATATCAGCAAGTTGTTGTTGCTGCTGTGCCATCATTTCTTTCATCAACACCATCATCGGATCAATTGCTGGGGCATTCTGAACCGGAGCTTCCTCCGGCTCTATTTCTATGACCTCTGTGTTTTGGCCTGCTTCTTCTAAAACTTTACGCAGCCGGAATGCAAGTTCTGCCTTCGTTCCATGAATTGGAGCATTCCTTTTCTTCAACTCATCCTTCAGCTGGGTCTGGCTGAGATCACTAATATTTACTGTCTTGACCATTGTTTAAATAATCCCACTTCTGACACCACTGTAACGACTCTTCGTTGGCTCTTTTCGATTATTGAGCAAATACGACAGTAAAAAGACGGTTCTTTGGTTAACAGAATCTCAAACTTTATTTGTCAACAAATTACAGCAGCTTCCGTTTTTCCTTACAATAAATTCCAGGGTCTCCAATTTATGTCCGATAAACTTTACCGCTTTTCCACAACTTGAATCAATAATATTCGGAATCGTAAAATCTGTATTTACTATTCCACTAAGTTCAAATTCTTTTACTATTAGTACCCAGGCTCAAGTACCACCGATTATTCCTTATACTTGCGAATATTTATAAAACACTTTTAATTGCAAAATTAAAACTGACTATCTCATATATTGTTCGCTTATTTATATTCAAAAACAAATAAGCAGAATATTCTGGTACTCACTGTAGTTGTTTCTAGAAACAATAGGTCACTCCTCCTATTAATTCATTAATGTTAACAAATTTAATTTACATTAATTTATGCAACTTGTATTAGTTAAAGGGAGTTAACTTTTAATTCATCTTTGCCATAGAATGTAGAAAACATTTAGGCGGAACGTATTGGTTATTTATGATTAAATTAAATTAACCCATTCTGGACGAAGTTTATTACAATATTATGAAATCTGATTTTGTTGGACCTCTAGACTTCTGCATATGATCTATCAAAACCCGTATCAGCTTAAAGTTTAATGCTTTCGTTTTTTTTTTCAAAGTCATTAGTGCGTTGTGTGTCAAAAATGTTTTGCTTATTAAAATAAAGTATAAAGAAATAAGTTCGATTAATTAATAAATAATTACATGAAATAGAATAATTTCGAACACGTGTAACATTACTTTCACAAATCAGTTGAATAATTTTCCGATTATCATATCATAGCCAAAATACTTACCCTCCATAGCACTAAAATAAAAAATGCTAATTAAAATATATAATTATATCACACACAGACATACATTTATCTTCTAAAAGAAAAGATTAATATCAAAGTGTAATTAATAAACATTAAACGAGGAAATTGATATCAGCATAAGAAAAATGTAAGAAGATTTACAAAAAATCTGATAAGATTATTTGTTTTGGTTTGTTCCTCTTTCTTATTTTAATTAAAACGAAAACAAAGGAAATACAAATAGAAAGCTAAAATCAATAAAACATCTTTTATAGGTTTGTGTATAATAAAAGTTTATTTAAAAAGTTTATCGAATTTAAGAAACAGGTGCTTAGGAAAACTCCAGCAATTTGTCTAATATCGTTCAAAAACTAATCAATCACTTTCCATAAATAAAGTTATCTTTTGTGAAAGTGTCATCAAAATAGATTAAAAAACGAATGTTGAACCCAAAAACCATAAAAACTAAAGATAAAAATCAGCCATTCTATATTAGACCCCACGCATATAGAAAAACGTTTCTTATAAGCTCATCAAATTTTTCTATTTATAACTGAAACCTGTAAGGCAGAAAGTTTGTAGTGGGAAAAAGGACTACACAAAAGTTTTACCGGTAGCTTTAAACTGAAAGTGGGTACCTAATATGTCGAGTTTTAACAAATGAATGTAACGACTATAGAAGTTATAAGGATGTTTAAAATTAACAGTTGTTCCCGAGATCCTCTTCCCCATTTTTCTCAATATAAAAATCAATTGTTGAGATAATTTTTAAAAATTAAACATTATGGGTTAGTCACCAAACGTTGGTGACACAAACGAATAGGATCTTTATGAAACTTTAGTATATGTTGCAAATGAAAAATTTTGATTCTTTTCATCTTCAAGTGTATCCGGAACTAATAAAATAAAGTTTCATTAAGATTATATGCGTTTGTGTCGCCAACAGTTGGTGACCAACCCATAATGTTTAATTTTTAAAAATAATCTCAAAAATCAATTTTTTATTGAGAAAAATTGGTTTAATAAATATTAACAGAATTCATTCCACTCAATAGGTTGATAGATAAGCTGTTGATATGACTCTGAGCTAAAATACGAATGTAAATAGAGCCACAAGACATGCTGTAGCGTTTATGTTGTTTACAAAAAATACGAAACTTTATTATTTTCCATCAATATGTGAGTGCAAAACATACAAATTTTACCACGAAAGTGAAAGAAAAAATACTTTTAAAATTAACAAAATATAAACTTAAAAAAAAGTTTACTACCAATTTTGATTTTATCGTTGAATTTATGTCAATTTCCATGGACCATGACAAACAAAACGATTTCCACATTTTCAGATTACAATAAATTTAAAGTTTAAAAAAATGGTTAACAATAAAAGTACGTCAAGCTATTTGTAATAAAACTGAAATGTTTAAATTTTTCAATTGGAACGTTTTTATTTCATATCTTGTGCTAAAAACATAATAATTACTTTAAGCAAAATAAAAGTAAAACGACCATTAAATATGATCTTGCCAGAGATTTGGTGGTCGTTATTGTATTTTCAGCAATAAAGTCTATCACAAGAACAAATAATATAAAGTTAAAACATGTTTTCTAATGTTTACTGTGTAAAGTGTAATGGCAATTTCTTTGAGATTAGTTTTCACATGCCGAACTATTTAAATGAGTTTTTTTCCCCAAAGAATGGATAACAAACTATACATAAATCTTATTATATGATAAAGTATAACATTTTACGGAAACATAGCTAAACGGGATTGCATATAATTTGGTAATGTAGCACTCCTTCAATCATGCGACGCATTCTCTCAATAAATGATTAAAACCTACCAATAGGGGGTTTCACATATATTATAAATAGTAGTTTTTCTGAATTTCTTTAGCTTTTTCTAAATTGTTTTCTAAACATTCTTTCTACACTAGAAATGAAAATAGTTATTTTCCTAACAAGTGCGCGAAGTTGGTGAGTCCGCAACGAAAGCAAGATGTAACCAAAACGAGCGTAGCGAGTTTTCGTACCCACTTGAGGTTTGGAATCACCTTCAAACGCATGTTAGGAACAACGCTCCTACTACAATAGTTAAAGGATTGCTATTTCCTACAATCGTCTAATTAGAATCGTTCAGTTTTATCAAGATTCAATTTCACTTCTAATTTATCGTGAAAATCAATTGCAGTGGTTGCTATGGATGAAACTTGTAAACAAAAAATACGGAAAACAAATTGTGCATTTGTGGCAAGAAAAATGCGGGAAAATAACCAATCAGATGATGAAAACTGGATTCCCGAGGACATTCAAGCAGCCGCAGACCGGGCAACACTCAACCTACTTCCTGAAAAATTCCTTATTATTATTTTTCTTGTTTATTGAAGGTGGTACGGGAATTTTATTAAGGTGAATTTAATTTAAATGAAAAACATCGATATAATCTATATTGTCATTGATTTATTTGCCGTTGTCTAAAAAAACCTTCGAATTTTCGACAGCACTGGCCGTCATTATCAAGAAGCTAAAAAATGAATGACGACATATTTTTGATAAAATTGTAATGCCATAATTTTCAATAATAATAATAAAATTTCATGTTATTTGTATGACATTTCAAAAAAATGGCTAAAAAAAAATAAAATCATTTTTTGACACACTTGACATTATTTTTTTGACAAACTTATAATGCCATAATTCTCTATAATAATAATGAAATTACATGTCATTTTTTTTTTCCTTTATCTCCATTTAGGAGCATAGGGCATCTACTAGACTGGACTATCTAACTCTGTTGGGGGCAATCGTTTTCAGTTCACCCCATTTCTGGCTTTGTTAATACGCTGACTGATATCTTCTTCAGTCCCGCCTGTTTTTGCTACAGTACAATAAAGGTACACAAATTTGTCAAATTCGTCCACTTGTGTATTGTTGATGGTAATTGGTGTTATCGTTTTGGTGTTCAGTCTCATAGCCTTTGTTTTTCTGATATTAATGTTGAGACCGACTTCATGTGCAAGGGTTGATAGCTTCTGTATTTTCTGCTGCAAAAAAAAAGAGATGGAGAAGTGGATAAGTCAACAACATCACTTACAAGGATGTTAAGCAACACTGGGAAGGGTGCGAACCTAAAATTTCATGTCATACAAGTTATTAATTTTCCAAAAAATTTGGTAAAAAAGTAAATAAAAATCTTTCTTTTGACACACTTGACAACATTTTTTTGACAAACTTATAATGCCATAATTCTCAATAATAATAATAAAAATTCGTTTCAAACAAACAATTAATTTTATTTTTTTCTCAAAAAATTGGGTAAAAAAATAAATAAAAATCTTTCTTTTGACACACTTGACAACATTTTTTTGACAAACTTATAATGCAATAATCTAGATTTTGAACTCACGTTCCAATCCCTACCATCAAGATTTCTCCAAATTCAATGTTCCTACTCGTAATTAAGTGATTACGTTTTTTAAGCCAAAAATATGAATATATGCGGTTTTTGACACACTTAATGATTTTTTGACACATTTGCGGTACAGTTATCGAACACAGCGTCCTTTCGGACCTGTTGCTTGACTATACCTAGTTTTAGAAAAAAAATTTTGAAATCCCTCCAGCGGTTTTCCCTGCAGCGTAGGTAATAACGGACGGCCGGCCGGCCGGACGCCAGCCGGCAGACAGACATACATTTTTTTTGCCTTTTTAGAATCAGTAGGTTCTAAAACGTCGAAAAATGCCAAAAAAGTAGAGGTAAGAATTTCACTTTGAGCTCATTAATGTACTACTTAGGTCTTTCAGACCGAAGTAATAATCAATTAATTTCACTTGTATTATTTAGTTTTTGATTATTAACATTATATGTGTTATTATGGTTTTCCATATTATTCCATATTATTAATAAAATAAAATTAAAAATAAACAGTAAAAAGTATTTTGGATTTTTGAGATCAATTAAACTCAAGTAAGTAAAGAAGTAATTGGAATATTTTCAATTCAAAGGTATGGTTTGAAGTTTCTCAGAAAAAAACTACAATTCACATTTTACGTGTTTCGGATCGGATCGGAGTAAAAAGTATATTTTTTAAATATTGCATTTTATTAACATTCCCGTACTTATGTGATTTGCGTGCGGGAATGATCAATTCTTAAACGATTGTAGGCATTATGAGTATTATCTAAAATAGTTTTTAGATAATACTCATAATGCCATTACTAAAGAAATTTAATCTGAAGTATTAATATCATCCTATAACATTACAAACCAAAAAAAAGCTGAACAAATTCACAATGATTGAGAAAGTTTTAAGAAATAAATATATAAACTTAAATAACAATAGGATACTAATCTTATATGTTGTTATTTATAGATAACTTACAGTGGCAGTATTAGGTGAATTTTTTTTAAAGTTGTTTATTTTTTAAACAAAGCAAAAATGCTTGCAAACAATAGCCGTGTTCGATTTGACTGAAACAACTGAAGCAACTGAAAAATTAAATGCAATTGTTGTTGTTTTTTCAGTTGTTTCAGTCAAATCTAACACACCTAATTTGACGATGGTTGGGACAACTACAGGTAACAATTTTTCTGAGAACAGAATGACCGAGTACAATAAATGAATAATGTTTAAAACAATTTCCATGAAAATATTTTAGACTTATATCATGAGTTTTTCATTTTTTCAGTTCAAAATTAATAGTATATTCTTCAACGATGCCGGAAACAACATATTTTGAAACGAGAGGACCAGCCGAGGCGATAGCGGAGGTTGGTAATGGTCACGAGATTCAAAATATGATTTTCGGCGAGTAGAAGACTGTACTTTTTCTACTACTTTTTTAAAATTTATTATTAATTATTAATCATTTTCATTTATAAAAACGTACAATTTCAAAACATACACTGTTACAAATTAAAATTTTCAAATGTATATTTATATTTCTGCTATTAAAAACTAGATGACTGAACATGATATGAATAAATTATCCAATATCTATATCATAAACAAAACCTTCTTTAGTTACAAGCCTGATTGTTTAAAAAAAAAATCGTGATATTTATATATATGTATATGTACATAATTAACATTAGAGTTATTCATGTTGTTATATTTTTATTCTATTTACACTAACACATCTTTGTGGTTTAACACATCTTTGAAGGTTAATTGTTTTTTGAATTTCGCGTCTAGTAGGCTTATATAACTAAAGACGGTTGGTTCGGTCATAAACAAAATCAAACTAAAAAATTTTATTATTATTTCTAAAATAAAAATCAGTTTTGATTTGGTTTTTGTATGGAGATGACGTTACGTTAATTTTTGATATTTTTTAAAACAACTTAAATTATTTTACGTAAAATAGATATTTTTTTTCGTTTTTGTTAAATACAATATAAATAATTTTTTTTAAAAAATATCTTAACACCAACTATTTGTTATCATACTATTTAAATAGGATATATGAATATTATATATTTAACTATTATTACTTTTACCTTTTTAATGTATATTGTCCGTAAATAATTCAAAAATAAATTAACGTCATTTGTCTAAGAGAGATAAATTAACACTAACAAAATTATTTCATTCAATCGATTGATTCACTTCACCATACTCTAGGATGGTTTATTCTAGTTTAGAAATTGGAAAATAGATGGCTTTAAAAAAATTATTTTCGTCACTATAGTTACGAAAGTTATTTGTATAGTTTTTTTTATCACTCGTGATGAAAAAGAAATTTTCGATGGAATGAACAAACATCGAAAGTAGATTTTTTACGTTGGGTAGTAGAAAAAGTATTTAAAATTAAATGAACTAAATTTATTTAAATTTCACATGAGCATTACGTGCGATTGCGGGAACTACATCGTTCTGTTGTTGCAACTACGCCGTTCTGTTGCCGCAATTACACCGTTCTGTTGCTGCAACTCCACCGTCCTACCACTGTACAGCTGTTGAATTAATAGCGAAATTCTATGCGCCCTATCCGCTCTTGCGGTGAGGTTGAGACAACCCCATTTTGATTGGAAATAGAACATGATTTTTCAGTGTAAATATTGCTATCACGATATCTTTAATCTTAACTCTGATGGCAGTCATTATGTTGATTTTATACTTTTGGATGTTAAGTAACGTTGGTATATATGATGCTCTAATGCTCACGATCTTGTTGTGCACGGGTATCAACTAATCGAATGACACAAATTTAAAAAAAAATTGTATAATAAAAATATGGAAGGGCTGAAATCTCAAGCTCTGAGATATCAAGAATTCGGTCTGGGTTAAGGATTTTGATATAGTTTTCGGCAAAAAACTTTTATGAGTACGTTGTTTTTAGTTTTAGGCAGCGATGTATATCAAACATAAAACTCTTTGCTAAAGTACATGTATTTTTTTATCTCTGTTTAGAAATTTATTACAAAAAAACACGAAACATCAATACGTTGTTGAAAAACTATAACAGCAGCCAAATTCTGTAACTGTGAAGCGATGAAGTGTTAAAAATTTCTTCGCTTCTTTTCATTAAAAAACTTATCACTTCACCACTTCACAGTCACAGAATTTGGCTGCAGACCATAATTAAACAAAATTTAGTGAAAAGATGATATAATCACTAAACTACTCAAAAACCTTTCCATTTAGATTTTAGGAGAAAATATTTCAAAATCAAAAATCATATTTCTTTCAAAATTCCAAAAATATTCCAAAAATGTTAATAAAAACAAAAATTTAAACTGTTCTTCAAAATTCTAAAAATATTCCAAAATTTATAACAAAATTTAAAATTGAAACTTTTTTCAAAATTCTAAAAATATTGCAAAAATTGTAGCAAAATCAAAAATTGAAACTATTTCCAAAATTCTTAAAATATTGCAAAAATTATAACTAAATCAAAAAAAACAAACTTTTTCAAAATTCCAAAAATTATAATAAAATCAAAACTACAAACTTTTTCAAAATTCTAAAAATATTCCAAAACTTATTACAAAATCAAAAATTGAAACTGTTTTACAAAATTCTGATGATATTCGAAAAATTCAAATTTTTCCCAAAATTCTTAAAATATCGCAAAAATTATAGCAAAATCAAAAATACAAACTTTTTTCAAAATTCCAAAAGTATTTCAAAAATTATAATAATCAAGTCAAATTCATATAATTATAACAAAATCAAAAATACTATTTTTTTTTTCAATATTCAAAAAATATTTCAAAAATTATAATAAAATCAAAAATTTCTATGTCCAATTTCATGTTCAATTACATTTCATGTCATACAAATAATTAATTTTTTTTTTCACAAAAATTAGGTAAAAGTATATGAAAATCATTTTTTTGACATACTTTCCAATATTTTTTTGACAAACTTATAATGCAATAGTTCTCAATAATAATAATTTCATGTCTTACAAATAATTAATTTTATTTTTTTCACAAAAATTAGGTATAAAATAAATGAAAATCATGGGAGGAAAAAGGAGAGTCATCTAAAGCTCAACTTAGTTTAGTTTCAATCCGGAGAAAAAAACACCAGCACTTGCATAGCAGCATAACTAATATTTAATTTTTTTCGGTGAAAAAAAAAGGTTATTCCGGTTTTTAGATTGTATATTTTACAAAACAACCAAATTTAATATTTTAATAAAACAAGTGCATAGTAAAGATACTAAAAAACATTTTAAGCTTTTTTTTGAAAAAAATCTCTCAAGGATTCTGGAAGTAATACACAAAAAAAGTTGAAAAAAATCAAAAATTTATGTTGTTTTAAAATTTTTCTTATTCAACGCCATAATTTTTGAACAAACAATGATTGTAAATTTTTTTAATTTCTTGGAGCCAACAGTTGATTTAATATCCTTTCTTTTATGTTAAAAAATACGAATATTTTCGCAGGTTGCACTAAGTTATTCAGGTTTTCCCAAAAAAAGTCAAAACTCAAAATTTGGAAAAAAAAATTTTTGCTAAGAATAATTTAAATTCTGCAACATAATTAATTTATATATGAGTTGTTATACTGATTTTCGAATTAAAATTGCGAGTAAAACAACGTTTAAATCTGGTCGTAACACAACGTTAAAACGTTAAATGAACATTTTCTCTAATGTATCATCTTGAATGTCTTAAGTTGCAGTTGACATAACTATTTTTCGGCATCCACGGTTTATCTTTATTCAGTTTTATGCCAAAGTAATGAAGGTATGCAATTCTTCTATACCTATGGAGTTATTTTTTTAGCAGGATGTATGCTGCAAAATCCACATATAAAACAAAATGAATTTGGACTATTTTTACACTTGAAACTTCTTGAGAAGCCATTTAAATAGATTTAACTTTACCCTTTACTATTTTAAAAGAATTCTTAACTGATGTATGAGAACGACTGAGCTTGTAAAATATTATTTACGATGCGGGACAAAAAGAAAAGAAAAAATACATAAACGCGGTTGAAATAAGGAAAACTCAAAATGGCTCAAAGTTTTTATTCGAAAATCTGTATAACAACTTATATTTAAATCAATTATAGTGCAGAATCTAAATAATTCTTACTAAAAAATTTTTTTTTTAATTTTTAGTTTCACCTTTTTTGGGACCACGGACTCCAAGAAATTAAAAAAATTTACAATCATTGTTTGTTCAAAATTTATGACGTTGAATATGGAAAAATTTTAAAAAACTTAAATTTTTGATTTTTTTTCAACTTTTTTCGAATGCAACTTCCAGAATCCCTAATGGATTTTTACAAAAATAGCTCAAAATGTTTGTTAGCATCTTTACTATGCACTTGTTTCATCAATACATTGAATTTGTTTGTTTTGGAAAATATGCAATCCAAAAACCGGAATAACCTTTTTTTTCACCGATAAAAACAGGTTTATCGCAAATATCTCAAAAAAGAGAGCTAACCTAAAAAAATTAATATGATATTGGTGTGCAGCAGGTCAAAATCCCAAAGAAAAGTTGGGTTTCAGTCAGGGAGACAAAAAAAGATGAAAATTTGTAAACTAGTGTAATTGCTTAATTTATTTAATTTAGTAACAGGTATTTCGAGGTTATTATTGACCTCCTCATCAGTGTTAACTATGAAGAACAAAAACAGGATGTTATCACAAAAAAAAAATTCTTATATAATATATAAATTAAATTAAAATTGACTTTTAACCTACTTTATGTAATATTGTAAAACCAATTCTATTATTATTCTTAATCCTAATCGTATGCAGGTTATTTTTAAAACAATTTGAATTTACATTGCAATAAATAACAAATAGTTAAAATAACAAAATAAAATAAAATAAACTAAATACAGATAATTAAAAAAACGTTTTTCCTATTACATATAAAACGAATGAAATAAATAAAATCGAACTAGGTTAAAATCAAATGACACATCTCTTTATAGATCAACGACCTGTAATTGACGAAATATGATGACCCGATATGATAGAGATATGATATTAAATTTCCCCTCATCAGCTGTTTTGTTGATTTTTTGTATATACATCAATATTATTGGACTGGTGGTTTAATTATATAGCTGATGAGGAGGTCAATAAAAACCTCGAAATATTTGTTACTAAATTAAATAAATTAAGCAATTATTGGTCTCCATAACATTATCTCTTTTTATAATATATGTGCAAACTTAGGGTTATCCTCCATTAGTCTTTTTCTCTCGTCTTTTTTACTTTGTGAAATAGAAGATATAAAAATATTATAAGTGCGAAAGGAAAAAAGATGAAGACTTTTTATTTATTCCATGACTTTTTTTTTTGGAAAAAAGTGTTATACTATAAAAAAAAAGGTTCTACAATAAAAAAAGTCTATAGAGCAAGACTTCTTTATAAAAAAAGACGACTTTTACACTAAAAAAATATCTTTAAAATTACCATGCAGTGTATTTTGGAAACGACATTGTTGAAAACATATAATAAAATTAGATGTTAATAAAAATGCCAAAAATCCAATCCTATAAAATATTTTTTACATGGAAAATTGTTATATTCACCTTACTCTCTCTTTAAAGAATTAATCTTGGTTTCTCGTTCTATTTTGGCTAAAAAAAGATGAAAAAGACTAATGGAGAGTTGGCTTTAGTTTAAGTTTAAATCCTAAAAAATAAAATTTTGAAAATAAAAGGTTCTGAAATGCATAAATTAGTCCAATCTAAGCAATTCTTATCTTCAATGAGGAAAAAACTGACAAAACCGTTGAAGGTCTACAATTATTTTTAACCATAAGTGAAACGTTTTACGATGTTTTTGGGGAAACCCAAAAATTATTTTGCATGCAGTTCATATACAGTAGAAGCCGCGGAGAAGGTTTCATGCTTTTACATAGATATAAAACTTTAGGAAAATTTTCAGAATTCAAAAAATTTTTTGTGATAAATATTTACCCACCAAATTTATATCAGACTTAATAAAAGAACTAAGAAACTGTAGACAGTCACAACACGAAAATGTGTTACGACTTACGATATTCGGAACAGTTACAAGCTACAACTGTTTACGTTTGGGGACCTATAAACAACAGATAGTGGCCTATAAACAACTCACCTAAATATTTTTATTAGACAGTCAACTTAATGAAGTTGACGGTTGAAAGTTGACAATAGAAAGAGAATAACAGACATTTTCTGTCAAAATATATAACAGTGATCTCAATAAATTTTTCAGGAAGTTGAAGAAGAAGATTATGAAAAAGTAGTTGTAGACAATCATCTTACAACAACATTTGCAAAGTAGCTAAAACCGAGAGTACTGAGGAAAAATTTTACAGCGGTGATAATTTTTTGATACCGAACGGAGTTAACCATTTTAGCTATATAGGTAATTTCTAAGACTAATATTCTAAAATTAAGTTAGTTATCTTTTATTTTAAAATTATATTGCGCTCGTATCGGCTTTTGCTAGATCATTATTAAAATTCCAGATCGTGAGCATTAGGGCATCATAGATAAAAACGTTATTTAATGATTACGACACACGTAATGATTTTTTGAGACACTTCCAGTACAGTTATCGACCTTGTCGCCCTTTCGTCTCCTACCATTGTGTATACCTATTTATGGAAACAAAAATTTTTGAAATCCTTCCAGCGGTTTTCTTTGTAACACAGTTACCGGACGGCCGGCCGAACACATTTTTTTTTGATTTTTTAGAATCAGTAGGTCCTAAAACGTAGAGAAATACCAACAAAAGTGGGGGGTTAAACTTTCACTTTTGTCTCGTGAATGCAATACTTCGGTTTTTTAATCCGAAATAACAAATGGTTTCCCAAATGATATTCGTCCTTAACAAAATAAAATCAATACTCAAATATTTTTAAAATAAAACACCAAAATCAGTCAGATGATCAAATAAAAAAGGAAATACAATCACAAAAGCACAAACAATAACAAATAATAAAAATTTTAAATGAAAAACCTTAGATTAATAAAAAATGACTCAAGTTTTAATCTAAAGAAATAGGATTACGAAAAAAATTTAAATTGAATTATAATCCTTTTTTCGATTAAGGATTTTTCTTATGAAAATTTGAGCTTAGTCTACATAATTTTGAACTTATATAATTCTAATTGCTAGATTGAATGAATATATAATTGATGGAGAGGAAAGATTGGAAAGTTATTATTTATTAAATTAAAATATTAGATGTAGTATTTATATATAAAATATAACTGGTTTATGCCTCCCAGGGTAGGAGCTGCCAATATTAAACAACGAACCAATCTCGGTCCCGTATTGGAGAGCCAAACCTTGGCTTGTGAGCTTTGGTTTCAGTCTGGGCCAGTTGTAAATGCCTAGACTGAACCAAGATTCAGTTTATTATATTACGCGTTGTTAACCAGTCTAATGCATTCTAAACATGTGCATATTATGTTTATCCTTTTTTTATATATGTTACTCTTTCCACAACCTCTTTCCATACACATTTAAACGAGGTATGGGAAAAAAATATTGGTTTAGTAGAACTGGCCCAAGTCTTATTTGGTAGATTTGGCCCAAACATAGTTTGACAGACTTGGCCTAGGACATTAGTACAAACTTGGTCCAAGCCTAAACTTTGGCCCATTCATGAGCTCAAAGTGAAATTCTTACCCCCACTTTTTTTGGCATTTCTCGACGTTTTAGGACATACTGATTCTAAAAAAGCAAAAAAAAAAAATATTGCGACGCTGATGCATAGGCTGACTTCACCACAGCTCTGGAAACATAGTGTTCTGGATATATAATGAGCTAATATCCATAAAATACTTTAATTAAAAGCTAACCAATATTATGGACTTCGTAGTTCTAATAATAAAAATATTAAAGCAGGTAGTAGTATCCCAACAAACATAAATTCTGTTGTACGAGAAGAAGTAAACAAAAATTTTATCGGAAGTGACAAAGCGGAAGTTAGGATGCAGAACTGTTGTAAACCGTACTAAATGTGTATGTACCAAATTTCATCCAACTCGATTATCAGGTACAGAAGTTATTGAGCTTCCAAAATAACAGGTGCTTGGAGGACCCCCTACCACTTTGTTCACTATCGCTAAAAAAACTAATCAGTTTCTTGCCATACATATTTGCATCTTTTTGCAAAGTGTAATCAAAATTACTTAACGAACGAATGTTGTATGCTTCCAACAAACATTGAAACAATAAACAGGTGTTCGGGAGGACCCCCACCACTTATCCCAATATTGTCCAAAAACTAGTCAATTCTTTGTCAATAAAGTCTTTATCTTTTTTCAAAGTGCCATTAAAATTGATTAATGAATGAAATCTGTATGCTCTTAACAAACTTTAAAAACCAAGTGTGAAAAGTCAGCAGTTGTATGGTAGATCCCCCGCCACTTTGATCAATGTGTCCCAAAAGATGATAATTATCTTCTTACACTAATTGAAACCTTTCCATAAGTTTTATCATAATCACTTCATTATTGTAGGCTGTAGTGTGCATAAAGATACTGAAAAAACTGCCAACAATTAAAAAAAAATTTTTTTTACCGGAAGTAAAAAACCGGAAGTTAGATGCAGAATTTTTGTAAATCATACTAAATGTTTATGTACAAAGTTTCATCCAATTCGATTATCAGGTACAGATGTTATTGTGCTTAAAAAAAAAAACAGGTGTATGGCACACCCCCCCACCACTTTGTTCACTATCGCTCAAAAACTAATCAGTTCTTTGCCATACATGTTTGCATCTTTTTCCAAAGTGTCATCAAAATTGGTTCACGAACGAATGCTGTGTGCTCCCAACAAACATTGAAAAAATGATGACACAGTAAACAGGTGTTCGGCAGACCCCGTACCACTTATCCCAATACTGTCCAAAAACTAATCAGTTCCTTGTCATTTAAGTTTCCATCTTTTTCCAAAGTGTCATTAAAATTGATTAATGAATGAAGTCTGTATGCTCCCAACAAACTTTAAAAACAAAGTGTGATAAGTCAGCAGTTGTATGGTAGACCCCCCGCCACTTTGATCAATGTGTCACAAAATATGATAATTATCTTCTTACATTAATTGGAACCCTATTCCATAAGTTTCATCATAATCACTTCATTATTGTAGGCTGTAGTGTGCATAAAGACACTGAAAAAACTTCAAAAAAGTACAAAAAAATTTTTTTTACCGGAAGTGAAAAACCGGAAGTTGGGATGCAGAACTATTGTAAACCGTACTACATATTCATGTACCAAGTTTCATCCAATTCGCTTATCAGGTACAGAAGTTATAGAGCTTTTAAAAAAACAGGTGCTCCAGGCACCCCCACCACTTTGTTCACTATCGCTCAAAAACTAATCAGTTCTTTGCCATACATGTTTGCATCTTTTTCCAAAGTGTCATCAAAATTCGTTCACGAACGAATGCTGTGTGCTCCCAACAAACATTGAAAAAAGTGTGACACATTAAACAGGTGTTCGGGAGGACCCCCACCACTTATTCCAATATTGTCCAAAAACTAATCAGTTCTTTGTTACTTAAGTCTCCATCTTTTTCCAAAGTGTCAATAAAATTGATTAATGAATGAAGTCTGTATGCTCCCAACAAACTTAAAAAACAAAGTGTGAAAAGTCAGCATTTGTATGGTAGACCCCCCACCACTTTGATCAATGTGTCCCAAAACATGATAATTATCTTTTCACACTAATTGGAACCCTATTCCATAAGTTTCATCATAATCACTTCATTATTGTAGGCTGTAGTGTGCATAAAGACACTGAAAAAACTTCAAAAAAGTACAAAAAAATTTTTTTTACCGGAAGTGAAAAACCGGAAGTTGGGATGCAGAACTATTTTAAACCGTACTACATACTCATATACCAAGTTTCATCCAATTCGCTTATCAGGTACAGAAGTTATAGAGCTTTCAAAAAAACAGGTGCTCCAGGGACCCCCCACCACTTTGTTCACTATCGCTCAAAAACTAATCAGTTCTTTGTCATACATGTTTGCGTCTTTTTCCAAAGTGTCATCAAAATTCATTTACGAATGTATGTTTTATGCTCCCAACAAACATAAAAACTTTGTGGAAAAAACCACCTGTTGTATGGTGGACCCCCCAACCCTTTATCCAATGTGCTCCAAAAGCTGATAAAATCTTTCTCATGTTATTTAAAAGCTTTTCGCAACGTTTCATGAAAATCGATCGGTAATTGTAGGCTACAGTAGGGATAAACACCTGAAAAAAAAACTTTTTAACCGGAAGTGACAAACCGGAAGTTGGTATGCAGAAACATTGGAAACAGTACTTAAACCTTATATACTAAGTTTCAATAAGATCATAGCCCGGAATCAGAAGTTATTCAAGATTTAAACTTAGAGGTGTTCGGGAGACCCCCCGCCATTTTGTCCAAATTTGAAATGAATCCAGATCTTCCATTTTCAAGTGAACCTGCATCATTTGCCAAAGTTTCATCAAGATCCTATGCAGAAAACTCACCCACCCACCCACGGGATTGGTATGTGAGACCAAAATCTAGATTACTGCATTATAAGTTTGTCAAAAAAATGTTGTCAAGTGTGTCAAAAGAAAGATTTTTATTTATTTTTTTACCCAATTTTTTGGAAAAAAATTAAATCAAAATTTTGTTCGAAATGAAATTTTATTTTATTATTGCGAACTATGGCATTATAAGTTTGTCAAAAAAATGTTGTCAAGTGTATCAAAAAAAGATTTTTATTTATTTTTTTACCCAATTTTTTGGAAAAAATTAAATTAAAATTTTGTTTGAAATGAAATTTTATTATTATTATTGAGAACTATGGTATTATAAGTTTGTCAAAATAATGTTGTCAAGTGTGTCAAAAGAAAGATTTTTATTTATTTTTTTACCCAAGTTTTTGGAAAAAAATTAATTTAATAATTTGTATAACATGAAAATATATTATTATTATAGAGAATTATGGCATTATAAGTTTGTCAAAAAAATAATGTCAAGCGTGTCAAAAAATGATTTCATTGATTTTTTTAGCCAATTTTTTGGGGAAAAAAATGTAGCTGTTTTTATGACGTAAATGTAGTTGAAAATTAATTTGGACATGGAAATTTTTTAATATGTTATAGTTTTTAAATTTTTTTTGGAATTTTGAAAAAAGGTTGTATTTTTGATTTTGTAATAATTTTTGCAATATTTTTAGAATTTTGGAAAAAGTTTTAATTTTTGATTTTGTAAGAATTTTTGGAATATTTTTGGAATTTTGAAAAAAGTTTCAATTTTTGATTTTGTAATAATTTTTGGAATATTTTTAGAATGTTGAAAAAAGTTTGATTTTATTATACAATATTTTTGGAATTTTGAAAGAAATATGAATTTGTGATTTTGTAATATTTTCTCGAATCGCTAAATTGAAGGTTTTTGAATAGTTTGTTGAAAATATAATTAAAAATGAAATTGGACATGTACATTTTTGAATTTGTTATAGTTTTTGAATATTTTTGGAATTTTGAAAAAGTTTCAATTTTTGATTTTGTAAGAATTTATGGAATATTTTTAGAATTTTGAAAAATTTTAAATTTTTGATTTTATTTTAATTTTTATAATTTTGGAAAAAGTTTCAATTTTTGATATTGTTATAATTTTTGTAATATTTTTAGAGTTTTGGAAAAAGTTTGAATTTTTGAATTTTTAAGAATTTTTGGAATATTATTAGAATTTAGAAAAAGTTTAAATATTTGATTTTATTCTAAGTTTTGGAATATTTTTGGAATTTTGAAAAAAGTTTCAATTTTTGATTTTGTATAATTTTTGCAATATTTTCAGAATTTTTGAAAAAAGTTTAATCTTTGATTTTGTAATAATTTTTGGAATATTTTTAGAATTTCGAAAAAAGTTTGATTTTATTTAATTTTTACAATATTTTTGGAATTTTGAAAGAAATATGAATTTGTGATTTTGTAATATTTTCTCGAAACGCTAAATGGAGAGGTTTTCGAGTAGTTTGCTGATTGTTTCATCTTTTCACTAAATTATGTTAATTTATGATCTTTTATAATTTTCCGGCATCGTATTGATGTTTCGTGTTAGTTTTGTAATAAATTTCTAAACAGAGATTAAAAAAAATACTTGTACTTTAACAAAGAGTTATGTTTGATATTTGATTTGGCTCGCTGCCCAAAACTAAAAACCATGTCCTCATAAAAGTTTTATGCCGAAAACTATATCAAAAACCTTAACCCAGACCGAAGTCTTGATATCTCAGAGCTGTGAGATTTCAGCCCCTCCATATTTTTCAATTTTACCTTGGTCCCGATTATTTTTTAGTTTTTTAAAATAAATATTAAACAAATTAATTAAAACGTAGTATCTCATAATTATAATATATCATAATTATGAAAGTTAAAGAAAATTGTCTTTTTAATTAAAAGATAGAAGAAAATAATTGAATCGTTGCCTGTAACAACGTTTATGTCTAAATTAAAATTTAAGTTCAACTTTCATATACCACTGTTTCCGATAATCCTTTCCCAAACATTTATTTATTAACAATATTAGTTTTGATTATTTTATAATTTGGATTATTTAGAATATTTAAATATCTTTATAAACAAATAATCATTACAAAAATAATTTCATTTTTAAAAAAATATCATTCATTTGTATTTGAAATATAAAAAAAATAATTCATTTTCAAACAAAATAATGCATTTTTATCTGAGTTTTCAAGTAGCTTTTGTTTTTTTTATTGTGGTAGCACTGCCTCTGTGCAGCGAAATTAGAATTAGAGATATCTTGCAGAATTTTTCTGCATGCAGAATTTACATGTAATTGCTCTCATATAGGTAACAACACATGTTCTAATTTTGCTGCATGCAGAATTCTGCACATGTATTTTGAGCATTGACATTTTCCTGACAACATATTTAAAATATACAGTGTTATATCCAATATAGCAGTAGTTAAATAAAGTTAATAACTATTTCCATGGAAAAAAGTTTCTGTGGCCTTATATCATGAATTTTTAATTTTAAAATTGAAGTATTTGAAATTAATTGATTATTGAACTACATTTTATTTTCACATAAATATTACGTGTGATTGTCTCAACTCTCAACTACATAGTTTTATAATTGTACAGTTGTTGAAACAATTTCGTAGTTCGATTCGCCATATCTGCCCGCACGGCGAGGTTGAGACAACTGCATTTCGATTGGAAATAGAACATGTTTTTTTCAGTTCAAAAAAGTACAGAATATATGTGCTTAGTTGCACTGTTGCTGATCTCGTTGTTTTTTATAAATATTGTCAACAGTAATGCTCTTCAGATCCATCATGCCCCAAACAGATTTATTTCCACGTTTTGCTCACCAATCGGTTTGTGCAAACAGCGTAACTGTCGGAATCAATTACTGTTCAAACGACAGAATGCACAGAAACTTCTTTGTCCGAACAACGTTTATAAATGAAGCGATTTATCCGAATCAATAGCATCGATTGGCTGCAATTTATACGCATGAAAGGATAACAAATATGTGATAACGTATACACAGTTTGTGATAACATACCACTGAAAATAGCAGTGCGATATCACTAGCCAATGTGTTACCGTAGGGGTGCTGGTGGATGATCTCTATATACAAATAAATTGTAGCTTCCTCAACCTTAATTGACGGCATTCGAGACTATCAATTCGACGAAAACAATTTATTTATACGCTGTTCGAAGAAAGAAGTCCCTTGCACTCTGTCACTATGACAGTGATAATTCTCGACAGTTTTATTGTTTGCATAACTTGATGGACGAGTAAAACAGGGAAAAAAATATGGTCGAAGAACGATGGATCCGATTTCATCCAAGCACTGCTAGTGAGGATATTTAAAAAATAAACAACAATATCAGCAACGTGCAACGACGGTGTAGGGAATCAAGATTTGATGTTGAATTTCGATCACGTATAATTTGTATAGTATGCTTTTGAACAGAGATTAAATGTGCCAGAATGAAACCAGATGCAGTGCCAAAAATTTGACAACCATACTCTATCCAGGGATGAATATAAGACTTATAAAAGTGGTGTAATTGAAACGGAGTGAAATATATTTATATTTATTAAAATGGCCTAGTTTTCTAGAAGTGATCTTTGCTGTCGCCAATAACTGATCCTTCCAGAGTAAGCCATTGGAAGTCACGATGCCGAATAAATAAATGCTTTCACATACGCATATTTGTTCGTCACATATACTAATTGAAACATTGTCGGGCAACTCTTTCTTTGATCTGGAAACAATCAACAGCTTTTGAAATTGGCCAAATTTTTTATCCAGAGAACAGATTTAAATAAGTAAGGACCATGGACTCTGATGACCCCTAAAGATGGAGGAACCGAAGACCCCCACACACACTGCTTTAATATATTTATTCATAACATGTTATACAAAAAAAAAAAATATTTCGTTCCCCCATTAATTCATGTTTCTTTCACCCGATTAGCTCGGTTGGTGCTCGATTCGCAAAGATTTTAGATTTGAAGGTTAACTTTTGAATCAAATATGCAATGTTTATGTCATAATTAAAGTCTTCTAAATAATGGATAGCTAAACAATAAATTGTATATTGCAACGACTCTTCGTCGGTTCTTTTAGATTATTGAGCAAATGCGACAGTAAAAAGACAGATCTTTAGTTAATGGAATCTCAAACTTTATTTATCAACCAGTTACAGCAACTTCCGATTTTAATTGCAATAAATTCCAGGGTCTCCAGAAATGCACGATGAACTTAACCGCTTTTCCACAATTTGAATCAATAATATTCGGAATCGTAAAATCTGTATTTACTATTCCACTCGGTTCAAATTCTTTTACTATTAGTACCCAGGCTCAAGTACCACCGATTATTCCTTATACTTGCGAATATTTATAAACACTTTTAATTGCAAAATTCAAACTGACTATCTGATATTTTTGTTTGCTTATTTATATCGAAAAATAAATAAATCGAAACTTCTATAATCCACTAGAAATCAATACTACGTAGTCCGTACATCTGAAATAGGCCACACCTGTTTTCATTCATACTTGCATTTGTATTAGCGAACTCAAATTTAATTTATGCAAAATGTATTAGGTAACTCCTTTTAATTCATTAATGTAAACATTTGTATAACAAATTTAATTTACATTAATTTATGCAATACAAGTAAAAGATTGAAAAAGGAGTTAACTTTTAATGCATGAATGAGTAAATAAAATTAACCCATTCTGGACGAAGTTTATTACATTGCCCTCCATTTAGTTTTGTTCGTCCCGAACAATATCAGAGATCGCATTGGTGCTGTAACCTTGGTACGGTGCCAACCTTTGCAGATGTATCACTTTCATCTTGGTACGGGGTCCCTTTTGTATGCAGTAGATAACATCATTAATTCGTTTGATTATTTTATATGGGCCTTCCCAATCTGGCTGCAGCTTGGGTGATCTTCCCTTAGTTCTTCTGGGGTTGTATAGCCATACCAATTCTTCTTCTTGAAAACCGCCACTATTTGCATTTATGTCGTACCTGGTTTTCATTTTGTCACTGGCAATCTTAATGTGGTCTCGAACCTGCTGATGGATTTTATTCATCTTCTCCCTTAGTTGTCCCACATAATCTGTTTTCGTGGATACCAGACCTCCAGGGATGCCAAACTCGATGTCACTAGGAAGATGTAGTTCTCTTCCGAACATGATATTCGCTGGCGTTTCACTTGTCGTATCGTGCACTGCGCTACGATAGGCCATCAAGAATAACGGAAGATCCTTGTCCCAATTTCTTTGGTTGGCTTCTACTACCTTTGACAAACGTTCTTCCATGGTTCGGTTGAATCGTTCTACCATGCCATCTGACTGCGGGTTCATAGGTGTAGTTCGTGTTTTTCTAATGCCGAGTGTTCTGCATAGCTCTTCCATCAGTTGAGATTCGAAATTCCTTCCCTGGTCGGTATGCAACTCGAGCGGTGTTCCATATCTGCAAACCCATTCATTGAATAATGTTTCCGCGACCGTAACTGCTTCCTGGTTCGGTATTGCATAAGCTTCCGGCCATTTTGTAAAGTAATCAATGACCACCATGATGTATTTGTTACCTTTTGTCGTTTCCGGAAATGGCCCCGCGATGTCTATAGCAATTCTCTCCATTGGGGCGCCCACATTGTACTGTTGCATCTCTCCTCGAGTTCTAGTTTTTGGTCCTTTGCTCGCCGCACAAGTATCACATCGCCGACACCATTGCTCTACGTCGGTTCGATACCTTACCCAATAAAACCTCTCCCTTACCTTAGCCAGGGTTTTATTGACTCCCAGGTGTCCTCCCGAAATACTTCCATGCAGCTTTCTCAGTACCTCTTCTACTCGACTTGATGGCAGCACCAGTTGCTCTAACACTTTCTTTCCATCAGCGGACTCCCATTTTCTTTTTAGTATCCCGTTGTCCATAATTAGTGAGTCCCATTGCGCCCAGTAGCATTTCACCTCCGTACTTAAAGGTGCGACCTCTTTCCACTCCGGTCGCCTTCCCTCGGTTTTCCATTTCAATATTGGTGCCATAGCTGGATCTTCTAGCTGCTCTCTTTTCATTGCCTCGGTACACCAATCGTCAGGAGTTTGGAACTTGATTTGGTTCACTTTCATTGCCTCATTTCCCTCAGTTCTGCTACATGACTTGCACTCTTCTATACAGGGTCTTCTAGACAAGGCATCAGCGTTACCATGGATCCTTCCCTTGCGGTGTTCAACTTTGAAGTCGTAGTTCTGCAGGATCTCTATCGATCTTGCTGCTTGTCCTTCAGGAAATTTGAATTGTAATAACCATTTTAGAGCAGCATGGTCCGTGCGAATCAGGAATGGTTGTCCACACAAATACTTGTGGAAATGTTTCACAGCCTTGATGATAGCTAACAGCTCCTTCCTCGTGACACAGTAATTCCGGTCCGGCTTTGATAGACCTTTACTGAAGTATGCCACCACTTTCTCATCGTCTCCAATTTTCTGTGACAAAACAGCTCCAGTTCCTACATTGCTTGCGTCTGTGTCCAGAATGAACATCTTTCCGGATTCTGGATAGGCTAGTATAGGGGTGTTGCATAGTTTTTCTTTTAAACTGCAGAAGGCCTCATTACATTCGGTTGTCCACAGAAACTTGGTATTTGCTTCTGTCAATTTATGTAGACTCTTGGCGATATTTGCAAAATTCTCCACGAATCTTCGATAATAGGTGCATAAGCCAAGGAAACTGCGTAGCTCATGAACATTCTTCGGTACTGGCCAATTTTTCACAGCATCAATCTTCTCGGGATCGGTTCTGACTCCATGTTCTGTAATGATGTGTCCAAGGTACTTCACTTCTTTGTGGAAGAGATTGCACTTTACCGGATTCAACTTCATGTTGGCATTACTTATTCTTCTGAGTACTTCTTCGAGGTTCATTAGATGCTCTTCGAAGTTTCGACCCATTATAATGATGTCATCAAGATAAACTAGGCAGACCTTCCAGGTTAAACCATGCAACACGCATTCCATTAGACGTTCAAATGTTGCTGGGGCATTGCATAAACCAAACGGCATCACATTGAACTCCCACAACCCATTGCCAGTAGAAAATGCTGTCTTTCGTCGATCTTCTGGATGCATTTCAACTTGCCAGTAGCCACTCTTCAGATCTAATCTGCTGTACCATTTGGCCCCTGATAGTGTATCCAGTGTGTCATCAATTCGTGGCAGTGGATAGCTGTCCTTAATGGTTACCTCATTGAGCCTTCGATAGTCTACACAAAAACGAGCTGACCCATCTTTTTTTCTAACTAGCACCACTGGTGCGCTCCATGGACTCTTAGATGGCCTGATGACTCCATCACTTTTCATTTTGTCCAGCATTCCTTGCACTTCCTCGTGTTTGGCTAGTGGTAGTCTTCTAGGAGGCTGTCTGATAGGATGAGCGTTTCCAGTGTTTGGCCATCATATCAGCAAATTGTTGTTGTTGCTCCACTTTTTGTTCTGCTGCCAGTTTTTCTTGTCGGGCCATCATATCAGCAAGTTGTTGTTGTTGCTCTACTTTTTGTTGTTGTTGCTGTGCCATCATTTCTTACATCAACACCATCATCGGATCAATTGCTGGGGCATTCTGAACCGTAACTTCCTCTGGCTCTACTTCTATGACCTCTGTGTTTTGGCCTGCTGCTTCTAAAACTTTACGCAGCCGGAATGCAAGTTCTGCCTTCGTTCCATGGATTGGAGCATTCCTCTTCTTCAACTCATCCTTCAGCTGGGTCTGGCTGAGATCACTAATATTTACTGTCTTGACCATTCTTTCAATAATCCCACTTCTGACACCACTGCAACGACTCTTCGTCGGTTCTTTTAGATTATTGAGCAAATGCGACAGTAAAAAGACAGATCTTTAGTTAACAGAATCTCAAACTTTATTTATCAACCAGTTACAGCAACTTCCGATTTTAATTGCAATAAATTCCAGGGTCTCCAGAAATGCACGATGAACTTAACCGCTTTTCCACAATTTGAATCAATAATATTCGGAATCGTAAAATCTGTATTTACTATTCCACTCGGTTCAAATTCTTTTACTATTAGTACCCAGGCTCAAGTACCACCGATTATTCCTTATACTTGCGAATATTTATAAACACTTTTAATTGCAAAATTAAAACTGACTATCTGATATTTTTGTTTGCTTATTTATATCGAAAAATAAATAAATCGAAACTTCTATAATCCACTAGAAATCAATACTACGTAGTCCGTACATCTGAAATAGGCCACACCTGTTTTCATTCATACTTGCATTTGTATTAGCGAACTCAAATTTAATTTATGCAAAATGTATTAGGTAACTCCTTTTAATTCATTAATGTAAACATTTGTATAACAAATTTAATTTACATTAATTTATGCAATACAATTTGCAATACAAGTAAAAGATTGAAAAAGGAGTTAACTTTTAATTCATGAATGAGTAAATAAAATTAACCCATTCTGGATGAAGTTTATTACAATATCATAAACCAAATATGACGTAGGCCAATATTTTATAACAGGATGTAAGAAATAAACAGAACTGGTGAATTTGTTTTTAAAAAAACTTAAAACAACAATTACATTTTTGGTTATGGTGTTCCCACGAGCTTGGACGACATGAAGGTGACCAACAGACCTTCGTCCGTACTTGTTGGAAATTTATATACAACAGAGGAAGTATACGCTCTTCTGGTTTAACTCAACCAGATCCTTCGGTTAGCCCGACGATGATGCTAATAAGGTAGCTTCAATGGCAGCGTACAAGAGTTCCAACCTATGAATCTATAGCTCGGGTACCTCGGGGAAGCCAGAATTATATCACACTTCCGAAACTTCTTTACTTTACCCTATGGTTTAATGGAAAGCCAAAATAGTTTATTTGTTTGAATTTCAACATAAGTACAACTTATAAATAAAGAAAATTATGTTTACCTAGTAGATGGAATCCGTGCTCTGAATGAACCAAAAATTTAGTTTTACAATAAAGTTTTTGCACCTGAGATGCACTTTTTTTAAAACAAATTTCTTTAGAATAAAAGCAAATTCTTAATCTTTATATTTTGACATGTTTTATAATAAGGTTGGAACTTTCATATTGTGAAAAAAAATTCCAAAAATGCTTGCCGTATGGCATCATAGCCATCTTTAAAAATTTTACTTCGTAGTAGTTTTATTATTAAACTGCTACTAAGCAAAATGTTTACTCGCCCAACTGTGGTTCCTGTTTGCTGGATTAGTTTTTATGATAGCATTTACAGTATATATTAAAATCTGACGTGGTATGAACAGTTTTTTGGACGAGCCTGATGTTTTGGAAAAACTAGATTACATATTATTCTATATTATGTCGAACGGTAACCAATTTTTTTCTTTTTTTTATAAAATGTGTTGTGTAGTAGGAATTACACTGTGTGTCGCATAGAGTTAATTGAAGGCTCGATTCTTCGAGTAAGCAATAACGTGGCATCCTCAAGGTATACTCCATAGCTAAGATTGAAGGAATAGAGTTCATCCGAAAGCAGGTCTAAGATATCACCTTGGCTAGAGATATCTAACTGCTATTGCCAGTGGTATGTGATATCTCACGTTAGCTCGTATGTTAATAGTAGGCCCAGGGACTGAACTACGCGGGATTCTAGATCAAAAACCCGTAGATCAAAAATAAAAAAAATTTGCAAACTAAAAAAATTGATCCCTCCATGCAAGCCAATTACTTCATTACTAATTAATAGTAATTTAGTCACACAATTTCAAACCTAGAAACCAACAAACCAATATTGTATAAAATAGATCACTTAATTAACGTTTCTTTAAAGCTGCTCATGGAACGTAATTAGGAGAAATTAAGCATAAAATAATGCAACTTCATACTGGAAATGTTATCAGTTGCTACTCGTGCAGTTGTTCAAAACTGCTTGTCAAGCTTTCCAAACGTATATCTAAGTGGAAAATGGAATGCTACCATATCGTAAGCAAAATATTGATGCTACTTCCTAAGAATGTTTGAAGACATCTTCGATAATTGATCCTTTTTAAAAGTCGTTTATTAGGAAAAATTTACATTCGTCAAACATTTGAAATTTCAGAATATTTTATTGAGATATCTCTCCAAAACTTAAATTTAAATGTGTTCCAATTTTGGACAGGTGTCCAAAATTAAGTAAACATATGTTAACGCTTGTATGTATGCCAATAGGAAGCTGTGATGTTGAGAGTAGTTCTAGTAATTTCTAGCATTTACAATCACCTGCGAAGGTTATATATTTCCTGTTCTGCCGCCGTTCCTCAGCTTGTCTGTATTCTTTACTAAAATCGGGACAATTTTAAAACGCTGCGGGACAAATTGTTAAAAATCGGGACTCTGCCGCCAAAAGCGGGACGTCTGGTTATTTTACCTTAGGGGTTATTTATTATTAATTATTTAATTTAAAAAATTGTAGTCGTGAATTTCAGAGCATGAAAAACAAAAACAAAATGAGTTCATTGCAAATGACCTTCCACAAAAGAGGTAAATCAAACAATGTGGTGAATTATTTTTATAAATAGTTAGCTAATTTGTAGAAAATTCACCCTCACTTGTACTCATATACGATTAATGAAAAACAATTACCTCTTCACTTTGATTTAATTTTCATTTTTCTTTTCTTTTCATTTTAGTCAGACAGAACACGAATGTAATTATTTCTCGTTTTCCTTAAAATTTCCTTCCCGTTTATTAATATAACATTTTCTTTCTTCACATCATCATGAGGTGGATGGAATAATTTTAAAATTAAATAACCTTAAAAATTCAGACTTATGTAAGGATATATTCTAGCATGTTTTCATATAAAGGTTTTGTTTTAATTAATTTGTTGAATAATTAATATAATTTCCTATTTTATGTTGAATAATATCCGTTTTTTTATCATGTCTGAACAATATTTATCTCACAGTTTTTTTGATTTTTTCTTGAATATTTAATTTAAACTATTTAGAGTTTGGTCTTTTTTGGTATATAAAATCAATGAAAAAGGAAAAAACAAAGACATGATAGGAAGATTTATTAGGATTGTCTGTGTCAAAACGTTTGCTGGAAATCGTTTTGGGGGCAGAAAATGTAAATGAAACTGAAAAATTCCTGTTGATGAAGAGTAAGAAATGTAAATTTTTTGTTTATGTTAAATTTATGGTAATGTCATACTAGTAATTTCTTGAAAAATAACAAAAGATGTTATAATAATTTTTTAATTCAAAGAAACGTGTTTCTTTTCAGTAATACTGCACAGTGCACACACGTGCAAAATTTGATAGTTTTTATGATAAAATTTCTGATGAAGTTTATATTACTAAATATTCCTGTAGGAAGAACCTAAATTATTTTAGTTATTCGTAGTTTTATTTAAACTAGGAATCGCCGAGTGGCCGAAATTCGGCCATTGTAAAAAGACCTCCAAAAGCTACAAAACAATGTTATGACACAAATTCAACGTATTATTTAATCAGTAGCCTTTAGGAAAAGACCTACACTCACTCCAGAACGAGTTCAGGTTTGGTACTGGTGGATTGGAAGGAAGTGTATGCTTTGCTAGTTGACGGTTGACAACCAACGAACAGTCAAAGATACATTTTCATCCAATCGCCACACTTTCCCATTGTTCTTCCTCATAACATGACTACTGAGTATATTTGCATCAACATCTGTAAACACGCACAGCATCAGATATAATATTCTCGACAATGCATTACATTATTCATTGTCCGTACAGTTAGCCATCAATATAAGGAATATATTGTAACGACTCTTCGTTGGTTCTTTTCGATTATTGAACAAACACGACAGTAAAAGACAGATCTTTAGTTAACAGAATCTCAAACTTTATTTGTCAACAAATTACAGCAGCTTCCGTTTTTCCTTACAATAAATTCCAGGGTCTCCAATTTATGTACCATAAACTTCACCGCTTTTCCGCAATTTGAATCAACAATATTCGGAATCGTAAAATCTGTATTTACTGTTCCACTAAGTTCAGATTCTTTCACTATTAGTACCCAGGCTCAAGTACCACCGATTATTCCTTATACTTGCGAATATTTAATAACACTTTTAATTGCAAAATTAAAACTGTCTATCTGATATTTTTGTTTGCTTATTTATATCGAAAAATAAATAAATCGAAACTTCTATAATCCACTAGAAATCAATACTACGTAGTCTGTACATCTTGAAGAGGCCACACCTGTTTTCATTCATACTTGCATTTGTATTAGCGAACTCAAATTTAATTTATGCAAAATGTATTAGGTAACTCCTTTTAATTCATTAATGTAAACATTTGTATAACAAATTTAATTTACATAAATTTATGCAATACAATTTGCAATACAAGTAAAAGATTGAAAAAGGAGTTAACTTTTAATGCATGAATGAGTAAATAAAATTAACCCATTCTGGACGAAGTTTATTACATTGCCCTCCATTTAGTTTTGTTCGTCCCGAACAATATCAGATACGCATTGGTGCTGTTACCTTGATACGGTGCCAACCTTTGCAGATGTATCACTTTCATCTTGGTACGGGGTCCCTTTTGTATGCGGTAGATGACATCATTAATTTGTTTGATTATTTTATATGGGCCTTCCCAATCTGGCTGCAGCTTGGGTGATCTTCCCTTAGTTCTTCTGGGGTTGTATAGCCATACCAATTCTCCTTCTTGAAAACCGCCACTATTTGCATTTATGTCGTACCTGGTTTTCATTTTGTCACTGGCAATCTTAATGTGGTCTCGAACCTGCTGATGGATCTTATTCATCTTCTCCCTTAGTTGTCCCACATAATCTGTTTTTGTGGATACCAGACCTCCAGGGATGCCAAACTCGATGTCACTAGGAAGATGTAGTTCTCTTCCGAACATGATATTCGCTGGCGTTTCACTTGTCGTATCGTGCACTGCGCTACGATAGGCCATCAAGAATAACGGAAGATCCTTGTCCCAATTTCTTTGGTTGGCTTCTACTACCTTTGACAAATGTTCTTCCATGGTTCGGTTGAATCGTTCTACCATGCCATCTGACTGCGGGTTCATAGGTGTAGTTCGTGTTTTTCTAATGCCGAGTGTTCTGCACAGCTCTTCCATCAGTTGAGATTCGAAATTCCTTCCCTGGCCGATATGCAACTCGAGCGGTGTTCCATATCTGCAAACCCATTCATTGAATAATGTTTCCGCGACCGTAACTGCTTCCCGGTTCGGTATTGCATAAGCTTCCGGCCATTTTGTAAAGTAATCAATGACCACCATGATGTATTTGTTACCTTTTGTCGTTTCCAGAAATGGCCCCGCGATGTCTATAGCAATTCTCTCCATTGGGGCACCCACATTGTACTGTTGCATCTCTCCTCGAGTTCTAGTTTTTGGTCCTTTGCTCGCCGCACAAGTATCACATCGCCGACACCATTGCTCTACGTCGGTTCGATACCTTACCCAATAAAACCTCTCCCTTACCTTAGCCAGGGTTTTATTGACTCCCAGGTGTCCTCCCGAAATACTTCCATGCAGCTTTCCCAGTACCTCTTCTACTCGACTTGATGGCAGCACCAGTTGCTCTAACACTTTCTTTCCATCAGCGGACTTCCATTTTCTTTTTAGTATCCCGTTGTCCATAATTAGTGAGTCCCATTGCGCCCAGTAGCATTTCACCTCCGTACTTAAAGGTGCTACCTCTTTCCACTCCGGTCGCCTTCCTTCGGTTTTCCATTTCAATATTGGAGCCATAGCTGGATCTCCTAGCTGCTCTCTTTTCATTGCCTTGGTACACCAATCGTCAGGAGTTTGGAACTTAATTTGATTAACTTTCATTGCCTCCTTCCTCTCAGTCCTGCTACATGACTTGCGCTCCTCCATACAGAGTTTTCTTGAAAGATCTTCAGCGTTACAATGTATCCTTCTCTTCCGGTGCTCAACGCGGCAATCTCCTTCCTTTTTGACATTTGCCTCCTTTCTCTCAGTCCTGCTATATGACTTGCGCTCCTCAACACAGGGTCTTCTTGAAAGATCTTTAGCGTTACAACGTATCCTTCTCTTCCGGTGCTCAACGCGGCAATCTCCTTCCTTTTTGACATCCACTTGCTTGTTTGAAAGGTTCATCAATCGGCCTGGAACTACTCCTTCTTTTGCAGCTATTAGTGTTTTGCATTCCCGTCTAATGTGCCCTAGCTGTCCACAATTCCAGCATCTCACTCTGCTAGACCTTCTTCGTTGATTTTGTTCAGGCTTATCTTCCAAACTTTTGACACGCATGATCACTTCATCAAGCGCTGCTTTTAGAGGTTCTTCAGTAACTTCCATCTGACGTACTCTATCTGAGCCGTACGCTCTTTTTCCAGCTTCCATTTGCAGGGTCAATGCTAAGACTTCTGCAGGTAGCTTCTTTCCGCTTAGATAAAGCTGATTCCTCATTTGTACATCTCGAAGAGCATTGATAAATGTATCAGCTGCCAGCTCATCTTGATGTTCAGCGTTATAGTTCGGATATGACAGATTAACCAGTCTCACAATGTCAGCCTCTAATTCTTGCAAAGTTTCGCTGACTCCTTGTTTTCGTGTTCTGAGCTGCATGCGATGGAGAGCTTGCATATGACTTTCCCCATATCTTACTTCTAAGGCCTCCATTAGCTTGTTGTAATCACGCTCTGTCGCTGATAGTGTCTGCAAAATTTCAGCAGCAGGTCCCTTCAATGCCAATAAAAGCGCATTTGCTTTTTGCAGGTGATCGAACCCAGTTGTTGCTATCTCAAATTGCATCTTAAATATCTGGTACGATGTAGATCCATCAAATACGGGTGTTTTCACTCTAGCTGGAGCTGAAGTAGTTGATGGATTGATTATGTTACCAGACTTCACTTGTGCTATTTCTTGGCGGAATTCACTCGAAAGATTGCGTAATTTCTCTTCATCAACACCATCATCGGATCAATTGTTGGGGCATTCTGAACTGGAGCTTCTTCCGACTCTACTTCTATGACCTCTGTATTTTGGCCTGCTTCTTTTAAAACTTTACGCAGCCGGAATGCAAGTTCTGCCTTCGTTCCATGGATTGGAGCATTCCTTTTCTTCAACTCATCCTTCAGCTGGGTCTGGCTGAGATCACTAATATTTACTGTCTTGACCATTCTTTCAATAATCCCACTTCTGACACCACTGTAACGACTCTTCGTTGGTTCTTTTCGATTATTGAACAAACACGACAGTAAAAGACAGATCTTTAGTTAACAGAATCTCAAACTTTATTTGTCAACAAATTACAGCAGCTTCCGTTTTTCCTTACAATAAATTCCAGGGTCTCCAATTTATGTACCATAAACTTCACCGCTTTTCCGCAATTTGAATCAACAATATTCGGAATCGTAAAATCTGTATTTACTGTTCCACTAAGTTCAGATTCTTTCACTATTAGTACCCAGGCTCAAGTACCACCGATTATTCCTTATACTTGCGAATATTTAATAACACTTTTAATTGCAAAATTAAAACTGTCTATCTGATATTTTTGTTTGCTTATTTATATCGAAAAATAAATAAATCGAAACTTCTATAATCCACTAGAAATCAATACTACGTAGTCTGTACATCTTGAAGAGGCCACACCTGTTTTCATTCATACTTGCATTTGTATTAGCGAACTCAAATTTAATTTATGCAAAATGTATTAGGTAACTCCTTTTAATTCATTAATGTAAACATTTGTATAACAAATTTAATTTACATAAATTTATGCAATACAATTTGCAATACAAGTAAAAGATTGAAAAAGGAGTTAACTTTTAATTCATGAATGAGTAAATAAAATTAACCCATTCTGGACGAAGTTTATTACAATATTAATCGCTCCTCCAACAATACGATTTTCCATAATCATCTTGTTACACTTCCATCATAACATTATCGATTTCCTTTATTTTAAATCTGTTAGCGCAAACAAAATAAATTCTGAATAATTGTATTTTTACACAAAAACATTTTCGTTAATATGTACTGTCCTTGTAGTGTTTTTGTAATGTTCAGGAATCAAGAAACAAAAAACAAATAACTACCAAGCCTTAGACCAAGGTCTAAGGCTCGGTAGTTTTTTGTTTTTTATTTCTTGATTCCTGAACATTACAAAAACACTCCAAGGACAGTATACTATATAGACCTGATTTATGATACATCGGTTCAATATATCATAAACGAAAAACATACAGATTTTCGTTAATGTTCATTGATACGACCTGATAATAATTATTTGATATTACAATGGTATTAGCTATCGATCTATTTTCATTCTATGCTATTTCACTTTTCATCCCACTAGATTTTTTGTTACTATAGTAACAGGTCTTTAGTTTGTTATCATTCATAAGAGTGCATTAGAGGAAGCGAGATAGATATATATCTCTTATAGTGCCATCGCATAATATGAAAAAGATCAAAACTAATTTCAAGAATATATGGTTTGAGTCAATGTTTTTTACGACTTTATAATATATGTCGGCCATTTCATTTAAATCATGTTAAAGTTTATGTTTGATATTGAATAAGTCAAATTTATTTTAAAAATAAATAAGGAAAATATACAATAGTTGCAAGTATTATTCTATAAAATTAATTATTCAAATCAATTAAATGTTGATATGTTTTAAATTAAGAAAATTATATATGTAATTCTTTTAGTTTAATTTAATGCCATTTTAGTTTTGTAGAATATATTATTTGATAAAATATTGAATTGTTTAATATTATTAATTGTTGTATTATTGTTTTAATTAGTTCTTTAAGAAATAATATATATTTATATTTATTAATTTATTTACAGTCAATAAAAACTTAAAATTATAAAAATGTGTTTTATTTACAAAAATATCAATATTTATATAACAAGGTTGCTTTGTGGTTTAGGTTAACCAAGACAAACTAAAGACATGTCTGACCAGACAAACTAAAGACACGTCTTACCAGACAAACCCTAGACTTGTTACACAAGACGAGGTGGGACATTTTGTTCGAGCGGTCTTGGGTTTGTCTTGGTCTTGTTACTATAACGCGTTAATAGTAAGTTACTAGTAAATCTGGTATAACACTTTTACTGGGATATAATGTTAATAACTGAAACAATAACATAATGCGTTTGAGTTTCTCCTTTTTTTCTGGATGATTACCAATTAAAAATAAAACGAAATGCAAATCCTAAACTAGTTTACGTACAAAGAATTAAGAGAATTGAGGAAGTGAAATTGATTTTAAAAGTTGAATCAATTTTTGCACACCAATAAATTGTTACTAACACACTTGCGTTTTAGTAGAGGCGCCGTAAATATTTCTATTATTGCATTGAATTCCAAATTTAAACGTATTTTTGCCCCCAAAGTTAATATAAAAAAAGAGACGCCATTACATAGAAAAGAAAAACAACAAATAGAAAAACAACATAAAAAAAATTTTGACATCGTAGACCCGAAGCATTCTATTATTGTTTACATTGATTTTAGATTACATTTTTTTCTCGAAAATGTTTAAAAAACTTAACACTTATTAATCGAAAAGTAAATTATAATATTAATATTATTGCTTATGATAAGAAATACCATCCTGTATATGTTTTTGGTAATTTTTACACTTCATTATCACACACTTCATATTTATTGTTTTATTCAAAATTTTCACTTAAAATATTTAATTTTTCTATAAAATTATTTTTAAATTATAATAAAATCACTAGTATTTGTTATATTTATTATAAATTCGTCAAAATATCACCACGATAAATATTAAAAACAATTTTATTAAAACCAAATTATAACCAAGTTAAGCAATGTTTACAAATTTTGTTTTTGACAACTTAGACCCAAAGAATTAAAGATAAAAAAGAGAGGAGAAGAGAGAAAACGGCTTCAAATATTTTTGTGTATATATAAGCCGTGTTCGATTTGACTGAAACAACTGAAGCAACTGAAAAATTAAATGCAATTGTTGTTGTTTTTTCAGTTGTTTCAGTCAAATCGAACACACCTATATACAGTAGTTTCATTTCCTTAGTCTCTTAATTCTTTGTTTACGTATTACAATTTTAAAACAACATGATGCCGATTGTGATTGATCTTTAACTTTATAAACGGAAAATGAAATGACAACAGAGAAGAATATACGAATGCTTCAATAATCATCTCCCTTACACACCTTTGTTTAGATTATTTATAGAATACGTTTGCATATTTCTAGGTAGTTCGATTATGATTTGAAAATCATTAAATCGATAGTTGAATCTTTTTTGAAAAAAAATATATTTCAATTAAATTTAGTTGGTGTTTAATAATAAAAAAAAAAACATATATATATTTGATTGAAGTTTGTTGATTGGATTTTCCAATCAAAACCCAATTATCTTGATAATTTGTTTGAAGTTCGATTTTGATGTTAAAATCAGAAAAACTAATTAAAAAAATTCAATTTTGATGGATAATATTTTGAACTATAAGATTAAGTAGTTTCCTAATTTAAGTGAATACTATTTATTATCAGTTTTTATTTTGCATTCATTAAAGATTTATTAATGTTATCCATTTGTTTTCTTATCTAAGAGATTAAGAAAAGTTATTTTTGTGAAAATGTGACTTTTAAAATAAAGTACAAGGAAAAATAAAACAAAAAAAAATTAATGTCACAAAATAAACTGTCAGTCACATGAAGATATTATGCAGAATTGTTTATATTACATAAATTGTTGGTTAAAGTTTATATTACAAAAAGAAAAAAGGAATTAAAGAATAAAACAAATATATTAAAGCAGAAGAAAAAATAGATTATTCAAAAGTTTATGTTACTGTTAAACCTACTGTTTTTCTAAACATCTTATACGCAGTCTATTGGGATGCATTTTATTTCGATACGATATTTTTGGATCTTTGAATATTGAACGACGAAACAAATTATTAAGTTAAGTTTTTTTATTGTTACTGTTTTTCATATTATTCTATATTTTGATACATACATATTTACATAATTATTTATGGATTATTTTTGTTTGATAATATGAATCACTAAATTTGAGTATTACATATTAGAGATTTTTCCGCGGTAGAGTCCGCGCATGGTTCCGTCCGTACATTCCTGTAGCATTTTATTTCAAGAATTTAAATAAACCCTTGGATAAATAGATACATTAGGCATCTATTTTTAATTTGAAAAGCCCAGACTTTAAACAAAAAAGCTACAAAACATTATTTCAGAGTTTGATTTATTAATAAAAAAGCTAGTTTGCGAGTTGCGAGTTTGCGAGTTGGATTTATTGATATATGTAATTGATTTTGAATTGTGAAACAAATAACTTCAAAAAACAGAACAACCAAACAAAAAACTCAAAAAAACACACCCATCTCATTTTTTCCCTTTACTCTCAAAAAATCATCAAAATTAAAATAAAAATATTTTTTCGCCACAACTACTGCTCAAGACCTTTCCAACGGTATACATATTGCCACACTTTTGTTGGGGCAAATATTTTGAAATTGTACCACAAAAATAGTGCTTGTGTATTTATATATAGATATAGATTGATTTTGAATTGTGAAACAAATAACTTGAAAAAAAAAAAACAAAACAACCGAACGAAAAACTCAAAAAACCCACCTATTACATTTTTTCCCATTTTATCTCAAAAAATTGTCAAAATTAATTAAAAATCGCACATTTACTACTCAAGACCTTTCCAACGATATAGGGGAGAACTGCCTTAAAGTAGACATGGTCATAAAGTAGACATAATGAATTTTTCGAATTGAATGCGCTCTAAAAATTTGGCAAAATATTCTTAGAATTGCAAAACTAATTTTATATTATGGAGAAAAATATTTTGACAAACCACCCGAGCAGAAATTTGTTAGGGCTCAAGTAAGGCCCTGATCAGGTTTGCCCTAACCCAGATCAGGCATTGGTAGGGCTGCCTGATTGGGCCCTGATCATGAGTGTAACGCTTTTGCCCTATCAGGTCCTGATTGGGATTACCGGATCAGACCCTGATTGGGATAATCGGATCAGGCCCAGATTGGGATATCCTGACCAGACCCTGATATATATTTATATATTATATACATAAATTAATCAAATTAAAATAAAAACATTACAATGGAAAAAATTAAAACATACATACCACCTTAATGACTATTATTATAGTCGTTCAGCTGAGAAGCTACAACTAAAACATACATGAAACGATTTTAGCTATATGTTTCTAAAATGGATAATACTCTAGTGAATTTTAACCCATTTAAATTTCAGCGAGGGGTCAAATACGAAAAACCTGATCAGGGCCGGATATATTCAAATAAGGTTAACCCTAAAAGGGTATTCTAAATCAGGCCCGGAACAGGCCCACATCAGATTGCCCTAATAGGGATTGCCCTTGTAGGACTGACCAGGCCCTGATCACGCCCTGACTGTATTCAGGTTTTACCTAACTAATTTCTGCTCGGGCACATATGCGTTTAAGAGTTACTAATGTAAACACGTTTTTATCATTTTTTTTGTGCCGTTTAATTTTTTGAAAACAAAGTAATTATTTTTTAAAGAAACCGTTATACAAAGCGGTTCCATTATTTTTGTGTTTAGAAACATATATACTGTTCAGTTAAGAAATATGTTTTGATCGATTTGAGATATATTTATTATAATTTTAAGTTTTATGTAAAATCGTCAGGTTGGCATTGGCTCTATTTTAGACAGAAAAAACAACATAAAGTAGACAGTTGTCTACTTTATGGCTATATACATCATGTTTTGTGTTAAACAATTAAGAACGTCATTCAGCATGGGCAAACCATATGATAAGCCACACAAACGAGTTCAAGTTCCTGAAGCGATAATGAAAATGGCTATTGCAGATATTTTAAGTAAAAAAAGATCCGATCTGCAGCACAACATCACAATGTCAATAGATCAACGCTGTTTAAACGAATCAAAATCATAAAACTGACTGGTTGCTCTTTACCCTCCAATAATGCTAATGATTCCGGAATTTCGGATGACGAAAATTCGATACCATCAGGCTTGCAGCAAACCGACCGAAAGAAATATCGTCATCGTCAGGTATTTAACGATTTGGAGGAAAATGAGCTAGACAAATATTTGATCAGATCTTCTGAAATTAGCTATGGGTTAACTTACAAGTAGTCAAGAAAACTGGCATATGAATATATTGTTCATTTAAACAAACCATACCCTTCCAACTGGAGTAACGAAAAGATGCCTAGTGCAGACTGGATGAGACTGTATATGCATCGTCATCCAAATTTATCACTTCGTAAGCCTGAGAATACTAGTATGGCGCGAGCTCTAGCTTTTAATAAAACCAATGTGACTGAGTTTTTTGAAAATTATTTGAAGGTTGTGAAGAAGCATGAATTTCCACCTCATCGTATTTATAATCTTGATGAAAGTGGTATTTCAACAGTAATGCAAGCACCAAAGGTATTAAAAATTAAACATATAGATATAATTTTAAGTATATGTCATAGGTTTCTTTTCTAGGTCATAGCACCAACTGGAAAAAGGCAAATCGGTCAAGTCGTATCAGCAGAAAGAGGTGAGTTTGTCACATTTTGTGGTATAATTAATGCTGCTGGAAACGACATTCCACCAGTGTTTATATTTTCATATTTTCACGAGTACGATACAAGGATGCTTTCATAAGCGATGGAATTATAGGGAGTAAGGGTTTGGCCTCACAATCAGGTTGGATGACTGAAGAACTCTTCTTCGAAGTTCTAAAGTTCTAAAGCACATCAGAATACATACTTTATGCACAACCAGAAATCCAATATTACTTTTGATTGATAATCATGTCAGTCATATATCAGTTAAAGGGATATCTTATGCGAAGGAAAACGGAATAGTTTTATTGTCATTTCCACCACACTGCACCCATCGTTTACAACCCTTAGATGTAGGTGTGTATGGTCCCTTTAAGGCTGGATTGAAAGTTGGATTTAACAGTTACATGGCCATGTACCCTGGAAGCCGAATAACTATACACGACATACCGAAAATCGCCAAAGCTGCTTATGAGTGTACCTTTACGAAGAAAAACATACTATCAGCATATAAAAACACAGGTATTTGGCCAATAAATCCTCTTATTTTTGGAGAAGACTGCTTTAGTTCAACATATGTTATGGATCAACAAAATCCAGCTGAATTGCCATCAACATCAACCGCCGAATCATCTGCAAACAGGATTGAATCACAAACATCTGAACCACAATCTGTACTACAGAACGTCAACAACCTGTTCACAATATGACAGTCTTCAGATGCAGTTAAATTCACGATCAACAGCTTCCCCCGATGTAGTGCGACCGTATCCAAAGTGCACACTCGAAAAAAAAGCAAAATCTTCAAGAGAGCGTGGACGATCAAGAATTTATACGGATAGACCCGAGAAAAAACGAATTGAAGAGCTAAAAGCACCGAAGCGAATCAAAAAGAGACTGTTTTTTACGAAAAAGGCAGTTTCCAAAGTAGTTCCTGATAAAAAGAAACCATCATCATCATCATCCGAAAGTTTATCTTTAGAACTACAGTCTGAATCTGAGTTTTCGGATTTGGAAACCGATCATTCCATAAAAAATAATTCTATTCAGCTTCTAACCGATTCAGATACAATCAGCATTGGACAGTTCGTGTTGGTTAAGTTTATTCAGAAGCGTGAGGACTTTTTTTATGTTGGCCAAATAATCAAAGTTTATGATAAAAATGATTTTGATATAAAATTTTTGCGAAAAAACTCGCAAAAATTTACTTTCCCTGTTATTGATGATATATCAATGATAAACAGACATGAAATAGTAGGAGTTTTACCTATACCATCTGAATTACCTGGCACCAAACGAACACGGAATTATTTTCAATTTGATATTAATTTTGACATTTACAATATGCAATAAATTTTTGATAACTACCTTTAGTTTTCCATGAACATTCAACTTTTAGTAGGTACAGTTGAAATGACGTACGAATATATTATTTTTTTTGAATTAATTAATTTTTGTTTTAAGTATTGTAATTGGTAAATGTAAAATATTGAATGGTAATAAAGTTTTATGCATATATATCTGCAAATAATATACTTTTATACGTTTTTTATGCTATTTTTTATTATGTCTACTTTATGCCAACTTAAAAAACCCACATGTCTCCTTTAAGGCAATTTCTGGCATAAAGGAGACAAAAAAAAATAATATTTTCAAACGGAAATTATAAATGGACATCTTTTGATTATTCATTTACATAAATTATCTGCGAATGTAAAAAGATGAAACTTTATTGCCATTTTGAGAAATCTATAAAATTTTTAACTAGAAAAAAAGTTAGGTCAGAAAAAGTAAAAATCGTCTACTTTATGTCAGTTCTCCCCCATATTGCCACTCTTTTGTTAGGACAAATAATTTTAAATTGTACCACTAAAAATATGGAGGGGCTGAAATCTCACAGCTCTGAGATATCAAGACTTCGGTTTTGGTTAGGATGTTGATATAGTTTTCGGCATAAAACTTTTATGAGGACATTGTTTTTATTTTTGGGCAACGATGTATATCAAACATAACTCTTTGTTAAAGTACAAGTATATTTATATCTCTGTTTAGAAATTTATTACAAAACTAACACGAAAAATCAATACGTTGCTGGAAAATCATAACAGATCATAAATTAACATAATTTAGTGAAAAGATGATACACTCAGTAAACTACTCAAAAACCTCTCCATTTCGCGTTTCGAGAAAATATCACAAAATCACAAATTCATATTTCTTTCAAAATTCCAAAAATATTGTAAAAATTAAAAAAAATCAAACTTTTTTCAAAATTCCAAAAATTATTACAAAATCAAAGATTTTCTTTTCCAAAAATTGGCTAAATAATAAATGAAATCATTTTTTTGACACACTTGACATTATTTCAGCATCAGCTTCCAATCATCCCGTTCCATGACCAGTTGACCCCAGTTTCGACATTCTATATCACGAAGGTCAGTAGAGCTCCCGGGAGTTGAGCATGGGGAACCAAAACCTGTTTTTATAATTGCCATGAAAGGCTACGACCTTATATAGTAGACTAGGTTAATATTTGACCTAGTTTTAGTTTCCTGTATTGGAATTAGAATGTAGGTTATTGGTTTATTGTGGTTTGTTGTTGTTGTGTGTGTCCCAAGCCGGTTGCTAAAGGCCTTGGAAGGTCGTCAGGTAAACTAGGTTAGTATTTGACCTAGTTCTGGTTGTCTGTATTGGTAATTTCTCGATTTAAAGTGTAGGTTAGTGGTTAATTGTTGTTTGTTGTTATTGTGGGTTTATTGTTGTTGCTAAAGGCCTAGGAAGCATGTCAGATAGACTAGGTTAGTTCAAATGTGAGTTCAAATTTAAAATTAAAACAATAAAATAATGGTACAAATGACAGATAAAACAATTTGTCACGTGTTTTTATTCATTTTTCTTTTTACATTTTTGTTTAAAACTAAAATAAAACTATTACATGATTTTATGTACATTAATTTTATTGGGTTAACCAACCCTTATTAATTTATTAAAAACTTTTTCTCTATGAGGTTTTTTTAGAACTGCAGAGATAATAGGTTCAATATTTTTTATTCGTCTATGAAATCTATCTCGATCTCGTGCATATTCTTCATATTTTCCCTGTCGAGCTACTCTATATGCATAATCCCACACATACATAACGTAAAGATCTAATTTATTGTTAAAGGTAACTTTTTTTGTTTTTAACATTATAGTACTTTTTCCTTCCGAAGATGCATATAAATGTTAAGACAGTTTTTTACAGCACATCTAAAATGATTATTTGAAAGATGTATCGGACACATTGATTTAAAATTTTCAATCTTTAATAACGACGGTATGGCAAGATTTTCTATTTTAAAACTCTCAATATACTTTTCAAGGAAAAATTTTTTTTGTTCGCCTTTTACATAAATTTTTTCAGCTTGTTCTAAATAGTATTTAATAATTGATTTTATATCCACATAGTCAATGCATCCGCCATTCCAATTAAGTCCATTTATTTTATTGCCGCAATATCGGTTGCTATATTGTGCTGCTTGACCTAGTTCTTCTTCGTGGTAAGGTGGTTTGAAATGATAAACGATAGGAATCAAACTTCCTTTTTCAAGTAGAGCGAGTTCTTTGACAAAATATTGTTTATCGTTTCCTCTTAGAAATTGGAGATCAACTATGAAAACACGTTTGGCCATTGTGAGACTATATAAGAGACTGTCTGTCCAATTTTCCAAGATTAATTTTATACTCGACCTCTGTTTTGTATACATATAGATTTGTATAGTTAGATAGATACTCTTCGGCAAACCATGTTTTTTCATCCGTTTACTATGATGGTTGCCGGGCCGTCTTGTTGTGGGAAATCGACTTTTATTTTTAATTTAATAAAACAAAAAAACAAATATATTCAACCTCCAATTGAGAAGATTATTTGGTGTAACCCCGATAAAGAAGCCGCCCCGAAAAATATCAAAGGACTTGAACATTATAATACTATTCCAGATTTTTGTGATAATCAAGATCCACTGTTAATTATAGTAGATGATATGATGTTAAATTCTCACGACAAGATTGTGTGCGAATTATTTACTAGAGGTTCGCACCATAGAAATTTATCTGTAATATTTGTAACTCAAAACGTTTTTCACCAGGGAAAATTTTCAAGAGATATTTCATTAAATTGTAAATATTTAGTGCTTTTCAAAAACCCTAGAGATAAATCCCAAATACTGCCTTTAGCTCGTCAAATATACCCAAAACAGGTCAACGAATTTGAGAAAGTATATAATGAAGTAACTACCTTACCATATGGTTACATTTTAATAGACCTTACTCAAGATATTAATGATATATTTAGATTAAGAAGTGACATATTTGGAAAAAATTTTTGTTTTTGTACAAAAGAGCAATTGGAGCAATTTGGTGAGGAATATGAAACGATTACAAACCAACCGTCATATATTGCACCTGTTAAAAAATTCTAAGAGAAAATTTCAAAAAGTTATAATAAAACAATGTGAGCCGAATGTAATTAAAACGATCTGTGAAATTGCGTTAAATATTTTAAAAGGTAACTGTCATTTAAATAAAAGAGCAAGCAATCAACTAAAAAAGTATAAAAAGGACTTGAGATCACTCATTTGCCGTAAGAAGTCGCTCACTAGTAAAAGAAAAATTATAATTCAACGTGGTGGATTTTTACCTGCTCTTCTCGGTGCAGTTTTATCAGGGGTGATTGGTCATTTTATAAAATGAATAATACAACATTTAACAAAATGATAATATTAAAACCTGAAATATATGAAAAACTAAAGCAAAATTCAGACGTTGAACTCAACCAGTTGGATAAAAAGATGAAAAACATTTTATTAAACAAAAATTTGTCCGATATTCAGAAGTGGTATTTGTATCGTCAGAACCTATTTAAAATTAGAAACAAAAAAAGATTGTTATCTAAAATTGAAGAGAAAAAAATTAAAATCATGGAACCTAAAAGTACCCAAACACGTTTCCGTACAAAACCCATATTTAGAGCGACAGACACTCAAACAGATGTTGTCGGTAAAAGAAATTTTGAAATGCAGTTTCCTGAAGAAGAAATATATGAGAATGAAGATGATGAAGTATTTGATAAACGCGTCCAGGAAAATATTTTTAAAGAAACAACACAGTCTGACAGTGAACTTGATGAAGACGTTCAAGACAAAATTTTCGCAAAAGCACTATCTGCCACATCAATTGGTGAGCGTTTAAGAAAACGAAAATTAACTCCAAATCAAAATTATCAAACATTTGAAACCGAGTCTGGAGACGTTATAACGGTTCCTCTTGACAGTCCACCCGAAAAGAAAGAAAAGCATATAAATAGCGAGAAATTTACAACACCTACAAAACGAATTTTACGACCAGCTAAAGCGGGTGACAGTCAAACAAAAATTAATTTTCCAAAACGTAAGAAAACATGGGCGATATACACCTAAAAGATGAATTTTATGTTACTTTACTCAGTGATAACTCAATGAATTACTATCCTGATAATACTTTATCAGCTTTTACAAATAATTTACATAAACCAATCAACGGTACAAACTGGAAAGTTGGTCTGTCGGAGATTTACTTAAACGATTTTCAACCAAATAAATACGGAAAAAACTGGCACATTGGTACAAAAGTTTTTATAGGAGGTAATTCCGAACACTTGGTTGGAATTGGGACGACGTACATTCCACATAACACGGATGAATATTTGTGTGATTGGAAATCTTTTTTGTTACCAACTCTTATTCAGAATATACACCCGTTTGATGGCTACTCAAGAAAAGAGGTTGAGCGTGAACTAATTTGGGGGATATATGATTTTATATCTTTGGATTCCAATTACGTGGCTGCACCTTCATCAACATCATTAGAAAAACAACTACCTGAAACAAATGAATTTATTAAAATATGTATAAATCAACCACCACTTGAGCTAAAATTAAAGGCAGATCATAGCTACTCACTCGAAGAGTTACTGAAATCATGTTTTGATCAGATAACTGTAAAAATTAAAGATTTTAAAAAGCATAAGTCAAGACTCTTAGATTTATTTAAAACATTTCTGCAATATTTACCTATGACACCCGTAATTAAACCAGAAATGCTTTTTGTCTATACCGATATTATTGAACCAAATATGGTGGGTGATAGCACGGTGAGATGTTTAAGAACGATAAACACAAAAAATGCATTTGAAGCAGTGTTTAAATTCATTTTTCAAATCTTTCCTCTTCCGTTCTTCGCATTGGAAATTTAAAAATAAAACATAAATATCATGCTTAGGGAAGGATTGAAAAAAAATTATTATATGTTTCCTTTCTTCTGAATCTTTGCTTTTATTTTGGTTAAAAGTTTCTTTTTTTTTTGTTTTAAAATATTTTCTATGCATTAGAAATTAAAGAACCAAATCATAAAATTTATTTGTTTATTCTTCACAAAAGAAGATCAAGAAATTTTTTATAATATTGCTCTTTCCATGATTTTTCATTATTGTATGTAGGCAAATCTATACGCATTGTTTTGTAGGTATGTAAATTGATTATAATTATAAAATAGGTAAAATGAGTAGGTATATATTGATTTACTTCTGGAAGACTGTTAGGAAATTAATATGTTTATTTTTGAATGTTTTTGAAAAGAGGAAATAATAAAACTATGTTTAAACTTAAATATTTTATTTTTGCCGTTCGATAAGTTTGTAATTTTATTACGAAAACTTAAAACAAAGTTACTGTACATACTACATTTTGATATAAATTTTATTTCATTTAATAAACTTAACAAATAATAAAAATGGTATTATAACTAGTCAATACAAAATACTCTAGAATAATATGACTAATATTCGTCTTGATATGTAAAATTGGCATTACATCTTACAAGAATTATTTCATTTATAGATTCTGCTGACAATTTATTCCTTTGGTCAGACAACAGAAGTTTTAATGATGAAAAACAACGTTCTACGCTGCATTGTGTAGCCGGAACTGCATGAACTATTTTGGCTAAAGTGCTTAAATGTGGTAATTCATTTTTTTTGACCAACCAGTAATTCAAAACATTAATATTTATATCCAAAGGTTGTGGATTGTAATTATTAATTTCTGTGTAAGCTGCGTCAATGTTAGTGTTGTTAACATTCCCATCTGATTGAATTTTTTTTAAAATGTAAGCATTCATTAACATATTTATATCAACAGCTGTTGAAGATGTGGTAGGTATAGATGATAAGTTTGATGAGATATTGCTAAGTTGTTCACTTTGTCCATTGATGAGATTACGTTGATGTTCAATGAGTTTTTTCAGATGCGCTATACTTTTTTCTTTATTCGACGTTGACATTATACAATTGAATCTCGGATCGAGAAACATTGCAGCTAAAATTACATTATTTTGAAGTAAATTGCTTTCGCGGGCTTGAATTTTTTCTAAAAGAAAGGTTGCCATAGGATTTAATATTTGCTCTACTGAAATTTTTAACTCGAGCCAATGCTTAAAAAAGTCGCCCATGCACAGTTGTTCGGACTGTAATTGCATTGTTATATTTCTAATAGGCTTAAATACTTCAATAAATTCTGTTGCAAAGCTCCATAAATTGTCTTCAATATTTAATTGTTTATAAGTATTTTTAAAAGTTCTACAATATTCTCTAAAGTCCAGCAGTCTTTCAATCATATTATAAGTAGAATTCCATCTGGTTATGTTGTTAATCACCGGCTGGGGTAATTGTTTTTCAATTAAAATATTTCTATGTGTTGGAGTTCTTAGATATATTGCCAATTTTTTGAAAACATCAATATTGCTTTTAACATCAGGTCGTTCTTTCAAAAAGTCATTCACAACTAGTTGAACGGTGTGTGCTGCACATTTAATTGTATTTACTAGAAACATAGATTTATTTTGTTGTTCCTGAATGATTGTCTCAACCGCTCCATTTATATTCTGAATATTAGATTCATCATACAGTTCATCACTTTCGCTATCTGGTAAAAAATTCAATGCATCGTTAATAAGATTTGATGCTTTTACCATGTTTCTACCATTGTCGCAGGTAATCGAATAAATTTGATCAAGTTTTAAATCGTATGATGTTAATGCATCCTTTATAATATTTTTTATGTATTCGGATGTGTGTCGTTCTTTTAATTCAATCATAGAAATGGTTTTTATAATGATTTTATTTTCTATTACATATTGAATATTTATTCCGAGGAGTGATTTGTTTAATCTTGTTGCTTCATCAATTTTTAATGAAAACATTTTATTTTGTAGATCATTTTTTATTGATGTTTTTGTTTGCATTGAAGCTAAAGAAATTGCATTTTTCACTGACTCAGAATTGATAGTTATATTTAAACCTGAGCATATAGGTCCGATTATTTGACGAAAGTCACGAGAATTGAATAAGGAATAAGCACAACCATTTGCAATCATCCCTACACATGCCTGCATTAGTTCTTGCTTATTAATTTTAACTTTTATAGTTTCTTTTTCCATACTTTGTTTTTTATTAGATTCCAAGACTTTAAGCTGATATTCGGTAAACATTTCTTTATGCTTAGATTTTAAGTGACGACGTAAATTAGCCACCTGATTATTAGATATTTTCACGCCGCAATTATTCACTAGGCATATTTGTTGTTTTGTTTCCGTGTTATTATTAAAATATTGACGAATGATGTCGTTTGTTTTCTTACCCATGACTACTTATATGTTTGTAAATGATGTGACCGTTATTGTTTTAATTTTAATATTACTTATCTGAGCCGCTTAAACTGTGATTTTATTATGAATTTAAGTTAGTTTATGTTGAACTTAAACGGGAAAATTAATCAATATACAAGTTCTTTTGAAGGGAAGAAATCTTGACTGTTTAACTCACTGCACATAATATTTGTATATCTAAGATTAAAAATTAATGTATTTATATCGATTTATTGTTTTCGACGTATTAACCATCCGGATCTTACAAAAACTAAAGATGATACAGAAAATTAACCTATTTAGATCTCATTTGAGTATGTATGCAAAATTTTTTTATTTGAAATATATTTCAGTATTAATTTTTATCCAATTACAAAGGACATGAAGTGTGAAAAAGGCACTACAAACAAACTAATTTTATGATTTTGACAAATACAAAAATATTTATATATAAATAAAAATAAGTAAGTGGAACCAAATAGAATTAGAAAACAAACAATTAATTATATGTACTGGTGATTTGTAATTATTTGAAACAAAAAGGACATTTTTTTATCTGCAGTACGTGATCTTTTGTTGATGTCGTTTAGCTAGAGAATCCAGATTTGGATTTGATAATGGAGATAATTTAGTACCCATTATGCATAATACAATACATATACATAAATTCAACATATATTAAAAAATTAAATTGCTCTACACTTGTACCAATTTGATCATTAAAGTCTCCTTTATGTTTTATATCGAACCACGGGATGTAGTTCATGATTTCTTCTAGTTTAGGGAAGAACAGATCTTCAATATCTTCTGACTTGTCTCAGAAGCTGCAAAAATAACAATCGTAAACCTTAATTTTTCAATTTAAACTTGCAACATGCATTTCCGCATCATATTAAACAAATTAACTCAATTGGGAGATCTTCTGTTCCTTAAAAATAATAATAATTCTTAATATCTTACATAAACCTGTGTAAGTCGCGTACACTAATGCCTTTATCTTAATACTGATATATGCAGTGGAATCCAATATGCCGATATAATCCAGTGTACAGAAATCATAAAAACCAGGTTTTGCGTAGAAAGGAGCGCAAGTCCACGCATCTCTTTGTTTCGTGAATGGACCCCGATCTGATGATTTGTTATATCTTAAGGTTTTTAAAGCAATCTGTTTACACGTTTAAAACAACAAACAACGATTACCACAACAAATGCAATTTGTATATAACTGCAACTTTGTTTAACACACTCTTCATTATCTGCAAACGGTCTAAATTATTTAAATTTTAATCTAAATTACAGTAAGTAAACAATTTTTCGCTATTAACCGGAGAAATCACCATCAATCAATCCTTCTAATCGAAGGTAATTTTTCTCTTCCTAGCTAAGTAATGGTAATGAGCGTTAAATAATAATAATTAACTATGTACTTTGATTTCATTTGACTGAATTTTCAGAATACTTGAAATTTTGAAATACATATTTAACAAAATACTAAAAAAAAATTTAATCAAACTAAATATAATGTATTAAAAAAATACTTCGGTTGAGAAAGACATTACCTCGAACGATATATTACTCATCGCTACACCCTCGATCGATAATCGATTTCAGCGACCATAAAAAAATGTTTGCATAAAAAAGGAAATCAACAAGTTGTCCAGAAAATCAACTTCAAACTCATCATCAACTTTCACTTCTCATCCATTTAAACCACTCCACACTAAATATTTATCTTACTTTTATCATACAATTTATGTATGAAATAACACAAATTTATTGGACAAACATTCAAGGTGTACTTAATTTTACACATATATCTATAAAGTATAAACACGCCAATTCTTAGAGAACTTATATACATAATTAGTGTATTCGATTTGACTGAAATAACTGAATAAACTGAAAAAACAATAACAATTGCAATACAATTTTTCACTTGTTCAGTTGCTTCAGTCAAATCAAACGCGACTAATATAGTAGAAGAGAAAAACAACAAACTAGCAAATTTTTATATCCAAAGGAAAGATTCAAAATTTCTAAAGTGAATCTTTCTTTTCGAATAAACAAATTAATTTTTATTTTTCAATCGTTCCAAATGAAGGAAGAAATTTTTTTTTTATATCGTTCCCTTCTTTTAAACAAAATAAGAAAAAATAATATAAAAATTAAAACACAGAAAACAAAAAAAATTATTTCATATTTCGTTGCAAAAGAAAAGAAAACAAAATGATCTAGAAAAATAAAATTAAAGTAAACGTAAACCAAAAAATGAAAGAATATCGGATAAATAAAATTTAAATTTGAACACTGTTTGTAACACATGTACAAAAAATATTCAGTTTTGTTTTAAATTAAAATAAACGAGAAATATATAAGTCGCACATATGCCTACAAAATATCTCATTCTTCGAAATAGCATTTTGTGCACGCGAAAAAAATATGTCACATATCAAAACAAGCACACAATAGTAGATTGTATTACTAGTGCGAATGCGTTTGCCAAACAAGAATGTAACTCGTGTTTGGAAAAAAAACTTTAAAACAAAAATAGAACCGACGTCAGAAAAAACAAAAGAGGCACAAAAAAGTGAAAAATAATTCAATTGTGGCTTTTAGAAACAAAAATACGTTACATTTTGATTAATTTAATTATACCTTGCTATAGACAATAAAATTACGCTATTAAACAAAGTTACTACATTAAAATCGTTACTTTTTATTATAATTATTATAGTTATTATAGTTGTTATAATAGTAATTATATTTTAAAAGTTATTTGTTGTACAAAACTGTTGGAAATCGGTGCCAAGTCTGAGATATATTAGTCGGTTTTTCGTCAATGTGGCACCCACTTCGAACAGTTTTGTACTACTAATAACTTTTAAAATATAATTACTATTATAACAACTATAATAACTATAATAATTATAATAAAAAGTAACTATTTCAATATATTAACTTTGTTTAATAGCGTAATTTTATTGTCTATAGCAAGGTATAATTAAATTAATCAAAATGTAACGTATTTTTGTCTCTAAAAGCCACAATTGAATTATTTTTCACTTTTTTGTGCTTCTTTTGTTTTTCTGAAGTCGGTTCCATTTTTTTTTAAGTTTTTTTATTTTTTTATTTTTAGTGTAGTCATAAAGCAAATGTCGGCTAGAAAGCGTTTTTAAAGTAATAACTTTAAATAAGGGAAAAACTTTCATCAGTGACAATCTATTAATTATGGTTTTGTGATTTTTTGCACAAACAGCATACATATTTCCCATCATAGAAAATTATTTACGATAGCCTTGACAAGTATCGCAATATAATACTGCCCAAAACATCCAAACAGATTATGTTTTGACGAAATCAGCGAAAATGCATAAAAAATATGGTTTTTCTAATTTTCTGAATAACGGTATTTTCCAAATCATAGAAAACATTATGGGACCTTCTTGAAATAAACCCAAATAGAATACAATTTAAATCATCCAAATCGAACGGGCCGTTTTTGAGAAATCGGTGAACATACATAAAAAAAAACCACAATGAAACACAGAACCTCCTTCTTTTTTTAAGTCGGTTAAGAATATGAAACTACCTCGGCATTTACCCTAAGAGATTACAATTTAAATCATCCAAATCGGATTAACCGTTTTCGAGAAATCGATGAACATACATAAAAATACATAGGAAATAAATGTTTTTTCCAATTTTCGGAAACACGGTATTTTTCACATCATAGAAAAATTAGGGGATCCTCTCGGAATGAATCCAAATAGAATATAATTTAAATCATCCAAATTGAACTAGCCGTTTTTGAGAAATCGGTGTACATACATAAAAAAAACTACAGTGAAACACAGAACCTCCTTCTTTTTGAAGTCGGTTAAAAACGCGTTCGCACTAGTAATACACACTAGTTTTCGTACCAAATGCACAAAATTTATAAATATTTAAATAATTAAAGTGCGCGATATTCGTTGTAATAGTTGTATTCAAATTATAGGTCGATATAGTAGTTCTCTGGTAAATTGTACTAAACTGTTAACATTAAATTTGATTTCATAAAATCAACCAATTTTCCAATTTTGATTTCATTTTGTTATATCGATCACAAATTCTCGATTTAGTCAAACGAATTGTTTAAATAAATAATATTATATCATAAATAAATTTTAAAAATATAAACATAGCAATCTGGCTACACACAATGTCGAAATTTTAAAAAACATAGTAATCCACGTCCAGCTTTGTAAATATTATGACAGCTGGTTTTTGAAAATCCCAAAATAATTGTTTTTACTTGCAAGTCAGATTATTTTGGGTTGTGTTTAAGTTGTTTTTAACGGCAATTTTTCATCAATTTTTAATGAAAACATTTTATTTTGTAGATCATTTTTTATTGATGTTTTTGTTTGCATTGAAGCTAAAGAAATTGCATTTTTCACTGACTCAGAATTGATAGTTATATTTAAACCTGAGCATATAGGTCCGATTATTTGACGAAAGTCACGAGAATTGAATAAGGAATAAGCACAACCATTTGCAATCATCCCTACACATGCCTGCATTAGTTCTTGCTTATTAATTTTAACTTTTATAGTTTCTTTTTCCATACTTTGTTTTTTATTAGATTCCAAGACTTTAAGCTGATATTCGGTAAACATTTCTTTATGCTTAGATTTTAAGTGACGACGTAAATTAGCCACCTGATTATTAGATATTTTCACGCCGCAATTATTCACTAGGCATATTTGTTGTTTTGTTTCCGTGTTATTATTAAAATATTGACGAATGATGTCGTTTGTTTTCTTACCCATGACTACTTATATGTTTGTAAATGATGTGACCGTTATTGTTTTAATTTTAATATTACTTATCTGAGCCGCTTAAACTGTGATTTTATTATGAATTTAAGTTAGTTTATGTTGAACTTAAACGGGAAAATTAATCAATATACAAGTTCTTTTGAAGGGAAGAAATCTTGACTGTTTAACTCACTGCACATAATATTTGTATATCTAAGATTAAAAATTAATGTATTTATATCGATTTATTGTTTTCGACGTATTAACCATCCGGATCTTACAAAAACTAAAGATGATACAGAAAATTAACCTATTTAGATCTCATTTGAGTATGTATGCAAAATTTTTTTATTTGAAATATATTTCAGTATTAATTTTTATCCAATTACAAAGGACATGAAGTGTGAAAAAGGCACTACAAACAAACTAATTTTATGATTTTGACAAATACAAAAATATTTATATATAAATAAAAATAAGTAAGTGGAACCAAATAGAATTAGAAAACAAACAATTAATTATATGTACTGGTGATTTGTAATTATTTGAAACAAAAAGGACATTTTTTTATCTGCAGTACGTGATCTTTTGTTGATGTCGTTTAGCTAGAGAATCCAGATTTGGATTTGATAATGGAGATAATTTAGTACCCATTATGCATAATACAATACATATACATAAATTCAACATATATTAAAAAATTAAATTGCTCTACACTTGTACCAATTTGATCATTAAAGTCTCCTTTATGTTTTATATCGAACCACGGGATGTAGTTCATGATTTCTTCTAGTTTAGGGAAGAACAGATCTTCAATATCTTCTGACTTGTCTCAGAAGCTGCAAAAATAACAATCGTAAACCTTAATTTTTCAATTTAAACTTGCAACATGCATTTCCGCATCATATTAAACAAATTAACTCAATTGGGAGATCTTCTGTTCCTTAAAAATAATAATAATTCTTAATATCTTACATAAACCTGTGTAAGTCGCGTACACTAATGCCTTTATCTTAATACTGATATATGCAGTGGAATCCAATATGCCGATATAATCCAGTGTACAGAAATCATAAAAACCAGGTTTTGCGTAGAAAGGAGCGCAAGTCCACGCATCTCTTTGTTTCGTGAATGGACCCCGATCTGATGATTTGTTATATCTTAAGGTTTTTAAAGCAATCTGTTTACACGTTTAAAACAACAAACAACGATTACCACAACAAATGCAATTTGTATATAACTGCAACTTTGTTTAACACACTCTTCATTATCTGCAAACGGTCTAAATTATTTAAATTTTAATCTAAATTACAGTAAGTAAACAATTTTTCGCTATTAACCGGAGAAATCACCATCAATCAATCCTTCTAATCGAAGGTAATTTTTCTCTTCCTAGCTAAGTAATGGTAATGAGCGTTAAATAATAATAATTAACTATGTACTTTGATTTCATTTGACTGAATTTTCAGAATACTTGAAATTTTGAAATACATATTTAACAAAATACTAAAAAAAAATTTAATCAAACTAAATATAATGTATTAAAAAAATACTTCGGTTGAGAAAGACATTACCTCGAACGATATATTACTCATCGCTACACCCTCGATCGATAATCGATTTCAGCGACCATAAAAAAATGTTTGCATAAAAAAGGAAATCAACAAGTTGTCCAGAAAATCAACTTCAAACTCATCATCAACTTTCACTTCTCATCCATTTAAACCACTCCACACTAAATATTTATCTTACTTTTATCATACAATTTATGTATGAAATAACACAAATTTATTGGACAAACATTCAAGGTGTACTTAATTTTACACATATATCTATAAAGTATAAACACGCCAATTCTTAGAGAACTTATATACATAATTAGTGTATTCGATTTGACTGAAATAACTGAATAAACTGAAAAAACAATAACAATTGCAATACAATTTTTCACTTGTTCAGTTGCTTCAGTCAAATCAAACGCGACTAATATAGTAGAAGAGAAAAACAACAAACTAGCAAATTTTTATATCCAAAGGAAAGATTCAAAATTTCTAAAGTGAATCTTTCTTTTCGAATAAACAAATTAATTTTTATTTTTCAATCGTTCCAAATGAAGGAAGAAATTTTTTTTTTATATCGTTCCCTTCTTTTAAACAAAATAAGAAAAAATAATATAAAAATTAAAACACAGAAAACAAAAAAAATTATTTCATATTTCGTTGCAAAAGAAAAGAAAACAAAATGATCTAGAAAAATAAAATTAAAGTAAACGTAAACCAAAAAATGAAAGAATATCGGATAAATAAAATTTAAATTTGAACACTGATTTGAAGTAATGGAAAAAGAAATTTTAAATATACAATATTTTGCTGTTGAGAAAAATTTTTTTGATAATATTTCTATTCTAATCTGTGATAAATATAGTAGCAAAATTAATTTTGCAACAAGTAGTATTCCTACAAAAATTGTATTACATTTTAAAAAAGTATATAAATAAAAGGGGGGATTCTATTAAACAATTTAGTGTTTTATGAAAAGCATTATGGAAGGAGTATATTACAGATACTATTTGAGTCAAACGGGGAAAGGCATTGAGGATATTGGTCCGTTGGTACATTCGACTGTACCATATCAACGAGGACGTGGCCTAGGTAGTTTTTTGGGGGACTTTTCAAGTATTTGAAACCAATATTTTCTTCGGGGGCTGATTTACTAAAAAGGCAGGTTGTAAACTCTGGTATAAGTGCTTTATCAGATATTGTATCCGGTGCAAATATTAAGGAAGTTCTGCAAGATCGCGGTAAAGAGATTGTCAAAAGTGTAAGACGCGGGGCAGTTCAAAAACTCAATGAAATGTATGGGTCGGGAAAAAGGAAAAGAAAAGTTATAAATAAGCCGTCGATCAAAAATTTAAATTATTTTACCTCGAAACGACGTAAAGTTATTAGGCGTAAGAAAGAAAAAGATATTTTTGATTAATTATGGTGGAATGTATGAAATCTGAATTGGATATATTTAAAGCACAACCTATTCAATCAAGTATTCTACGATCCGAAGAGGTTTCTTACAACCCTATAGCCTCATTAGATAAACCATCGGTAATAGAATTTGTTTCATTAGGTCATGGAGATACATATAGGGACTTATCTTCTACATATTTAAGATTGAAAATACGGATTTTGAAAAAAGATGGAGGGTTATGGAATAATGATAAAGGGGCAGACGGAAAAGAACTATCACAGCCAAGTGTAGTTAACAATCTTTTACATTCTCTAATAAAACAATGTAATATTCAATTAAACGGGAAAAATATAACACCATCAGACGGAAATTATCACTATAGAGCATATATTGAATCGCTATTAAATTATGGTAATGATGCTGCTACCACACATTTAGAGTGCTCAGGGTGGACATTAGATAAGGCGAACATAGAAAAATCTAATAATTCTGGATCGAAAGACCGTCAAAAATTGTATAATAATAGCAATGTTGTTGAGCTAATGGGTAAACTACATGTAGATATGTTTAACCAGCCTACCTTACTTATAAACAACGTGGATGTTCGAATTACACTAACACTAGAAAAACCAGAATTCTATTTTTTTCTGACGATACCGATGAATCTCAATTGAAAATTTTAGAAGCAACATTGTTTATGAGACATGTAACTGTTAATCCGAGTGTTCTATTAGCACATAACGCTGTTTTGGAAAAAAAGAATGCTATATATAGTTATAAACGTGTGGAAGTAAAAACCTATACTCTTCCTATGAATACATCATCCATATCGCTCGACAACGTTTTCATTGGTCAATTGCCGACTACAATCATCTTTTGTATGACCGAAAATATTGGTTATTCAGGAAAAAGATCAAAAAACCCGTACAATTTTAAACATTTTGATATTTCTCAATTTTCGTTGAATGTGAATGGGGTACAGATACCTAATACAGCAATTGAAACTAGTTTCTCTGATGAATATAATTGTTATACCAGAGCCTACAACACACTTTTTCAAGGAACAGGGATATTCCATAATGATAAAGGTCATCAGATAACAAAAACAATGTTTAGCAATGGATTTTTTTTACTTGCTTTTGATTTAACCCCCGATGCATCAGGGAATGAAATGTGCCAAGGTCTACTTAATCAAGGAACTGTTAGAATTGAAGCAAAGTTATCAAAACCATTGCCGTCCACATTAACTGCAATTGTTTATGGGGAATTTGATGCAAACATTCAAATCGATAAAAATCGAAATATATTCACAAACCTATAAATAGGATGAAAAAGCGTGAGTCTAAATATTTTACATCATGTCTTCATCCTGTGCACTTGTCGATGTTACATTTTGTTGTAACGACAAAAACAGTTTGTTTGTGAAAGAAATTAGTATAGTAGGATTTAAAGAGCCTTGTAAGAAGTTCGTAAAAGAGTTTACTTACAAGTTTCCAACAAAAGAGCTAACAAATCAAAATATTGAAAATTATTCTTTTGGAACTGTGACTAACGAAAATATAACTAAAGAGTTTAAACAAATATTAGAAAGTTTTGATATAATCATTACCAACAAACTAATTAAAAAAGAGTTTTTAGTAAATTATGTAAAGGAAGCGAGCAAAGTTTATGATCTGAGTCAATTTATTTTATGAACACTTTAGAAATAACTAACATTTTAAAATGTAACCAGCGTACAAACAAAAAATTTAAGGGGGTATTCGCTCTGGATAGAATTCCAAAAGTAAAAGAAAAACCATCTCTTTTAATCGTTAACACGGATAAGGCTAAGGACACTGGAACACACTGGTTAGCTATTTATATTCCTAAAAAGGGGTGTATAGAATACTTTGATTCTTTTGGGCAGAAACCAGCTAAACCTGAAATTTTAAGATATTTGAAGAATCATTGTTTAATTTTTAATGATAAACAGTTGCAAAGTAATTTTACAGATGTATGCGGGCAATATTGTTGTGTTTACGTTTGGTTTAGATGTTTTGGTTTAAGTATGAAAAGTTTTTTGAACCAATTCAGTAAAGTAAATCATATTGAAAATGACAGGTTGATTTTAAAACTATTTCATAAAATATTTGGAAAATACAACTTTTTACAGTCTTGTAACCCGAGAGTTAGAGGAAAGTTAAAAAGAAATGGAAATTCGACATGAAAACACGATGTCTTTATTATTAAACTATACATACTTTCTTAATAAAAACCAGACCTTTAGAATTTCTGTTGGTTTTACGGGGGAATCATTTGAAGCCACAACCATATTCCATCGTAATGGAAAAGAAGTAATTGTTCTGAAATATCGTGATTGGTGTGAATTTTACCATCTATACAAAAAGCTGCTGTGCAGTCGAACAATAAAAAATACCAAATTATGTTTACAAGCAGGAATTCAAGCTATTCGTAGTCAAACTCTTAGTGTCAACAGAGAAGAGGCCGATATATTTAACAACCTTGTTGATTTTCTTCAAGCTGTAATGATTCACTATAAAAATTCCGAACAAAATGTAAGAGCGTATGTTGAAAAATACATAAAAACCTGTGAAGAAAAACAAGTGGAAAAGTTGCATGAAGAAATTAACATCCCAAAGCAACGGATCAATGTGCAGTGTAATTTTTCTAGATTATTTTTCGAGATACCTGTAATATTAAACAATAAACTACGCAAAATTGTACGAAAATAAAAACAATTGCCTTTTATTTATTTTATTTTTATTTTTATTTTTATCTATCTATAATGTTACTAAAAAACCATTCGAAATATCCTTCTTGCTCGACTTCGATATTTTGTTCTTCGTTAACCTGCAGATCATCTGTTTGAGAGTCAAACCAGTTTTGACCGTCCTGCCATTCCTCTTCTTCCTCCTCTTCAAGTAATTGCGGTGGTGATGGTGGTGGTGGTATAAATTCTTGAAAAGACGAGGTCACCTCGTTAACCTGCAGATCATCTGTTTGAGAGTCAAACCAGTTTTGACCGTCCTGCCATTCCTCTTCTTCCTCCTCTTCAAGTAATTGCGGTGGTGATGGTGGTGGTGGTATAAATTCTTGAAAAGACGAGGTCACCTCGTCAACATCAACATCATAATCATTCGTGGTTGAACTAATTTGGTTTTCTTGTGTAATTTTATTTAAAAAATAATTTTCATTACTTTCGTTGGTAAACGGAAACGAAGTCGAATCAGCTTCCATATTAAAAGTTGATTTCTGTAGGGAGACTGAGGATTTCTACAAAAATTTAGCTATTATGTACAACTTTTCAGAATCAGCTGCCTCTATATATAGAAAGAGAAACTAAATATTGTGTGTATTGTGTATAGGATGTCACGAGCACAAATTGTTTCAGAGCTACACAGGCCACTTAGAAAAAATTTTCGTAGGAGAAAGTTCATTCAAAAGGGTTTGAATGATACTTGGCAAATTGATTTAGTCGAAATGATTCCTTATGCCAAATTTAATAAAGGTTTCAAATATTTATTGACGGTGATTGATACTTTTTCCAAATACGCTTATGCTGAACCTGTCAAACGTAAAACTGCTGAAGATGTTTTACGAGCACTTGAAAATATTATCAAGCAAGCAAAGGATTCCCCAAAAAATATTCATTCAGACCAAGGCAAAGAGTTTTTCAACAGACAGTTTAAACAATATATGTTGAAAAATAAAATTAATCATTATCATACATTCTCAGAGCTTAAGGCATCTATCGTGGAACGTTTTAATCGAACTTTGAAAAGTATGATGTGGAAAAATTTCAGTTTACAGGGGAATTACAAATGGATCTCAATTTTACAATCATTGTTAAAAAACTATAATTCAACACCGCATAGAACAATCAAATTACCTCCAGAAAATGTTTCAAAGAAAAATGAAAAATCAATACTTAGAAGTGTATACATGCATCCAAAAATTTTTCAAAAAGCTAAATTTAAGATAGGAGATAATGTAAGAGTCAGCAAAAATAAAGGAAACTTTGAAAAAGGCTATCAACCAAACTGGTCAACAGAAATTTTTAAAGTGGTTAAAGTTAAAAATACATATCCGATTACGTATAACTTAGTCGATTATACCAACACTCCAATTTCCGGGGGATTTTATGAAACAGAACTAACACCTGTAAAATTTTCTGATACCTATCTTGTCGAGCAGATTTTAAAAAGAAAAGGGAATAAAGTTTACGTCAAATGGTTAGGATTTGATAAATCGCACAATTCATGGGTAGATAAAAACAATATAATTTAGAACTTCTGAAAACATTTTGGTAAAATTAAGTATTAATAAATTTGTATAAAATAATTCCTCGTTTTTACTGGAAATAAATAAGTTTTCGTTTACTTGAAATTATTAAAGAAAAACTCACTAAAACTTTTGTTTTACGTCGGGAAAAATATGAAAAAAACCCGACCTTTTATTTTATGTTTACATAAGCTACAAAATTGCTTAAAACTAAAAAACTGAATATTTGTTACTCCGACTAAAATTGACTTCTGTTTTACCTTTATGTTGTGTAATAATCGTAGTTTACACAAATTTAGGCCTTTTGTATCCAAACGGTACGGAACTATGGTCTTTCAGAAATCGACGTTTTTCTGATTTCGGTTGGTATCTTTTTGTTTCAGTTACTGTATGAACCTCATGATCTTTAGTTCTTTTAATATTTTGTGAAACCACAGCGATATTTTCCCAATCTTGCGGATGAAGAACAGCATGTTTAATCGTTTCAAAATTTATTAGTTTGGATGTTGTATGGTTTAAATTTATGCCTTTAACTTTACAAACAAGCTTTTCTGAGTTATCTTTAGTCGAAAAAACTTTAAACGCGTAATTTTTTGGTCCACCACTAACAAATTCAGATATATAGCTGCCGAGGCCATAACATTCTAGTTCATCGGTCATATCACCAATACGTTCTCCTAGAGGTGGGTCATATTCTCCTTCTTGACTTATATAAATGATTGAGTCCGTATCGTAATACAAAACTCTGTGACCGATCTTTTCTAGATAGCTGTAAAGATGAAGTCGAGCCTGTGCTGTTGTGTAAGCAGCTATACACACATTGATTGTTGATAGAGAATTTACCGCTTCTTCTTTATACTGCCAGCTCACAATTATAACTTCCTCGTTAATAGGTAGTATTTGACAAACTTCTATTGAAGGATTTGTTAGTAAGTCATTCAAAACAAACGGTTGGTTAACAATAGTTGTTTGTTGTTGGTTTTCTCGCTGACCAAATTTTCCCCAAAAAGAATTTAAAATTAATTTTGCAAAAGACCTTAATCCAGGATTATTGTTGATATTTTTAAATTCCAATTGAACTTCTTCTGAACTTAAAAAGGAATCAATATACTTTTGTTTTTCCAATTCTGTTTGATATTTAGACGGAAAACCTGAAGATTCCTGTTTAATTTTTATAAACTTATTCATCATTTCCGTGAAGAGTCCTTGTTCTTTCTTTTCCTTGTTATATTGCGTAATCTCGTATTCCCAGATTTCGTAAATGTGTAAAATTTTGTAGTTTTTTTTGAGAGCCTGTAAAACTTCGTCAATCACCCATGTTCCAGTTAATGCCCTTTCATCGTTAGAATGTAAACAAAATGCACTTTGATTTTTTTGATCTCCGCAGCTTTGGCAGAGTGAGAACATCAATTTGTTATTTTGTTTTTGCGGTAAAACTGGATGAAATAGGTTTTCTGGTGGTAATATTTTACATTTAATCAACCCATTCGTTTTTTGTAAATCAATTCCAGAACACACAGAATTTCCAACATGTACTTTAGGGTGTTTAACAGGAAATTTGCCATATTTACAGACCCCCGGGTACATCGAGCAGACGTCTATGTATTTAATTTTCTCCCCGTTTTTACACTTATAATGAGTGTAGACATTGCCTGTTCTTCCACCATAGAATGCATCCCGAGGGTTTAGTGGTGCAGTAAAAATTATTGGGTGGTTTTTTAAGTAAAACATATTTTTGTTTGTTTTCATTTGTTCGCGAAATGCGCATTCCCACATTTCGATTACTTTATATCCAAGGGATTTTAAGTACTCATTTTTGGCCAGCGTTCTTTCATACCTTTGATTTAAAGTATCGTTAGAATCATTATACAAGGATACATCTCTTTTATGGATTAGGCACTTCGGATGACCATGGTAAAAACAACCTAGAAAGTTAATAAAAATTAATAATGTGTTATAGCGTGTTTTGAATTTTAATTTTGTTTTATTACCTTGAAACTCAAAAACTTCCTTAGTGCTGTCACAAAATGCATCAACTTTGACACCGCCAATCACTTTTTCTCTCCCGTTAGCAGCATATTGAAATTTAATTTTTCGGGTGTCCTGCTCCCATACAAGCCACTGTAGAGCAATTTCGGATTGATTGTCGACTAGTCTGTAACCATGTCGTGGAATTATACCTATCGTGTTCAAACACAGAAAGTTTCGTCTGAACACTAGGTTACAGGCTGAGGCTATTGTTGCTGCTTCTAAAAACGGTTCAATGTTGCATTCTTGTAAAAATATTCTTCTGAAGCTTAAACAAGCTTCAGTCAAAATCTTCACATCATTGCTACAGTATTCAACTATTTCTTTTCGCATGTTGAATTCGCAATTTTTATTTTCAGTGTACCATTTATGAAACTCATTTCTCTCATCTTCTTTCATTGAATCGGGGGTGAAATATTTCATAGGCGGTAAAGAACCTATATAATTTTCATTTTCCAGTTTATTAAATAAATGCGGAAAAAACCCCTTTTTTAATTTTGTAGATAAGTTAAAGGCTTTTGGCAATTTTGCTAGGGCCATCGGGAAAAAATTAAGTGAATCGATAAATTTGACATTGTTGATCATCATCAAAATAATTTTCGTTCCTCTCATTATTAGTTTGGGTTCCACATTCGTTTTGTTTAAAACATAGTTTAAAATAAACTGATGATCAAACGCTTGTCCGTTATGAGCTACGACAATTATTTCACGGAATTCTGCGCTTAATTTCAAAATGTGATTCATCATTTTTTCGATTACATGATTTTCTTCAAAAATTATTTGTCTAAATTTACACTTTTGACAAAAAACTAGAGATTCATCGTCAATACAGTTGTCACATCTTTGCTGTAAAACACACAAATTAGGGATATGCTGTCTTAGTTGTGTATCAATATTTTTTTCCTGTCTTGTCTCTAAATCGTAGAATACATATATGCAGTTTTTAAAATTTTTCTGTTTTTTATCTTGCTGAATGAAGCAAAGATGATCCAAAGGTACATGTTGATGACAAATTTTACAAAAATATTCATTACAAAAATGCTGTCTTTCTGTTTTGTAAACGTGCAAACAATTTAAACACTTTTTCACTGTATCACAAATACTTTTTGAGTTACATGATGAGGCTCGATGAAAATCAAAACATTTTTCCCCTCTAAATGTTCTATTACAGATATTGCATTTAACATTTGTACCATTCTTTGGGCATTGTGTTGAATTACGACAACATGGACAAGTTTTTGAACATCTGTGTTCATTTTTGTGCCAAAATGGAACGTGACAACTTTCGCAATAATAATCTGTACAAAAAGCAGCAGTGAGTGATCCAATCACATTAAAATGATTTTCATGGTATAACAAATTTAGGTTTTTTACATCTTTTGTGGTATTTCCCTCAAATATCACAATTCGACCCCTAGTGTTATATTGGTAGACAACAATTTTGTAATTTGTCAAATAATTTTGAAATTTTGTTAATTCATGTATTCCACACCCCTGTTGTGGAATAATTACGCCTGCTTTTTGGATTAGCTCTTTAGCTTTAATTGCTTGAATTTTCCCGACATCATGTAAAATGTGTCTAAAATTGACCTCTTTATCAATTTTTGCAATGCACACTACTAGGGCACGGGGTAAGCATAAGTTATCTTTATTTTTTATTGTTATTATACCACGGCGTTGTTTGCATTCTTCAGCAAAATTGTAAAATTGTTTTTTCCTACCTTTACCATAAGGTAAACTGATATATGTTGCGGTCAAACAAAATTTGTCTGTACTTAAACCTGTAAAGTAAAAGTGAAAAAGTAAAAAATGTTCAGCATTTTCATTTAAAAGTACTCACCCTCGGAATTGCTTTGAAAAACCTTTGAAATCACATCCCAAATATGCTGAAACGTCAGTCCACCTGCTGTTTGAAAGTTTATCCATGCAGGGCCACGATGCTCGAAGCTTTCACCACAAAATGTCATTCCAATTTTGTCGCTTGGGCTAACTTCTTTTGTAATATATTTGACAATATCGTGGAGTGCCCCTTTAATCCAAGTAATTGGATCAATATAGCTTGGTACAGGTTTTATCGAAAATTTAGTTTCGCCTCTGCGCAAGTTAAACTTCTGCATATTTTTCCCCGTTTCGGAATCGATTAAAAATCGCTCTTCTTCCACTTCTTCCCCAGAAGTTATAAACCTTTTCATTAGAAGTTTTTTTGCCATGTTTTAATGTTGAATCACAAAACTAATACAATATAAATTTTCTAGCATGATAGGCTTTTATACTTAATTTGTCATCATATTGTTTTTGTATTACTTCAATACTCTAAATCGGAGAGTAAAGCAAATTTTCATCAAGATCTTTTAATTTATCTAAATTTTCATCGCCATAATTTACAAAATGTAAATAAATTATCACGAACAAAGCAAAATAAAAAATGATTTTTCAATTTGTTTTTGATGATGGAAAAAGAAGAATAAAGAATAAATAATAAGTTAAGCTAAGTTAAGATATAATAAGTTGATTAATGTACAAGATAAATTTTCATCGAGATTATTTTTTAATATACGTTTTTTCTCGTATGCATACAGAAAAGCATCAAGAATTGCATTTAATTTATCTATTGTAAACGTTATTATTTGACGTCTTTAAGTTTTCTTTGGGTGATTTTAGTTTTGTTGTATTTTGTTTTTTATTTGTTTAAACTTACAAATAAATAAAGCAAATCTACTTCAAGGTAGTATAATGAACTTGGATAGAAGATAAATGGAAAAATAAATAATTTAATTTATTGTTATTGTTGCGTTTTTTCTCATATGTATAATTTTTTAAATTTTTTATTAATTTTAAACAACAGAAAAGCATCAAGAATTGCATTTAATTTATCTGTTGAAAACGAAGAAGATTATGTGCTAGATGGGAAAAATTTTTATTATTTGCCGTCTTTAAGTTTTCTTTGGGCGATTTTAGTTTTGTTGTATTTTGTTTTTTATTTGTTTAAACTTACAAATAAATAAAGCAAATCTACTTCAAGGTAGTCTAATGAACTGGGATAGAATATAAATAGAAAAATAAATAATTTAATTTATTGTTAATTGATTATGAGTTTTTCTTTGTTGTCTTGTTGTGTTTTGTTATTTTATTTGTTTTTGTGAAACAATATATTTTTCCCCCCACTAACTTTTAAGCATCGTAAATTGGTATAAATATCAAGCAATTGTAATCAACAATTGTAGTCTAACATAGTTATTTGATAAACATGGAAAGTTCAACAGACAGCTTTTTAAACGAATACCTAGTAACTTCCGATTGTCAAGCGGCTCCACCTCTCAAAAGAAAGCGCTTACATCATCAAACACAGCAACAACAACAGATACTACAACAACAACAACAGCAACAACAACAACAGCAACAACAGCAACAACATCAAATGACCAGAAAACAAATTTTTCTGGCAAAATGTTCAAGCGCAGCAAAGGAGAAATCAAAACCATTTATGAAGATAGCGGAATTGCAGGAAAACCACGCATACAAATTATGCACAATTCGAAAAATCGACACAAAATTTGGGAAAAAGTGGATTTTCGAAACCGGAGATGTATTATTATTCGCACCAAATAAATTCAATGAATTATTTAACGAGGAAGATTATACAGCATTAGTTATGGAGGAAAATTTCTACCTCATAAAAACCCCTCAAAACGGTTTAACACTCTTAGAAGGTGAAAATAAAAACATTAATTAAATTTTATTTAAGTTTTAATTTTAAGACAAAAAATAAAACAAGAAATTAAATTTTAGTTTTAGAGCAAAAAATGTAAAAAAGAAAAAATGAATAAAAACACGTGACAAATTGTTTTATTTGTCATTTGTACCATTATTTTATTGTTTTAATTTTAAATTTGAACTCACATACAGGGAAATAACTAACCTAGTTTATCTGACATGCTTCCTAGGCCTTTAGCAACAACAATAAACCCACAATAACAACAAACAACAATTAACCACTAACCTACACTTTAAATCGAGAAATTACCAATACAGACAACCAGAACTAGGTCAAATACTAACCTAGTTTACCTGACGACCTTCCAAGGCCTTTAGCAACCGGCTTGGGACACACACAACAACAACAAACCACAATAAACCAATAACCTACATTCTAATTCCAATACAGGAAACTAAAACTAGGTCAAATATTAACCTAGTCTACTATATAAGGTCGTAGCCTTTCATGGCAATTATAAAAACAGGTTTTGGTTCCCCATGCTCAACTCCCGGGAGCTCTACTAAGGTCTTGGATGATGTCATCACGCCAGCGTTGTCTTAGTCTTCCTCTTCGACGAACACCAGCTGGTTGTTATTGGGACGCTTTTTTTATCATTCTATCTAATGGAGCCCTTTCTACATGACCAAACCATCTAATCCGGTTAGATTTAATGAATCCGATGACATCGCAGCCTCCAAAAAGCTATCTGATTTCATGATTCATTCGGATTCTATACTGATGTTCAGCAACTTTACATGTAAGCACAGGTCGAATTAATGCTTTGTAAAGTGTGAGTTTGTACGACTACGAAAGATGTGTTGATCGCAAAAGTTTTGAGTATGCGTAGAAAACTCTGTTTGCGGCAGAGACACGGACTTTGATATCCGCTTGCATGTCATATGACGATGTTATTACAGACCCGAGGTATTTGAAGTTTTCTACGCGTTTTACTGTTCCTGGATGTTGTTAAAAATTTAATCTTGCTGGTGTTGATGCATAATCCAATTCGTTTAGCATTTCTTTCAAGCTGAGAGAGACTATCCTTAATGTCGCTTGGTCTACGTCCGAGAAGCGCAATTCATCTGCATAGCCAAGAATTTGACTAGATTTGTTAAATATGCAGTTTTTTGTCTCAATTCGGCTTTTTCTTATCGTGTACTCAAGCACCAAATTAAAAAGTACGGGCGCGAGTGCATCACCTTGTCGAACACCTGATGTTACATCAAAAGAGTTAGAAACTGACCCTTCGATTACAGTTTGATCCCGATGTTGTGAGTTTGTACAGAGAAACAAGTTTCGCTGGGATACCAAGGCATATGAGTTGTCGCGGCTTCAGCACAAGAGGTTTTCGCGAATGATGCTATCATATGCTTCCTTGAAATCCCCGTAGAGCTGGTGAATGCTGATGTCGTACTCCCAATATTTTTTCAGAATCATCCTTAAGGTAAAACATTGATCAGTGGTTACCCGGGTGGGACGAAAACCACACTGATAGTCACCGATGATAGATTCGGCGAACGGGATGAGTCAAGCAAGTACGAAATTAGCTAGTATTTTATATGCAGTGTTTAACAGCGGTGTTTCTAGCTTACTCAAACGATTTTGTAGAGAATATAACCAATGATTTATAGAAAATATATTGAAATTACTTAAAGGTTGGGGAAAAAAATTAATATAATTGAGTTCCACAGGAAAATTGCTTGATTTTAAAATGCTTAGCAAAAAGGAACTGTTGGTAGTTTTTATAATACAGTTATTCGTAAAAACGCTAGATTGAATTTCTGTTGATGGACATAAATAATCACTTTGATTAGGAAGATTGTGAAAAATATTAACGATCTTTTCAACTCTAGGTGGTATAATAGTGTTAGCAATGAACTTTGAACACAATGGTAAGGAGTTTGTTGAGTTTGTGTCAATTGGTACTTCAATTTCTTATCGTAGTCGATTTTACATCGATACTTTTCCAAAAAATCCTTACCGAGAATTCCACTACAATTGATAGGAAAGGACTCATCAACAATATGAAAGTTGTGAGATAAACTTTGTGAATTTGGAAAAATAATATTTGCTTCACATAAATCTAACGTTTGAAGTGTTGTTGAAGTAATACCAGAAATTGTGCACTTAAGACTAGGATAACAAATTGTATCTGGCTGAATATTATTTTTTTTATGATGCTAATATCTGCGCCGGTGTTTAATAGAAAATATGAATCTTTTTCCTTAAAAATATCTAAACACAAGACAATAAATAGGCTGTCACATGAATTTAATGTTATAGAATACGATGAAGCTAATATGCTTGTATTTTTACACATCAATGAGATAAAATTATGTGATGTGGAGCTATAACCTGGATTATTTAAAAAGGTTGAATTCAATGATCTGTCGTATGTAATAGATTTGTAGTTGGTTTTGATATTAAATTAGAATTAGGACAATTATTTGAACTTGATCCTTTCGACAAGGAAGTCCCGACTGAATATGACCGAGTGGGTTGGAGTTTTCCGAATTTAATTCAGTTAAACTTGAAGACGATTGATTTTGATTATCCGTTTGTTGATTATATTTAGAGTTTCTTCGTCTGCGACAGTTTCTTATGTGATGGGCAACCATTTTACAATAATTACAAAAAACGTTAATGTTTCTAATGGCAGGTTGTGTTGAAACATAAGTTTGGGGTTTATTGATCGGCTGATTTGGCTGACCACCATGGTTTTGTTGATTAACACCAAAATTATTGAAGCGAAAAGTTTGCTGAAAACATACTGCAGCAGTATGACCAGATTCCTTACAAATCTGACAGACTGGTAAATTAGGTTTATAATTTGTAGGAACACTAGTTATTTTAAATTTAATAGAGCTTTCATCATGAATAGCTTTATATATTGCATCTTTTAGTTTCTTGAAATTATTAGCTTTAACTATTACTTTGACACGATCATCAAGTACACCTTCAGAAAAAGAGTTTAACGCAGTTGTTGAAGATAAAGTGCGGCCGTAATACCTTCACGAGCTATACAATCCTCATTCAAATCAAATATAAGTTGTTCCACCCTGCCAGCAAAAGATCTTATATCTTCATTATATTGTTGTGTTATTGTAACGAGATCCTTTTTAAGGGATTCTTTTGGTCGATTTCCCGAAAATTGTGATATTAATTCTGTTTTCAATTCACCATATGTTTTAATTCCTTTATATTTTAGAATATCATCATTAGTTTTGATTTTACGATTTCTAAAAACATTCCTACATCAAAATCATCTTTTAACTTTTTGACCACCATGTCACATAGTGAAATAAATTTATTAAGTTTTGATCGATCACCATCGAACTCTTTAATCAACTTAATAGTCATACCTATAGAATATCCATACATTTTTGTTTTTTTATTTAAACTATTATGATTATTTTAAAACTTTTGTTGAAAAATACGCTGTTATAATGTTATAGATTTTTCTAATACTTTACTATCGGCTAATAATTTTACAGAATTAGATATATACGAATTGGAACCGGAATCGGAGTCGGATCGAATTACTACACAATTTATTTTGTAAAAACTCGGATTGAAAATTAAAATCACTCACCAATTTTTGATCTTGTATTGCAGCTGTGTTAGATGCAATATTTTCTTCTTGGATTTCAATTAATGTATTTTCAGTTTTCTCTTTCCGTTTTTTAATTTTTCTGCTTCTCAATTCTAATGATTCCAGACTACGATCAGCATTATCCAATTTGTCATTCATAAGAATTCATTAAAGGAATTCGATTTTGAAACACGAAATAAAATTTAGAATTAGAAAATTATACAAAAAATTATGTAAATTAAATATACATATAATTTAATCACCTATTACTTTCTTCTTCTTCTTGCTTATTTTTCTTCTATAACCAATACTTTTAATTAGGGTTGCTAATATACACGTTTAAAACGTTTTATACGTTACACGTATGATACGTAACGTATAAAACGTATAAAACGTATATAACGTATAAAACGTATATGATTTTGTTTTTGAAATTCATTCATAAAAAATTAAAAATACTTCTTACTTCAGATATTAATTATATTTTTAGTAAAAATATATATATTTTAGTAAAAATATAATTACGTAATTATAAATTATTTATATATTTTATAATTTATAACAAAAACTATTTAAATTCTAGATGTTATTTGAATGTATAGTTTTATACTTTATACGAAAGACTATGTTACTGTACATTAAACTGGTTAATAATTTTCACTAGATTTGAATATTGAAAATTTTGAATTATATATTAGAGATTTTTTTGAGCATTTAAACTCAAGCAATTAAATTATTTTTGAATACTTCAACACGTATACTATATGACTTTTTTTCATTGTGATTCCAACATTTACTTAATGGGAAACATTTTGGATTAGAAACATTTGGCTCATGAACTTAATTATTTGGCATCATGAAATGTTATTGAATATATAAAATATGGTCCAATCCAACTTCAGCTCCTTTCATCTAATAAGAACAGCTGGGAAATATTATGTTGTTGCAGAATAAATGTCGTTTTTTTCAAAGCGGTTAGGGAAATTATTAGAGATAATTAGAGAGATGTTTCTAAAAAATTTTGTTGTATGAATCCGGATTGCACCACTTCCAATTAATAGACACCGTTTGAAAATAACAGGTTCTTGTAGATCAAATCTTCTTTTTATACAAAAGTTGTAATAGTTAAAATATGTATTACGTCAAACGAAAAAGTTTAGTGAGAGGTTTATTGAGTAAATTCAATTTTGGTCATTGAAGAATAATAGGTATGTTTGGAAATGTCAAATTATTGCTGTCAAATTATTATGTCTATTGTCAAATTATTACTAAATTTATTTTGAAAACAAATAATTATATTTTGAAAAGAAGCATTTACATTAAATGTGGAAGTTTTCTGAACTAATAGGAATAGCTGGGTAAGAAATTATCATGACGACGCTATATTTTCTAAAGCAATTGTTCCTATTAGTCCAGAAATCTAGGCTTTATAAATATTAAATATCATGAGTACGATGAATAATACGCCCGCAATAATGTTATATAAATGTATTTTTATTTATTAAGGATTTTACTTTTATACGGTATAAAACGTAAATAATTGTGTGTTTTATACTGTACGTTTTATACGTTTTATACGTACGTATAATACGTGTTTTATACGTTACCGTATTATACGTTACAACCCTACTTTTAATAATTAAAAAAAATACTGCTAATGTAATTATTAAAAAAGAATTTGTTAAGCAGAGATAATTTTTATTGTTCTGTTGATGGGTCCAAAGATGAATTTAAACTTGATTTAAGTTGAACATATGTAATTGTGTGTTGTATTTTGTTTCCGTTGATGATAGTTGATGTAAATATATGAATGTAGAAATGATGAATGTATCCAGATTAGTGTTTCCAATCCGGTTTAAGCCGGATTGGAATTATCCGGATAATTCGTAAAAAATTTGCTATCCGATATCCGGTTAATTGACAAAAAAAATCCGGATAACTAAATTAAAGCAAAAAAAATTGTTTTCGCTATTTACCTCCTTAAAAATTTTAATCAGCTACTACTAATTTTTCATAATAGACGTTTTCGTTAAGTCAATCTAAAACTTACTTTTTCATTTAGACGATTTCGTTTGGTTGATCTAAAAATTATCATTCCAGCAATTGTTTTGAATTTGAATTTTTAGAAGTGTAATTTATTTACAAATAAAAAACAGTATTTTGCCGTGTCATAATTTACGGTTCAATTTAGGCAGTCTATTAACAAAATGAGAAATGTTGAGCTAGTTTCATTAATGATGTTGGTGCAGAATTCAACACTATTCCAAAATAATAATTTTGACGATTTTAGTTATATTTCTAAATCATAAGCAATTATGCAAAAACGTCAATAAACAGTTTGTTTCCTGATACCAAAACACCCGAAAACGTTAAGTTAAAAATGGTGGAACAAGAAGTTAAAGAAAATGAAAATTCTCCAACTCCGACCGAACTTATCGAATGTACTTTAGTCATGGAATTCACGAAAAATACGATTTCACGAATCGAAAATAGTAAAACTAATAGTTCAAATAATTATTCATTACTGGGCAAGGAATTTAATTTACAAAAGCATAAATAAAACACTCGCTCCTTACCTAGAAAAGCTGTTTGATGCTTTGAAGACCATTCAACCTACTTCGAACGAAAGTGAAAGAGTCTTTTCGGTTGCTAGTATCTTCTTAACGAAAACTAGAAATCGGTTGCAGTTTTCAATGTTAAACGCTCTTGTATTTTTATTTTATTATTTTTCAGATGGAAATAAATTATTAACTAATTTTTATTTTTTAAAACTACATATTGTTTTTATTTAAATCCACTATCCGGATTATTATCCGGATATCCGGCTAATTACTTTACATACTATTCGATATCCGGATAGTTAAAATCACGGATAATTGGAAACACTAATCCAGATTATACTGTTCGGTTGAAAAATTATAGCTTCTTCCTTAAAACATGTGCTGAAGACAACGGTAACTCAGTAATAAAATAACAGTAATATGAAGACCAAAATGAAGATCAGAGATGCAGCCTCACAACACCTCATGTGGATGATTTCTTGCGGCTGCACCAAGAGTTGTAGGAACGCGTGCAGCGGCAGGAAGGCAGGATTAAAATGCTCATCAGTTTGCAGCCACTGCAGCGGGCCGCTTGTGACAATATACCTGATGTTGCAGTAGTAAATATCCCAGAAGGCAACGATCTCTCCGATGTCGAAATGGAGGATGATTTGTGGGCACAAGACGTCGGTGATTCATCACCATCCCCTGATGGGGATATGCCATCCCAATACGTCGATCCAGATACGGACAAACCTCAACCGGGACGTTCCAAGAGGACTAAATTAATTTAACGAATTGATTTTGAATATTACTCAATTTCCTAACAAATAAACTTATTAACTTTTGTTGTCAGGGTCATTCCATGGAAACATAAACCTTAATAGTTGCAATGAAGTTTATGTTGTGTGGAAAAATTAATCTAATTGGAAACTTGTCCGTCATTTTTGATATCAAAGATAGAAAGAAAACAAATAAATTGTTTCAAAGATGGAAAAAATTAAATAAGTAATAAAATTGTTGTTAGAAATGCATTATGATTTGTATGTATGATTTTCTAATATGTTTTTTTCTGTTACGTTGGTCACACAATTTTTTTTAAAGGGAACCTCTTACTGTTATTAGAATTTGTAAAAAACATATGCTATTTAAAAACAGATAACTTGTGCTTTATAAAAACCTATATTTGAGTTTATTGAAAACATACTTTCAGAGAAAGTGCTTTGAAAGTGTGAGTAAGTTTTACTGTGGTACTTTTTTGTTACGTTGGTCACAGCACTGAATTTTGTTATTATTACTTAATATATATTTAATTTACTGCTTTTTTCATTGATACTGTATTTCTTAGTTGCATAAAACATTGTTATTTTATGAAATTTATGTTATTTTATGAGATTATGCATAAAATAACATAAATTTCATAAAATAACAATGTTTTTTATGAATAATAGGCAAAAGTATGAGTTGAAAAGGGTAAAAATGTTACTTATGTCACAATGGAATGACCCACTTATCTTTTTTACTTTATTATTCGTAGCTTAGACGCTTGACGTAAGTATTCAAATAACATTATGTTTATAGCACTTGTTACTTTACGCAGAATAACTTAAAAGTTAATTGATAAAAAAAACACAAGGTTTATTTTTAGATAGTCTATATATATTTCGGTTTGTTAGACCATCTTCAGGAGTATCATACTTTTAGATACTCTATATATATTTCGGTTTGTTAGACCATCTTCAGGAGAATCATACTCCTGAAGATGGTCTAACAAACCGAAATATATATAGAGTATCTAAAAGTATGATACTCCTGAAGATGGTCTAACAAACCGAACTATATATATATAGAGTATCTAAAAATAAACCTAGTGTTTTTTTTTATCAATTAACTTTTAAGTTATTCTGTGTGAAGTAACATGTGCTATTAACATACTGTTAAAATTATTTGATAAATATTTGATAAAATTCCCTTATAATGTAGAAACATTTCAACTATATGGAGTCTAATGACAATGGAAAGATTCAACTTTGGGTAAATAGTGATGATGAAGTTTCAACTTCGAAATAGTCATCGCCTCAACGGCGTAATCGATAGTGTGTCCGCCTAAGGATTCGAACTAGGCACTTAAGAGGATGGTTCGAATTCATCCGAAAGACGTAGAATGTGAAGTGGAGTTTTTTCTAAGAAACTACTAACCATGAAAAAATTCCAATTACTTTCTTACTTACTTAAAGGTAATTGTTCTTAAAAATCCCCAATATATTTGATATACTTTTATTTTGATGTTTGTATAATTTATTCATTTCAACTATCGATTTGATTTATCAATTATTTATCGATTATGTATATCAAAATGTTTGTGATATTGCACCATATGGCCACAAAAGTCGTTTAGTAAGTAAGCGTTTAATAACTTACTTTATTTTTGAACCAATCAAAAGAATATTCAATAAATTCGGCAAGAAACAAAAAAATTATTAAAATCGATTAGTCCCTTCAAGTTCAATTTAACTTTAAACTTTCCTTTGCTCTAAATTTTATACAACTCTCTCACCCGCTAAAACTAGTGAAAAATAAAAAGAAAACACATTTTAATTTTTTTAGTATATTGATGATGATCGCAGTTCCAAAAAAATCGTAAATGTCAGGTCCAAATTTTTTTTTCGGAGTCTTGATTCAATTTTCAACTTCACATTGAATATATGAACGTCTCAACAAACACCGCGTTCTAAGACGCGAATTGCCATGGCGTGCTAACACTTTATGCCATATCTTTGCGCTAGTTGTGCGTACCTTTTGTCACCACTCCGTGTCGTTACAAAAGTGTTTGTGGGGATTTTTGGTAACGTCATTGCGACAAATGAAGATTGCGGACGTATTTCGAAGTTGTTAAATAAAAATGTATGTGTGTGATTGCATTTGTTATATAGGCGTCCATTTTTTCGCCATTTTTTAATGATACAATTTAAATGAAAAAAAAAATCAGAATTCAAAAAATTTAAATGTTTGGCGTAAATATGAAAAATAATATTAATTTTCCATAATTTTTTTAGTTTTATATAAAAATTGATTTAAATATCAGTAAACCGAAATGAGAAATGACAAATAAAATAATATTAAATAAATATAATAATTTTTTTGAATCACTAAAACTAATTATCTAAAGAGCTCGTTTGTTTTTTATGTATTTTTTCATTACTTTCACAAAATAATTTCTTTCGCACGTAATTTTAGATGAAAATAAAATGAAAATTATCAATTTATTATTACGAAAGTCATATTATATCTTATAAAAAGTTAAATGAAACCAGTCATTTAAAAAAATGTCAAACTATACTTTTTCTTTCTCAATTTTTATTTTTTGAATTTATTATTCTTACCATCATCATTAAATAAAATTCGTATCGAAACGAATTGAAGTTTTTTATTATTACTATACCAACATTAATAATAAAAAACTATGCGAAACACGTTATACATTTCGCATAGTGTCATAATGGCCAAAAAATAAATAGCAAATGCGTATATTTTGCCACCACACCTGCCGTCACGCTATGATGGCACTATGATAGCAATATGCGGATGCACTTGGACGTCCAAGTGACAACATGCCATGACGCGCGTGAACGAATTGTGCCAGAATTGGGCCGCTACAGTGTTTGTTGGGATTAATAATAAAAAACGAAGTGAAACACGTATTTTAATTTGGCAAACATGGCGATTTCGAAAAGCACCTTTTTTTCTTTCATTTTTTTTAGTTTATTGATTTATGATTTAAGACGCAAGAGAAAAAAATGTGACAAAAAACACATTGAACTAATTGTTCAATATCTAGAGAACGATAAAAATTATATCGACAGCATCGAATCGGTAAAATACCTGTTCAACACTGATGAAAATACTTCAGGGATAACTACTTCGTAACAACCTGCCATATCTTTTGCTAGTGAATACTCAAATCGGTTTTTCTCTTTAACAAAACAAATCTCCTGCCAGAGATGAGACAGAAACGTTCTTCGAACGAATATTTAAGAATGTTTTCAAAATCCAATCGCATTTATTCCTTTTTCTATTAAGGAAAGAATACGAATATATAAAGAATGGAAATAAGGGAAATGTTTTTATTCGAATGCGTTACATTCTCCAGCACTCGTCTTTTAAAATATCTTTCCTTTTTATTTTATTTCTTTTATTCTTCCTATTCACTTTATATTCATAACGTTTTCTTAGGACCGATTGTATGAATGCGGATAGAAGATAAATCCTCGGCTTAATCGTCGCTTGTATTGTATGAATAAGGATAGATTAAATTCTATTCTCAGATTTATTCTTTATTTTTCTTCTATAAAACAAAGGATAATACAATATTTTTTTTCTTGGCTATGCGCATGTGCAGGAAAATTTTGTTTTAAATTTTTGGCTATTTTTGAATTTAAATTTTTGCGTTTCAAAAATTTATTTTTTGATATAAATTAATAGTAAGACAAACAGTATTTTTAATATAATTTTAATATATTCTATTTCAATTTTGAAGTAATGTTTTTTAATATATAATTAAATTTATTTAATACAAAAGTTAAAGAAAAAGTATTGCCGCTTATAAAATTTCACTGCTATAAAATGCAATAGAAACAAAAATAAAAATTAATCTATCCGTGTTCATACAATCGACGAAAAAAAGAATCCTCATATAAAGATAGAATTTTATCCTCGGAGTTTTTGCTATCCATCCGTGTTTATACAACCGGCCCTTAATATTTTTTACTATTTGCCTTGAATAAATAGGAACCAAATTAGCATATTAAGGACGCAAGTTGAAGTTTTAATTAAATAAAATTGGACTACTATAAATATTAGATTAATTAATTTAACAATTTTTTAGACTTGAAATCATGGAACGAGAAAGCTCTGGCGTAAACGAAACTTTGTCATTTAAATTAAATAAAATTAACTTAAATGTTTACAAAAAATTCAACAAATTTCAATATGAGCAATAACTGTAGTATAAATTAATTGTTTTATATTGAAATAATATTTTTACTTGTTAAGAATTTAGAATGTAATTTAGAATTTAATATTTTTTTTTATTTTCGAGCTCTATTAAAGACTACCTCTATTTTCTATTCACAAATGGTGGTAAACGTTGAAAGTTGCTACGAGGTGTCAGGATTTCGGTTTGTACGAAGGGTTTAGTATTTACTTCATGAATGGTGAAATGATATGTTTTTGCTTCTAGCTAGAGAAGTAAAGGAAAACCAATACAAAACATAAATGCGATGTCGTAAACAACAAAAAAATGAAGATGCTGAAATCTCTCAGCTCTGAGAAATCAAGACTTCGGTCTGGGTTAAGGATTTTAATATAGTTTTCGGTAAAACATTTTTATGAGGACATTGTTTTTAGTTTTGGGCAGCGATGTTTACCAAACATAAAACTCTTTGTTAAAGTACATGTATTTTTTTAGCTCTGTTTAGAAATTTATTACAAAACTAACACGAAACATCAATATGTACATTGCCGGAAAATTATAAAAAATCATAAATTAAGATAATTTAGTGAAAAGATGATACAATCAGCAAACTACTTAAACCTCTCCAAATAGATTTCCGAGAAAATATTACAAACTCAAAAATTCATATTACTTTCAAAATTCCAAAGATCTAAAAATTATAATAAAAAATAATTTAAACTATGTTTCAAAATTTTAAAAATATTCCAAAAATTATTACAAAATCAAAGATTGAAAATTTTTCCAATATTCCTTAAAGATTGCAAAAATTTTAACTAAATCAATAATACAAACTTTTTCAAAGTTCTAAAAATATTTCAAAAAATTATTACAAAATTAAAACTTTTCCCAAATCAAAAATTCGAAATTCAAAATACTTTTTCCAAGATTCTAAAAGTATCGTAAAAATTACAACAAAATCAAATACATATACAAGCTTTTTTCAATATTCCAAAAATATTTCAAAAATTATAATAAAATCAAAAATTTAACAATCTTTTTTCAAAATTCCAAAAATTATAACAAAATCAAAAATTTCCATGTCCAATTTCATGTTCGATTAAATTTCATGTCATACAAATAATTAATTTAATTTTTTGCCAAAAAATTTGTTTAAAAAAAACGAAATTCATAGAGAACACAATATGAAAAATAATTGACAAAAAGTTGTGTTGTAATGTCTTTATATTGCCAGACCATAGACGCATAACAAAATAAATATATAATAAATGTCAAGAGTAAATTACAATCACATACATATATACATTGATAAAAAATCACACCAAAAATGTTGCTTCAGGTTAAATTTTATCCATGGCTGTCTATTTTAACTCAAGAAAAATTTAATTACACCAGCTGGTTGGTGGTTTAAATTTGATTATTTTTTCGGTAAATCAAGTGTCATTTAGGGGGTACAGAGGCTAAATACTACAAATATTATTTTTACAATAACACAAAAACTGTGCATTGCAAAATTCTTAAAAATTGTAGTTTTGCTTAAATTATGTACTTCTTCATATAAAATTCCACTTATTTGGGTCAAAAATGTTTTTTTTTTACTTTCCCCACCCCGTCCCCTAAACACCCAGAAATATAATTATTTGAGACTTCGCTATAATTTTCATACAAAATTTACCAAACTTCCTAGCTCCGTGAGTTTTTACAAATTTTTCTGTCCATCAGTGTCGAAACGTAGGGGGAGGGGGCGGTCTGAAAGCTGCGCTTTTTTTACAATAACTCAAAAACTGTGCACCACAAAATTCTAAAAAAAAATTGCAATGATTTCTAAATTAGGTGCTCTTTCAAATGACACCCCACTCGCTTGGGTCGAAAAAGGTTATTTTCGACCTCTCCACCCCGTCCCCTATACAGACAAATATAATTATATGAGACTTTGCTATAATTTTCATTCAAAATTTACCAAACTTCCTAAATCTGTGAATTTGATCAAATTTTTCTATCAATCAGTGTCGAAACGTAGTGGAGAACGGTCTGAATTTTGCTCTTTTTTGACAATAACTCAAAAACTGTGCACCACAAAATTCTAAAAAAATTGCAATGATTTCTAAATAAGGTGCTCTTTCAAATGACACCGAACTCGCTAGTCGCTTGGGTCAAAAAAGATTTTTTTCACCTCCAATTTCACCTTCATTTTTGAATCTCCGCCAAGTAGGGTTCAAGACTTCGTTGTTTTTCTTCATTGTTTTTTGGGCACAACCTCGATCCGTTTGACGTGGAACTTCACTCCGTATACTCCCCTTGTACTGTGGGATTGGGATTTTGAAATTATTTACTAAATCGACTACGGGCCCATTAAAATATTAGTTTATAATCATTATTAAATTTAAAATATGTAGCCTGAAAAATATGTAAAATGTGCATAATGATACATATTGTAAAACGCATATTGGACGTTTGAAAAAAAGCATGTATTAAAAAAACAAACACTTCCTCTACGGAGTTTAAGCCTGGACCTTAAACAAACACTTCCCCCATGGAGTTTAAGCCTGGACCTTAAACTACACAGTATGAAGTATAATTACAGCTATGTCTCAAACTTTTTGACCTTGAACTTTGACCTTTTTTGAAAAAATATCAACTTTGAGACCGTTTAGCTCTTGCTAAGAGTAGCCGAAGCTGTTTTAAATTTTTCTAAGTACTTTCATATGTTGTGTAATTAATACAATAGTTGAGCCGTTCACTGCACAACACGATTAACTCCATAAAACTAAATGTTGAGAAAATTGAGTTTTTTCAAAGGTCAAATAAATTTCGATATTTAGTAGTGTTAATCTTTATCATTCAGGAATGTTATTATAAACATAATTTATTTAATTTTGGTTACTAAGTATATCAATTAGCTATTATAGTAGTAATTTAATTAGTATAATAGATATCATTAGTTTTTAATGTCAGGTTTTTAATAGTCATTTTTTAATGGTCAGACAAATTTTGACTTTTAATGGTGTTTATCTTAATTATTCAGGAAAGTTGTTTTTAACATAGAAAGTTATGACTATAGCAAGTACTTTGACATTTAAATTTAAAATTTTCCAAAAAGTGGAGTTAGTCGCTCTGTGCAGTGAACGGCACAGTTATTGCTGTGGGTCACCTATGGGCTTAGCAGATATTTAGCCACATAAAAAGGTAAAAAAAGCAACGAAAACAACGTTTTTGAATGACCTTGGCCCTCAAAGCCATGAGTAAACCACCAAACTATTTATGCTAACATCTACCTAGTATCAAGTTGAATCCATATTAAAAATAAATTTCATGGGTCACTCACGGTTTTATGGAGTAAAATGATCATATAATCTATACGATTTAAACGTGATCTTAAATTTTGACCTCTATTCATGGTCAAACCCGAGAAATTTAAGAGATGGTAAACTGCACTTTTTCTTATCACAGTACTGCTAGAAATCCTCAAAATTTTAAGAAAATCGAAGGCATTAAATATCAAAAGTGTCCAACTTTAAAAAAATGACTCCTAAACACATATATTATATTTATACTTAACGTTACGTCTCTAGCGTAACAAAAATTTCAAACCAATACGTCGTTAAAGAAGTTTCAGAAGTTTCAAAAACAAAAAATTATACTTTTGAAATTTACCAAAATAAATATTTTTAAAAGTACACGAAATTTCAAACTAATTCCTTAAATCTAAAAAAGAAACAAATATTGTCTATATATTTGGTATGTTTTGGGTACATAATAGATCACCGTTAAACTTTAAAAAAAGAAAGAATAAAAAGATTGATTTTGAAATCCCCATTTTTGAAAAATTAAAATTAAAATAAATTATTTAAAAATATGAATATGTTATGTCAGTGCAATTTTTTACTATAAGCTTCACTCTAACTACCTTTCAAACAAAAATACCTTTCAAAGCACCTTTCAAACAATTTAACTTTACTTTACTCCATTACCGATGTTTAAATGAAATCGGAAATGGTCGGGCTCACATGATTGGGATCTTGATTCGATTTTGCATCTATATAGTATATACAATAAGGGTGACTCTACCTTGGCTCTACTTAAATGCTTCTACTTGTAAAATCAGTTTAAAATTTGTCACCTTTAAACTTTTTAAGTATTATAAAGTGAATTAAAATAACTTATGTTGAAAATAATCCAAGATTTTACCCCTTTTTTAATATAAAACTTTAATCTTAGCAATCATTATTATCACTTTATAAGATGATTAATTTTAATTTAGAAATTTGTAACGATAAACATTTCTTCCATTAGCTTATCGATTTTACTTTTCATCTTTAAGTAGAAATTATGCCCCAATTCTTTCTAAATTTTCTGTATTATAAAAACATAAGAAACCCTCTATACCACCTCCTTTGAATCCATTGTAATTTTTTTTCGAATTCTTTAGTCATTAATTTAATTTTCATATCCTGTAAATTAATGTTTGTTAACATAAAAGAGGAAATAAAGGTCATTGTTACTCTTTTAGATAGGCTGAAATCTCGAATGTTACTCCTCTTTTGATTATTTTGATGATATTAAATGGTTATTACAAACAATTTTTTTTTAGCACAAGGTGGTTGTAGGAAAGATTATCTCTAAATGAAGAAATGAATTTGAAATTATTGTTTGTTTAGATATTATTTTGTGATTAACAATAATCTGAAACCCTTAAGCGACTGTATAGTAAAATTATCATAAAGCATATTAGAGTAAACGAATTTAAGCAAAAATATTTTGTCAAGAAGTGGTTTTTTATTTATGTGTTTTTGAGTGTGTGTATTCTTTGGGTGTAAGTTTATTATGTGTCAGTTTTGATAAATGAATTAGAATTAAGAACTTAAATTTTGATCATTCACGACCAAAGTTAAAATTAAATTGTTTCAATGTCACAATTCAAGCTATAGTTTGTTGATCAACAGCTATCACATTTTGCTTGACATCTGTCAACTTTTTTCAAACGAAGCATTGATTTTCAAATATAAAAACCCTAACAACCACCCGTTGATCTCCAATCAAACTAATCAAAACTGTTAATTTTCTCGTTTATTTATAAAGCATAATCAGCTAATCTCAATTAAATTTTCCTATTTAAGTTATGCTGAACCTAAAAAGCGATAATTAGAAACCGTAGAAAAACGAACTTTTATCGCATAATTACAATCATTTCCTGTGTGCTACATTTATGAATTCTGATATTGTAATCTTTTTGTGCTTTTTTAATTTGACCTCTACGGATAAGAAACAAAAAAAAAAGGGAACTCAATTTGTGATTGCGTGCAAAAGTTTGGAAATTGGATATTAAGGAAATTTTATAAGAAAACATTTTCACATTTTTTATATAAATAAAAAATAAATTACCTACTGTCACCGTGTTTTCGTGTTCCTAGAATTTCTAAAGAAAATTGTTTTGAATTATATATATCCTAAGCGGTTTAACTTAAATTATTGTTTAATCAAAGGTGTTATTATTTTTGATTTTGTATAATTTTTTGTTGTTAGTTAATTTATTGAGAAAGTGTTATAATTATATATTGTTTTAAAAGGATATATCAATCTAGCAAAAATGAGTTAATTTAAAATGAGTTCACAAAGTATAACATAGTATAACAAAGGAATAAAGTATTCGAAATTAATACATTTTTTTTAAAAGGAAAAATTATTGTTTAAATTATTATTTTGCCTATTTCCAGTTTATCGTTCCTATATTAATTAGAGTAGAGCTACAGTGTTTTAATCTGCAAAATATAAAGGGTTGAAATTTCAAAGCTCTGAGATATCAAGATTTTAGTCTGTGTTCAAGGTTTAATATAGTTTTAAGCAGATTAGGTACTTATCGTCGGTTACAAAGCATTTACGTGTAACCAAATTTTAGAAAAATGGAAAGGAAGCTCACAAAACGATTTATTGAGATTCTAAGCAAGATTTAAAAAAAAAAAAATACTATCATCAATTAATAAAATTATTTTTATTTTTTTATTTATTGATAAAAAATTTTTATTTTCAAGCTTATTTAGAAGCGCAATTTATCATTTTGTGAGCTTTCTTTCCATTTTTCTTAAGTGTAGTTACACTTAAATGCATTGTAGCCGACCTTATATGAGGACAATGTTTTTAGTTTTGGACAGATATGTATTTTAAACATAAAACTCTTTGGAAAGTACAAGTATTTTATTTCTGTTTAGAAATTTATTAATAAACTAACATGAAACATCAATTTGTTTTCGGCAAATATAACTGCCCATAAGTTAATATAATAGCATGAAATAAAATAAAGAGAAACCCGGCTTAACTCAGCAAACTACTGTTATATCCTTTTTGACTAGGATATTTATATATATGTATTTACCAACTGTTATAATCCTTTTTAATAATTGTATTTCCCTTTTTGTCTAAGGTTAGTTAATTCTGTGATTGACACTTTTTAAAACACATGTATACATTTAATTCGGATAATAAATTCTTTATTTTTTTTATTGTTATGATTTTAAATTAGGTAAAATCGAAAAACCTTTGGAACTGAACTTTATTTAATTTTTTAGTTTAACTTAAAACTAACAACGTTCGAAACTTTTCGGAAAACTTATTTTTTTTCACTTCTTTATACTGAATCACTGCCTGATACAAACTATTTTCTGCCTGACTGATTTTAACTTTACTTAAGATTAACTTATATAATCACTAGCTAGTTTACTGTAAACTGACCACTTCACTCTGTGTCTAAAAAACTACTCTCCTAACTTTTAAATTTCTTTCATAATTACTAATTGTAGGGGAAATGTTGTAAACCGTTATTTTCCGTTATCAAAAGAAAAACAACCAATTAAAAATTAATAAAAACAATTAAACATAATTTGACCTAATTTAGAGGATTTCCCAATATAAAAATTCACAAGTCAAGAAATAGGCAAAATTGATAGACAAAATTCATTTCATTTTCCTCTATTGTACGTAATTTCTCTCTCTCTATTACATTTTTACATTTTAAACATTTTTTTTTTAACTTAAACTTTAATCTTATTAAATCTTAAATTAATATCCAATTTAAACATCCTGAAACTAGTAATCTATAATTTTATTCCTGAAACTACCTTAATATTCCTTAAAATTGTAACTGTGGTTAGATTATCTTAAAAATAAACAAAATACTTTTTCTTTAAACATTATTAAACTAAACATAACGCGATCTCATGAACAAAATGAAAAAATCCTAAATAGCTAATACAAATTTTATTTTTAATACGGACCGGCTCTGTTCCATAAATACCAAAATCTATTCTAACGAAATTTATTAATGAATGCAACCCTCTGTCAACATTTTCTAAAACTTTTACATAAAAATAAATACCTAAAGTTGGATTTAAAAATTTAACGTTCGATCAAATATTTCGCCAACATAACCATAATTGCTCATATATAATAAAAAAAATGTTACAAATTCTGCAACTCCACTTTTTATAGCCAACAGCTTCATTACTGTTAAAAAATTTATTACATGAGGTAGGTGACTGGTGAACACTATGACTTGTGATTCTTACGATTGCATAACGCGTTTAATTCCGATTTAAAAACATAACCTAATAAAGACAAAAGCCATGTTAATATGTTTAGAAAATCTCGTATCCGTTTTTTAAGTAAATACGCTGTAATCCCGTAGTTGAGGGTCCGATGCATTTTTCGATTACGATTTTGTATCGATTTAGCTCCGCCAACAAAACTTGTTTGTTTGAATAAGACTAGTTTTTCCTTGCTTCTCCTTAAGAAAATCGCATCGTTTATCAAATTTGTCTTTACTTTACTATTGGAGTTTTTATTTATCGTGTTTGTATTATTTATTTTGTTAGCTCGTTTTTTGATTACATGTCTAGTGTATGGTACAACCGTTTTACCAACACGTATAGCCAGTTTTCCAAAATTTTGATCAAAACCGATATTTTGATCTGTTTTACATTTAATCTGTAACTTTTTGGTAGCATTACATTTCCTATTTGTTTCACCAATTACAGTATCATCTTCATATAAAGAAAATGTAACATCCTGATCTAAAACATTGGAATTGTATTTCGGCTGGGCATTTCTAATATAATCTTGGTCTTTAAATTTAAACTTACTATCTTCGGTATATTCAATATTCTCAAATTTAGTTCTACAAACAGTTAAAATTTTTAATGTCTTTGAATGATGCAAATAATTTTCTTTGTGTTTTCTCGCCAACTGGTTTTTCAGTTTGTCAATAACTGTGGTTAACTTCTTAACATCGTCCTTTTTATTTTCTAAATCTTTTTCTAAAACTTTTAATCTAAGTTTAATGTCATCTTTTTCATGTGCTGTAGCTCGAATTTGCCTGATTGTTTCGTCTTTCCCAAGTGATTCTTTATTCAACCACTCGATTTTCTGTTGTAAACTAAAATTTTCTAAGGCTAAACTTTCGTTTTCTCTAAATTTCTCAATCACTGTTGAGTTTGATCTGTTAAGATTTATATTTAATTCATTAACTTTCTCCTGTCTATTTATAAACTCGATTTTTAACTGATTAAAAACAACATCTTGATTAACTCGATCGGTTGTTGCTACATTTAAATCGTTTGTCAAGTCCGTGTTTATTTGCCGTAGTTGCTCTATTTCACTATTTTTGGTTGTTTTGTGACGAAAGGAATCCCAGACACACTACCTTCGTGTCAAAAACTTATCATATCCCGTTCGTCGCAAGTTCTTGTTATTCCAGAAAATTTTAATTTGTTAATTTCGATGTCTTATGACATCCTATCTATTTTCAACACAGTTTCCCATGTTTCGGTTTTGCAAATTATTCAAAACAGCATTTAAATTTTATTAAAATTTTCCCAGGTTTCAGTTTTGCAAATTATGCAAAACATAATTTATGTTAAAATACTCATTAACTTAAGTGTTAATCAAATTTCACTTAAGTTAATTCGTGTTTTTTATTCCCAACGTCTTTTTAATTTTCTGGAATTTTTTTTTGTTTTTTTCTGTCGATTAAGAGCTTTTGACACGGGGCTCATATTAAACCAAGGTTTCAAGGGAAGAAAAAAGTTGTTGATCGAGAGTCAGATTTTGAGTTTGGAAGAAGAACGGTCTCTTGCGCTACCAAACGGTTCGGTTAAGTTTTATTTTTGTTGTTCAGTTTGGTTTTGAGTATATTTTTTTTTATTTGGTTTTGGATTGGTTATTTGTGTTCTGTGGTAAATTTCAATTGGTAACACTACCAAGTAAATATAAAAGAAATCTGAATCATAAATTTATTAAGTGATTTGATAAGAATTATTGCATTATAGAATCATAAATTTATTAAGTGATTTGATAAGAATTATTGCATTATAGAATTATAAATTTATTAAGTGATTTGATAAGAATTATTGCATTATAAAATTATTGCATTATAGAATTATAAATTTATTAAGTGCTTTGATAAGAATTGTTAAGAATTCTGTGTTAACTTTCAATTGGTAACACTACCAAGTAAATATCAAAGAAATCTGAATCATAAATTTATTAAGTGAGTTGATAAGTATTATTGCATTATAGAATTATAAATTTATTAAGTGATTTGATAAGAATTATTGCATTATAGAATTTTTGCATTATAGAATTATAAATTTATTAAGTGATTTGAAAAGAATTGTTAAGAATTCTGTGTTAACTTTCAATTGGTAACACTACCAAGTAAATATAAAAGAAATCTGAATCATAAATTTATTAAGTGGTTGGATAACAATTGTTAAGAATACTGTGTTAACTTTCAATTGGTAACACTACCAAGTAAATATAAAAGAATTTAGAATTACAAATTTATTAAGTGATTTGATGGAAATTGCTATCTGGTATGCTCAAATAAAGTCTAATAATATTAACGCAAAAGAAAACAAATTCTTTCCTTTATGTGTTGGGAAACTCCTCATCAGGCAGTGGCATTAGCATCAGACAACTAACTACCAAGGTGAGTTTTTTTTTATTATTTGTGTAGATAAAGATGTTTCGGCCATCTGAGGGGGTTGGTGTTCTTCGAGAACACGCAACTTCTGTCTTTAGATATTAGGGCCACTATAGATTAATGAACATGGTTTTAAGATATCCTAGGTAGGTAGGGATGCAGTCTATCTTCCATATTTAATACCGCTTACTACCAGGACTACCTAGTTACCGGACAACCCACGACCGAATATACGTCTGAGCCAAGTCGAAAAAGCGGGTCCGGGTACTAACTAGGTAGACAAAATCTTTAATGTTAGCTAGTGCAATCTTGGCTTCCATCTGGAGGTCATAGTTTGCACTACTAATCGTTTCAGTGGCGCCCAAATAAAGCTCAATTATTCATGATCCGAACGAACGGGAGGATCATGTGTCTAACCCGTAGGTCTGTTGACGGGGTTCTCCATCATACCTGAATGTCATCCAAAAATACACTTTCAAGTGGGATGATCAACGTGTATGGTGGATTGTGTTCTAATTTATCTAGAGTGTTCTAAGTTCTTGATGATGCCAGCCAATCAGCTGATCACTGTGTTTGTTGGAATCGTCGAACTGGGAGCACTATTTTTTTTTGTTTCGGTTTTTTTTTTCTGAGGACAGCGTGGTTCTCCAGTTGTTGAACAGCTTCGAGATGCTTCACCGCGGACATAGCCAGCGTAAAGTTTTGTTTTTTGGTTGGGTTTTTTGGTTTTAGGTTAAGGTTATTTATTGGCCGTTGAACGAGTTTGCTAGGCTGTAAAACGTAGTTTTATCGCGGACACGTCCGGTTTGTGTTTTGTGTTTTGTTTTTTTATATAACAGCTGTAGTTTTGTGTCTGCTAGGTCAGTGAAACATCTCGAAGAGTTACTGTGCGCAAGAGGCAGATTTTAATGTCGGTTGCCGTTGAACAGAGCATCTTGGGTTCATTAGTGGGTCCTCATCGATGTGGTCCAACAGTACGGCTGCTTCCGCAGTACACGTAGACCACAGCTAAAAGCTGTTGCCCACCATCGAGAGAACCTATTATTCCTAAACTCTTAATACTCCTTCCCTATCCTAAATTCCTTGGTCAAACCTTATATTCGACACTGGAATGACAGCGCTGAAAAGTTGTAATCATATTTTAATTGTTTTTAGGTTTCGGTATCGTTCTCTTTTAAAATTGTTTTGTTCTTATTTCTGGACCAGTCAACCACCCCGAGTTCTAAATGAACTAGACCTACTTTATTTTAGTTACATTTCTCAAAGTACCATTATCATTTTCAGATGTTGAAAATTTTGGTACATGAATTGGAACTCTCTTGTATATATTTTGTTGCGTAATTTTTATCGTTTACCAATCTTCTGTTTGGTCCAGAGCTCCCTTTAGATGTTCTTGCTTGCCTGGCTTTTCCGTAAACCATGTTCGCTCACAATATAGGTTTAAGTTTTCATTTATTTTGAAAGTAAATTTTAATTTCTGGCTAATTTTGTAGTTTAATGGATATATTTTTGTTTTGGTTATCATAAATTTATGTATTTAATAATAATTTTGGATTTCTTTTAGATAAGTGCTTTACAAAATTTTCTTGCGTTTTATTATAATTAATAAAGGAATAATTGATAAATCAATAAATGGTTCATATTTTGGGAAAGCAACTTGTCGTCAATTATTCATAAGAGTGGTTGTTTTTAAGAAATTAATTTTATAATAAAAAATTTTATAACCAAACTACTAAACGTTTGGTCTAATTTGTTTCTTTTGATTGTATGAATTTTTTTATATAAATCCTAAAAGTTGATTTTTTTTTTGTTAATTTTAAAATTAAAAACAGAAACAAAACAAAGGGAAGCCCCTATATAGTACTTACCCACACACTAAGTTTGTAAATTTAAATCAAAAGGAATGGAAATTCAATATCAATCAAATATGAATATGAATTCAATTTAAATTCAATATCAATTTAATCCAAGCTAAAATATCTTTAAATTTTAATGTTTATAATCAAATCAAATTTTTTTTTCTCTCATTTTTTTTTAATTAGCAAAATTAAACATTGTTATCTAATACATAGTATGAGATATGAGTAGTGATTAAACAACTGAAACATTTCAATGAAATATTTCATTTGAAATGTTTCATTTCTGAAATATTTCAACAAAATAAGTTTCATGCTTGAAATATTACATAAAAAAAGAAACATTAGATTTTTCAATTTCATTTATTTTTTTCTATAATTATAAGAAGGAAATCAATTTTAGTGATATCTCATTTTCCAAAATTGAATTATATATTTGTGGATATAGTCAACATAGACTTTGTTAATTATATTATTTAAATTTCAATAAAAACAAATCATTTAAATTGGATATTCATTTATGCACTCATGAAGCCTTATTTCATTCTTAAGGTTAAACGCGTTCCATTGAAGAACAAACTTGCTCAAATTTACTTTCATCTACACTACCTCCAACAGGTTTTGTTTATATTTTAGTTATTTCAAGCTTCGTCCCAAAACCAAAAACCCTTATTGGCATTTGCGGATGATTCCTGTAAAGCTACATACCAAACGATATGAGATAAGCTGAAAGCAGCTAAAATTAACAACAAGAGTCCAGCCAAGCTCTCAACACATACTGCGATATCAACGCAAGGTCAACACACCGCTATTCAAACAAACCATTCCAAGCCAATGTCAATCATATATAGATTTAAGAGTGCACGAGACTGCAAGTAATTCCATTATGACGAATGGAAATAAAAGAAACCAATAACCTAGTTATAACAATTGGTCAAGTTCAAGTTGTAACACTGAATTGCAGTTGTGTTTACGTTGTGAATTGTTTTATTAATCTCAGGCTTCGTATTACCCTGATAAAATTCTTACAAATATTAACTGTGTTTGTTTTGAAATAACAATTTATCTTTATATTATAGAATCGTCTTAATGTAATTGAATGGATGTTTAAATGGAATGATTTTAATATATTTTGATTTCGTTAATTTAGAAATATAATAGGAATTTATTTTGTTTGGTTGTTTGGTTTCGGAACGTTAATAAGGGTAGATTCGTTTCATTAACGCACACAACTTCAATTACTATATCGGATTAGCGTGCGTTTTATTCATGTTTTTTTGCGTTATACGGAATACGTTATACGTTACCCGGTTTCACTTGTACCCAGTCATACCATCTATCTATATTAAGATTAGTTAAGGCTACAAATTACGTTAATTCCTGTTTATCAGTGTTTTTTTTTTAAGAAAGGGAAGAAGGGAAGAAAATAAACGAAAGCCAAAACGATCCAACCGATCAATCATTCTCCCTCTGTAACCCTTTAACCACATTACAATCTTAATACCTAGTGGTTTTTTCAGTGTATCAGCGCCCAACTCTAAGTATACTTATTGAGTGGTGCCGGTGGTCTCCAAGTACAGGGAAAAATTGTATTCGGCAACTGGCATCATGGATCCGCGTCTCTTGAAACGGGATGAGTTCAAGGTGGAATGCGATCTCCGTTACATTCGTGGGTTGATTTCAGTCCAAATCCCGTTGTTGCAGGAACGACTTGCACAAGAGGCCAAAGATCCGGCAGAGGAGCCCAAAGAGGCTCACGAAAATGCACGTAAGAATCCTAAACGGGAAGTTGAGCTTTGTGTGTCCAAACTTAGGAGTATCCGGACGGAACTGTTAGAAAAAATTGAGCCCAAAGATGACGACCGTGCCCAAGTTTTGGAGATCGTAGAATCAAGGCTTAGACACTTGTTGAAACGTTTGGAACGTATCAGTAGTTGTGCCGTGGTCGCGACCCTGGTTGATCAACCGTTAGACGCCTGTCGGAAACTGCAGTTAGCTGCCATAGAACTTCGCAACGGGTGGAAGACTTTGGATGAGTCAGTAACAGATGTGCAAAAATCGAGCAACCTGTCCCCGAGAGGGAAAACTCCCCTGTGTTGCCCAATATTGGTCCTAGCGTAGAACAATCTACTCCACAACCCGGGCCCCCATCACACGAAGCACCCCAGGAGGAGATCTCCCGAATTCAGCATTCTGATTCACCCAATGCAACAACTTCACCAAATTTGATACCACTGCAGGAAGAATTGGAGCAACTTAGACTTGAAGTGAGTCGTCGTAAGAAAGAGGGTGATAATCCATCATCCCCTCACATATACGAGCGCCTTCGACAACTCGACGATCACATGATCCAAGTGATTGACAAAGCTGTCACCGTTCAAAGCAGGTACAATGATCGAACATCATTGCCTTCCAGGTTAGATTCTAACCAGCCTTGTTCCTACAATGATTTAAATTTCCATCCCAAAACCCAAACGGTAGCAAACCCTCCCCCAGTCAAATCCTGGTCGGGTCCTGCTGGATATCGCTCTGTCAATAAGATCCCTGTTCATAAGTGGAACATTTCATTCAATGGATCCACCTCAGGAATGGCCGTTGAAAGGTTCATCTTCTAGGTTGAACACTTAGCGTATTCTCATAGGATTCCACTGGATCAACTAGTTGATGATTTTGGTTTCCTATTGAATGGCACCGCCAAGGACTTTTACTGGGTGTACTTGGAGCGTTCCCGTTGCCAATCCTGGGACCAGCTTCGACAGGCATTGACTGATCGATTTCAAGACCGTCGCACTGATACGGATATAAAACATTCTCTTGAAAACCGAAAATAAAAACCTCGCGAAGGATTTTTGGAATTCTATAATGATCTCCTAAGCATGTCGCTAGCACTTAAGATTGCCCTTCAAGATGGCGAACTGATGAACATTGTAAAACGTAACATGCGGCCAGGATTACAAGCCGAACTAGCCGGAGAAGAATTTTCGCAAATAAATTTACTTATCCAGAAGTGCGTGGCTAAAGAGGACACCTGGAGTCGTATCGGATATCATCCAGAAAGTTTTTTTGGGGAACGGCGCCGTATAAGTGAGCTCTATTCCGATAGGGAGTCCATCATATTTCCTGAGCCAGAACACGGAACAAACCAAGTTCGTTTTGAGAATGCAAATGTGTCTGCATTGCAACGCCCGGTCAGACCCTATACTCCTCCACCACCAATAGCCCCCAACGAATACAAATGTTGGAATTGTCAAGCTGGTGGGCATATGTTTTATAATTGTCCACAAACACGGCAAGGTATGTTCTGTTTTGGTTGTGGAAAACCAGAAGTCGCGAAGTCTAACTGTCACACCTGTTCGGGAAAAGCGAGAGGGGAGATGAGTGGAGCGTCTTATCTCCCAAAATCCCGCTCCAGCTCCCCTCCTCCCACAACCGAAGCAAGTGCGAACACCGACCCAGAGCTCTATCGTCGGCAGCCCAAGGGATGGAACTTCCCACCCCTCGGTTAACCACTCCCACAGAACCCCCGCTCCCATCAACATCCCCTTCCTCACGATCCTCTCGGCGTAAAGCTCTGTATTTTAAGCAACGAAAAACACAAAAATTGTTGGTGACTGCATCCATTTTGAACCTCACCCCCGGAGACGATAGGCCATACGCCGACATGCAAATTGCCGGAATAGCTTTCAGAGGCTTACTTGACAGTGGGGCGAATATAACGGTGCTTGGAAGTGGTGCGTTAAAGTTTCTGGAAGACACTGGGTTGAGATTATGCGGAACTCCCACCTTTATCTCAACGGCATGTGGATCTCAACGGCAAATAATCGGTCATGTTCGTACCCTAGTTGAATTCGATGGCAAGTCTCGAATCATGTCAATTTATCTCGCACCCAGCTTGCAACAAAATTTATACCTTGGAATTGATTTTTGGAAAAACTTTGGGATTCAACCCCACCTTGTATGCGAAGTCTCCCCTATCGAGGCGCCCTCAATGGCTTCTAATCAGCACCTAATCAGCACCCAGACTCGATCGCAACAACAGCAACTCGATGGAGTGGTTCATCAGTTTCCTTGTTCTAAGCGGCTTGGTCTTGGCCGTACGTCCCTCGTCACGCATGCTATAGACACTGGAGATGCTACTCCAGTGAAACAACATTATTATGCGGTGTCCCCCGCAGTACAGGTTGAGATGTATCAATAGCTTGACCGCATGCTTGAACTCGGTGTAGTCGAAGAAAGCAGCAGTTCATGGAGTTCTCCTATGGCCTTGGTTCGGAAGGCGGTAAAGCCCTTCTATGTCTAGACGCCCGTAAATTAAATGAGGTTACCCGAAAAGATGCGTATCCGCTTCCTATTATTGACAACCTGCTCAGCCGGTTGGGAGAGACTCAATACATTTCAAGCATTGACCTGAAAGATGCCTTTTGGCAAATTCCACTTGATTCCACCTCTCGAGACAAAACTGCCTTCACTGTACCAGGACGACCATTGTACCAGTTTACTGTAATGCCATTCGGTTTGTGCAACGCCCCTCAAATCTTATGCCGGTTAATGCACAAGGTAATTCCCCATCAACTTCACGATCGAGTATTTGTATATCTCGATGACCTGCTGGTAACCTCTTCAACCCTTGAGAAGTACCTTCTCCTGCTCTCTGACGTGGCAGCGCCACTTAAAGGTGCAGGTCTCACCATCAATGTAGAGAAATCCAAATTCCTCCTTAACGAGATCGAGTATCTGGGGTATGTGGTTGGCCATGGCGTGCTACGTGTCAACCAAAACAAAGTCAAAGTCATCATCGATTTTCCTGTTCCCAAAACCGTGAAACAAGTCAGACGCTTCCTAGGCATTACTGGTTGGTACAGACGTTTTATTGCTAATTACTCTACCTTATCTGCCAGCCTAACCGAGTTGCTGAAGAAAGACCGCAAATTTCTTTGGACTACGGATACCCAGAAAAGTTTCGACTCGCTAAAAAACTCGTTGGTTACAGCCCCAGTTCTCGTCAACCCTGATTTTACTCGTCGCTTTTATATCCAATGTGATGCTAGCTCTACCGGGATAGGCAGTGTGCTATTCCAAAAATCTGACGACGGAACGGAACACCCTTTGGCATTTATGTCACACAAGCTCAATTCGGCCCAACAGAATTATAGTGTCACTGAACTGGAATGTCTTGCAGCAGTCCTCGCCGTTAAGAAATTCAGAGCTTATGTAGAAGGACATCCGTTTACCATCATCACGGATCACTCGAGTTTAAAGTGGCTTATGTCTTTGAAAGACCTATCGGGTAGACTGGCCAGATGGAGTCTTAAGCTGCAAGCTTATGATTTTAATATTGAATACTGCAAGGGAACCCAGAACATCGTTGCCGACTCTCTATCCCGGCTTAATGCTGACGAGATTGATAGTTCAGTGAAAGATGACCAGGATGTCGTGATGAATTTGGATCTTTCCTCCGAACATTTTAAGGACCCAGAGTGCCTAGCGCTACGACCCCACGCAGATTCTAATGTCCGAGAGGTGGATGGTCGTATTTACATACAAACTAACATTGGATTGAAACACTTGGACAAAGATGAACACTGGCGGCTCTTGGTCCCCATTCCAATGCGAAATTCTCTGATCTATCAAGCCCATAATCCTCCTCTTTCGGCTCACCTAGGTGCAGCCAAAGTCACAGATAAACTACGGCGTATGTTTTTTTGGCCATCTTTGGCTCGAGACGTTAAATAATATGTACGGAACTGTCAGTCATGTCGAATGAATAAGTGCGCTAATGACACACTGCGGCCACCAATGGGTCAGGAAACTAAAGTATTTCGTCCCTTCCAGAGAATATATGTTGATTTCCTAGGGCCCCACCCAAGATCAAAGTGGGGTAATACGCACATTGTTATCGCATTGGATCACTTCAGCCGATTTGTGCTGACAAAGTCCCTTCGACAAGCAACAGCCGCTAACTTAGTCACCTTTCTAGAGAACGACGTTTTTAACCTCTTCGGCGTTCCGGAGTCACTTGTCTCAGATAATGGCAAACAATTCGAGTCCCACCTTCTGGCTAATTCACTCAAAACATTCGGAGTGAAGCATATCTTTACTCCTAAATATTCACCCCAGTCCAATACGTCAGAACGGGTAAACCGTTCCATTGTATCCGCCATTCGGTCTTATATCAAAACTGACCACAAAACCTGGGACATCCATCTAAACGAGATTACGTCAGCCTTGTGAAATGTTTACAATCCGTCTATCGGGTTCACTCCTAATTTTGTCATGTTTGGACGTCACCGAGTTAACCATGGCTCCGAATACCAAATCCTTCGTGATATTCATCACATTTCAGGACAGCATTCATATGCCAGTACCAGTGCTGACAACCTCTCTGGTATTCAAGAGGCCGTTCTTCATAACCTGCACACTGCTTATCAAAACACATCTCATCGTTACAATTTGCGGAGCAAGACTCGCGTTCTTCACCCTCAACAAAGCGTTCACGTTCGAAACTTTGCCCAGAGTGATGCGACCCGGAACTTCAACGCTAAGTTCGCGCCAAAATTTATTCCCGCAAAACTTACTCGACCTGTTGGGACCGTAGCCTTTGAGGTTGAAGACATGCATGGGGAAAAGCTTGGGTACCTACCATGTTAAGGACATACGCTCTTGAGGGTTGCCATGCTTCCTGTCGTCCCTTGCGTTTCTCTACTCGGTTGAAGGTGTGTCTGCCTGAGCCGATCGTTTGGATAGTTCACTCGCATTGGTATGTGTGTGGGTATACTAAATTCGTATTTTAACATTTTGTTTTTTTCCTCTTACTTTCATTAATTAATATCCTATCTGTGTCAAAAATTTTTTTTTTCCTCCTCTGGTAGATTACACTTTCATCCCCAGTTGTAACACGTAGTTGCAAATACAATTAATAACGATAGTTTTAAGCCCGGTTTGAGACGTTCTCAGGGTGTGGGACGTCCCCACGATTTGTGACGAAAGGAATCCCAGACACACTACCTTCGTGTCAAAAACTTATCATATCCCGTTCGTCGCAAGTTCTTGTTATTCCAGAAAATTTTAATTTGTTAATTTCGATGTCTTATGACATCCTATCTATTTTCAACACAGTTTCCCATGTTTCGGTTTTGCAAATTATTCAAAACAGCATTTAAATTTTATTAAAATTTTCCCAGGTTTCAGTTTTGCAAATTATGCAAAACATAATTTATGTTAAAATACTCATTAACTTAAGTGTTATCAAATTTCACTTAAGTTAATTCGTGTTTTTTATTCCCAACGTCTTTTTAATTTTCTGGAATTTTTTTTTGTTTTTTTCTGTCGATTAAGAGCTTTTGACACGGGGCTCATATTAAACCAAGGTTTCAAGGGAAGAAAAAAGTTGTTGATCGAGAGTCAGATTTTGAGTTTGGAAGAAGAACGGTCTCTTGCGCTACCAAACGGTTCGGTTAAGTTTTATTTTTGTTGTTCAGTTTGGTTTTGACTATATTTTTTTTTATTTGGTTTTGGATTGGTTATTTGTGTTCTGTGGTAAATTTCAATTGGTAACACTACCAAGTAAATATAAAAGAAATCTGAATCATAAATTTATTAAGTGATTTGATAAGAATTATTGCATTATAGAATCATAAATTTATTAAGTGATTTGATAAGAATTATTGCATTATAGAATTATAAATTTATTAAGTGATTTGATAAGAATTATTGCATTATAAAATTATTGCATTATAGAATTATAAATTTATTAAGTGCTTTGATAAGAATTGTTAAGAATTCTGTGTTAACTTTCAATTGGTAACACTACCAAGTAAATATCAAAGAAATCTGAATCATAAATTTATTAAGTGAGTTGATAAGTATTATTGCATTATAGAATTATAAATTTATTAAGTGATTTGATAAGAATTATTGCATTATAGAATTTTTGCATTATAGAATTATAAATTTATTAAGTGATTTGAAAAGAATTGTTAAGAATTCTGTGTTAACTTTCAATTGGTAACACTACCAAGTAAATATAAAAGAAATCTGAATCATAAATTTATTAAGTGGTTGGATAACAATTGTTAAGAATACTGTGTTAACTTTCAATTGGTAACACTACCAAGTAAATATAAAAGAATTTAGAATTACAAATTTATTAAGTGATTTGATGGAAATTGCTATCTGGTATGCTCAAATAAAGTCTAATAATATTAACGCAAAAGAAAACAAATTCTTTCCTTTATGTGTTGGGAAACTCCTCATCAGGCAGTGGCATTAGCATCAGACAACTAACTACCAAGGTGAGTTTTTTTTTATTATTTGTGTAGATAAAGATGTTTCGGCCATCTGAGGGGGTTGGTGTTCTTCGAGAACACGCAACTTCTGTCTTTAGATATTAGGGCCACTATAGATTAATGAACATGGTTTTAAGATATCCTAGGTAGGTAGGGATGCAGTCTATCTTCCATATTTAATACCGCTTACTACCAGGACTACCTAGTTACCGGACAACCCACGCCCGAATATACGTCTGAGCCAAGTCGAAAAAGCGGGTCCGGGTACTAACTAGGTAGACAAAATCTTTAATGTTAGCTAGTGCAATCTTGGCTTCCATCTGGAGGTCATAGTTTGCACTACTAATCGTTTTAGTTTGTGCAGTTTCAAAATGTTCAATTTCACATCTAAATTGACAATTTTCTTGAGTTAGTTTTTCTATTTCTAATTTATTCTGACTGATTTCTCTACAAAGTCTAATATTTTCTTGTTGAATTGATTGGTCATTTTTTATATTGTCCGAAACTGGTAGTGTTTGATTAACTAATCTTTCAATTACTTGATTTTGCGTTTCTGTTATCTGAATTGGAATGAAGGGAGGACATTTATACCGATTACACAGAAATTCGGAAAGTTCTGTAAATGTTTCAAAAGTTTGCATGTCATTTAATATTAGAAAAACATCACCGCGAAATCGGTTCACAATAAACCGCATAAAAGATGGTTTTAGTATTTCGCTAATACTCTCATATAGAGTGAAACTTTCGTTTAAAAAATTAAACAGATCGGTTTTTACATCAGAAGTTTGATTTCCCGAAAATATTGGAATGGTATGCACTTTTTTAATTAATTCTATTTTATCCATTTTGTACCAAAAATATGACTTTACCCGTTGTTTAATTAATCACAAAACTAACTTAGTAACTGTCTAACACTTTAAAATAACTAAACCTGACTCACCCTGATACTTATAATACTGCTTGACGGATTATTTCTTGCTGCTTCCTGTTTCTGGTACTTTCGTTGAAATTCTCGCTGAAATTCCAGATTTATTTTTGTTTATCTGCTGAAATTGGTTGTACTGCTGTGCTGACTTCTATTGTTCTGTTGGACCACTTGGTCTTTTTCCGCTAAAGCGGCCGCTGCCCTTACTCTGTCCGAGTAGGTGTACTATATTTTCTGCAGAAATACAGTACCGTCTCCTCCGTATTTCTATCACGAACAATTTGCTGTTTTTTGTTGATTGCAATCGCCAAATTTAGCTTTTAAGGCTTTACTAAATTTTCCTTGTGTTTCAAAATTTATTTTGACTATTTGAAACTACAAGGGGCGGATTACCGGCTGCGCCAAATGTTATATCCTTTTTGATTAGGATATTTATATATATGTATTTACCAACTGTTATAATCCTTTTTAATAATTGTATTTTCCTTTTTGTCTAAGGTTAGTTAATTCTGTGATTGACACTTTTTAAAACACATGTATACATTTAATTCGGATAATAAATTCTTTATTTTTTTTATTGTTATGATTTTAAATTAGGTAAAATCGAAAAACCTTTGGAACTGAACTTTATTTAATTCTTTAGTTTAACTTAAAACTAACAACGTTCGAAACTTTTCGGAAAACTTATTTTTTTTCACTTCTTTATACTGAATCACTGCCTGATACAAACTATTTTCTGCCTGACTGATTTTAACTTTACTTAAGATTAACTTATATAATCACTAGCTAGTTTACTGTAAACTGACCACTTCACTCTGTGTCTGAAAAACTACTCTCCTAACTTTTAAATTTCTTTCATAATTACTAATTGTAGGGGAAATGTTGTAAACCGTTATTTTCCGTTATCAAAAGAAAAACAACCAATTAAAAATTAATAAAAACAATTAAACATAATTTGACCTAATTTAGAGGATTTCCCAATATAAAAATTCACAAGTCAAGAAACTAAGTTTGTTCACACTTTTTATTATATTTATTTTTTAAATATAATAAAAAATGAAACTTTGCAATTTTGACTTGTATTAAATTTTTACATTGTGAAATCACAGACAATTTTTAAACCAAATTAAATTTTGAAATATCACTAAGTTATACTAATAAGTTCAATAAATTTAGATTAGTCTTAAAAGGTTTACAACACTACTCAAAAACCTCTGCATTTAGAGTTTAAAAATTTCAACTTTTGTAAAAAAACGATGTAATATTATCTATCCATACTTAATATTTTCCATTAGTTCAGAAAACATCCCAAAATCTTTTTCATTTACGGTAAACTCTTTTTATCAACTGATACGAGCTGATATGTTCCATCCCAACTGTTTCAATTAGTAGTGGAAACTTCTTAGAAAACCTCTCCATTTAGCAGGAAGGATTTACGCTCAATAATTAGAACTTTTAAGAAAAAAATATTGCGACGCTGATGCATAGACTGACTTCACCACAGCTCTGGAAACATAGTGTTCTGGATATATAATGAACTAATATCCATCAAATTCTTTAATTAAAAGCTAACCAATATTATGGACTTCGTATCTCTAATAATAAAAATATTAGAGCAAGCAGTAGTATCCCAATAAGCATAAATTCTGTTGTACGAGAAAAAGTAAAAAAAATTTTGTCGGAAGTGACAAACCGGAAGTAAGAATACAGAACTGTTGTAAACCGTACTAAATGTGTATGTACCGAATTTCATTCAATTCGATTATCAGGTACAGAAGTTATTGAGCTTCCAAAATAACAGGTGCTTGGAGGACCCCCTACCACTTTGTTCACTATCGCTAAAAAAACTAATCAGTTCCTTGCCCTACATATTTTTATCTTTTTGCAAAGTGTGATCAAAATTACTTAACGAACGAATGTTGTATGCATCCAACAAACATTGAAACAATAAACAGGTGTTCGGGAGGACCCCACCACTTATCCCAATATTGTCCAAAAACTAATCAATTCTTTGTCATTAAAGTCTTCATCTTTTTTCAAAGTGCCATTAAAATTGATCAATGAATGAAATCTGTATGCTCCCAACAAACTTTAAGAACAAAGTGTGAAAAGTCAGCAGTTGTATGGTAGACCCCCCGCCACTTTGATCAATGTGTTCCAAAAGATGATAACTATCTTCTTACCCTAATTGGAACCTTTTCCATAAGTTTCATCATAATCACTTTATTATTGTGGGCTGTAGTGTGCATAAAGATAATGAAAAAACTGCCAACAATTGAAAAAAAATTTTTTTTACCGGAAGTAAAAAACCGGAAGTTGGGATGCAAAACTGTTGTAAACCATACTAAATGCTTATGTACCAAGTTTCATCCAATTTGATTATCAGGTACAGATGATATTGAGCTTTAAAAAAAACAGGTGTATGGGACAACCCCCACCACTTTGTTCACTATCGCTCAAAAACTAATCAGTTCCTTGCAATACATGTTTGCATTTTTTTCCAAAGTGTCATCAAAATTGGTTTCCGAACGAATGCTGTGTGCTCCCAACAAACATTGAAAAAATGATGACACAGTAAACAGGTGTTCGGGAGGCCCCGTACCACTTATCCCAATATTGTCCAAAAACTAATCAGTTTCTTGATATTTAAGTCTACATTTTTTTCCAAAGTGTCATTAGAATTGATTAATGAATGAAGTCTGTATGCTCCCAACAAACTTTAAAAACAAAGTGAGAAAAGTCAGCAGTTGTATGGTAGACCCCCTGCCACTTTGATGAATGTGTCCCAAAAGATGATAATTATCTTCTTACACTAATTGAAACCTTTTCCATAAGTGTCATCATAATCACTTCATTATTGTAGGCTGTAGTGTGGATAAAGACACTGAAAAAACTTCAAAAATTTACAAAAAAAAATTTTTACCGGAAGTGAAAAACCGGAAGTTGGGATGCGGAACTGTCGTGAACCGTACTAAATGCTCATGTACCAAGTTTCATCCAATTCGATTATCAGGTACAGATGATATTGAGCTATAAAAAAAACAGGTGTATGGGACACCACCCACCACTTTGTTCACTATCGCTCAAAAACTAATCAGTTCCTTGCCATACGCATGCATCTTTTTCTAAACTGTCATCAAAATTCGTTATTGAATGAATGTTGTGTGCTCCCAACAAACATTGCAAAAAGTGTGACACAGTAAACAGGTGTTCGGGAGGACCCCCACCACTTATTCCAATATTATCCAAACACTAATCAGTTCTTTGTTATTTAAGTCTCAATATTTTTTCAAAGTGTCATTAAAATAAATTAATGAATGAAGTCTGTATGCTCCCAACAAACTTTAAAAACAAAGTGTGAAAAGTCAGCATTTGTATGGTAGACCCCCGCCACTTTGATCAATGTGTCCCAAAACATGGTAATTATCTTCTCACACTAATTGAACCCTATTCCATAAGTTTCATCATAATTACTTCATAATTGTAGGCTGTAGTGTGCATAAAGACACTGAAAAAACTTCAAAAAAGTATAAAAAATTTTTTTTACCGGAAGTGAAAAATCGGAAGTTGGAATGAAGAATTTAATATTTACGGCAAATGTCTTGATTACAACAAAAAATGTAAAACTATTTCTTATGAAAAATAAGAAACAGAACTTTACGTCGTAGCGAGCATGGTTAGAATGGAAAATAATGCTGATCTATTATATTCAACGTGCCCAGTATACAGCTAATTTATTGCTCAAAGATGTCGCTAACAAAAATTATTGAGCAAAGATAAGTTCTATTTAAAAAATATTTTAGTTTTACTGAAAAATGGTCTAAGCCAGTGTTTTTCAACTGATGTAATGCTACGGACCAATAAATATTTTAAGATTCTATTACGGATCTTGCCAAATGTTTCATGTTCGATGGATGAAAGTGCAGGTTATATCTTGCTCACACTCACATATAGAATGTAATTTAAAATATAATGTAATTTAGGAATTTTATAAAAATGGTGAATACTAAAATAAGGAATAAATTAAACAAAGACAGGGAAATAGATATTTTTCCATAAAAAAACTTCTAAAACAAAAGAACTGTACGTAAAATTGACATAGAAGGATTTGTTAATTTTGGCGGTAAGATCTTACATGAGCTTCTTGGAACAATAGATAGTAACGTAGTAGTTTACAAACATTAGAGCAAGCGAACATAAAAAATATAGAGTTTTTTGAACACCACACATCGTTAATGCAAAATAATTTTAATTTCTCTAAAACTGGAATTAAATTGTTTAGATTTTACCATTCAAAACAATGTCACAATGTCACAAACAGTTTCTAAATTGTCAGACTCATATGTTGAGAATTTAACGTATCACAAATAACGTCTCTTGTAAATCTTAATTTAGATGCATTCAAGAGTCATTGTCAGTCAAGAGTCATTTAGATGCATTCAGAAGTCATAAAAAATACTAATGTTTAGAAGTCATAAAAAACACTTATTAATAGCATTTGCCTTTTTCAATATTCGAGAGAGGAACATGCGTATTAGCTTTAATTTATTGTTTTTAATGTAATTAGAGCGAAAATTTTCTTATAAAATACAATCAAATCATTTATAAAATACAATCAAAACAATTTGTTTCAGAGTTCAATACAGTCAAATAAATTGTCAAATGCGGGATTGTTTCTCTGCATGAAGACCTTTTGCTCTTCTTGACAGCTGATTATCTCTTTTATGGTGCTGCATTTGGCGATTTCTTCTCCATGATTGATGATCACTCGTTTATTTGAGAAGTTAATCAGCTGCACTGGAACTACCCCTTCTTTGGCTGCTACTAACGTTCGGCCGATCATAATGTTTCCCCCGAAGTCATTGTTAGCTGGATCAATCATCACAGGTGAATTTTGGTCACTTTTATTTAGTAGCTTACACTCTAAGAAAAAATCACTACTATAATAGTAGGAAATGGGTTGCCTACTATAATAATAGCAAAATACTTTGCTGTGTAAATTACAAACTTTACATTAAATAATGTGTATAATACGTTCAAACATTTTGTGTAAAGCTGCGTATTTTGATATGTGAAAAAACATACTATCTGTAGGAATTCACAAAATTTGTGTAGCAATACGAATTTTTAATATGTAATAAAAATAAATTTTTTGTGAGTTTTTACACAAAATGTGTAATATTACAAACTGTAATATGTGGAAAAAAGAATTATATGGCATTATAATGGAAATTGTGAGGTTCTACACAATATTTTTGTTTAAATCATATTTATTTTATTTATAAAATATACAATAACTTAAATTTATTACATATAATTTATAAAATTCACAATGTAAAACATCACTGTAACACTGCTAAATCACTGTAACACTTTTACATCACTGCAAAACTGCCAAATCGTTGAAACTGACAAATCCAAGAATTTTCTGTAAAATAAAGTTTTAGAGATGAGTTTTTGAAACATTTAATGTTTAAACATATATTATAAATCTGTTAAAAGTAAAACATTACAATAATTCCTTACTTATAATTGCGATCCATGGAGTATTATTTGTTGGGTTTTTAGACGTATTTTATGAAGTGAATCGCCAAACTAAAAAACAAAAAATTCTCTCAATTTCTTCATAATTATTTTGAATTAAGAAAAACTTTACCTTTAATATTTTTGATTTCGGTAACACAAACGTAGCGTCTTCAAGTCGATTTCGATACTTATGCGAAATCAATAGAAAACAGGTTGACAGTATGTACTTTTTCAATTTTATGCGCAAATTCACACACATAATGTGCTTTAAAATTGAAATTACACAAAATAAATGTAAGATCGCACAGAAATAGTGTGAAATAGCGAATTCCGTGTAAAAACGCACTTTGTGTGTAAAATAACTGAAATTTCTACCCAAAACATTTGCCATTCGTTTTTTTACACTTGAAATGTTTAAATTCATTAAAAATTTGATAAATTAACAATTTTTATAGCAGTGATATCACAATCTTAAAATTTAAGTTTTTAGAGTGTAGTCCATATGATCTTCTCAGATTTTACCGGGATCTCAGTTGGTCCATCACTAATAACACGGACCTCAGCATTGTCGTTGGTGGCGTGTAGCACTATTTCTGTGTTTCCATATCTCAGTACGTGGCTACCCAGATCTAATATAAAATTGTATTCTTTCATGAAGTCAAGCCCAATTATGCACTCATCTTCTATATCTGCTACAATAAATCGGTGCCTAAATGAATTTCCTCCAGGTGAACTTCTTAGTCGCTTTCTCCGTGAACTAGAACTGTTTCACCCGTAGCTGTTTTTAGGGTGAATCGTCTTGCTGTATCGATCTGACTATCATGAACCACATCTGGACGCACTTTCGATCTCGAAGCACCTGTGTCCAAAGTCAACATGCACGATTTGCTTCCAACGGTTGCCTCCAGGACTAAACTACTATTTTCTCTTTTGACTTGTGATACTTCCAATGTAGGGCATTGTAATTGAGTCAGCTTTCGCCCTTCAAAACTGGCACAATCTAGTTTCCCGAATCCGGAACGCGGCATCTGTCTTCCGGCTGCGGCTCCCATTTACATTCTCTTCGGATGTGCCCCAACTTTCCACAGTTCCA
>OY856187.1:238879341-239092954 GCA_963693315.1 Diogma glabrata | reverse complement strand
TTATTTACTTATTTTACATTCAAAAGTTTCTTTTGAGTTGGAAAACATTTTTGCAATCATTGTCTTAGTATTTAATGGTACAAAAGAATGAAATTTTGAGTTCCACTTATAGTAATCGCATTTTTATATCATTTTCTTTTTGCTGGTTTAGAATCAGTAGGTCCTTAAACGTCGAGAAATGCCAAAAAAAGTGGGGGTAAGAATTTCACTTTTGGCTCATGAATGTAAGTAATACTTAGGTCTTTCAGGCCGAATTAATAATGTATATACATATGTGCTCAAAATATAAATTAGTTAAGTAATATAATATAAATATCATGAGTACCAAAAAAAAGTGTGAAAAATAAATCTAAAGCTTCAATTTAAAAATAAAAGCATGAGTAAATTAGTACGCATCAGAAATGCATTTCCATATTATCATCTTAGTTGATGTCAAGGAGCATGAGAACACATTTTGAAAATATAACTTTTGATCTGACTTGTCCTAAAGTGGCCAAGTTTATATCAATCAAAAAAGTCACATCAGTAGAAAATAAAGTAAATATTTAGCAGAAAATTTTGTGAAGTATGCAGTGTGATATGAGTCTTAACTATTTTTTCACTCGGGCGGCGAGCTTTTTTTATTATTTTGACGTAAAAAAAAATATTACAAACACACAAAGTTTATCTTCTATCTATCTATAAATAAAAATGAAAATGTTCGTTTGCTCAAAATAGGTAATCTCCGAAAGTACGGCATCGATTCTTTTGAAATTTGGACACAATGTTGCATTTGACTACAGGAAGGTTTTTATAAAAAAAAATTTTTTTTTTAGCCGTCATGCTCCATATAGGAGTGTAGCCTGTCGACAGCTACAAGTGCCTCTCATCTGTATTAATCTCAATTCACTCCATTTAAGTTCAAGTTTCAATTGAAGAGTTAATTTAATCGATTAGTTATGTATGGGTGACCACCCAAAATAGTATAATTACATCAAAAATAGTATAGTAACACGTATAGAAATGGTATAGTATAGTAATAATATAGTTTAGTGATCACCCATATAGTGTTATCAACGATATTGGTTGACCCTTGACTAATTTCAAGATCGGTGTGTTGATTTTTGTTAATGGTTTTGCTTAAAAACACTTTAACCTAAATAGAAGCCGAACCAGGATTGCGAATTCGAGTCCAAGCTGCTAACCACTAGACCACTCAACACGCATACATACATTTATTTACAAACTATCATAAAAATGATCCATTTCATTGTTCCCCAATCCATGAAAATTGGATATATTGTATGTAATACCAAAAACTTCCACACCAAGTGGTGTTGGGATATAATTCTTTTGAAAACCAGAACCATAATGTTGTTTAAGACATAATTATTCGTCGCCTAGAAAGAAAAATTATTTAAATTTAATCGAGTAAATAAGGATTTAGTAGAAATGACAATTATTGAACATTTCTGTTTTCATTATGTTCCAAGTTCTACAAATGTATTTCATCGTTGATGGCAATAATGAATTCAATGCACCCTGCGGAATCAAAAGTAAAATATGGAGGGGCTGAAATCTCAAGCTCTGAGATATCAAGACTTCGGTTTTGGTTTAGAATTTTGATATAGTTTTTACCATAAAACTTTTATGAGGACATTGGTTTTAGTTTTCGGCAGCGATGTATATCAAACATATTGTACATTGTAAACATTGTAATAGTAAAATCATTTTATATCTGTTTATAAATTTATTACAAAACCAACATGAAACATCAATTCGTCACCGGAAAATTATAACAGTTTATATATTAACATAATTTAGTGAAAAGATGATACACTCAGCAAACTACTCAAAAACCTATGGACAGGTTTCGAAAAGATATTACAAAATCACAAATTCATATATCTTTCAAAATTCCAAAAATATTGTCAAATCTAAATAAAATCAAACTTTTTTCAAAATTCTAAAAATATTCCAAAAATTATTACAAAATCAAAGATTAAAAGTTTGTTCAAAAATTCTTAAAATTTTGCAAAAACTATAACAAAATCAAAAATTGAAACTTTTTTCAAAATACCAAAAATATTCCAAAAATTAGAATAAAATCAAATATTTAAATTTTTTCTAAATTCTAATAATATTCCAAAAATTGTTAAACATTCAAACTTTTTCCAAAATGCTAAAAATATTCCAAAATTATAAAAATATCAAAAATTGAAACATTTTTCAAAATTCTAAAAATTATAATAAAATCAATAATTTAAAATTTTTCAAAATTCTAAAAATATTCCAAAAATTCTTACAAAATCAATAATTGAAACTGTTTTCAAAATACTAAAAATATGTGAACAACATTCACAAATTCAAAAATTCTATTTCTTTCCAAAATTCTAAAATTAGTGCAAAATCAAAATTATAAAAATCATTTTTTTGACACACTTGAATTATTTCTTTTCCTAAACATGAACGAAGTCTAGCTGTTTTTCATTTAGCACTTAGCAGTCCATCTAGCAAATGAACAACGCGTATATATCACAGCTGTAAATATGCAACAAAACGCCTTGAATCTACCACTTAGAACTTTAACCACTTTCTTTGCGATATTTTAAAATGACGCGTTTACAAAAACACTGCGATATTCGGAAGTACCTATGCCTGTCTAATATGGAATTTGAATAAAAAATTATTTATACGAGATAAAGAAGAATTTTAGAACCACTGACACTGGGATGTATGCATTATTTACACGTGCAACACGTCACCTCCAAACCAAGTTAGGGCTTTGTTTGCAATCATACTGACCGCTTGCTCTCCTTCATCTACAACAAATTATGGGAAAAATATAAATCACACATGATTGAAGATATTTCCTGTCGAATATGGAAAAAATCCATATTAAACATGGAGTTCCCAAAGAAATGTACAACCAAGCGTTAATAATGATTAAAGGTCTTTGTTTACTGCTCAATAATCCCGAACTTAGTTCTCAATCAATTATAAATGCCACCGCCAAAATGATCTGCTGCTGCTGCTTCGATCAATGTAGAATGGCGTCGTTAGTATGAATACAATACGGATGATATGATATTTCAATTTGAAAGACTAAAATTCTCAATTCCATGGCACTTGCAATTACCATCAATAAAGTTCAGGTTCAATCATTAGAAGTTTGTGGTTCAGATCTAGAACATATTGCTTCTCACATGAACAATTTTATGTTGCGTGTTCTAGAGGCGGCAAACTAGATAACCACTAACTATATATCTCTATGTGGTTGCAATCTCCTTACCAATGGAGCAACACTAAATATTGTTTACCCAAAAGCATCGTAAAATTAAACATGTTAGAAACGTGTGCGCTTCTTTTATTCGCGTTTTTTTTTCATACAAGCAGACTGAGCCACAGCAACGCGTGGTCAACTCCAGCTAGTTTTATATAAAAATAGTCGAAAAATAAAAAACTCCTCAACAAACCAGTTATTTATAATTGCACTTGACCGATTTTTTTAAAACTTAAATCAAACAGTTTTTCAATCAAACAGTAATTACTGCATATTTCTGTCTTCTTTTAAAAACAATTAATATATATTATCAACATTTTGTAACAACTATAAACTAATTATGTTAACAAAAAATAAATGTCATCCAAACTAAACTAACACATGTAATTAGTTGCATGACACAAAAAATAATTTCTCTTGTAACTGTATAATTTTCTTATCAATATAAGCACTGCGAAACACGGTTTACCTCACAAACAATGTACACAAATTTATTTGATGTATAAAAGCAACTTGCAAAACCATAATGGCAAAATGAAAAAACACAAAAAAATTCCATAATCAGGTTTCCTTGTTATTATAAAATGAAAACAAATTCCTCGTACATTGAAACTGGAATGTTTATGTTACTCGTAAGATTCGTTTTCGGTGTGAATTGTTAAACAAAAACAAGGTCTGCGATAGAATGAAGCTTTTATTTTAATATTGTTGAAAGCTTTGGTGATCTGTTTGAGTTAATATGAAAAATGGGGTTGGATTTCCATTGTGTGTTATTCATATTTCTAATATGATAAAAATATTGCTTGAAAATATTTAGGGTTAGGTTGAGGTCAATGAGTTTGAAGATTTATTGTTTTAATTAAAAATCATGCAAAGCAACACACATATACTTTTCATTGTTTTAATTTTTGGTTATTGCTTTCATTTAACGCAAATTTGCTAAAGTTATTGGTTTTGATAGCAACCTAAATGGTTATCTTAATTTTCTTGACGGCTTTTATTGATTGATCTTACCTTGCTGCTGTCACGTAACAGTTATGTTTTCATAACTTAAATTTAGTCTACAGACAATAATGCAAATTTATTATAATAAACTTGCTTTTGCCTAACTGTTTCACCTTCTCCTTCTCCATCTGTTTATTTTTCATCTCTCCATATATATTCCTATTGAAATACGAATCAAATATTTGTAAATTAAAGTCTTTCTTTACTTTCTTTACTTACAATGCTGTGGTATAATGGAAAGCACGATATCTGAATGTTTGTGGCTGAGAAAAAGGATTTGATGTGCAGCCAAGAACGAAATAAAGGAGCTTGATACAAACAACAGTATACTAACAGATTTTGAATAGTGTCGAGTGCCTTCAATCAAAAAACATTTAAAAAAAGCGTCCACAATCACCTCAGAACGCATGTTGTTTTGGGACCTAGGTCTTAAAATGTATCTTTGTGTTCTTGTGACACATTTGTAATTCCTATTACACAACACCTTTTAACCATTTAATTTAACACCATTGACCAATATTTAACAGGACCATTTCTGGGTCTAATCAAACTATTAGCTGTTTGTCGACATAGTATATACTCTCCACATGAACCACTTCTATTCTGTCAGACCCGCGCATTCTTGTGCAGTGTCAGAGATTGGAGGTCGGAAACAACAATAAACTGTTATTAATTAATGAACTTCATTTCAATTGCAGTCATTGGCTGTAATTGCCTTGAGGCTTCCGTTCCACATTTTTGTGTTAGAGGTCCGTCGGTCCCGTTACCACCGTTGTTCATTCTTTAGGCCAGAGGCTACCATATTATATATGGTCGGTCTATTACAGCCACAACTAGCTGACTTTACAACATCAATGAAAGAACTGATTGCAATCTGAACCATTTGTCGTTTTAGACTTTTTGAATTCTCTTGTGAGTTCTGTTTTTAGGATGCATAGCTTACAACAGCCTACAACCTAGTCTAGGTTTTGATACGTTTTTTTAGAACAGTTGAAACTTGAAGGTGACTACTATACAGTTTTCAGCAGTTAAAAACCCCAAGCTTTTTTTAGCAATGTCGGTTGGTTTCGAAATCGTATCCTAGTCGTAATATGCTGACTAGACTTCTTTTTTCTTCGTTAATTTCAATAGAAAATTCAATTAAAAATTGATCCAAATGATACATGTGGTTCTATATGTAGGAGCGTTGTCATGCTAATCAACATCCAATATTCACCACGGTCATTCGCAACAGCGGTATTCATTCATTACGTCTGTCTCTGATTGTGGTTGTGGTCTATCTCGCGGAAGCTCACTCCCTGGAGTACTCACGTACATCTTTTATTCATTTAAGAGGGGGCCTATTCCAAATTGTTAAAAGCCCGACTTTCACTCCCGTAATGGCGGTGATAATAGTTTTCTACTAGATCTCTATCTTACCACAATGCCAGATATTACGAGTGTCGATGTTGCGAAAGGTAGCATTGGAAATTTTGATCATTATTTAATCTCATCAGTTATCAAAACTGATTTACTTAAAACTACAGCTCCCAAACCCCGTAAAATATTTCACTACTCAAAAATGGATAAGAGTGGTCTTCAAAATTTTTTCCATGGTTTCCCTTTCGACCGTCATTGTTTTTACACTGACAATGTAAATGTTTCTGCTCAAAACTTTACAGAAACCATCCAATTTGCTATCAATAAATTTGTCCCTTTCTCCATAGTAAAACCCAAACAAAAATACTTGTATTCGAAAGCTGCCAAAACGGCACTTAGAAACAAACGTAGATCATTTAATATTTGGATTCATAACAAAACTCCCACTAATCGATCCCAATATCTAAAGGCCAACAAAATATCTAATCAGATTATCTCAAACGAAAAGTCCGAAATTGACAGAGCGAAAGCCTCAAAACTTACGTCTATGTCTGTTTCTGACAAGAGTTTCTACAGTGCCATTAATTCTTTAAATTCTGGTACAAAATTTTCTATTCCCCCTATTATTGATGGTGATTTAATCGTCAATGATCCCGCAAGAAAAGCTAACTTGTTCGCTGAACGCTTTGCTCTGAACTCCACTGTTTTGGAAACTCCTAAAGAAATACCCCAAATCCAGTCTTCAGGAGTTAATATGAATGAACTTCACTTCAAACCCAAAATAGTCGCTAAACTTTTAAAGGGGTTAAACATCAACAAAGCATCAGGAAAGGACAATATTCCACCCATTATTTTTAAAACCTTTTCCAAAGAACTTGCACCAACTTTAACTAAAATATTCTACCAATCCTACAAATCTGGTATATTTCCCTCGTGCTGGAAGTTGGCAAATGTCCAGCCCGTCCCCAAAAAGGGACCAAAATCCGATATCTCAAATTATAGGCCAATAGCTTTACTATCGGTCCTATCCAAAGTCTATGAGCATTATATTAATACACATATTTCAAAATTTCTGGAAGAAAATCATTTAATATCCGACAGCCAATACGGTTTTCGAAACAAAAGATCAACTACCGATCTATTGAACTATGTAGCGCATTGTTGGAACAGCATACTTGATAAAGGTGGTGGAACATACGTTATCGCTTTGGACATCTCCAAGGCATTCGATCGAGTCTGGCATGCCAACTTGATCAACAGGCTCGTTGCGTACGGTTTTTATCCCAATGTTGTGAAGCTGATTCAAAATTTTCTATCCGACCGATACATTTCGGTCTCCTTAGACGGATATTCTTCTGAGTCTAAACTAATTAACGCTGGTGTACCCCAAGGCTCAGTATTGTCCCCAACCTTATTTTTGATTTATATCAACGAATTGTTGAAAATCACCAGCAACCCAATAAATAGTTTTGCAGATGATAGTACTCTGCACAAGTCGTTCGAGCCCCTTCCTTCAAAAGGTAAAATGCACGAACGAATTAATCCTGCCCGGAGAGACGCTGCCATAAACGTGAACAAAGACCTGAATAAAGTCGCCGACTGGGGTGACCAAAACCTTGTCAATTTCAACTCCACCAAAACACAGCTGTTGATTGTTTCCAGATTAAAGACCGAGTTCCCCAAAGATATTTTATTTAGTATGTGTGATGAACCAATAGGTGAATGTAAAAACATTCGTTTATTGGGTGTCGCAGTTTCAAATGACCTACTCTGGAACGATCATGTAATGGCGATGGCCAAAAGCGCGTCTAAAAAACTCGGCCTCCTAAATAGATGCAAAAAATTTTTCACTCCATACCAATTGCTCCATGTTTATAAGTCCTATATTCGTCCCTGTATGGAGTACTGCTGTCAAGTTTGGGGTGCTGCCTCTGTTTCCATCTTGGCCCTCTTGCACTCTTTTCAAAAGCGAGCTATACGAATTGTAGGTGATCGAACTTTGACATCAAAACTTGATTCCCTACAACATCGTCGCACTGTTGCTGACCTCGTTGTTTTTTACAAATATCGTCATCAGCAGTGCTCAGATGAAATCAGCGGCATCATGCCTCAAACTTATTCTTACCCCCGTTCCACTCGGCAATCGGCTGCCGCAACCAGTGAAACGGTAAAGATCCCGCGCTGTCATACTGGCAGATCGCAGAGAGACTTCTTTGTCCGAACTGCGTACAAATGGAATAGTTTGCCGGAACACTTAGTCTCAGGTGGCTTCAACCCACAGATGTTTAATAAAAGCGTTAATCTACACCTCAGAACGCCAGTTGTTGTGGGACCCAGGTCTAGACCTAGGTCTTAAAAGGTATTTATGTGTTGTTGTGACACATATTCTAAACCCTATTACACAACACTGTTTATTAAAAAAAAAAAAAAAAAAAAAAAAAAAAGAATGTGAACCGCCTTTTACCAACATGCCCAAATCAAAAAATCCTATTCCAATAAAAATACAATCTATTATATCAGGACCCTCAAGACGATCTCTGAGTTCAAAGTTGTATGGGGTTCTATACTCTCCCTCGTCTGTTTTAAGCGGACTAAAAATGTAGTGTAGGATTTTACGCTCAAATAAAGATAAATGTGATTCATCATTTTTAGTCAGGTGGTCAGTTGTTTAACTGACCATTGGTCAGTTGTTTGACTTGACCATTGGTCAGTTCTTTAACTTGAGTTTAGTGTTATTTCACACATACGGTGACCTAAGGAGAGGCTTAATTGAGTAGAAATTTATATCATATAAGTATGCTGTTGTTTGAGTCAACTATTGATCCCACATATTTAAAAGCTTCAACTACTACAATTCGTTAATTGATGGACGTCAAATCTTTCTTCTCAGCCTCTCTTAAAACACTTATTTGTTTGGTTTTATCGTTTTTAATTTGCAGATCATCTTGTCTAGCACCACTCTCAAAGTGACTTGAAAACCTCACTCATAGCAGCTTCACTTCGGTCGAGGATGACAATATTATCAGCGTAATTGCGATCAATTTTACTGAGTTTATTGACAAGATATTATTGTTAATCGGTATAGTTTTTTTTGACGGCACAGATAGCATAACCTTGTCTTAAACTGGAGTCAATTTAAGCGCTTAAAACAGCATCTTTGAGCAATTATCATGAATTATCAGTTATCGAAGCTTGATCCAAGAAAAACGCCCAGTCCAAGCCGCCCTTAACATAGAGAACAGACGCTTGAGTTGTATTGGTTTTAGGGCAATTTTATTGGTAATTATTAATCTCCCTGTTGTAGCATCATTGAATAAGCAGTATCTACTCTGTCTGTCTCCGATACACCAACCTAATTCTGTCAGTATTACGCTGGTAGCCCGACGTGGACTTCGAACTTCGGCTTTCTCTACCAAAATGTTATATTGAGATAAACTTTATTACTAAGAGTATGTAAAAATATAGAGAGAACGTTAATACAAACGTGTATGAAGACCGACGAAAAAAATCGTTATAGCAAATCTTTCAAATTCAATTTATTTTTTATCCATTTTTATTTTTTGTTCAATGTTTATATTTACTATCCCAAACTTTTTTATTTAAATATAAATTATAAAATTAAAAATTTTTATAAAATGAATGACAATAATTACAAGAGTAATTCAAATTAATTAAATTCCAGTGATTATATTTAGGCCAAATATTCTATGAAGAACAAGCGATATTTTCTAACGACAAGAATAAATATATAAGTTATGTCAATTATATTATTCTCAAAGTATAATTATGAAAGTTCGCTGAAACTTTTTTTCCATTATTGGCCAATTTATTTTTCATTGATAAAATTTAAAAAAACTATATTTGGCAGAGTTTACAATTTTATTTTATTTGAGCACTCATTTCACTCCTCAAAATAGTATTCATAAATTAAAATGTTTATAATTTCAATATCGTTCTTCCTCGAAGAGCAAAACTTTTAGTTTTTCGATTTAACATGCTTTGGAGTTTTTATTTTATTTGTTTTTTCCTTTTGTTTCATTTTATTTGCAAAAGAAGAAAATTAATACATTTTCGTGTTCCTTTTAATATATTTTTATAACAATACTTCCAAGATTGAACAAAACATTCACAAAAATTATTTATTTTTTACTTTGGAAAACATCAAGAAAATATTAATTTCAATTTTGGAATAACAACAATATTTTATTATTTTCACTCCTCTATTTAGGAGTATTATATTTTTTGTAAGTTACTTGTTAAGTTAGTTTTTTAAGTTGAAAGAACGAAGCAAAGGTGACATAAGAGAGCGTTTCAAACTCTGATGTTTGGATATAAAAAATAAATTCGAAAATTTAATGAACAAAAACGTAGGGAGGGAGACTCTACTATTTTTTTGTGTTCGGGTTTTTACGGTTTCGAACTTTGGAAAAGTAAAAACGGTACCCTATTGGTGAGACTTCGGTGTCCGTCCAAATTTCAACATAATCGGTCTCACAAACTGTAAGCGCTATCAACTTGAAATTTTCTACAGTTATAAAATGTAATTGTTTACATCTACGGAAAATAAAAAATTTAAATATTTGTTTTTATCTGTATATTATAGCAAAATACAAAATCATTTTCAATAATAGCCGGCAATAATTCAAACACTGTGAAATTTTTCAAATTTTTATGTCAATCAAGCTAGAAAATGAAGAAGAAGGACCAACAAAAAATGGTTCTTTTATAACAATAACACTGTTAGTATGCATAGATAAGATACAAAATTTAGTATTATAGCTATTTAGCGTAGTTTTTGGTTCCTTGAAATTATTTGATTATAGCAATGGGAAGAGGGATGAAATTGCACTTTTTTACCACAATTCAAAAACTGTGCGCTACAAAATTTTAAAAATAATTACAATGTCTACTCGACTGGGTTCTGAATGGAGCAATTTTCAATCCTTAACGAAAACAACCTTTCGGCCAACTTATATAGACAGATTAGTTTTATATGCATCTCACATTTCAGATTCAAAGGATTTATAGTTTAGCAGATAATGGGAAAAGCACGTTTACTATCACTGATATATGGTTCCTATTAAGAACGCACCTCTAAAAAAGTCCGAAAAACGTGAATCATACAATTTTCCAAGCTGATTAATTTATCCACAAATTGCATGTATAACTATTGCCAATGTATGAAGTTCCACCGAACTAAAGATAGTCAAATATAAAATCACGAGCACCACATGTATTTTATATGGAAAAACTTAAATCCCACTGCACCAGCAGCCAAATTCTGTAATTGTGAAGCGGTGAGGTGATAAGTTTTTTAATGAAAAGAAACGAAGCAATTTTTATCACTTCACCGCTTCACAGTTACAGAATTTGGCTGCAGTACTTAGAATTGGGATTAAGAGCCGAAGTTTCAAGGAATTGCTTTTTGGTAACACTTATCAAAGTTTTGAAGCACGACCTCAAAAAAAATAATTTGTTTGAAACCATGCAACTTAATCCAGTGTTTTCAGTACTGATTTTTGCTGCGCAAATATAATTAGATCTAATGGTCACGTCTTTGTTGACTCCTTGAATCGATCGATTTTTTTAATTTTTAAAATTTTGTTTATTTTAAACAATTTTAGACATTTAATTACCACTGCAAACGGAGAAAATAAAAAAGTCAATGGCACGCAGACATCGAGGATGCTTTGATAAGTACACCTGCAGGTCACATGCACTGAAAGAAAAGATTACTCAATTCAAGCATAATATGTATAAGATTATGCATAATAGTTGCTTAAATGTGTGCTAAGCATAACTATTCTCAAATTATTCTTATTTGGAGAATAAGACGTTAATAATTTGTTAATTTTTAGAATTCTAGGATTGAGAATTTACAACATAATTCAAGTAAATACAGTTGCTTGTTTAGAGTATTTTAGTCTTGATATGATAAATCTATGATTGACAAAATCATAAACTGTTTTCAAAGCTATACTCCATTTGAGATTATATTTATTATTTTTAAGAATATTTGATTCAATGTGAACTAAAAACTGTTAATCTGTTTTTAGTTTAATCTCATTTTGAGCCAAATTATACTAAATAAAAGAATATCTTTGGTTGAAATTTCTCTAACTTCTCATTTTGAGAAAATCTTAACTACTTTCAATCACAAAATATTCTTAAAACAAGTAGAATAATTCTCAAGTTGAACCATAAGTTTATGAGCTGACGCATGATTTAAGTAAAAAAAGCATTAGTTGAGAAAACGTGCAACGATCTTTGAATATGAATTGATACCATAGTTCTTGAATTGAGACAATGCTTGCTCAAAAAGTTGTTCTTATGTTGTTGTATTATTAATACAATTTATATATTTTGGAGGATGTAGTTCTTATATTAAGAATATTATTTTTAAATGTAAAAATTTCAAATAAGAAGACAAAACACATAATTTATTTAATAATAATTTAATATATATTGTTCTCATTATACAAAAAAGTAACATTTATTAGTACAGCATTTTCACATTTTTTCACATTTTTTTACACATTTAAAAGTTTTTTACATATTTCTATATTTATAAATACACAGAGCAACGAATATTTCGTTTAAATAATTTAACAAGTAAAACTAACCAATTAAATTTTAAGCAAAATAACTTTAATGTTTATTAATTGATGCTTTGATTCAAAACTAAATAATTTAAAATGCAACACTGACATTTGAATTATTCTTTTTTTGAATAATAGAATTAAGTTTTAGTAAAATTAAAACAATTTCAAAATTTAAGGAATTAAGATTATTAAATTGAAATTAAGCACTAGTTTAGTTAAAATTCAACCTTAATTTAATTTTACATTAACATTTACAAAGAAAATTACTCCAAACAGTTTTGATTTGCTACAAAAAGCTAATTTAAATTAAAAATATCATTTACCATATTTCAAATTGTTCTTGTTAATTTTATTTTGTTTTGATGCAATTAAACATTGACTGCTAATTTCTTAGATACATTATGAAAGAAATCGGTTTTTGTCAGTCGTTTCCAAATTATAATTTTCACGCTCAACCTCTGTAGCTGTAAATGGCAGTGTTAGTGCGTTGTGCAATAATTTAAGTACTTGTACGTTAATTAATCTAGAAAATAAGAAAATGTTTTATTATTGAAATAATGTTACTTATATTAAGTCAATATTCAGACCTTATCAATTTAGCCGGTGTTTTGAATGATTTTTGTAGCAATTAAATCTTGAACAGGATTTTATAGAACTTGATTGCTACCCTCCAATTGAACTGTGACGCTAAAAATCATATTATTCAATGTGCTTAGAGATGCTGGAAATCTACCTCAAAATCAACCTATAATAAAAATAAATTTGTATAAAAACTCAACAAAACTCAACAAACTTAAACTATAAAACAACAGCAACAGTTATTAAAACAACAAATTTTCTTGTATAAAGGTACTAAAATCATAACATCGAAATCGAAAAAATAAATTTAAATACATATATCAATATCAATCATTATTAACCACAGTGCTCGAGCCGGATATTCTTGTCCATGTTGTATCCGAAACAGGGAACCTAGGTGAAAACCGAATCCAAATTCACTAAATTCAAAGTTTTAACCGCTTTTGAATTTTGGCTTGGAAGAAAATGCCGTTTTTAAAAGAACATCATTTTTTTATAGATAGTATATTAAGAAACTAGTTAAATAGTATATTAAGAAACTAGTTTCATAATCGACGATTTTATCGCACGCAATCTGTTTAGAAAACGACCCGCGTAGCGGGGAGTTTTCTAAAGGATAAGTGCGATAAAACGTCTTATGAAACGAGTTTTTTATACTATTTTTTCTATTTTGCATTTTTTGTCTTGAAATTTAAAAAAATGTGTATTTTATTAAAAAATAGTCAATTTGAAATTTTGTTATTATTACTAATTATTTTAATTAATTAAAATATTTAACACTAATTTAGATATTCTGATTAATTTTATTTACATAATTATTCGTTTTAATGTTCACTGACGTTTGTATGACCAATGTGACCAACCTTGAAAGACAAAACTTTTGCGTATCGTAATGAAAGCCATTTTGATACGCATTTGGGTATCGAAATGACTTTATTTTAGACGCAAAATAGAAAAAAAATTTTTCAATTTTCTTTCACTAATTTGCGTACTTGAATTAAGTTTTCTTCTAAGGGATCGTTTGACGAAATTTACAACTAACACTGATTAGTAAATATAACAATATGTGTAAAAATGATTTTCAAATACAATAACAATCACAATAAGACAATATTTACATACCGCAAATTAAACGTATATAATCCTCCATAAGTTTTTTATTTTTCACTATAAATTTCACTATTATTTCACTATGTGGCACTATAATTTTCAGCACACACTTTGGATCATGTCTTAATATCTTAAAATTTAAACTCAAACTAATTCAGAATAATGTTAACAGAACTACTTTCAATAGCATTTAAAACTAAATTTGTTTATGGACCTATTACTCCTATTGACAATATTATTCTCAATATAAGCAAAAAAAATCGTATCAAATAAGTATTATTTTCTCAATTTAAGTAAATCTGTCAAAAAGGTGAATGAATCATAAATCTTATTCTCATATTGATCTTAATATCCACAAATCAAGAAGCATTTTACACAATGAATTTTTTAAATGAAGAAAAAATATTCAGGAATTATGAATTTCTCTTTTTACGGAATATGGTTTCTGAAAAACAATGTTTTTAAAAAACAGCTGTTTGCTGTTTGAAATTTAAAAAAAAACAGCTGTTTTTCTTGTTTTATGAAAGATTAAGGTTAAATTTTAATATAAATTTTATTTTTTATAATAATATGTTCAAAGTACAAGCGCTGATAATGACGTAGTATACTAGAAAGGCGTTAATTTTTGTTTGTACAGAAGTTGGCATACACTAAAAATACTCTATCCACATCCACAGAATCAAAAAATATTCAAAGAATCAAAAATTTTCTATAAATTTTCTCAATGTGGGCTGTAGGTTAGAGATAGAAATTAGAGAAAAATTAGCCTTTATTTCAATGAAATTGTCTTATCTAGGAGAGTCTTAGTAATTCATTTTTCTGAAGCAATACATTAAGTTCTCTTTGTACAGTTAAAATTTAGTTGTATGAATTATCAGTAATTTTTTCAATAATTACTACATCATTTAGGCCAAAAAGAGATGTCCATTGCCCACCATACCTGCAAAAACTATTGTAGTTCTGGATAGCGTAATCATAGAGTTTTTATAGGGTTGTGTAATAAAATATTGACCTTTGCAACGTTCATCAATTTAAATCTTCAAATTATCTATCAACTTCTTATAAATTTCACCATTCATTAAATAGAATGAATTTTAATATTGTGTCAGCGCTCATTAGTTTTGAATCTTATCTGCTAAGATTCTCAACAGCTAGTTTTAAGCTTCTAGTAGACAGCTTCTGTAGTAAATCTTTTCAAGCATCTACAGCAGCATCTCGATCAAATCTAAATCTGTCTTAAACTTCAATAAAGTTTTTTCTTTATCAATCGCCTTTTATTAGGATTGGGTTCCACCGAGTCTTTGAATGAAAAACATGATTTCGAATAGTTGACAGTTTCATGTACATATTTGATGAGCTTGTATGCGTTCTTTTGTAAATCATGGTGGTCGATGTTATCTTCGTTCTCACTAACGATTTCCTCAACATCTCTTCCTTTCCAGGTGCCTCTTAAATCTTCAGTATCAGATTTTATTTTACTGAGTGTGTAACACACTCCAAGACGTAGGCCATGATTTAGGTAAAATATGAACAATCGCTTCGATTTATCAATATACTTTTTAGCGGAAGCGCCATCTTGTGTAGACGCAACCAAATCATTTTTAATCCTTATTCCAATATACAGCTAAGCTGTTGTTTTATTATTTCAATTGTATCAAGAGTACTCATAAACCGAAAATTCGAATGAATCTCGTTTTATACGTGATATTTTCAGTTTGATCATTAATGTTAACTCCAAAATATCGACTTATTCGATAGTAAACTGGTAAACTTTGCAACTTTCAATTTAATTGTGCTCATAATTTTTTTTCATTTTCATGAAAACCGTCGTGCAAAAGTTTAATTATAGAGCTTTCATTAGCGGGCAGTTTAAATCCATCCAATTTCTGAAAATGGTTGATGTTTTACTTCTTGATATTATTGTTTTTTTTTCTTTAACGGAGATGACAAAGAGAACAAATATAAAACTGTAGCGTTTTGTTTAATATAAAATTGCTTGATTAAAACGCACTTTCAAATAAATTTTAACTGTTTAGACGAATGCATGGAATGAGATTTTAAATTTTTTTCGCGTAAAATTCAAATTTAAATTTAAAAGTACAGTAAAACAGTAAAAAGAGTATTTCCAAAACAGCTGTTTTACTGTTACTGTTAAACAGTAACCAGAAACCCTATTAGGAAATTCATAAATTCATAATAATAAGTTTGTCTAAATTTGAGAAAAAAATTCTGTCAAAACAAACGAAATTTATCAATATCGGTTCAAGAAATCAGTTTTCTGCATTTGATACTAAATTTTTTACTCGGATTGAGAATAAATATATTACAATTTCATCGATCTTTTGTGAGTAGAATTTGAGAATAAAATTCTACAAATAATTAGAATAATGCATAAACGTAGGATAATTGATTTAAATGTTGTAACTTATAAATCCACGAATTTGAAATTATTAGTCTTATTTTGTGAAATTGTTAAATTGCTAAAACTGATCTATTTGATCTTAATTTAAGAATCAAATTCTTTATTTAAGTTGTTAAGTCTTGAATTTTCATCAATTTTGATTTTCTGTAATCAAGAATTGGTTTTACTCAATATTAGAATACGATTTCTCTCAGTGTGGTAGCTGAGAGACTTCGTTTGCATTTTTAGTATATAAATGGGTCACCGTTGAAGTTGATCATCAGCAGCGTCGATTAGTAATTGTTTTGCGTGACCTACATTAGACTCGGATCTTTCATTTAACCAAGGCGTGCAATGTGGTAACAAACACGAGTGAAAAATGCTTCTTGCGCATGTGACCCGAAAATGACTAAAATTGTGATCAGGATGAGTTAGCAGCCTACGCCATTGATAAATCCAATCATAGCCTAACTACATAGGAACGATGTAGCAATCCAAGATCTTAATAATGATATTGAGTAAGCAAACAACTTTTTATGTCCACTTTTTTAAATATAAATATGTGTTCAAATTGGTTTTCTAGTCAACAAAACAAACCTCCTGTTTGGTTCATGTTTTGGGTAAAAGCCTAAAACCTCATGTTTTGGGTAAAAGCCTAAATATTTAGAAAACAAAAAAAAAAAACAAAAGAAAACAAACTTTTTGGTTTCGTTATCCCTGAAAATTGAATTTTTGAAAAATTAAACAAATTTCATGTAAAATAAATAATAAATTTTTCGGTGTAATTTTTTTTAGTAAGTCTTATTTAATACCTTTTAAACAAAAAAAGTCAGACAAGTGTAAATAAAATTCGCTCGCCAAGGTTTCCGTGAATGTAAAAGAACACAATATCAAAAATAATTGACAAAAAGTTGTGTTGTAATAATAACCGATCAAATATTCCTATTCGCATAACATACATAACGCATAACTAAATAAATTTTTAACCGTAAATTTCAATCGTAAATTAGAATAACATATATACATTGATCGAAAATCACACCAAAACTGTTGTTTTAGGTTATGAACCAATAGGTGAACTGATGATGAACCAATAGGTGAATGTAAAAACATTCGTTTATTGGGTGTCACAGTTTCAAATGACCTACTCTAGAACGATCATGTAATGACGATAGCAAAAAGGGCGCCTAAAAAACTCGGCCTCCCAAATAGATGCAAAAAAATTTTCACTACACGGTTGAAAATATTGGTATGAAATTGGTAAAAAATGGTATTTATATAAATCCATAAAGAAATGGTATTAGTTAAATAAAGTTCGAAGGTATAAAAGTTCATAAATAGCTCCATATAAATTGCATATATTTATGTATTGGTATATGCATTGGTATAAATTATATATCATAAGTTTATGAGTTTCGTAAAATAAAAATTGGTATAAATTATATACCATGAGTTTATTGGTTTGGTATAATAAAAATTGGTATAAATTACATATTATTAGTTTATTAGTTCGGTATATAATCTATATATATTAAATTCATACCTATACTTTATACGTGTCTTTTAATAAATATAATCTATAAATTTTATACTTACCATTATAAAATTTTTAAACCAAACGGTATAAAATATATAGCAATTTTTTTTATGTTAATTAAAATATGTACATTTTTTTTGTTTTACATTTTTATTTTCAAAAAATTCATTATAATTATATGTATAACAATGCGTTTTTCCTAGTATTTTACTTAACATTCTTTTTGTTAAAATGTATGTTTTTTGGTTTCTCACGATGTCGCTTTACAATATGTTTCATGATTTACTATGTAGGCTACCTGAAACACGTACGAAAAAACAAACCGTCTAAGCATGGATCAGTACATGTGATGCGGCCGGTTGATGATTTAGCGGAGTGGACTGTATGTTTTTTCTCGACGATGATTCCGCACCACGGTCTCAAGTTGTGACGAACGAAAACTAATTGATACTGACTGGTTGACTGCTGATGAACACATACAATAATTCGTCAGAAATGGTGAGTATCAAATCACGACGGATGTAAAAATTAATCAAATGAAAAATGATGATTCGTTAGTTGATGACGACGGTGAAGATCGATGATGTAAATTTCAGTATAATACAAATATATTGGTAATAGACTCACGGCGAATATAAATAATACACAAATTATATTTACTGCGGCAAATCTTCGATGATGTTAATTAAGTGATGACTATTGCGTAAGCCGAATTGATATTGATGATCGGTGATATAAATTTCAATATAATGTACTGTTGTTATAGAAATGTACTGTTTATGAACTCATGACAAATATGAACGATACTCAAATTGTATTTATAACGACAAATCTTCGATGATATAGATAAAATGATGAGTATTACGTTTGATAAAATGACGAATTGATATTGATGGTCGATGATATAAATTTCAATATAATGTACTATTGTAATGCACAGGCAAATGTACTGTGTGAACTCACGACGAATATGAACAATATTCAAATTATATTTATTACGATGAGTCTTCGATGATGTTGATCAAATGATGATTATTACGTATGACGAAACGACGAGTTGATATTGATAATCGATGATATAAATTTCAATATAATGTACTGTTGCAATGTACATACAAATGTACGACGAATATGAACATTACTCAAATTATATTTGTTACGATGAGGCTTCGATGATATTGATAAAATGATGATTATTACTTACGACGAAACGACGAATTGATATTGATAATCGACGATATAAATTTCAGTATACTGTACTGTTGTAGTGGACATACAAATGTACGACGAATATGAACACTACTCAAATTATATTTAATACGATGAGGCTTCGATGATATTGATAAAATGATGATTATTACTTACGACGAAACGACGAATTGATATTGATAATCGACGATATAAATTTCAGTATACTGTACTGTTGTAGTGGACATACAAATGTACGACGAATATGAACACTACTCAAATTATATTTAATACGATGAGGCTTCGATGATATTGATAAAATGATGATTATTACTTACGACGAAACGACGAATTGATATTGATAATCGACGATATAAATTTCAGTATACTGTACTGTTGTAGTGGACATACAAATGTACGACGAATATGAACACTACTCAAATTATATTTAATACGATGAGTTTTCGCTTATGTTGATCAAATGATGATTATTGCTTATGACGAGACGACGAATTGATATTGATAGTCGATGATATAAGTTTCAGTATACTGCACTGTTATAATGTACATACAAATGTACGACGAATATGAACATTACTCAAATTATGTTTATTACGATGAATCTTCGATGGTATTGATAAAATGTTGATTTATTACTTCTGACGAAATGACGAATTAATAATGATGTTCGATGATATAAATTTTCTGTATAATATACTGTTGTAGTGTACATACAAATGTACGACGAATATGAACACTACTCAAATTATATTTATTACGATGAATCTTCGATGATATTGAAAAAATGGTAATTATTATTTATGACGACATGACGAATTGAAATTGATGATCGATGATGTAAATTTTCAGTATAATGTACTGCTGTAGTGCACATACAAATGTACGACGAATATGGACACTACTCAAAATATATTTATTACGATGAATCTTCGATGATATTGAAAAAATGGTAATTATTATTTATGACGACATGACGAATTGAAATTGATGATCGATGATATAAATTTTCAGTATAATGTACTGTTGTAGTGCATATACAAATGTACGACGAATATGGACACTACTCAAATTATATTTATTACGATAAATCTTCGATGATATTGATAAAATGGTAATTATTATTTATGACGACATGACGAATTGAAATTGATGATCGATGATATAAATTTTCAGTATAATGTACTGGTTTCCATATATATATAGGCATCACTATTTATTGCAAAAAATAGTGTAACGGCTCCCTATGGCACTGTACAATAGCCATATCAATGACGACAACACCTCACGGATCATAAATTGCGTATTGAAGACGCCTATGACAAAATATAAGGTTTCTTCAAGCAAAATCGCCTGAAAACAAAGAAACAACACTATAATTCAATTCATCGATTAATGATCACCTATGAAATCTCCCAAAAAACAACAGCATCAATAATGGCGTCCAGTACAGCAGCAATCAAAATAGGAATCGCTCAATTTATGATCTTCAACATCACAACACTTTAATAAAAAACAACACGCGACGTATAATGTACACAATTTTATTAATTTGAACTGCGAAGTTAACAATTTATACAATTTTATAACTACTCTAATTATTTGGTAACTATATCAAAAATACAAAAAACATTATACAAATTTTTACGACGAAGACATGTTATAGACTAACATTTAAAACAATCGAAGATCGAAGAGCGAAGAGGAGACTACGCCCAACAATTTCCCTCTTAAATACTAAAAAAAAATACTTAATACTGACAACTGTCACAATAAAACAAGTCCCACAAAGTATAATTACCAACCTAGAAAGTTGGATCGAAAATGTTAATTTTTAGGATTAAATTCATTCATTGCTGAATGGAGTTTGTCTGACATTTCTGAACTATTGTGACATGTTAATATGACAGTTGTATCGGTTTTGTCAAGTTACATTATTATTAAGGTAAACAATTCTTTAAATTCTAAGTTAACTTATATAATTTTAATTAATATTATTTTCTTTTTCAACATACAATGCAATTTTGATGTCTCATTGGCTAATGTGATTCAAACATCAATATGGGGTGTTTATATATTTATGACACATATGTCACATTCACAACAAGTTATTTAATTATCTCAAGACAATATAAACACAACTATGATAATACCCTCGCCAACGGTAACTATTCATGACAATATTTTTAAACAAAGTTTCAGTATACTTTTCCTGAATTTTTAGCTCGAATTAAATTTGTTAGAATCAACGCAGGATCGATGCCAATAACTGTGAGTGATTATTCAGATTGTGTGCTATGATCTTGGCGTTGACAACATGTTTACTGTAAAATTAAACCGAATCACACATTGTTTGACATTACGATATTGTGGACTATTTTATTCAATTCAATTATATCAAAAACTCTTACCTGCATATAGAAAATCGAAGTAATCCAAATCCGCAGTGCTGGTTGAATCCCCGAATTTATTTACTTGCACTACGCGTGCATTTATGCCATGCAAAAATGTAATAAAAATTCCGCTTTTATGTTCAATAGGACTGCACACACCTTTGTTCAGAAATGAAATTTTTTTAAATTTCTATACCAAACGCGTTTAACGCAATAAAAATAACGGTACTTTTTGTCATCGTATACTAATTTGGTATAAAAATGGTTATTTTCAATTTATAAATCTCCAAACTTTATAAGATTAGAAAATAAATTCAATACCAAGCATATATAAACGCTGCGCGGCAAATTGTAACTAACTGTATTTTTATCCCCGTTTATATTATTTGGTATAGAATTAGGAACTTGAACATATTACACTAGTTGGATATAGAAATGATATAGTTTCAGTTTATAAATCTCCATACTTTATAAGATTAGAAAATAAATTGTATACCAAACATTGATAAACGCGGCGCGGCACATTGAAATACCAGTGCTTTTACCTGAATTTATATTATTTGGTGTAAAATTGGGAAGTTCAACTTATAAATTATCTGAATGCTTTGCACTTTATAAAATTCAATACCATTTTTCGCATACATATACTTTATAAAGAGAACGTTATTAAAAAAGTATCAATTTTAGACTAAAATTATCAACAGTGTACATACCAATTGCTCCATGCTTATCAGTCCTATATTCGTCCCTGTATGGAATACTGTTGTCAAGTTTGGGGTGCTGCTTCTGTTTCCATCTTGGCCCTCTTGGACTCTGTTCAAAAGTGGGCTATACGAATTGTGGAGATCGAGCTTTGACATCAAAGCTTGATTCCCTACAACATCGTCGCACTGTTGCTGACCTCGTTGTTTTTTTACAAATATCGTCATCAGCAGTGCTCAGATGAAATCAGCGGCATCATGCCTCAAACTTATTCTTTCCCCCGTTCCACTCGGCAATTGGCTATCGCAACCAGTGAAACGGTCGAGATCCCACGCTGTCATACTGGCAGATCGCATAAAGACTTCTTTGTCCGAACTGCATACAAATGGAATAGTTTGCCGGAATGCTTAGTCTCAGGTGGCTTCAACCCGCAGAGGTTTAAAAAAAGCGTTCATCAACACCTTAGAACGACAGTTGTTCTGGGACCTAGGTCTTAAAAGGTATTTATGTGTTGTGGTGACACATATTCTAAACCCTATTACACAACACTTTTTATTAAAAAAAAATTATCTATCTTATCTATAGCTGTTTATAAAACTCAAGAAAGATTCAATTACACCTTCTAAATGCTTTAAATTTGATTTTTTTATCGGCCAATCAAGTGTCAAAATTAAGGGGGGTGGAGAGGCTACATACTAAAACTATTTTTTTTACAATAACACAAAAACTGTGCATTGCAAAATTCTAAAATTCTAAGATTGTAATCTTAAATTAAGTGCTCCTTCATATGACACCCCACTAATTTGGGTAAAAAATGGTTTTTTACTCTCCCCACACCCATCCCCTAAACAGACAGAAATATAGTTATTTGAAACTTCGCTATGATTTTCATTCAAAATTTACCAATCTTCCTGTCTCTGTGAATTTTTTCAAATTTTTCTGTCAATTATCGTCGAAACGTAGGGGACGGAACGGTTCGAAAGTTGCACTTTTTTGACAATAACTCAAAAACTGTGCACCACAAAATTCTAAAAAAATTGCAATGATTTCTATATTAGGTGCTCTTTCAAATCTTTTTTGACCCCACTCGCTTGTATCAAAAAAGATTTTTTTACTCTCTCCTCCCCCGTCCCCTAAACACCCAGCAATATAATTATTTGAGACTTCGCTATGAATTTCATTCAAAATTTACCAAACTCCCTAACTCTGTAATTTTTACAAATTTTTCTGTCAATCAGTGTCGAAACGTAGGGGGGGGGCGGTCTGCAATTTGCGCTTTTTTGACAGTTGATTTCTAAATTAGGTGCACTTTCAAATCATACCCCACTCGCTTGGGTCAAAATAGGGGTTTTTATACCCTCTCTACCCCCGTCCCCTAAGCACACAGACATATAATAACTTAAAACTTCTCTATAATTTTCATTCAAAATTTACCAAACTTCCTAAGTCTGTCAATTTTTACAAATTTTTCTATCAATCGGTGTCGAAATGTAGGAGGGACGGTCTGAAAGTTGCTCTTTTTCGACAACAACTCAAAAACTGTTCACCGCAAAATTGTAAAAAAAATGCAATGATTTCTATATAAGGTGCTCTTTCAAATGACCCACTCACTTGGGTCAAACAAGGTTTTTTTATCCTCTTCTCCCCGTCCCCTAAAAACCCAGAAATATAATTATTTGAGACTTCGCTATGATTTTCATTCAAAATTTACCATATTTCCTAACTCTGTGAATTTGTACAAATTTTTCTGTTAATCAGTGTTGAAACGTAGGGCGGGAAGGGGAATGGTCTGAACTTTTTTGAGAATAACTTGAAAGCTGTGCACCACAAAATTCTAAAAAAAATTGCAATGATTTCAAAATTAGGTGCTCTTTAAAATTATACCCCACTCGCTTGGGTCAAAAATGGTTTTTTTACCCTCTCTACACCCCATCCCCCCCCCCTCGTTCCTAAATACACAGAAATATAATTGTGACTTCGCTATAATTTGCATTCAAAATTTACTAAACTTCCTAACTGTGAATTTTCTGTCAATCAGTGTCGAAACGTAAGGGTGGAGGGGGGGTAACGATCTGAAAGTCGCACTTTTTTGATAATAACTCAAAAACTGTGCACCGCAAAATTCTAAAAAAATTGCAATGTTTTTCCAAATTAGGTGCTTTTTCAAATGACACCCCACTTGATCACGTTTTAAAAGGTGTTTTTAGCCCGTCTCATATCCACCCCCTTAATAAATATAGCTATGAGTATGTGACACTTTTATATATTTTTTTTTAAAAACTTGCTAATTTTTCTATCATTCCAAATACATTTTAAGATTTTCGATCAGTTAGGTTCAGAGTTAATCGAGGTGAGAAAACACGAAAAAATCGTCATCATTCAAAATTATACAAAAAATGGTGACGTATAAAATTCTAAAGTAAATTTTTAAGGATTACTGAAATGAACCCCTTTAATATGATACCCTACTTGAATCTATGAAAAATGTATTTTCTCAAAGGTCTTACATCGTAACCCTGTAAACCAAACGAAAACAATTTTAGTTTTATTTGTATCTGTCATCTTATGTGGACAGGCTAGTTTTATACGCACCTCAAATTTTAGGTCCATAGCATTTATAGTTTACGATATAATCGATATAATGTGAAAAACTTGTTTTACTATCACCAATAGGGTTCGTTATAAAAAACGGAACCCTAAAAACGATAGTTAGAATCATTAAGTGTGTTTTTTGCAAATGAGATAAAGTACAACAAATTTCAAACTAATGTCGTTTTCGTTTTGCCAGAGCAGAAAAATTGATTTTTTTTACATAAAAAGAATATGAAAAAATTTGATCTAGTTTTGTAGTTGTGTTTGTGAACTGTCATTTAATGTTTTGGTAATTCATTGAATTTAATTAAATAATTTTTATTAGTTTTTAATTTAAAACACGATTTAAACATAACATTTATTTAAAACAATAACTATTTCACTTTAAATAACTAATAATAACTACATGGCGTCTTGTTTGTCTACAAATTTTGAGAGATGGGTAGATGTATTTGTGCAACTCTATTGTATTTACAACTTGCTCTACGAAAAAATCTAGATTTATTTTCAGGACAAAAAGATCACTTTTTTTTGTCAAATAGAATACGTAATGTCAAAAAAACTTGATCTGAGATCAAAAATGGGCGTGTCAGAGCAATTTTTTTGGTAACAAGAAAACGACATAACAATATATTTAAATGCTTTTTCCTCGATAAAAATAATAAATTTTTAAAATATATAAAAATGAAAGAAAGGTATAGTAGAATATTTTTGCCAGCGAATTTTTAACAGATAGGACGCAGCAAGAGATAAAAGATGAAACAAAAAGTAAAACAGAGATGTATTATTGATTTTGGGATAAATTTGTTTTCAAAACAATTATATTAGTTAAATTTCTACTCCTAGTTCGTACCATTTGTTTGTTGTGATATTTGTTTACACAGGCGTCGTTATTTTTATTATAATTATTTTTAATTATCAAATTTTGTTATATTACTCCCGCATGGAGGGATCAGTTTTTATTGTTTTGAAATTTTTTTTTTATTTTTGATCTACGGGTGTGACAACCCCGCATACTCCAGTCCCTGCTATTGACATACGAGTTGACGTGAGATATCACACACCACTGGCAATAGCAGTGAGATATCACTAGCCAAGGTAACATCTTTGGGGTGGTGGCGGATGAACTGTATTCAGTCAATGGTAGCACCCTCAATCTGAGCTGTTAAATAATCCTTGATGATGAGACACTAGTGCTTCCTTGAAGAAATGAGCTTTCATATAATTATGTGTGGGCTTTAATCTTTAAGAAAGAGAGTGCGTCACAGGATCAAAGAATATGCAACCGGCTGGATTATTGGCAACTACATTTTTGGTTTGTTTCAGCAAATTTTTGTAAAAATTTGCTATTTACTTTTTAATTTACTTTTATTTTCTCTATTTTATCATAAAATATTGGCCTATGTCATATTTTGTTAGTGATAGGATTTTTTTTAGTCATCCATTCTTTAACAAAAAATATAAAAAAACAAAAAAAAAAGATTTACGTCCATCAACACCTTTGAACGTATGTTGTTGTGGGACCTTGGTCTTAAAAGGTTTTTATGTGTTATTGTGACACATATTGTAATTCCTACTACACAACACATTTTATTAAAAAAAAAAAAAATATATTACCTACAAAATCATTAATATTTTTACTAGTTTTAGTTTTATACTATAATTGGTTGAATTTCAATAGTAATTTATTACTTTTATGCGTTTTTCGTCATTTACAATATCCATTTCCAATAGTCTCTTTGAATATTTTAATCGAGACGCTGAATATTCGCGCATGTGCAAATCAATATGTGCATAACAAACATATTTCATGTTCGGTGGCAAAAAATCCTACTATAACCTACTTTTTAAAATCGCCATGTTTGAAAAATTAAAATTAAAAAAGTCAAATCCATAATACAAATTTTATTTATAAGTGTAATATTTTATAAAGGGGGCATTCCATTTCAAACCAACCAAAAAACTTTAATTTTCAACCTGACCATTTTAGATTTGTATGAAACTAACATAAATAATTTGCCATGAATATACATACAAGTAAAAAACGATTTTCCAAAATTTTTTATCTCTTTTCGTTTTTGTGTAATTAATTTTCAAAATTTTAGAATATCGTCATTTTGGGGCTTACCTGTATAGTTTAAATTTCAAATATCTCAAGTTGTGTACAACTTAGAGAGCTGATCGACCCCTCATTCTAAAGAGAATTAACAAGGTTTAATTTGATATGCTATTTATCTTGTTGGTTCCAAACCGGTGTTTTTGAAAATCTCTAAAAACTTTTTTTGAAAAAAAAATCAAAGATAGTGTTTTTTTTAAATTTTGAAAAAATCATATATTTTTTTATATACTATAGTAAAGAAATCCTGAATGTTTCAGAGTGGGACCAATATGGAACCAGAACTTATAGTAAATTATAAGAAGTTATGATCAAGTAAAACTGGAATATTACCCTCGATTTAATATTTTTACATGCACAATAGGTGCAACAATAGGTTCAAATTTAAAAAAATTTGTAAATCAAAAAGCTACTTTAGTAAGGAGTTTAAATATATTTATTTTGAAATTAAACTCATGTAATTTTTTTTAATTTAACAGATAATCTCTTATTCGCCTTGTTGGATTCATTACGTCGTAATCGATAAATTTTGCCTGGGGTTGTTATAGGATCAACTTTAGTCAACACTTCCTTTTTATGAATAGTTAATATATCTGGCTCTGGCAATAAAGGGTATTTGAAATATGAAGAAGGTCCATGTGGTGCCAAGAGGCTTATTCGCACAAAATTTTCCTCTGTTGCTAGTACACAACCTAACCATCACTTATCGGAATATTGGCATGTAACAAAGCCAACAATCTCATTAATGTTCTAATCTTGTAAAGTGTCCTAAGATGAAACTATTTTTAAACTTGATTCTACTGAAAATGAATAGTTTTTTATCCAAGATCCGAGATTCATTTTGTGGAATGTAACAGTGAAACTTTTGTGTGTCTTTCATTGTTTTTCCAGTTTCGAGTCTGTTCTTCAAGAGTCTTTGTTCTACTTCATGCTCTACGTTAGTAGTATAAATAAACTTTATGTTAACTATATTATCATTGGCCCAGTTATACAATTGACGAGGAGTCATTATTTGCTCGTTATACAGATGATGCAGATGATAGTACTCTGCACAAGTCGTTCGAGCCCCTTCCTTCAAAAGGTAAAATGCACTGCCATAAACGTGAACAAAGACCTGAATAAAGTTGCCGACTGGGGTGATCAAAACCTTGTCAATTTCAACTATACCAAAACACAGCTGTTGATTGTTTCCAGATTAAAGACCGAGTTCCCCAAAGATATTTTATTTAGTATGTATGTGATGAACCAATAGGTGAATGTAAAAACATTCGTTTATTGGGTCTCACAGTTTCAAATGACCTACTCTGGAACGATCATGTAATGGCGATGGCCAAAAGCGCGTCTAAAAAACTCGGCCTCCTAAATAGATGCAAAAAATTTTTCACTCCATACCAATTGCTCCATGTTTATAAGCTCTATATTTGTTCCTGTATGGAGTACTGCTGTCAAGTTTGGGGTGCTGCCTCTGTTTACATCTTGGCCCTCTTGGACTCTGTTCAAAAGCGAGCTATACGAATTGTGGGTGATCGAACTTTGACATCAAAACTTGATTCCCTACAACATCGTCGCACTGTTGCTGACCTCGTTGTTTTTTACAAATATCGTCATCAGCAGTGCTCAGATGAAATCAGCGGCATCATGCCTCAAACTTATTCTTACCCCCGTTCCACTCGGCAATCGGCTGCCGCAACCGGTGAAACGGTAAAGATTTCGCGCTGTCATACTGGCAGATCGCAGAGAGACTTCTTTGTCCGAACTGCGTACAAATGGAATAGTTTGCCGGAACACTTAGTCTCAGGTGGCTTCAACCCACAGATGTTTAAAAAAAAGCGTTAATCTACACCTTAGAACGCCAGTTGTTGTGGGACCCAGGTCTAGACCTAGGTCTTAAAAGGTATTTATGTGTTGTTGTGACACATATTCTAAACCCCATTACACAACACATTTTATTAAAAAAAAAAAAATACACCATCCGTAAACTGGGTAATGCGGCTAATCAGTTTTTACTGTGCCTCCTACATCGTCATACGTATTTTACCATGTGATGATGCAAAGAAGTTCCATTCGGCCTTTATGCCAAAATCTTTTTCATGATTACATAAATTTATAAAATTTGATCTATTTTTGTACTGTGATGCTGCTCCATCTGAAAAATTTATGAGTTTTTCGATTTTATTGGGCAGTTTTCTGTTAAGAAAATCAATCATTCGCCGTTGAAATAAATGGGCAGCAACTGCATCATGCACCATACAGTCTGAAATCATAACTAAACTTAGGTGTTCCAACTTCTTTGATTCCTCATCAATATAGTAAATGACAAATGCATGGATGGTTGCTTGAGCATTGTTCCGATGGATCGATTACATTGATCGAGTTTACAAATTACTGGTAAGCAAGCTTACTAGCTGCTAATAAACTAGCATAGGGAAATCTTTAGGTATTTTGGAATATAAGGTCACTTAAAACCAAGTTAATTTCTTACAGACTCTCTTTGTGGGGCGTCTATCTTGGATCGTAAAATCTTCGATTTCTTCGAAATCTTCGAGATCTTCGTAAGTGCACGCATTGTAATAAAATCATTATAAGGTGGCAACCTTATCTTTCTTCTTTTGTTTATCCATATCTTAAATTTAAGTAAATAATTGAATTTATTTGGAATAATTGGAATTGGAACTCAGAGCCTACTATTATTTACATGTAAGAACACTAAAACGATGACTATATTCCAGTAGTAGTTGAACATAACTTCCTATATTTTACTATAACTTTTGATCCCATATTGGTCCCACTCTGAAACTTTCAGGATTTCTTTACTATAGTATATAAAAAGATACATGACTTTTTCAAAATTTAAAAAAAAACACTGTCTTTGATTTTTTTTCAAACAAAGTTTTTAGAGATTTTCAAAAAAAGTAGCATATCAAATTAAACCTTGTACAATTTTCTTTAAAATGAGGGGTCCATCAGCTTTCTAGGTTGTACACAACTTGAGATATTTGAAATTTAAACTGTACAGATAAGCCCCAAAATAACCCTATTCTAAAATTTTGAAAATTAATTACACAAAAACGAAAAGAGATAAAAAATTTTGGAAAATCGTTTTTTACTCATAAAAAACAATTTCTGTGAAAAATGCAATATTTAAAAATATACTTTTTACTGTTTATTTTTAATTTTATTTTATTAATAATAATATACTTCCTTATAGTAACAATTTGATTTAAAAATAATAATTTAAGAACTGAGGATGACGTAAGTCGAAATCGATATTCTGAAAATTAAAAATAAAATCAAATTGTTACTATAAGGAAGTATATTATTATTAATAAAATAAAATTAAAAATAAACAGTAAAAGGTATATTTTTAAATATTGCATTTTAATTCAAAAGTGACAAAAGCACACGAACAGTGAATAATATGGATAACCATAATAACACATATAATTTCTGTGAGTTTCATAAAAATCTAAAATGGTCGGGTTGAGTGACTGGTTGGTTGGACATGGAATGACCCAAAGGTACAATGTAAACCTTTAAAAAAAACAAAAGTTTAATAGAAACGGAGCGCACTTTAACTTTAATATTTCCTTGTTTCTAAATTTCTTAACAATATTAGAGTAGCCGTGTGCCAAAACTAGTTAGAAAATGAGAAAACAAAAAAACGGTAGAAATTAATTTTGTAATACTAACAATTACCGGTTTAAAGAAAACCGGAAACTGTCAGGTTCACATCATCGGCGTCTTGATTTGATTTTCCATTTAAAAATGCAAGTAAACTGATTTTTAGATGTAATGTAGCCAAAACACACCTACTAGTATGGTTGGCGAATAGGAAAAATAAATGCGGTACTCTTCTACAAAGCTCAATAAGTTGAGTATTAAACCAATGATAAAACGTTACCATAACGTGTTAAATGGTAAAGTTTGCTGTTAAACTGAGGTTCATTATTAGTTTTATTAAAAGTCGAACAAAAAAGAGCAAATAAAAACCGAATTAAACATATGTCACCTAACTTAGCCCCGCCATTTTTAAGAAAATGAAAAACAAAGATTGTGCTGTATTGTGCTACAGTTGTGCTGGATGTGCTACTCAGAAAGAATGCCACATCACCAATGGAAAAAAGTTGGCACGCTGAAACAATTTTTCGAGCAGAAGTTAGCCCCGCCATTTTGAAAAATCTGAAAAACAAAGGTTGTTCTGTATTGTCCTCGAGTTGTGCTGGTTGTGCTATTTAGAAAAAAATTTCATATCCCTAGTGGAAAAATTTTATAACACTAAAATCATTTTTTCGAGTAAAAGTTAGCCCCGCCATTTTGGAAAAAAAGAAAAACAAAGGGTCTGCTGTACGGTGTTAGAGTTGTGCTAGTTGTGCTATTCAAGAACAAATTTGTACCACCAGCAGAATAATTTAAACACGCTAAAACGATTTTTCGAGTTGAAGTTAGCCCCGCCATTTTGAAAAAAATTATAAGCAAAGGTTGTGCTGTATTGTGCTAGGGTTGTGCTGGTTGTGCTTCTCAGAAATAGTTGCATATTATCAATGAAAAAAAGTTGGCACGCTAAAATGACTTTTCGAGCAGAAGTTTGCCCCGCCATTTTGAAAAAAATGAAAACCAAAGGTTGTGCTGTATTGTGATCGAGTTGTGCTGGTTGTGCTACTTAGACAAAAATTTCGTAACCCTAACAGAATTTTTTTACAAAGTTAGCATCATTTTTTTCGAATAGAAGTTAGCCCCGCCATTTTGGAAGAAATCAAAAACAAAAGAAGTGCTGTATTGTGTTATAGTTGTGCTGCTGAAAAAATATCGTAAATAACAGAATAATTTAAACCACGCTAAAACCATTTTTCGAATGAAAAATAGCCCCGCCATTTTCTAAAAATCAAAGAAAAAAGGTTGTGCTGTATTGAGCTACAGTTGTGCTGGATGTGCCACTCAAAAAGAATCCCATATCAACAATGAATAAAAGTTGGCACGCTAAAACGATTTTTCGAGCAGAAGGATATTTTCGAGCAGAAAGCATTCGAGCAGAAGATTGAGCAGAAGATTAAGCAGAAGTTAGCCCCGCCATTTTGAAAAAAATGAAAAACAAAGGTTGCTATGCATTGTACTCTAGTTGTGCTGGTTGTGCTACTCAGAAAGAATTGCATATAAGCAATGAATAAAAGTTAGCAGACTAAACCGATTTTTCGAGCAGAAGTTAGCCCCGCCACTTTGAAAAAAATAAAAACCAAAGGTTGTACTGTATTGTGCTTAAATTGTGCTGGTTGTGCTACTCAGACAAAAATTTCGTATTCCTAACAGAAAAATTTTATACCGCTAACATCATATCTTCAAATAGAAGTTAACCCCGCCATTTTGGGAAAAAAAAACTAAATTGAGTGCTGTATTGTGTTAATTTTTTTTGATATCATATATTTTTGTGATTCCCTTATTTTATATATACAAAACAGGCAAGATTCATTTATGCTATCGGACACCAGGTGTCACTTTCATTATTAGTACTTATAAATTAATGATTACACTGATTCCTACAAGAATAAATGATACTAGCGTAAAAATATGTTTTATTGGGTATATGTAATCTATCTCTAAGCAGCCAGCTCAAACAAAATTTCATACCACTACATATACAAAATTTTTGTTTTTCATTTTTTCGAAAACGACGGGGCTAACTTCTAATCAAAAAATCGTTCTTGCATACAAAATTTTTGCATTGGTAGTATGGAATTTTTTTGAGTAGCACAACTAGCACAACCATAGAACAATACACCACAGCCTTTGTTTTTGTTTTTTGCCAAATGGCGGAGCTAACTTCTACTTAGCCTTTTGCTCGAATAATCGTTTTAGCCTGTCACCATTTATTTATTGGTGATATGGAATTTTTTTTGAGCAGCACATCCAGCACAACTATGGTACAATATAGCACAACATCCTTTTTTTATGTTTTGTTAAATGGCGGGGCTAACTTCTACTCGAAAAATCGTTTTAGCGTGTTTAAATTTTTCCGTCGGTGGGTACGAATTTGTTTTGGAGTAGCACAACTCGCACAACTTTAACACAATACAGCACTCAATTTAGTTTTTTTTTTTTCCAAAATGGCGGGGCTAATTTCTATATGAAGAAATGATGTTAGCGTTATAAAATTTTTCTGTTAGGAATACGAAATTTTTGTCTGAGTAGCACAACCAGCGCAACTCAGGCACAATACAGTACAACCTTTGTTTTTTATTTTTTTCAAAGTGGCGGGGCTAACTTCTGCTCGAAAAATCGGTTTAGTCTGCTAACTTTTATTCATTGCTTATATATGCAATTCTTTCTGAGTAGCACAACCAGCACAACTAGAGTACAATACATAGCAATCTTTGTTTTTCATTTTTTTCAAATGGCGGGGCTAACTTCTGCTTAATCTTCTGCTCAATCTTCTGCTCGAATGCTTTCTGCTCGAAAATATCCTTCTGCTCGAAAAATCGTTTTAGCGTGCCAACTTTTATTCATGGTTTATATGGGATTCTTTTTGAGTGGCACATCCAGCACAACTGTAGCACAATACAGCACAAACTTTCTTCTTTGGTTTTTACAAAATGGCGGGGCTAACTTTCATTCGAAAAATGGTTTTAGCGTGGTTTAAATTATTCTGTTGGTGATACAATATTTTTTCAGCAGCACAACCAGCACAACTATAACACAATACAGCACTTCTTTTGTTTTCGATTTCTTCCAAAATGGCGGGGCTAACTTCTATTCGAAAAAAATGATGCTAACTTTGTAAAAAAATTCTGTTAGGGTTACGAAATTTTTGTCTAAGTAGCACAACCAGCACAACTCGATCACAATACAGGACAATTTGGTTTTCATTTTTTTCAAAATGGCGGGGCTAACTTCTGCTCGAAAAGTCATTTTAGCGTGCCAACTTTTTTTCATTGATAATATGCAACTATTTCTGAGTAGCACAACCAGCACAATCCTAGCACAATACAGCACAACCTTTGCTTTTAATTTTTTTAAAAATGGCGGGGCTAACTTCAACTCGAAAAATCGTTTTAGCGTGTTTAAATTATTCTGCTGGTGGTACAAATTTGTTCTTGAATAGCACAACTAGCACAACTCTAACACCGTACAGCAGACCCTTTGTTTTTCTTTTTTTCCAAAATGGCGGGGCTAACTTTTACTCGAAAAAATGATTTTAGTGTTATAAAAAATTTTCACTAGGAATATGAAATTTTTTTCTAAATAGCACAACCAGCACAACTCGAGGACAATACAGGACAACCTTTGTTTTTCAGATTTTTCAAAATGGCGGGGCTAACTTCTGCTCGAAAAATTGTTTCAGCGTGCCAACTTTTTTCCATTGGTGATGTGGCATTCTTTCTGAGTAGCACATCCAGCACAACTGTAGCACAATACAGCACAATCTTTGTTTTTCCTTTTCTTAAAAATGGCGGGGCTAAGTTAGGTGACATATTAAACATCTCCAATAAAATCAACTTCAAACATCAAATTTTTAAATACTTTGTTGACTTTATTATTTTAACAATAAATAATTTATTGTTATTAAAATCCATCAAGGCTTATGAAACAAAGAAATAACGAAAAACAATCATAATTTTAAAAATCAAAACAAATAAACAAAAACCTCGAACAGAATCTAAACAACTTTTTACAATCGAAATATAATAAAATTATAATGAATTATAAACTGATTTCATTTTAATTAGGAAATTAAATAATATTTTAATTTTTATTTACATAACTTTATTATTTAAATATTTATTTACCAAACACAAAAAATGCTTCCTCTGATTTAATTTAATGATTTATATTTTAAAACTTTACTAAAGCTTTTATTGTTTTATTTATTATATTGATTTGTATTTGTATTTATTTTATTTTTATAAATCAAAACTTTAAGAAATATTTTTAGAAACAAACGAAATATTTATTTGGGTAAAAATAGATTTGGGAAAATAGGTTGAGTCAGAAATAATAGAAAATACTGAATATCATTTAGAACTAAACAAAAGGAGTGGAATAAATTAGTGTGAACAATTGGATTAATTGAACGGAAAGAGTGAGTTGTTGTCATTTGTTGCCAAATAAAAGCATTTGAGGTGTTTTTCAAATATATTTTGATTGAGTTTTGGTCAAACCATTTTTTTTTTGTATCTATTAAATGTGTTAAATGAATGTATCTTATAAGGAATGTAATTTAAAGAAATTTGTTCAAAATCATATTTCTACAAGCGTTTTAGGCCAAAAATTACTAATACCAAAAGCTCATATAAAAAAATGAAGGGATTTCCATAAATTGAACAATGAAAAATATTTCCACGAAATAAAAAGAATTTTTGTGATATTTTATGGACGATGTTACATATTTTCTGGGAATAAACAAGAAAACAATTTTTCTTTATTATGAAAATAAAAGAAAACAAAAAACTTTTATTTTTCATTCCTTTTATTGTTCTCCGTTGGTATTTTATATTTTGTCTTCAAATTTTTCTTATTTTTTTGTGAAAAGAATGAATTTTTTTATTCTATCTTATTATAGTATGACATTTCGGCCATTATACTTTTATATTGCTTTGGATTGTTTCTATCAAGCAGGACAACAAATTTGATCGCTGGAAACTAAACCTTTATATAAGTGTCTTAAAAACATGCCCGATTACTCTACTTTGTATGCAAATGATGATATGTACAGTGGTTTTTCCACTGTTCAGATTCTTCACATGGCAGAATGAAATTACAATATCTAAAATAATGACTTGCTAGTTGTTAACTGTCACATATCCATTTGGCTGTAACTACAGTTAATTGTTTGTTCTAAAAGTTTTGCCAGTGGTGCAACAAGTTTTGAAAAAATGTATCGTACAATGTATCGTTAAACAAACTACTATTTTGATAATATATTGTTCTTTCTTTCAATTCCTTGCAAATCTAGTTTACTTTGTGTATTGAATTGAATACAGGTTTTATATAATTAATTATCTATTTAAATTTATCCTGCGTAAAGTGTGTAGTGTTTAATATAATTTTATAAAAATACTAAGGGTGATGGACGAACGATTTTTTACCTAGTTCTGTATCGAGGGTGCTAAGTTGTTAGCTATCCAACCAGAAGGGCAGCGACTCTATGCCTTATTCTAAATTAAGTAAAAGTTTGTTATGGATTTATCGCTTTTTAAAGCATTTTCTCATTCAATTAAAATAAATACATTCTTATCAGCTATATATATAAACTTATAATGCTCTACCTATTTATATTGTATTGCTCTAAAATAACATTTATCCTAACATAAAATGTCAGCATATAAACATTTTCTGACAGGAAAAAATAAGTTGTATGAATGACTTTTGGACTACCTTACCCACAGTGTATGTTTACTAATATTATTAAAAGCTACCAAAAGTTGATTTAATTCTTTTCATCTAACAGTTTTTTTAGCACACTCTACTTAAATACTGTCAATCAAAACGGAAAACAAGCACTAAGTGTTTATTTTCACAAAAAAGAAAAGATTAATAGAAAAGAAAGTGACAGTTATGTTTACATGGTATATCCGTCTATATCTTTTGAAAAATTTAGAAACCGAAACATAATGAAGGATGTAGTTTAAGAACAGAATAAAACTTAGTTCTCTGTTAAGAATAAAAATATTGAAAAACGATATTGAAATATTTAAAATTCAAATTTATATTGATAAAAGTATTAATGTATGTATATGCTTAAAAAACGTTTATATGAAGAGGGAGAGCTAATAATTTGAACTATAATTACAACAAAACCCTGTACTTTTACAAAATCTAATTATTTTTGTCCAGATATTGTACATGAATGCGTAACATGGCCGGTTTCAAAAAATCATGTTCCTTAATGATAAGGTTAGCTAAAGGATATAATTTCACAACAAGAAAATTTTTCAAATTATGTCAAAATATGTGAAACATGTAAAACTACGTTTATCCATTACAATGTGGAAAATTTTAGTACACGATATTATCTTTCTACATGCTTATACTGACCAAAGAATAATTACAAAAATTTAATAATTACAAAGGAGAGAAAATGTTTGTTTGTGGTAGTTTGTTATCGATCCACGTACTGTGAGTTTCATGTTGACCAAAATATTAGTCCCAGGGCATTTTTTGTTCAATTTAGTGCTTTTGTGGTTTATTGTTATGATGCCGGGGGTATAGAACTTTTAGTATAAAATTTCTGTTTGAAACAATAAAAATGTTTACGAAAGTAAAGTTTTTGTGAAATTGTTGGAAAAATAATTTTGAAACAAACTCCATATTAAAATTGAATTATAATTTGATTCTGTAACAATGTTGGACATATTATTAATTATAGTTTTATGTCACGTCTTTGAATATCCAAAGGTAGGTTAAGATTGAATGCCTGCGTGTTGTTTTTCTGAAAAGTTTATGAGCAAATTTAATCATTAGGTCTATTTGTCAGGATAATGCTGTATTCAACATTTTTAATCCAGCATAGACTTTGTATAAATATTTAACTTAGATATTTTTGGCGATTGAAGTTATTTTGAGAAATTTTATCCCAAATTATAACTAAACTCTTTTATTGAAAGTGTGGTGTTGGCCGTGGTTGTTGTTTTGTGGTGGCGATGAAAGTGGTGCATGTGAGTAAAAACAATTAGATAACTGATTTTATTTTGATCCGCATATACATCTTTGATTCACTGGATGTTCTGCTTTGTGTATATGTTAAGTTTGTTACCTTATTAAAAAAATCTCATTGTTTATGAATCAGATATTCAAGAGAATAATCTCTTAACATGAAAAATGTGTTATCAGATGAATAATAAAAAAACATAATAAACTTAATATAATTTATTCTTAATATAAATTATTATTGTTTTACGAATAATAAAAACGAAGCGAAACGAAATTTATTAAATGATAAGAATATTAAACAAAGAATAAAAAAAAAATTGTGAGTGAAAAAGTAGTTTGACATTTTCTAAGATGACTGGTTTCATTTAACTTTTTATGAGATAATATAACTTTTGCAATAATAAATTGATGAATTTTATTTGATTTTCATCAAAAATTATATGTGAAAGATTTGTTTGATGAAGTTTAATAAAAACATCTACAAAAACAAACGCGCACTTTGAATAATTAATTTTAGTAATTCAAAAAAATGATAATATTTATTGAATATTTTTTGTTTGTTATTTTTCATGTCGGCTTAGTAATATTCAAACTTGTTTTTGAAGTGAATCTTCTTTAGGCGCAATGAGTGTAAATTTGAAGGTCGGCTAACAGACTAACATCGTCACGAAAATGATGATGAACAAAATTAAAAAAATCAAAGAAAATTTATATGAAATAGAAATGATCACAATTTTCGGCTGCACATCGGAAAATCATTTTTCTTTTTAATTAAAATAAAATGAAATAAAATAATAATTGTATGTGTAAAATGTCTATTAAATTTGTCCCAAAACAATCCAATAGTAAAATTATCATTAAAATGATTTGAAGTATAACGATTAACATTAAAATTAAGGATCAATAGATATCATTTTCCTGCAGTAAATGAAAATGTTTAAAAGAAGGATTTTGGAAAAATAATTTTTAAAAAGCAAAAACAGATGATTTGAGATTTGGAGATAAAAATATGATTTGAGATTATCTTCTTTTAAAGAAAATTTTAAATCCATGACTAAAAGGATTCTTTGTATTTTGTTTCATAATTTCCTATTTTATAATAACAATAGGTTACGCGTAAGAATGATTATGAATGTGTGTATATATGAGTGTATGTATGAGTTCGCATAGTAGTTATAACTCTATTTACTTCCTTTATGCCTTTTAATATGAATTTTGGAAAAATATTAGTCGTCGCTTTAAGGGATCAGTTTTTGTTGATCTGACATAGTATAATTCAGTATCCATGCGAATAAAATATAAATATCCACGTAAAAAATAATATGAATTTAAACAGAATTGTATCGTATGTCTACACTTAATTTTAATCTTCGTCAAAATTTTTAAATAGAATATGAATTTAACTGTTAAAACGTTATGAATTTTCACGTCATATATGCGCACCTTGTGCACACAACTCAACTTTTTTTTATAAAATGTAAGCCAAATATTTAAATTTTTTGAATTCTATTTTTTTTTTCATTTAAATTGTATCGTTAAAAAATTGGACACATACAATCAAGCACATACATTTTCACTTTACAACTTAAAATTAGGACCGCAATCTTCATTTGTCGTAATGATGTTACCAAAAATATTTGCCTAAGAAAAATCATAATATTTTAAAAGATCCTAGTCACAAAAGTCATACATCAAATATTTATGTATTTATGCCTAAAAGTTCTATGCACAAACTGTGTACCTGTTCACATGATTTAAAAATGTTAAACTAAAACAAATAGGTATGACGTTAGCATTCAAATACTTTTAAACTTAAACTAAATTTAAAATATACACTAGAATATTTAAAAAAGAACTTAAAAATTATTAAAATAAAAAAATGCACGAAATGTGCATAGACTCATGCACCATGCACAGCATGTGCATTAGCACCTGAATGAAACGTTGTGATATAAATTAAAAATTAAATTCAATTGTTTTTATTTCGCTGTTTAAAAATTAAAAACAAGTTAATTTAGTGTTTAATTTATAATACAAGGTTTTTTAAAAACTGCTTTTATTTATATTGCGAACAAAAAAAATATTTAATTCTATGGGGATATATTATAGATTTCCAGATATTTAACATTTAAGCATTTTCTTTAAGTCCCTGGTATTTTACCATGGGAAATCCTGTGCGTCGGGACAAGGTATAACGTATCTCAAGGTGTAACTTAAATTCGGAACAAATAACCACGATGGTTTTCTTGATGACAAACGAAATTCAAGTATGTCTTGCAAAATGTCATAAAGAATTGAGTTTTGATGTAGATGACACTTTTCAAATTCTTTAATGCAAGCTGTTTCACGTCTCAATGACCCAGTTTCAATATTGGCTAAGACAGCAAGCCATGGTAAAGGTGTTGATTTTAAAGTAATTTGCCAATATTGATAAATCACTCTTCAAAACTTTTTCACATTCTTCTAAAGTAGTTGTTTGAACAGCTATAGCAATATCATCGGCAAATTGCAGCTTTGATTTAGTAGATGGTAAATCAGCTATATATAAACTGAACAAAATTGGAGAAAGAACGCTTCCTTGAACGAAACCATTGTTAAGACGACGACTGGTACTTGTTTTTCCTTTTAATGAAGCCTAAATGAACCGGTTACTTAACATCGAATCGATTAGATTTACCATACAGGAACAGCGTAAGGTTATTGCAAGTTTTAGAAGTAATCCATGTCTCCAAACAGTGTCATACGCAGCAGACAAATCTACAAACACAACCCCAGTTTTCAATTTCTTCTGAAACCCAGCTTCAATATAACAAGACAAAGCCATAACTTGATCAGTATAACTCCTGTTTTTCCTAAAACCAGCTTGAGTTCTAGGAATTTTTCATCTATGATTGGTTCAATACGATGTAAAATCAACCTTTCAAGTAGTTTAAACAATGTACTCAACAAGGAGATAGGTCTAAAGTGAGAAACAACAGACCCATTCTTTCCAGGTTTTACTACAGCTAAGACTTTTGTTTTTTTAAATAAAGATAGTGGTTAAGCTGAATTCAAGATTTTGTTAAAGAGTTCCAGAATCCAATTCTTAGTTCTTGGGTCAAAATGTGATATAAATTCTGGATAAATAGCATCTAGTCCTGCAGCCTTACCCATTTTTTGCATTTAATTGCTTCTTCAAGCTCAGATAATGTAAAAGATGAGGAAAGAGAAGGATCTGCCGTTATTTATGGTTTTTCAATTTTAAGTTTTATTCGTACTTCTTTGTATATATCAGATGGAACTTGCACTTTAGTAACATTAACCAAACGAGAAGCAATATTATTTGCAGTAATATTGCTATTTGATGAGGAAGTTGGAGATGAATCTTCATTGCCTAGTTTACGAAGTAAATTCCATGCCTTACGACACGACTTCTTGAAACTTGTCCTACCTACTGTTTCACGCCAAGTTTTACGTCTATGTAAATCAAGTTCATCAAAAATTCAGTGGCTACATGAGAACCGTTAGTTCTATTGTATTGTTTATACAGTTTGTTACATATTTTATTCCAACCTGGAACAAACTGTTTTCTAAAACCTCTTGGAACATTCTTTTTGGCAGAACTATTAACATTGCTAAAGTGTGGTGTGTACAACTTTCCATTTCATTTAGTGGTTGAACAAACCACTCATCCAAAACAAACAGTCAATGTAGTCAACATTTTATTACTATTAGTATACTAACATTCAACTGTGACCGAATAGATGTACACACAGCTCAATAGTATTTTTTGCTATAGACAAAGCTGCAAGATTGGACTATTGATTTATAACACACACAAAATTTAAAACTTATGAACTAGATATAAAAAAACTTATCTCGTCTGCAGCCCAATATTTGAACTATTTTGGTTTTTGACGTAAAGCATAAGTCATTCAATTTGTTTCCAAATTATATTTCATATTTATGATTTCATTTCTTTGTCCTTGCAGGCACAAACCAAGTACAAGTAAAACACGATAGTAGTGAATTTGATTTAACGGAAACAACATATGAAAATGATTTAAGTTATAGTTTAATAACCGATGATGAGCCACTAGAAGAAAAACGTACAACAATCTTATCAACATTATCACCATTATTTTCATACCAATCTTCATCATCAGGTTTATTATCAAAATCCTTAATATCATCATCATTTGCATTAACAATGGCGACAGTTAAAATACCAATAACCTCGACAACTGAAACAAATCAAAATTTAATTACTAGATTAGATGTAGAAAAGGATATAACTACAAATGTAACAGATTTACTACGTACTACACACGAATTTTATACAAGTTATGCAGGAAGTGATACATCAAGTTTTTCAACAAAAAAGGAAATATCTTCAACAACAATCAGACCGTGTAAGAATTATTACTGTTTTTGTCTATTAAAATTAACAAACAAATTTTATTTTTAAATTTTTAGGAAAAACATTAAAATTGTCATAAACATGTAGATTGTAATATGCTTTTTTAATTTATCGTAACAGTTATAAGCTTTTTCGCATTTGTTTTATTTTATTTTGGATTATTATGGAACTTTAAATTTATGTAGGTAGATATAGTTTTTCTGTTAACAATAAATTATAAATTTGTTTGCTTTCTACTGATGAAATTACTCTTTGTTTTACATGGTATTTACTATTTAGGGATTAGTTATAGAACAAGTAATAACACCCATACAGTTGAACTTCGTTTCTCCGTCCTAAAATCTATATAAATCAAATTTCTACAGCTTTAATAGTATATTGTAGAACAAATGCGAACGGGTTTTCTAAACAAGAGTGTAGATCGCTCGCTACGCTCGTGGTGCAATCACTCACATTTAGAATAGCAGTTCGCACATAACAGTTTTTGTATAACAAATGCACAAAATTTAATGAATATAATGTTGGTTACATAATTTATTTAACAAATTTATAAATAAATTTAAGAAACCGAAACTTAAACTAAAGCGCGCCAGCTTCATTATAACCTTTGTATTCAAAACTATTACTATCCAGATTCCAGTTCGATGGTAAATTGTACTGCCAAATCTAAATTTGATTTCTTAAAATCAACTAATTGTAATTTTAGTTTTTAAGCTTATATAGAAACAAAATTTTAAGTTAGTTAAATAAATAGATTAAATAAATAATAGTAGATGGTTGTTTGAAACCTTAAGATTTCATGGAAAATTCTTAGCTACACATAGGTCTTACTCGATTTTAATAAAAACTGGCACATAAGCCTGATTACAGGGTTTCATAGTTCTAAAAACGTTTGGCCAAAATTGAACAAAGGGGAAAAGAGGCTCCCGAACAACTATTTATTTAAAACTTCAAAAACTTTAAGTCATTTTGTTTGATTTGATTGCAATTCGGTACATAAGTTTTGTGTGTGAGTGCCCATTTTGATGCTTTTAGTTGGAGAAAGTGGAGCAGGACCTACCATGCATATGTTTATTTGCAACTTCAAAAGTTCTTAGTTGTGTCTAACTCTTGATTTTATTGAAACTGGGTAGTCAGGTTTTTCATAGATCGTAATGTTTTTAAGCGAAATTGGACAAAGAGAAGTTCGAAGAGGGACGCACGAATAACTATTTATTTAAAACTTCAATAACTTGAAGTCATGTCATTTTATTTTGATGAAACTCGGTACATAAGCTTTTGGTGTGGTTTTCGTAAAAAATTAGACAGATTTGGCCCAAAAATTTGGGACAAAATTAGACAAAGTGGAAGTAGGGATAATAGTAACAGTTAGATGGGGCAATATAACGTACTGTGTGAATGAATGTCATTTACTTTTTTGCTATTGAAAAAATCATTTGCAAATATAAAGTTATCACAGAATCGTCCTACAAAATACGGCTGTTGTTGGATATTTAAATGATTTAAATGATAAACTATAATATTAGTGGAGTGCACGTCTTTCCATATATATTAGATCAACAAACTATCGATCATTGATAATTGATTTTATTGCCAAATAACCAGATCAAACGTAGGCAAATTTTGAATAATCTTTTGGATCATGATTAAATAAACATCGTTCATCCAATTTAACACCAACCCTCATCGGTGTTGGCATTTAACTACGTTATCTGGAAGGAGGAACCTAATTTTTTTCAACCGTTCCTATAAATTGAAATAAGCGACAGCTGGATTCAATCAAAAAACATCCTTCAATTATATTGCCAGTCACCTAATGAATGTATTTTATATGTCAAATGTTTTGTAAACAAAAATTCCCATTATATGTTTGTACCAAAACTTCAGCAGCAAAATGTAATAAACTTATTCTTTTAATCCTTTTGACACAATTTTCTGTCTAACCGATACATCTCGGTATCTATAGATGGCTTTTCTTCTGAGTCCAAATTAATTAACGCTGGTGTACCCCAAGGCTCAGTTTTATCTCCCACTTTATTTTTAATTTATATCAACGAACTGTTGCAAATCACCAGTAGCCCAATAAATAGTTTTGCAGATGATAGTACACTGCACAAGTCATTCGTCCCCCTATCTTCAAAGGGTAAAATGCATGAACGAATAAATCCCGTCCGGAGAGACGCTGCCATAAATGTAAACGAGGACCTAAAAAAGTCGCCGTTTGGGGTGACAAAAATTTGGTCAATTTTAATTCCACCAAAACACAGCTATTGATTGTTTCCAGATCAAAGACCGAGTTTCCCAACGATATTTCAATTAATATGTGTGACGACCAAATACGCGAATGTGAAAGCATTCGTTTATTGGGAGTCACAATATCCAATGACTTACTCTGGAACGATCATATAATGGCCATGGCAAAGAGCGCGTCAAGAAAACTCGGCCTCCTCAATAGATGTAAAAAATATTTTACCTCGCATCAATTACTCCACATTTATAAGTCCTATATTCGTCCCTGTATGGAGTATTGTTGTCAAGTTTGGGGCGCTGCATCTGTTACTATCCTGGCTCTTTTGGACTCTGTTCAAAAGCGAGCTATACGAATTGTTGGTGATCGAGATTTAACATTAGGTCTTGATTCCCTGCAACATCGTCGCACTGTTGCTGATCTCGTTGTTTTTTATAAATATCGTCACCAGCAGTGCTCGGATGAAATCAGGTCCATAATGCCTCAGACATATGTTTTTCCCCGTTTTACTCGTCAATCGGTGTGTGCGGGCGGTCGAACTGTCGAGATTACTCACTATCATAGTAATAGAATGCAAAGAGATTTCTTTGTGCGTACATCGTACACATGGAATGCTTTGCCCAAATCAATAGTCTCGAGTGCTTTCAATTCACAAAGATTTAAAAAAAGCGTCCACCTATACCTCAAGACGCATGTTGTTGTGGGACCTACGTCTTAAAAGGTGTCTATGTGTTGTTGTGACACATTTTGTAATTCCTACACTTCTTATTAAAAAAAAAAAAAAAAAAAAAAATGATCTAAATCCTCGTCTGACATTCAAATGTAAACTATCAATATGGACCAACATTCAAAGTTACTAATAATTACAACTCAAACTAAACGATATATAAGCAAAACAGTATGCACATTTGTTTTTGATACATTTCCCGTTTAGTCATCGAGTCTATCGTCTTATCAGTTCTCCAAATTAATAAAAATATTTTTAGAAACAAAAGTTTTATAAGATCGGCCCAGTGGTTTTTTAGTTTTCATCGATCATGATGGACTTCCGTGCGATAAAAAGGACAAACCATTTTTGCTGTTGTACACTGAAAAAAAATTGAAGTTCATGACAACCTCATTTCGAAGTTGGCAGTTGATTATTCATGCAAAGAAAAATTATTTGCAAACAATTTCACTGTGATTGGGACAACTACACGATAACATTTTCCTAACAACAGAATGAGGTTTATTTAAAATATAAAGTGTTATATCCAATATAACAGTAGTTGAATAAAGATAATAACTATTTCCATGAAAAAAATTTTCTTTGGTCTTATATCATGAATTTTTCATTTTAAAGTTTAAGTATTTAAGATTAAATGAACTATATTTTATTTTCACATAAATATTTCGTGTGATTGTCTCAACTTCATCGATTTATAAATGTAGAGTTGTTGAAACAATTTCGTAGTTTGATTCGCCATATGTGACCGCACGGTGAGGTTGAGACAATTGCATTTCGATTGGAAATAGGACATGTTTTTTTCAGTGTAGACTCTATATGACCAAAAACGTTAAAAAATACAAAAAACGTCGGGTTAAGATTTTCAAAATTTTATTTTAGATAGTTCAAAATCAGGCAATCGTTACATCGAATTGCCACACATACATATTTGAATTTCCTTTAAACTTTTACGGTGGAAGAAAGAATAAAAAAAACTTTTAATTAGGGAAAGTTTCTAAAAAATATAAATAAATTTTTTTTAAAAACACGCTTTTTGAAAAACGAACTAAAAGGTAAAAAATAAAATTTTGAAATGACACAAAGATATGTTGCAAAGAAACAAACGATATGTTCATACAAACGTTATGTCTTTTATAATTATATTTTCTTTCAAATTGTAAGAACAAACAAATATTTAAATAGTATTAAACACATCTTAGCACAGATACATACATTAGATTTTTGACTATTAGAAATTTTGATAGATGAAGGTGGTCAGTATAGGGTGGCACAGTCAGAATATATAATTATAAAAGACATATCGCTTGTACGAACATATCGTTTGTTTCTTTGCAACATAACGTTGTGTCATTTATTTCACTTTTTAGTTCGTTTTTCAAAAAGTCTGTTTTTTAATTTTTTTTATTTATTTCAGAGTTTTTATTTATATAATTTTAGAATAATAAGTTAACCACTTTATTTCACAGAAAATACGTCATAAGTAAAATCAGCAAATAAATTACTTACCGAAAATTTAATATTCTTTTAAATTTTAAATTAATTTTAATAAGGTATATATTTTATTCTGTGTTTTAGTGTTTTAATATAGCAAAAGCTGAATGTAGTAACTGATTGCACTATAAAAATTCTAATTATGTTATTTAAACAACCAGTCTAAAATTTTAGTACGTTTGCTTTTTTTGTGTGGCGTTTATGCTCCATTTAGGAGCGTTTCCAAGCTAATCAGCTTCAAATATTCACCACGGTCATTTGCAACAGCGACATAATTACCATGGCAGCCGATTTTTTTAAGGTTGTTTATTACGTCCGTATCCCATTGCAGTCGTTTTATTTTGACAGCGCCGCCTTCAAATTTCTCTTTGGTTGGTTTGTCTGCAGGGAGGTACGGATCAACTTTGCTCGTCGCCCGACTTGCTGATGGTCACTCAAGTTGAGAAGATTCTTAAAATAAGTGACTTGGGCCTAAAATCTAAAATCTAATCTAAAATATATTTAAAATGTACTTGTAGCTCTCCATCTTCGTTTTAAATAGCAGTTGATCTAGTAAGAGTTTCCTTCTTTAAGGTTTTAACTTGTTGAAAGAAGTTACGCGATTGATGTTCCTTATTAAAGCTATCAATCTGCTTACACTTTCTCTTCCACCATTCTCTCTTCGTTTGTCTACATAATTTTTTAACGGCTTGTCTTGTCAGTTTATAGTTTTTCGTCATAGACCAAGTGTTGCGTCCTTGTAGATATGTCAGATAGCAGTTTCTTTTGCACTAAATAGTGTCAAGACATGCTTCATCCATCCATGGTTTCTGGTTGTGATTTTTTTGTCACAAAAGTATTCCCTCAGCAGCGCTTAAAACAGAATCTTTGAGTAAATGTCATGATTTATCTACGTCTCCATTAATTGTTTGTGATTTCTCCAATATTTCGGCAATATGGCTATGATATCTCTCGACTTTAAGGCAAAAATTATTAAAAAAAATTTGTATAGTTCGTATTATTATTTATAGACCAGTACAGATACATACCTTAAAAACAGACATAAAATGGGAAAAATTATTAACAGCATAAAAACCATTGGATAAGGAAGAAAATATTGTGCAAATGATGGGAAAAATAAATCAAAGGTGAGCCGAGTTACAAGGGTGAAATGGTGTGAGCTGTTATGGGTAGAAAATGGTTATTCACGATTTTCATCGAAACTAGACCTTCTATCGAAAAAAATTTTAAGTAAAAGTTTTAGGTAATATAAAGGTCTATAACTTTTTTGGAATTTATTTTTTCATATAACCAAAAATTTGCCGTGAAAATAGAAAAAACCGAGAAAAAAATGTTTTTTCGGTTTTCATTTTTTTACACATTTTGGTGAAAATTTACCTTATTATGTCCCTAATACGCTGTAATTTTTTGAAATCAAAATATCTATTTTTACGTTTAATTTTGATTTTAAACCAAAAAAGTGAACCCATTTTCACACGAAAATCCTCCTGTACTGTAAACAGTTTTTTCAAAAAAATCAGTAACCTTTATTTTTGTTAAAACGTCTACTTTTAGATGGTGTAAAAAAATAAACATTAACATAACATAAACACGGAAACATTTACCAGGAACTGCGAACTACTGAATAAAATTGATTTTAAAGAGTTATTTTTAAATGATTGTTTAAAAATTTTCATTATTTGTTAAAATTTACCGTTGAAATCCCTAAAAAATTTTTTTTTTTCATGATAATGTTTATTTTTTCTAAAAAGCAATAAAATCTAATAAAAAAGGCCTTTCAAAAGTTTATTCATAACAAAACTGATGAAAAGCTTAGATTATACCGAATAAAAAGAAATTTATGTGGAAAATTTGTAGATGCAGAGAAACATCTATTTATTAGGAAAAAAGCTAATAAACTTGCTGAGCACACTTCTGGTTTTTCTATTTGTCATCTATAAGAAAGGGATTTTTCCTGATATATAGAAAATGGCTATTGTACAGCCCGTTCCAAAGAAAGGTGCTAAAACGGATCCAGGAAACTACAGACCTGTATCAATTTTGACGGTCGTATCTAAAGTATTTGAGAAATATATTAATTTTAATATTATAAGCTTCTTAGAGTCGTGAAAATTACTTAATAAAAGACAATACGGATTCCGTAAAGAAAGAGCTGCCTGAATCCTTATTCGGTTCGAGTGACAAGATGTAGAACTGTCGCTTTTTTAACCGAGTTTCTCATCTCTGGAATGCCTTACCGTCGTGTGTCATTCCTGATAATTTAAATCCTGATAATTTTAATCTTCAAAACTTTAAGATCAACGTTAATAAATTTGTCAAAGAAATTTGATAAATACTCTCGAGCCCTAGTTCCCTAGTTAGCATGGTATATCTTTGGATATTCAGAGACGTTAATCTATAATGGTTCACACTAAACATTGAGTTAAAAAAAAATTGTTAAAATCCAAATTTATGGTATATTATGCAGAAAAATTACAAATTTGTACAATTACGGAAGAAAATATAAAAACAGAGGAGGATATCAACCCTCCAAACCCTTATGTTTTTTATTTTAAATATTATCCAAAACTTTAAATTAAATTATTTTTATTAAAAATGACACCCTAACCTTTAAAACGAGATCAAAGTTTTATAAATCAGTCAAGTGGTTCTTTAGCTAGTAGAGTTTCTAAACGACGGATTTCATATATTGAATAACGTTTTTTGAGATAAAATTAAAAAAAGGTTTATCTCATTTTAAAGGTTAAAATAAGTTCTTTTCACCTTTTCAATAAAAATAATTAATTTTAAAGTTTTTGAAAATGTTTTATAAAAAATTTGAAAATTAACGAGTTGAAGGGTTGATATCCCCGCAGTTTTTTATGTTTCTAATTCCTTCCATAATTTTATAATATTGTAATTTTTCTTGACTTTTCTAAACTATTTAATAAATCTCTACCTATAAGTACAATAATTATTTATTTTTTTATATTTTATAATAAATTAACAAAAATTGCAATTTTAATTACTTTTACCCAAAATTAGTTGCCTTTACCTTTAAAACAAAACAAAAAAATTTAAAATCGTTAAGTAGTTCTGGAGGTACATTAATTGAACCGATCACTAGTTTTGAAAACTATCCCTAGCTATTATGGGAGAACCACTCACGATAAAAATGATTTCCTCTTCGAAACATTTTTTTTATTCTTTCTTCCGCTGTAGAAAAATTTGAAATAAAACTAAAATGTGTGTCAAAAAAAATAAATTTGGTAAATAAATTTTTTTCATGAAATTAGTTATCAACTTTATTCAACTAATTTTATATTGCATGTATCCTTTTGTATTTTAAATAAACCTCATTATGTTGTCAGGCAAATATTTACGTGTAGTTCTCCCAATCATGTTGAAATTGTTTGCAAGCATATTTTTTTGGTTGAAATCCAAACTGTCCACTTCGAGATGAGGTTGTCATTTCTTTATTTTTTTCAGTGTAATAAAATTTTTGTAGTAACTTTTCTCAGATAAGTAATGTTTTGTTAATATTTTTAATATTTTATATCAAATCCTTGATATATTATCAAACGTTTATTTTTATTTTGTCCAATTGAAATAACTGCAATCGTATTTATCGAAAAAAACAAGATTTACAAGATTTATAGTCCCTGGGCCGGCGCCGATTTCATGTGATGATTACCACATATTTTATACTTCGTGAGGCGCCTGTCCTTGACGAGTTCGAAAACTTTTGTTCTGCCATTTTTCTCGATTCGAACGCTTTTTCGTTCGGCAAGCTCCGAAAAATACCGATTGCCCAGGATCTTGTAAATTTTTTTTTTAACTCTGAGGGTTGGAAATTTGTTTTAGAACACGAGGGTAACCTAAGCTTACCCTCGTGTTCTAAAACAAATTTTCAACCCACAGTTAAAAAAAAAGTAGTAGAAAATTTACAAGATCGCGGGCAATTGGCATTTTTCGGAGTTTGTCGAATGAAAAAGCAGCCGATTTGAGGAAAACGACAGAACAAAAGTTTTTGGACTCGTCAAGGACAGGCGCCTCACGAAGTATAAAATATGTGGTAATCATCACATGAAATCGGCGCCGGCCCAGGGACTATTAGTTATAGCAGACTAAATAAACTATAATTGAAAATTGAATAAAACCAGAAATACCTAACGATGATTGATTAGACTCAACTTAAGGAGATAAAAAATAATGCAATTTCAATCATGGAATTGATAATGTATAGGCTCAAATCTCAACCGAAACACGTATAAAAGAAAATGGATTTTATTCTGAGAAAAATCCAAAATTTAATTTCGAATTAAAAACTTTGAATGATTTTCTTAATTACTTAATTTTAAATGCACACAAAAATCCCTATAATAACTCAAAACTTATTCAAAAATTCAAATCTAGTAAATTAAAAGTTTTAAGATTTACAAGTTAGAACATTTAGTAAAAATTAAACAAAATCGTAAGTCAGCTGCTCAAGTTTTTTAACTTTATATTTTGAAGGTATAGACCACACATGGCCAAACCGCGGCTCGCGAGCCGCATGCGGCTCTTTAAAAGAATAAATGCGGCTCTCGAAAAGAAATGAAAAAATTAAATAATATTTAATAATTCATAAGAATTGTAACAAAATTAGAAATAATACATATAATTTATAATGCTGTTTAATATAGTATGAAAATATAACAAGTAAAATAAAATATTTAAAATAATAATATAAAATGATTTAATGCAATCATTTTATTATATTTAGGTCTGTCCTGTCGAAGTTACTACTATTGGAGTTTTTTGCGGCTTTATTTTAGTTTGATACTACTTTACTTCGCGAATCAAGTTTAAGTATAATCCGCTGTTATAAATAAATTTAACTAATTTTATTATTTAAGGTTATACGTTTAACATATTCTAGTGGACTAAAAATAAAATCACCTGTATTCGTTTCAAATTAATGCACAAAAATCTTTCTCAAAATCAAGTCTTTCCTTTTGGATTTTGGTTTTTCTATGATTATCTTTTTCTGCAATTTTTTTATAAACAATATTTTTGATATTTTATCTTTAGGCAATTTGCCGACGTTAAATTTAATGTATCCTTTAATATTCTAATTAAAAAATGAATAAGTTCATAATTAAATAGAATTAAAAACACGTGCAAATCCGACATATGCTACCTCAACCGCTTCTACATCTACGACAGTAAGATATTACCCTAAACCAAAAACGAAATTAAAAACTTAAGGAAATTGCAAGAAAAAAACGGTGATTTCATCTCTTGTAGCGAAATATAATATTTTGCGTGTTTTTTATGAGTACTCCGTTTTTTAATTTAACTGCTAAATATGTCAGACCACAAAAAAAGGAGATATGACGGATAAAATCGTAGCTTCAGGCAAGAATGGGTTGAAGCATACGCATTCATCGATAAAGGGGGAAAACCTTGGTGTCTTATTTGCAATGAATCACTTGCTCATTATAAAACCAGTAATTTAAAACGGCATCACGAAAAAAACCATAGTAAATTTTTGGATAATTATCCGTTGAATACCAACATCCGAACAAATAAAATAAACTCTTTAAAATCTGCATTAAGTAATCAGCAAACATTATTATCATCTTTTAGTTCAGAAGCTGATAATACTACCGAGACTAGTTTTATGATCGATTGGAACATCGCCCGTGCTAAACGACCTTACACTGAGGGAAAATTTATCAAAAAGATTATGGAACAGGTGGTTAAAATGCTGGATCCTTTAAATATCAAATTGCACAGATTATTTAGCAATGTTCCAGTATCACATCATACCACTGAGCGCCGCATTACGGAAATAAGTAAAGATATTAAACAGCGACTACAAGTAGATGTAAAAAATAGTGTAGCTTTCAGCTTAGCCCTTGACGAATCAATCGATATACAAGACAGCCCCCCAGTTAGCTGTATTTATCAGATTCGTTTCCGAATCTTTAATCGTAAAGGAAGAACTATTGGATTTGGTAGCACTTAAAAATACTACTCGTGGTATTGATACTAAGAGTGCCCTTGATAATATATTGTCAGATACAGATATTCCACTGAATAATTTGGTAAGTGTAGCAACTGTGAACTGACGGAGCACCTGCAATGTTAGGAAAAAATGTAGGCCTTATTGGTCTATTAAAAAATGATCCAAGAATACCCGAATTTCGGCACTTCATTGCATTGTTCATCGTGAACATTTAGTTGCAAAATATTTTAAATACGAAAACGTAATGAAAACTGTGCTACAAATTGTGAACTATATTCGGACGAATTCAAAAGCCCATCGCCAATTCAAGAACTTTATCGAAGCACTGGACTTTGAAGAACATCCTCAAGATATAACATTTTACTGCCTTGTGCGATGGTTATCCACCTATAATGTTCTAAGCCGATTTGTTGATTTAATGGAACCTATCAGAAATTTCCTCAAAGAAAAAGAAAAACACTATCTGGAATTAAAGGATGATGAATTGATTAATGATTGTATGTTTTTGACTGATATAATGGAAAGGAAAAGATTTACAAGGAAAAGATAAAGTTATTACTGATCTTATTCAAACGATTCTGAGTTTTATTAAAAAAATTCAACTTTTTCAACGAGATTTAACAACAAAAGTACTCAACCACTTTCCTCGTCTGAAGAACAGACTCTCTAAAATTAATGATAACAAACTGAGTGAATACGACAGTAAATTAGCAGAATTATTAAAAGACTTTCACTTGCGATTTAATGATCTGAATAATTTAAATACTTCTCTTAATTTACTTGTAAATCCATTCGAAATTAACATTATTAACGAGGGCTTATCGATTCCTTGTTATATTTTGCATGACAGCGCCTCAGGAGAAATGGAATTACTAGAGCTACAGGAAGATCACATTCTTAAAATGCATCACAAAGCCACACAATCTCCAAATGAGTTTTGGAAACTAGTGTCTCAATTAAAGTACCCCAATTTGAAAAAAGCTGCTGCCAGATTACTGTCCATATTCGGTACAACATATTGTTGTGAATCACTTTTTTCAACAATGAAGTTTATAAAATCAAACCACCGTTCACAACTTACAAATGAGCATTTAACGGAATTAATTCGTACTGCGCTAACAAACTATGAACCAGATTTCAGAAAATTCACGGCCAAGTTACAAACAAACATGCCATCTACCAGCAGGCATGTCATGTAACAAACTTTAAATTTGTATGTATTTATAACCATAAGTACATAATTGTTTTTTCAATAAAATAAATATTTCCAAACAACTGATACTTTTGAAATAGTTATTTGTTTAACTAGGCAGCAAAGTAGTAGATTGACTGCCGCGGCTGACAGTTCATAGCCGAGCGAGCGAGGCTAGGAATTCAGCCAAGGCAGTCAATCTACCTTGCTGCCGAGTTGAACATATAATTTTTTCTCCGATTAATTACAATGATATGTAATTTAATAATTATTACTTTAAAAATACAGCAAAATTTTAAAAATGAAAAAAAAAATCGATTAAAAATAGTTATTTGTTTAACTAGGCAGCAAAGTAGTAAATTGACTGCCGCGGCTGATAGTTCATAGCCGAGCGAGCGAGGCTAGGAATTCAGCCAAGGCAGTCAATCTACCTTGCTGCCGAGTTGAACATATAATTTTTTCTCCGATTAATTACAATGATATGTAATTTAATAATTATTACTTTAAAAATAAAGCAAAATTTTAAAAATGAAAAAAAAAATCGATTAAAAAAATTTTTTTTTTAATCGCAATATCTGTTTATTTCTATGAAGTCTAATTATTTTGCTGCCTAGGCAGCAAAGTACTTGCTTTGCTGCCTAGGCAGGAAAAGTGCCACTTTGCTGACTGAAATAAGTCTGCAAAATTTATATTTGCTGTCTATCGGAGAAAAATTTTTTTTTTTAATCGCAATATCTGTTTATTTCTATGAAGTCTAATTATTTTGCTGCCTAGGCAGCAAAGTACTTGCTTTGCTGCCTAGGCAGGAAAAGTGCCACTTTGCTGACTTAAATAAGTCTGCAAAATTTATATTTGCTGTCTATCGGAGAAAAAAATTTTTTTGTGGCTCTCGAAACGAGAGATTATTGTACTGCGGCTCAACGTGTAGTGAAGCTTGGCCACCTCTGGTATAGACAGACAGAGTTTAAATAATATTTGGAACCTGTCGAGGGGTCATATCATAAGGCATACTGTTATTTTTTATAAAAATAATAATTAAATCAAAAAAATTTGTTTTGCAAATAAAATGTTGTATATGTGTGTTTTGGATAACGAATTTGTGCTGATAACTTAATTGCCGACGTCTGGGTTGTACACGCACTCTGTCTAATCTAAAGTTTTTTAGAAAATATTAAATAAAATCTCACACAAATAAATTTCGTCAATAATTTTTTATATTTCTTTTTTTTTTCAGATATCGTGCCAACATTTCCAGAATTTCGTCATAGAATAACACATTCACATCCCTACCAGTCGAAACATCATCATGAACATCATTGGGGACCATTTTTCGAAGAACCTTTAAATGCAACAAATGGACCATTCCATGTTGGCGTTCATTTAGGAGCCGAAACATACTTAAATTGTCGTGTTGGCATGTTACGTGATAAAACGGTTATGTGGGTTAGAAAAACAACAGAAAAAGTGTCACTGTTGACAGTAGGTAATAATACATACAGTGGTGATCCGAGAGTTGGAGTTAAATTTCAATACCCTAATAATTGGAGACTTCATATAGATCCAGTCCAAAAGGAAGATTCTGGATTATATATGTGTCAAGTTTCAACACATCCGCCCAGGGTTTTTGCGACTAATGTAACTGTTTTGTGTAAGTACGCATTTTTTGTTATTTTAAGAAACTAGGGAGCAAAATAAAATATAGAGAGCAAATTTTACTCAATTGTCAATTGCAAAAGCAAAATCATAAATTTTTTTAAAAATATTTAATATTTCTATTGAATTTCTTCCATTTGTTTTAAATTTTATATTTTATTTACAGCGGCTGCCATACGAGTTGTTGATGAACATGGTCACGAAGTACAAGATCGTTATTACAAAGTCGGAAGCCTAATAGATTTAACATGTCAAGTAGCTGTTTCTTTTTTATCACTTTTACCTACTGTAGTTCAAGGTACTCACCCATACCTGCCCTCCACTCAAACCAAATTACACAATTCATCGACAGTCTTAAACGCAACAATATCGAAAATTGATTACTATCATCAGAAATTAGTCTGGCGTAAAGACAACGGTTCACTGCCAAAAGATGGTTTTTTAAATTTAAGGTTAGTATTGATTATGCATAATTTTTGTTTTGGGTTCGAGCTACGATAAAAATTGAGAAAAATAGAAATATAATAATAAAGTTTGTTCGTACATTCAAGTGGAAAATAGATTTTTACAATTTAACATTTCCAATAGTTCGACCTAAATATCCGATTTTGTTTTGTTTTCATCCATAGTACAACATCACAATGGAGAATAAGTCGATTGACGATACCACACGCTGATCGTTCACATAGTGGAATATATTCATGTTCAATATTAAATTCTTCGACAGCAGTTGTGCATGTTCAGATTTTAAATGGTGAAAATTATTTTTTATACAATAATTTTTTCATTTTTATTATACAAAAACTAAACTTTATATTTAGTAAATAATTCCTTTATATATAATATTTTTTTTATCTATTGTAAATTTTTGTTGTAGGTGAAACACCCGCTGCTGTGCAACATAATTCATCTGTTAATATAAAAACTAGAAATAATTTTTCATTAAATTTAATAATAATATTTTTGTTATTTATTTTAAAAATTCTTCACATATCTTGCTAACTAAAATAAATTAAAATTTATGTAATTAAATTATGAATAAGATATATATAAAGTAAAAAAACTGTATTTAGGGTAATATATGGTTTTAAAACTTTGAGTGCAGATGTAATGTGGAGGATTCTAGTTTCAATAATAAATAATGAAAAATAGCAAATTTTGTAAGATAATAGGAAAGAAATACATTTATACGGCGTTTAACATAGTTTTGTGAGGGTAAAATTTTACCAATGTTTTATGTGGGATTATTTTGTGAAAGGGTATAAAAGAACTACTTACTACCGTCAGTATTAATGTGTGTTTATGGATTTTAAACTATATTTTTTTTTCTCCAACAAGCTAATTTATAAATTAAATACTGTAGTAAATACCTAATGGGGTTTCTGCTTATCAAAACTCAGTTGTTTTTCGGCTTGATAAAATATTTTTTTCTTTTATGATGTCTAGAAGGAAGTTGGCTTATGTTTGAAGTGTGTTTTTAACTTTGCGAAAAGAACAAAATTTTGGCAGAACTAACAAGATAAATTGTTTGTAATTAAATCATTGCAGTTTTCATTAAGTAAAAATAGTGTTCACATACCAACCGAATAAAACGTGCGTTGCCCATAATTTTGCGAGATTTTATAACTTTCAAGCATTGCTTTGTTGTGGTCTGTTCGATATAATTGAAACTTGAATAATGAGGGCGATTTATCAATGAAACACAGCTTTAACAATAAGTTCAGCAGCTAAATTTTGTAACCATAAAGCGATGAAGAGTTAAAAATTTCATTTCTTTTAATTTCGATTTCATAAGTAACTTTTTACCATTTCAGCATTTTCCTGATTCTACATGCAACATAAATGTCATGTGAGTGTTTGAAAATCTAATAGCATACGGCAAACTATCGAACGTCAAAAATACATAAAATTAAATTCGGGGTTTGTGAAGAATTAATTGATTTTCTCAATTCGAAATCAGTTTTGGATTTCTCCGAATAAATCCTATTTTACATTAAAACTCAATTTTTCTCTTTGTCCTTGTTTCGTTTGGGATTCGAACTTATAACCTCATTAATGGCAATGTTTGAATACTTTGGCAGACACGCTATCCACAACGCCACCAAGGCGATGATTTTTCGAAGTCGAAACATTATCATCAGCTACCTACTTACCCGACTAGCAATTTGTTCAGGTATGCCCTATTATGAGGACGGATCAGGGTGTAATAAGGTAGATCCTAATAGGACATTTGCAATTGGCCCCTATCAGAAATCACACTTGATTTCACTACTAGAGCGTGCCGTATTTGTCCTGATCCGGCCCGGATTTTGAAAACCTATCTCATCTTTAGTAGTAAATGCCAGACCAGAGTCAGATCAGAATCATATCTGATTTTCCAATTAAGGTATGCCCTATTTGTCCGGATGTGAGCCCTATTTTATTTAATAAATTTCATTTGGTTAAAATTCACTAGAGTATACATAGATGACATGTATACATTTTAGATATACATAGTTTGCGAAATTTCACATATACTTTAGTTATCGCTTCTCTGCGTTATGAATACATATAGGTAAGTATAAAGTTAGAATATTTTTATAAGCATTTTTTTCTAATGTATGTAGTAGTAAATTTTCTAATTTTTCTAATGTATGTTAAAGAAAATTCCCTATTTTAAATGATCCGGTCCGGGTCCGTTTCTAGTAGGCCTGCCTGATCCGGTTTGGATAGTTTGAGGCGTTACATTACTGATCAGGACCTGTTCAGTGTGCCTGATACTTCAGTAGTAGGGAAAGCCGTTTCCGGTCCAGATTTGAGCCCGTATATAATGCTAGTCGGGTAGGTTTAGTTTCTCAATCGTCATTTTAGACATCATTTTTTATGAAAATGTTATTTATTAATTTTAATGGGGATTTTTTTATTTAAATTTCTAGACGCTTCTCTTGTGTGATTTTATATGATGGGTTATATTTCTATTATAACTCACCTTCTAAGTCTCGAGTTATTGTCATTATTGATTGTTTTCAATCGGTCCGCGAAGGCGAAATCAATTATCGACTATTGGATAATTATTTGTGAGCAATTAAACTCAAGTCACTTTTGTAAATCCTTTGAATTTTTCAATTTGAAATCAGCTTTGGGTTTCTTTAAATAAATCTTACAGTTTATTACATAAAAGTTTCATTTTTCTATTTTTGCATGTTTCGGTTGGAATCCGAACTTATAACTTTATCAGTGCCATGATTTGAATCCTTTGACAGACACTAAACCAACAGTATGTTTTATTTGGAGTACAAGAAAGTTTTTGTGTTTCGTATGTAATCGTGAAGGATAGTTGAGTCTAGCAACATAAGAATTATTATTTTCACTCCTCATAAAAATATTTTTATGAAGAACAATAAAACGGAAATTCTGTATTGTGAAATTTTTTTGACTTATCTTCAAAAAGGTGAAGGTATATCCACAACACAATTTTGAAAACAATATCTTTTACTACCATAAAACTGCGTCTATTATCACAAAAAATAATCCCCCATATAACATTAAAACGTAAATATTACATCAATTTTTCATTTTGTAAATAGAAAATAATAAATTGAAATTACTTATAAATGAAAAATTTTAAATTAATATTAAAATTTATTAAAAATTGAAAAATTACATAATAACTAAAATTTGATAAAAAAAATAAAACTACCATAATTTGAATAAATTTGAATTAAAAATTAAAGCAAGCAACAATATAAATAATATATAAAAAACAAACAAAAGTGATATCATAAATAAAACAAATATATTAAAATAATAAATACTATTAAATAAATGAATTGATTTTTGTTGTTGTTTTATTATACAAATTTAAACCAATAAATTTGTATGCAAATTTATTTATATGAGACAATGAGTTGCCACGGTATTCGGATTATTATCCTGAGGGAAATAAAGGTTTGTATATATATTGAAATACAAATAAAATTGGTTTGTAGTTTTCATTTATTGGGATCTTTTGTAGTTTATGCTAGTAAGTTTTGATTAGAATTTGTAAAGAAAAAATTTAATTTTGATGAGAATAGGCAAATCATTTTTATAAAAATTTGATTTATTTAATTATTTTTTAACATCAAATTTGTCCATTAAAGACAACAAATTAGAGATCAATCTCACTCAACGAGTAAGAATTATTATTCTGTCTTACTAGTATAATTCTATACTTCGGTCAAACTTATACATGGGGAGATCTGTTTTTGAGTTGTAACTCAAGATAAAAATTACCCGGACGAGTTCTGGTCTGGTCTTACATCTGGTGATGTCATGTTTTTAAAACAAAAGTTAAAACCAAGTTTCGCAAAAATAAACATTAAAGGAAAACCAAAACAAAGAGAAGCGATAACCAAGATGGCAAGGAAGCTGATAAATCAACAAGATCTTTAGATAAAACACATGCAGCTAGATAAGTTGGAACTGCTGACTTACAACCATCATCTTAAAATTTTAGAACTTGCTGACCAGAAATGGAAAAGATTGTTCAACAAGAAATTGACGGTGAGTTCAAGATAAATAATATTAATCATAATAAAACATTAAAAAAGTTAAGAGGTGTAACAAAGCAACACCGAGACCCAAGAACACAGCATACAATAGAATATGTTCCAAATTTCGTTCATAATCTTTCATCCATCTCTTTTTTCGAAGAACAAATGGCGCTTTTGAAAGTATGCACCAGAGCTCAATAAAACTCCAGATATAGAACTAATAGCTAGTTTAGAAACAGGCATAAGAAAAATGGGAAATATGGAGAAACAGAACATCAGATATAACACCAATAAAGTATTTCCCTCAAACATCAAAGAAAAACTCCAATCGGCACATAGGAACAAGTATTAAAGGGTTTAAAAGAAATTATCTATATGAAATTATCTATATGAAAGCAGACAAAGGTGAGTCATTGTGGACCAGGTAAATTACTCAGAACGAGTCAAATATATAAAAGAAAACGGACCATACACAGAACACAAATTTAAAAATGGAACAACAAAAAATCCTTTGCCAAAAATAGTTTGAGCTGCTAAAGAAACTGTAATGTATATGGATAAAAATAAAAACGCTCAACCATACACAGAATATAAGTTTAAAAATGGAAAAACAAAAAATCCTTTGCAAAAATAGTTCGAGCTCCTAAAGAAATTGCAACGTATATGGAAAAAAATTAAAATGCTCAATATCCCGTATTTGAATTGGGAAATGAAAGTAAGCAACCCAAAAGGTTCATTTCTGTATGCTCTTCCAAAATTACACAAACCAGGAAGAAAAATGAGACCAATAGTATCAAACATTTCAACACCAACAGAAAAAATGGCATATTGGCAAGAATTAAACCAAATTGAGCCTCCGGAAGTAATTTTATGATATATATTTTATTTTATATAACTCAAAAGAATTTCCTGACCAAAGATATTGAGTTCAAGGATCAAGAAATCATTGTATGCAAGCGTTCCAGTTGATCTAGCAATAAAATATTTGCCAGAACACCTAATGTCCATGAACATTTTAGAACCAAAGATAGCAGTGATCACCAAATCAACAGAAACATGCATGGAACAAAATTTCTTTTAATTTATAGATAAAATATATAAACAAGATTTTGGAACATGCATGGGAAGCAAAATCGCTCCATATCTCAGTAACGTTTTTCTATCACATTTTGAAAAAGAAATGAAAGCAACATCACCACTTTTTCCAAGAACATGGAAGAGATACGTTGATGATATTTTTGCAGATATCAGACGACAAGATATAAAATCAGCCTTAAGTCTTCTCAATAACAAATATTCAACTATTAAATTCACAGTGGAGTAAGAAAGCAACGGAGTTCTCTCTTTATTAGATATCAAAGTGATAAGAAAAGAAAACAAGATTAAACTTGCATCTTTCGGAAACCAAAAAACACCAAACGGTTCATAACAGCTGACTCGCGTCACAATGGCAGTAATAAAAAAGCAGACTTCAACTCTTTAGTGTATAGACTAAACAACATTCCCATGGAAAGAAAGAGTTTGAAGAAGAAGATAAATAATGGATGCAGCCAGAATCAAAGGATACCCAGAAATTTTCATCAAATAAATTTTCACCAACCACAAAAGAAACCTGACAATAAAAAATCTAGCAACTTTAAAGAAGATACAAAACAGCAATCAGCGAAGAATGTGTCTGCCGTTTTATTCAACCATCGCAAATAAAATAGGAAACCATTTAAAAAAGTACAATATCCAAATCGCAACAAGTAGCACAACTTCAATCTTCAATCGACAAGGAACAATCTTCAGAAAAGTCGGACATCTTTCAAATCACTTGCAAGAACTGTGAAAAAATGTATGTGGGACAAACATCTAGAAAATGTTCTACCCGGTTAGAATAACATTACAAAGCAGTTACGACAGGAAACGTTAATAAATCCAGTGCTGCGCTACATATGGTCGAAAACCCAGCACATGCAATATATTTAGCCAGCTTCAAAATTATAAAAACATTTCGTAAAAATTAGGAACTAGACACATATGAATCGCGTACATAGGTGTGTTCGATTTGACTATAACTACTAAAAAGACAACAACAATTGCATTCAATTTTTCAGTGGTTTCAGTTGCTTCAGTCAAATCAAACTCAGCTTATATATTGAAAAATACAAACCAATCAACATGAACTGCGAAGAAAAACAAAACGTCATAGCATCTGACTTATTTAACCTCATTAAATTAAAATAAAGAAAATCAGTCCGTAGCATTACAATATTTGAGGGGTCTAGTTTCAAAGTGTACAATATCCATTTCTCATGAAAAAGGACATGGATGTTGTGTCATTTAAAATTTTTATCGCTGAATTTTAAAAACACATTGTCGCAAAACATCGTCACACAATTGTCGAGCAAAACTCCAATGTATTTTTTGACAATTAGTTTCAAAACCTACAATCTCCTTTGACAAGTATGTTTCATGAATCATGTGTTTTATTATTATGATATTCCCGAACATCTCGGACATCTCCAACCAAAATTTTCATAAAAACAAGACAAAAATATGGAGGGGCTGAAATCTCACAGCTCTGAGATATCAAGACTTCGGTCTGGGTTAAGGATTTTGATATAGTTTTCGGCAAAATACTTTAATGAGGACATGGTTTTTAGTTTTGGGCAGCGATGTATATCAAACATAACTCTTTGTTAAAGTACAAGTATTTTTTATCTCTGTTTAAAAATTTATTATAAAACTAACACGAAACATCAATACGTTGCCGGAAAATTATAATCAAAATGCCAAAAATATTGTTAAATTAAATAAAATCAAACTTTTTCATAATTCCAAGAATATTCCAAAAATTAGAATAAAATCAAATATTTAAATTTTTTCTAAATTCCAATAATAATCCAAAAATTCTTAAATATTAAAACTTTTTCCAAAATTCTAAAAATATTGCAAAAATTATTACAAAATCAAAAATTGAAATTTTTTTCAAAATTCCAAAAATTATAATAAAATCAAAAATTAAAAATTTTCCAAAATTCTAAAAATATTCCAAAAATTCTTACAAAATCAAATATTGAAACGTCATCCGAAATTCTAAAAATATTGCATAAATTATTACAAGATCAAAAATACAAACTTTTTCAAAACTCCAAAAATATTTCAAAAACTATAACAAATTCAAACATTTCCATGTCCAATTTCATTATAAATTATATTTACGTCTAAAAAAATTGGGTAAAAATTATATAAAAACCTTTCTTTTGACACACTTGACAAAATTTTTTGACAAACTTATAATGCCATATTTCTCAATAATAATAATAAAAAATTCCCTTTCAAACAAACAATTTTATTTTTTCCAAAAAATTGGGTAAAAAAATAAATAAAAATCTTTTGACACACTTGACAACATTTTTTTGACAAACTTATAATGCCATAATTCTCAATAATAATAATAAAACTTTATTTCAAACAAACAATAAATTATATTTTTTTTTCAAAAAATTAGGTTAAAAAAATAAATAAAAGTGTTTCTTTTGACACACTTGACAACATTTTTTTGACAAACTTGTAATACAATAATCTAGTTTTTGATCCCACATACCAATCTCGACCATCAAGATTTCTCCAAATTTAATGTTCCTACTCGTAATCACTTAAAATGAAAGTTTTTTAAGCCAAAAATATGAAAATTTGCTATTTTTGACACACATAATGATGTTTTTGACACACTTTCAGTTATCGGACGGACGGACGGCCGGCCGGCCGACAGACAGTCATACATTTTTTTTTGCTTTTTCAGAATCAGTAGGTCCTAAAACGTCGAGAAATGTCAAAAAAAGTGGGGGTAAGAATTTCACTTTTGGCTCATGAATGTAATACTTAGGTCTTTCAGACCGAAGTAAGTGTCTTTTTAACCAAAAATATGGTAAATAATTTTTCCATATCTACCTGAATAGGCTTAGGCTTAGTAGGCTTTGATTAAGCCATACGTTTTTTTGGTTTTCTGACGATTCAGTGAACATAGATATTGAAATCTTTGAAACTAGACTAAACTGACCAGAGCCAAATCGCAAAAATGTGGGACGAAATGCAAAAAATCTTCAAAATACTAACTAATTAGAATTTCTATTGCGAGAAAGTGGGAAGGTCAAAACGTGCTAGCTAGATTATGCAAAAATTTACTATTTAATTACTATTTAATGCTTTCCTTTACTATATGTTTACTATTACTTCGGTCTGAAAGACCTAAGTATTACATTCATGAGCTCAAAGTGAAATTCTTACCCCCACTTATTTTGGCATTTCTCGACGTTTTAGGACCTACTGATTCTAAAAAAGCAAAAAAAAATGTGTCTGTCTGTAGGCCGGCCGGCCGGCCGTCCGTCATTACTTACGCTGCAGGGAAAACGGCTGGAGGGATTTCAAGTTTATTTTTTCTAAAACTAGGTATTTACAAGGGACAGGTCCAAAAGGATGCTGTGTTCGATAACTGTACCGGAAGTGTGTCAAAAATAGCAAATTTTCATATTTTTGGCTTAAAAAACGTTCATTTTAAGTGATTACGAGTTTACGAGGAACATTAAATTTGGAGAAATCTTGATGGTCGGGATTGGTATGTGAGATCAAAAACTAGATTATTGCATTACAAGTTTGTCAAAAATATGTTGTCAAGTGTGTCAAAAGAAAGTTTTTTATTTATTTTTTTACCAAATTTTTTAGAAAAAAATAAAATTGTTTGTTTGAAATGAAATTTTATTACTATTATTGAGAATAATGGCATAAGTTTGACAAAAAATGTTGTCAAGTGTGTCAAAAAATCATTTCATTTATTTTTTTAGCCAATTTTTTGGAAAAAAAATGTAGCTGTTTTTATGACGTAAATGTAATTTAAAATGAAATTGGACATGGAAATTTTAGAATTTGTTATAGTTTTTGAAATATTTTTGGAATTTTGAAAAAGTTTGTATTTTTGATTTTGTAATAATTTTTGCAATATTTTTATAATTGCGGAAAAAGTTTTAATTTTTGATTTTGTAAGAATTTTTGGAATACTATAAGAATTTTGAAAAATTTTTAATTTTTGATTTTATTATATGTATTTTTTGGAATTTTGAAAACATTTTCAATTTTTGATTTTGTAATAATTTTTGCAATATTTTTAGAATTTTGGAAAAAGTTTGATTATGTAAGAATTTTTGAAATATTATTGGAATTTAGAAAAAATTTAAATATTTGATTTTGGGGTAATTTTTGGAATATGTTTGGAATTTTGAAAAAGTTTGATTTTATTTAATTTAACAATATTTTTGGAGTTTTGATTATAATTTTCCGGCAACGTATTGATGTTTCGTGTTAGTTTTGTAATAAATTTTTAAACAGAGATAAAAATTACTTGTACTTTAACAAAGAGTTATGTTTGATATACATCGCTGCCCAAAAACCATGTCCTCATAAAAGTTTTTTGCCAAATACTATATCAAAATCCTTAACCCAGACCGAAGTCTTGATATCTCAGAGCTGTGAGATTTCAGCCCCTCCATAGTTTATTTCTTGAAAAAATTCGTTTATTTTAATTGGACATTTTTCAATATTGGTTATGACAATTGCTTATGTTCGACATTACTTTTGCCGCAGAACTCCTTCAACATCTCCCGTAATGACAGTAAAATATCCATAATTTTTTTTAACCCTGCCATTTACATCAATTGGCCTGAAATCAGCAGGAGTTCGTATTGCATTATTTAGAATATAGGCTGCGAGTCCAATACCCAATACATTCGAGTTTTGCTTGCTTTTAGCATATTTCACCACTTGACGTGACACCAATAAAATTTGTATTCGTGTTATTAACGCAAATTGCAACTAACATTTTGTCAATGTTAAATTTTTCAAAAATATACTCTGTTATTTGTTCCGATGCTCAAGAAAAGAAGAAAATTCCGAAAATCTAACCTTTACTCCGGCTTGTAGCAACGCTTTTAGGTAGATTTCATATAAAAATCTACCTATTGCAATGGGCTTCATCTCGGAATTTCGGAAAAATGTTGGGGCCAAACGACTATGAATGATAAGGGGAGACGGAAAAACAAAACAAAAATGTATATATATATATATATATATATATATATATATATATATATATATATATATATATATATATATATATGTATATATATATATATATATATATATATATATATATATATATATATATATATATATATGTATATATATATATATCTATATATATATATATATATATATATATATATATATATATATATATATATATATATATATATATATATATATATATATATATATATATACCCGATAAACAATTTTGCTATTTGTAGCCGTAAAAAGACTGAAATGTTATCGGTGACTGTTATCGGACACAAGTGGTTACGTAACTGATTTGTTACCATATTTTGGTCAGACAATAGGTGGTAACGGTAACCGAACGAGGACCGTGTCGGTTACATTTCAGTATTCGGACGGTTACTATTTCAGTTACTTTTCAGTTGATTTTAGTAATTTGCTGGGTATAATTACGGTTATATTGCAGTTACTAAATGGTATTTGTGTCGGTAACATTTAGGTCGCTATTGGTAATTTGACGGAAAAAATACGATTATATTTGAGGTATTTTGGTGATGTTTTTTTCGGTTACATTTTGGTAATTTTTAGTCATTTGACGGAAACAATTTTGGTTATATTTAAGGTATTGATCGTAGTTGTGTCAGTTACATTTCGGTTGTTTGTGGTAATTTGACATATAAATTCTAAACTATTATTTCTCTCTCTCTCTCTGGCGTTTACATCCCATGAAGGGATTTTGCCGTCTGTGCAATAAGCTTCCAATCATCTCGTTCCATGACCAGTTGACCCCAGTTTCGACATCCTATATCACGAAGGTCTTGGATGATGTCATCACGCCAGCGTTGTCTAGGTCTTCCTCTTCGGCGAACACCAGCTGGTTGTTGTTGGGACGCTTTTTTTATCATTCTATCTAATGGAGCCCTTTCTACATGACCAAACCATCTGATCCGGTTAGATTTAATGAATCCGATTACATCGCAGCCTCCAAGAAGCTGTCTGATTTCGTGATTCATTCGGATTCTATACTGATTTTCAGCAACTTTACATGGACCATAAATTGTTTGTATGACCTTCCTCTCGAATGTTGATAAAATTCTACAATCGGAGGAAGTCAGTGTCCAGCTTTCACTTCCAAATGTAAGCACAGGTCGAATTAATGCTTTGTAAAGTGTGAGTTTACACGACCGCGAAAGATGTTTTGATCGCAGAAGTTTTGAGTATGCGTAGAAAACTCTGTATGCGGCAGAGACACGGGCTTTGATATCTGCCTGCATGTCATTTGACGATGTTATTACAGACCCGAGGTATTTGAAGTTTTCCACGCGTTCCACTTCGTAGTCGCCAGTATCCAGATTTCCGGGAGGTATGTTCTTAGATGTTGTTAACACTTTAGTTTTGCCGGTGTTGATGCATATTCCAAGTCGTTTAGCATTTCTTTCAAGCTGAGAGAGACTATCTTTAATATCGCTCGTTCTACGTCCGAGAAGCACAATATCATCTGCGTAGCCAAGAACTTGACTAGATTTATTATATATGCAGTTTTGTGTCTCAATTCGGCTTTTTCTTATCGCGTACTCCAGCGCCAAATTAAACAGCACAGGCGCGAGTGCATCACCTTGTCGAACACCTGATGTTATATCGAAAGGATCAGAAACTGACCCTTCGATTACTATTCTACAATTTGATCCCGATGTTGTGAGTTTGCACAGAGAAACAAGTTTCTCTGGGATACCAAGGCATATGAGCGCGGACCAAAGGTTGTCGCGGATGATACTATCATATGCTTGCCTGAAATCAACGTAGAGCTGGTGAATGCTGATGTTGTACTCCCAACATTTTTCCAGAATCATCCTTAGTGTAAAACAATGATCTGTGGTTGAGCGGTTGGGACGAAAACCACACTGATAGTCACCGATGATAGATTCGGCGAACGGGATGAGTCGAGCAAGTACGACATTAGCTAGTATTTTATATGCTGTGTTCAACAGTGCGATGCCACGATAATTCGCACACTTTAGACGGTCACCTTTCTTATGTAGCGGAACAATGAGAGCTGTTTTTCATTCAGCAGGTAGTTCTTCTTGGTCCCAGATTGCAAGAATCAGATCGTATATACGTGAGACCAGAGCTGCTCCTCCATTTTTCAAAAGTTCTGCGGGAATTCCATCGAAACCTGGTGATTTGCCATTTTTCAGTTTTTTAATTGCAGCTTCCACTTCCTCTGTTGCTGGGTAAGGGACAAAAATCTCCTCAGTCGATGGAGCAATTGCTCGAATAGGATGAACTTCATTCGTCCTATTCAATAGGTCTTGAAAGTGGGATCGCCACACTGCCAGCACATCACGTTCACTTGTTGTAAGTTCATTATTTTCATTTTTGATGGCTGTAGATCTTGGGTGGAAATCTTTTGTCAGATTCCGTGCATTGGCAAAGCACTCTTTTGAATTTCCGTTGGCCGCATGTTGGTTGATGTCTTCAATGCAGCTCTTCATGTGTTCGTGTTTCTTTTTACGTAGAAGTTTTGCTGAGGCTTTCCTGGCGCATAGATAATCAGCTTGGGAGCTTCGGGTGTTCCTTGTTAACCATTTTTCTCGCAGTTTTTGTTTATGTTCAACGGACTGGCGGCGCTCGTCGTCGAACCATTCGTTGTGTGATTTCGGTGGCCGCTTTCCGATTGTAGTTTGTGCTGCGGCTATAATTGTCGATTGAAGCGTTTGCCATTCTTCTTGTATGTTAAATGGCATCTCAGAAGAGAGGTCATGCTCTTCTATGTTTTGTGTTATTATTTCCTGATATCTGTTCAGCGTTTCCGGATGTTTAAATGCATCGACGTTCCAGCGCACGGTCTTTTTTGCTTGTCTATTAAATGTAGATGATAATTTGCACTTGTACTTAAAGATGACAAGCATATGATCAGTGTCCATATCAGCACCTCTGTATGATCGAACGTCAGTTACACTTGTGGAGTGTCTCTTAGAAATCATGACGTGATCGATTTGATTTTCCGTTCTTCCGTCATTTGATTTCCACGTTGCCTTGTGAATTCTCTTGTGAGGGAAGAAAGTGCTGGAAATTACTAGATTATACATCATAGCCAGCTCGGCTGTGCGAAAACCGTTATTGTTGCTGGTATGATGCAAGCTGTTAGGGCCGATATGTGTTTTAAGTTCTGCAACCCTACCGATTTGAGCATTAAAGTCACCTACCACGATTTTTACATCGTGCCGCGGGATTTTATTGATGACTTCTTCGAGTTCTAGGAAGAACAGGTCTTTAATATCATCTGCTTTATCTTCAGTAGGTGCATGAACATTGACGATCGTTACATTGAATTTTTGCGTGCGGATTCTCAGTGTGCATAACCGCATATTAATTGGGCAGAAGTCGATAACATACTGATTCACGCGACGGTGTATAAGAAAGCCAACTCCAAATTCTCCTCCGTTTTGATGACCGCAATAATAAAGGGTGTATCCTTTCGCTGTTTCATGGATTCCACTACCTGGCCATCTTAGTTCTTGTAATGCCACTATATCTAGTGTGTAGCTCTCGACTTGTTGTGTGAGTTTTAGGAGATCTCCTGGTCTTCTAAGGCTTAGCACGTTCCAGGTTCCCATTTTTAAATCGTAGTCCGGGTACAGTTTCCGAGGTCGTTCCAATAATGATTCCGAGATATTCCGAGGCCTGTGTACAGAATTCATGACAATAATTTTTTTACGGAAATGGGGTGTTAGCCCTTCGCCCAACCCAAATTTTCGTGAATGGGTTCGTTCTGCATCTTAAGGTCACAAGAAACAACCTTTTTACACGTTTATATAGCGAGCCGCTTGATCCAAGTCAGACGCCCGCTGCAAGCCGCCCCTAACATGGAGAACAGACGCTTTCTACACATTTATATAGCGAGCCGCTTGATCCAAGATAGACGCACGCTCCAAGCCGCCCCTAACATGGAGAACAGACGCTTGAGTTGCATTGGTTTTATGGCGCCAATGACTCCCCATGGTGCAGAATCATTGAGTATAAGCAGTATTTACTCTGCCCCTCTCAACTACACCAACCTAATTCTGTTAGCGTTACCCAGGTAGTACGGCGTTGACGTAGAATTTCGGATTTTCGCTACCCAAAATTATTATTTTAATATATTAATATAAGATATATAGAATAAAATAGAATTTTAGAATTTATATTTAGAATTTATTATATATTTTATATAAAACGTTTTAGAATTTATATGTCAAATTACCACAAACAACCGAAATGTAACCGACACAACTACGATCAATACCTGAAATATAACCATAATTGTGCCCGTCAAATGACTAAAAATTACTTAAATTCTTATTATTGTAATTCTCTTAGAAATGGTTAAATAAAACCAAAATTAATTGCGATATTTTTATTAATTGAAAATAAATATTAATATATAAAATAAAACAATTTTTGAAATTTAGAAAAATTTAAAACTATTATTATTATAACATGTTTTGTCAAGGAGTAACATCTGCTTTGTTACAATATATAACTAAAACTGCGTTTGTGTTTTTAAACTATATAATTATAGTGTGGAATACAATACAATACGTACAAATCACAATACACTACCATTTTTAATCTCGGGACATACTCGGGGGTATTTCGATAATTTTCGTTGTTTGCAAATGAGAATTTTAGCAAAGATTAATATGTGCTGGTGATATTTAAACTGTTTTTATTTTGTTTTGTGTTCGTAGTTCGTCTTCGTCATATTTACAGATAAAACTTTTACTTTCGGTGGTAACATTGGGACTGTAGAGGTACTGTTGGTTACAAAATGTTTGTCGGGATATATATATATATATGTATATATATATATATATATATATATATATATATATATATATATATATATATATATATATATATATATATATATATATATATATATATATATATATATATATATATATATATATATAACGATATGAGCTATAACGGAATTTACCGGCACTCTCACGATCGCATTTCTTGACCTACAACAAAAAATTTTTCTGTATACGTTGCGGCAAAAAATATTTTGGACAGGTTTGCGAGCTGGCTATATCCGGGTACAGGTTAAGTGGCTAGAGCCAAAAAAATCGAATAATCTAAAGCATTATAACTTTCGTTTGAATCATAATATTTTAATAAATTTTATCAATATTGAATATTTGAACATATTTCTATCATTTTTTTAAAATGACAACCTTGGCGTTCCAGGTTCCTGCTAAATCAGCTGTTTTTAAAATTTAATAAACTTTGTTGTCCTTGATTTTGCTGAAAATGGCCAATCTCACTTTTGAAAATTTATGCACACGTTAACTAGAACATAAATATTTCCAAAATTAAAAAAAAAATAGTTCAAGGCTAGAGGTTGAGACACCAGGGCTGTTAGAACGAAAACAAACGCAAACGGCCATGCCTTCCTCATTTTTGAGTTAATGTTATTTAAACTCATACAAACTTTTAGATAAACTTTTCAACTAAACCCTAAGAGATTTTCAGCTTTCTAACCAAGAGGTTTCAATGTAATTAGCATCAAACCTAATGCATGCCATTCAATTACAACAACAACTTTCATAAAAATATAAAAATATCCCATAGAAATATTAAAAAAAATTTTCTTTCGTTTTTTTTATGAGTTTTTATTTTTTTTTCGCAAAAATTAAAAAAAAAATTAAAACAATGCTGAGTCATTATGGTTTTAAATTAAGGAATATTTTCTTATATGCATATTGATTACACATTTACAAAAGTCTTCCTAAATTGTAGATATTTGAATTATTTGAGGTGTAAAAGTTGTTTGACAATTTTAGATAATAAATTATGTGTGGTGGTGTTGTAGGTGTGACGTTGTGAGAACGTTTATTTGCTGTTTGGTGGATTTAATATGTTATTAAAAGTAGTTTTAACCAAATTAATTAAAACTGTTCCGAAATCGCATTGATAAAGTAGTTTTCGTTAATGTATTTAGTTTGGTTTGATAAATTTTTTGGATTATTCTGGACTTGGACTATTTTACTTAAATTTTTTATGTAAACTAATCTGGCACATCCAATTCTATTTGTACACAAAGCTGTCTGGTCCCGAAATCTATCTATTTCTATTGGATATACGTGCCGCTTGGACTTTTTTTTATGTTTATTTGTTTCTTTTTGTCTTTTAATATCATAACGTCGACTGTTAATTTGCAATTTCACTCTTACTGGCAGTACAATAAACATTTGCGTCGTTATATTTTGATTTTTTAATAAAAGGATAGTCCAATTCAATATCGTATGAGAATTTGCGTAAACTTTTTCTTTACGTCATGATTTGCACGAGAACTTTTTAAATCTAATTTTAAAAATTAGTATAAATTTACCTTTTATAGTAGCACAACACTTTTGTTACACAAATAAAGACTGCAAAACAATTGAAACAATTTATTTTAATTTTACTAAATAATTAATATCTTTTTTGTATTCATGTAAGTATGCCTCTCGTCAGTGGCGTAGCTAGCATGGGTGGTACCCGGGGCAGATGTTGTGATATCACCCCAAAAATAAAAACTGTCAATAATAATAAAAAGCCGATAAATGTAATTTATAATTTTTTTTAATTAATACAAAGGAGCATTATTATTAATAAGCTATAGTGGGTCATTATTGCCCGCAATTAATTTTTATTTAATTTAAATTTGCTGAATCTCCTCTCACACGGCAAATAGTCATGAATAACTTTAGTGCGACGGTAAGATTCGGAAGAAATTCTGAAAAATCCCATTCTACGATGAATTTCAAAAAGTCTAGGTACACCCAGCTAGAAACTGTAACATTGGCTGCTTTTAAATGTCTCATCAACCTTGGTATCTCTATGAAGAGTTCTGTTGCCGATACCTCATCATAAAAACCGGTAAATTTTGATACAGATAATTTCAACTCTTCACTGTTCGCCAAAAGCTAAGTGATTGTCTGCACAACCTCGAACAATGAAGCTACATCTTGAACTGACTTCAGTTCGGAGTTCAACACTGAATCAGTCAAGACGTTCCAACATTTATTTTTTAGGTTTAGCTCTCAATGTCAGTCCAACATCAGGGGCAAACTCACCAGCCATTCGTTTTTTACGACAAATTCGGCTTTCCATTGGAATGTCATAGTCCTCTGATTTTTCTGCAGCAAGATCTATAGCCTCTTCTACAATGTGACTTCGTTACGAATCGACTCTATTTTTGTAACTAATTGATCAATATTCAAGTCCTTGCTTTGCAATCCAATCTGAGCACAGATATTATTTCCCTTAGAATATCATTCCAAAACAAAAGATAGCAAAGAAACGTAAAATCACATGCTGCTTGTGATTGCTGTGCTGTATGCTGCATTGATCACTTAACTTCTCAATCGCAGCCACAATCCCATCAAAATTTTCGGCTAATACTTTTACTGCAGCATACTTAGCACTCCAATGCGTTGTTAAGAGTGGTTTAACAGTTGCTTTGTTGTGTTTAGCAAGCACTTCCTAGCGGCTAGTCGGAGCAGAAAAACATGTAACAATGGTTTCCACTGTTCCGAAGAACGTTACATAAGCTACATTTTGTGCAAATGAGTGTTGGCCACATAAATGAATTGAATGTGTTTTGCCAGGACTATTGTTCTTTTGTTTTAAAAATGATAGTTTTGTTTTCAATTATAATTTCATTAATTTTCTCAAAAGTCGCTATATTGTTGTACGCGACTGTTGGAATTTAGTTACGTCACTCAATTTCAATAATAAACATGTTTGAATGCTTTAATTTTTTTTTAACTTGATTTGCTTGATTTTGTTTATGGAGAGGGAAACAAAAAATCTGAAAAATTACTATAAAAACGAGAAATTTTATAATAAATTGAGTTCAGTATAATTTTGGAAATTAAAAAAAGAATAAAACAATATGTTATAAAGGATAAATTTATTTAAATTATGTTAAAGTTTAATTTAATTTATTTTTTTTATGACAATTGTTTCAGTTCTTTTTCTTAAGTTAATTAGTATAATTTTAAAAATCAAAAATTATTGATAAATTAAATGATGTTTAAACTGTGATTTCAAAGTTTTTTTATTTGTTTTTGTTTTAATGTAATGAGTTGATGAAAAATTAATAAAGAGAAAAATTAGTGAATGAAATGAAAAATGGAAAAAAAATGAATCTAAAGCAAAAAAAAATCGAAAGCTCAAGTTATTTTGAGAAAATAATAATGTTATCTGTACGTTATTCTTGGTGTTTTTTTATACATGCAGTGTTCATATGTGTGTTAGTAGAGCAGCTACCACTAATAAAATGTCGGATGTCAAATCAAATCATAAGTTTAATTTAGATGATGATACGATAAATTGCTTGATACATAAATTGGATCTGGAAGAAGTATTTCTAAGTGGTTCACCTGAATCACTATTTCTGAGTTATTGATTTGAGTTATGTATATGGTTGGATAGATCGGCAACATGTTTATTTGGAATTAGAAATTTTGGTGTTGATATTAATGGCTAAGTAAGACATCCAACCAAAGGATTATGTATATGATTGTAACAAAGACGTACAAACAAAGCATAAAGACAACATTCGACATTAAAGATAATTAATGTAAGTTATTTTAAATATTCTCTTTGTATAATTGAGTTTTTTTCGATTTCATAAAAATTATCTTCATGTTAGTTAATAGTATTTATCTGTAGATTCTGAGTGTGTAAGGGATTTCCAAGTGTAAATTTTGTTTGTTTGTGTATAAAATTCAGTTATCCGGCAATAATTAAAATAGATATAGTTTTATAAAAGTTCAATTGTTTCAAATGATCTATGCCACCCACAAAAATTGCTTTGTTATTTTAGAAATAATTTTGGGATAGAGACATTGTAACTTAAGGGTGCCACCCTATCGACAAAAGGTGACACATTATCGACGTAAACCACTTTTACATTATTCAGAATATGTGTTTTCAGACCTGGTCACTAAAGAATCATTCTTGCATACTAAATAATATACCATAAAAAAAAGTCAATATGGTATCTATAGGAATATTCAAAGCTATTGAGTAATTGTGGTGATTATATTCAATGCTCAACATGTTGATTCGATTAATATTGTTAAAACTTTATTTCACGTAATAACGCAAACATTTTAAAAAGTAGAATAGATTCTTTTTGAACCAATAACACATTTATTTTAATTTTGAATTTTTTGAGATCCATTAAACTCAAGTAAGTAAAGAAGTAGTTGGAATATTTTCAATTCAAAGGTATGGTTTGAATTTTCTCAGAAAAAAACTCCACTTCACATTTTTTGTGTTTCGGTTGGGATTCGAACCTATCTCGTCAGTGCCTGGCTCGAATCCTTGGGCAGACACGCTATCGATTACGCCGTTGAGGCGATGACAATTTCAAAGTTGAAACTTCTTCATTACTTATTTATTTTTACTTAAGTTGAATTTTTCCACTGTCATTAGATTCCATATTATGGAAATGTTTTTACTTTATATGGGATTTGTTGCATTAAATTTCTAGACAATATTTTGTGTGAATTCATAGAATGGCGAACATTACTATTCTAATTAACCTCCTAAGTCACGATTGTATAGTCATTATTGATTGTTTTCAATTAATGTGAAATCAATGGCTGACACTTGGTCAATTTGTAGTCCTACATGTATTAACATTAGACTACATTAAGGGAATTTAAATTAATTTTGAAATTTTTGAGATCAATTAAACTCAAGTAAGTAAAGAAGTAATTGGAATATTTTCAATTCAAAGGTACTGTTTGAAGTTTCTCAGAAAAACTCCACTTCACATTTTTCGTGTTTCAGTTGGGTTTCGAACCTACCTCGTCAGTGCCCGGCTCGAATCCTTGGGCAGACACATTTATTATATACATTTATTATATTATTTATTGTATTATATACATTTATTTATAAATTAAAATTATATGGATAATCTGGTAAAGCCTGCTTAAGCCTGTTAAACCTGATTTTTAAACAAATAATTTAAAACTATTTTCTCTACATTTCCATATTCAACTCCTCTCAGTTTTTCTCTTAAATTTACATGAAAAGTTATCTAAATTTTTTTTTGATTTTTATTTCAATTTTGTAAAATTAAATTGATTTTAATGTAAATGAACAAATTTTGTCTCGCATAATTTGGTTATTCTCAAAAGATTATTGCAAACATTTTTATTTAAACTACCTAGTAAATTACTTAAAAAGTAAATTTAAGGTTTCAAAAATTGAATGTTACATGATTATGTAACATTCAATATATTATATTGAATGTAATTTAAGGTGAAACGTGTCGGCAAATTTGCCCACTTGAAATTTCATGTAATTTTCAACGAAAATTTGTTACTGTTTTTTTATGCTCGGAAACAAGACATTGAAAAAACCCGCTCTTTTCTAAAAAGCAGATTTGACTCATCAGTGACAATACTAGGTACAAAAAACTACCATGACTTCATTCCGACTGTTGAAGGTATTATGATACTTGCATACTTGCATACTTGCAACTGGAACTTGTATAGCTGCTAAACGACTTCTACGTCCATTAAGAAACTTGGCAAGGATTATCTATACACCTGTTACCTAATTTTAGTAAAAATATTTAGATGGTCTAACTTTGTGAAATTCAAATTTTAAAAATTTAAATACATTTCTTTTCCAAAAATTATTGTTTTTATAATATCCAAAAATTTAAAAAAACCGTTAATTGAAGTATAAATTATACTACTTTATTTATTTTATTATAACTTTTTAAAACTGCTAATGGAAATTGGAGTAGGGTGTATCTACCAGTTAGTAAAATTTTTAAGGCCTGCTAGCTCGGTAACAAGACTTTATATTGTAAAAACATTTTATATTTCGATCGAGCACAGATATAGGTATAACATAATCAAATATTACTAAAATAAGAAAGATCATCAATTTATACCTGTCCACTTTACGTGACAAGCCGCATAGTAGAAATACACGAACCAGGGGCCCTATTCTTGAACCTTTGCGAAAATTTTCGGTATCGAGTTAATGTCAAAGTATTACGAAAATCTTTAAATGGTATTCTTGAAACCATATTACGAAAATTTTACCAATGAAATGTTACTAAAATTTTGGTAATGGTTTTTTTCGTTCCTTTTTTCATTTTCGTCATAAAATTATTATGAAAAAAATCTCAATTTTAAATTTTTCATGAGTAAGAATGGGATAGTTATAATGATTTAAATTCAAGATTTTATTAAGACTTTTTATCTTATATAATATATAAACGATAGCAATGGATGTAACCATTATGTAGTTTAGAATTATAAGTCACCAGAACTGAATACATAAATTTGAATTGAATGAACACTTGCTATGAAAAGTGAAAAAACCATAACAAACTCTTATCCCAATTCCAGCTCGGGATCGAACAGGCGTCCTTTTGATCAGAGATATTTGTTAACCATTTAACGCACTCGACTAGTGAATAGTTGGGATTTGTCTCCCATATCCGTAGATCCATAATTTTCTTCATTCAATGTCAACTTAGTTGAAGTATGATGAACGGTAAAACGTGTTTGTAGAGCAGATAATAAAACAAGACAATAAAATTGGAGTAAAAAATTGTTACGTTAGGTCGATTATCCAAAAACAAATTTTTATCTCCCGAGCTCGAATTGAGATAAGTGTTAATTAAGGTACTATCGATATATTATAATTTTTTTTTATTTAGTATTAATAAGGCTGATATATTTAGGGTCGATGTATGAACGCAAATAGAAGATATATTCTCGGATATAACGCCGTTTGTGTTGTATGATGAATCACGATAGAACAAAAAATAACTCCAAGGATATTCTTCTATTCTCTGTTTTATCTGCGGTTTTTCTTGTTTAGAACTGCAGATCAATTTGTTTTTATTTTCCATGACATACGCATACCAGGATAATTTTGTTTATTGCCATCTTTAGCATTTGTGCGTTTCTAAAATTTGTTTTTTGATATAAATTAATAGTATTCTAATATAATTAATTTATGTTTTCAAATAATATTTTTTAAATTATAACTAAATTTATTTATAAAACACTTATAAAAATACTGCTATAAAAATGCAATAAAAACAAAAATACAAAAAATTCCAACCGTGTTCATATAATCGACGAAAAGTAAAATTGTCGGATGAAGATAAAGCTTTATACACGGATTTTCTTATATCCATCGTTGTTCATACAATCGGCCCCTACCCCTACAGTCATAAATTTACTTGTTTACAGGACGAAATATATGAAGTACAAAACTATGTAGTATGTACAAAATTTTTGTGTCTGCATTTAAATACACACTGTAAGGTGGGCTTGTTTTAATCTCTTGTCAATTTTGTTGTATTTTATTAATTTTATAATTTATTTTATTCAAAAACAATAAACACTTTTCTGAAATCAAAAGAAGCTCTCGGCTGTCTTAACAAAATGATATCAGTTTATGGACTATCATTTAGCATTTATCTCACATCGGTGGGTAGAATAAAGGCAATTGCTAGCCGCCCGCAATTTGATTATTGGACTGTTGGGATTATTGTAAAATTATGTAAGCCTAAAAATAAATTCTAAAGGCTTTTAATAGAACTCTAAAAAATGGTTCTAGATAAAATTAAATCAAAGCTTTCAAAGAATTCATTCAAAAATTAAAACAAATAAATTATTTTATTTAATTAAAAACAATTTAGAAACTATTATTATATGTGAATTTTTAAAATAAATCAAATCTATAGTTTTAAAAATTTCTAATTTTGATTATTTTATATAAACTTTTTCAAAAAGTTTCATCAACTTTCCAGTAATATATCAAATAGTTTGACATATTTAATCACCTCATTATGAAATGTCATTATTTTTTATTCACCACTTTTCTATTTTCGCAATGGTTTTAAGAATACTGATTTATAATTTCTCCATTGCGATTACGAAAATAGCGTTATGAAAATTTTAGGTATCTGTTCAATGGTATGGTTCAAGAATAGGGCCCCTGTTTCCTAATCGTTGTAAATTAATTCTCATGTTTTCTCCATTATTTGAATTAGGTTAAGTCGTGTTGAATTAAATTGCACATATGTTTTGGCTATAACTAAGTTTTTATTTGTATAGTTTTATTGTTTTTATAGATTTTAGAACCGATTTAAAGAAACTTGTAAGAATAAGAAATTTTACATGATCTTGTATAAAAATAATATATCCAAGAAGTTTAAAATTTAAATACAATTTATTGTTTTTTTTTTCTCGTTTAAAAACAATTTTTTGTTAATAAAAATTGCTGTTCCTATTAGACATTACATTGCCTAAATAGTGGTTTTTTAACGGCTTTTCTTTTTTAAAAATAACCACATCTTCAAATAAAAAATTATGATTATTATCATGTAAATGTTTTGGTAAAACAGTTTCTCCTTTTCTCTTCATATCTTTATAAACATAATTGTTTACTGTTAAATCATTAAATCTAATGATCTTGTAATTTTTGTTAAGTGAATTTCGTATACCACGTTCAATTCAAATTTCTGGATAGCTTCTTTTCAAATAAATTTTGAATGTGATATATTTTTTGAACTAAAATATGAATTATATTACGTTTCAAAGTTGAAGGTAAACGGGAATTGTAATTTATATAATATATCCCTTGAAATACGAATTTCAATGAACAAGAATTACAAAAACATTACCTTTAATAATTCAATAATAAACGCTTATGTTTGTATAGATAGTACTATTAAGAAAATTGGAAAAGTGCTTTATCAGAATATTTACATGGTAAAAGCATAATTTTTAATTAGTATTCTAATGGTTATTTAAAAAAAACTCGTTAAAAAAAGTAAAATATTATGGAATTGTAATTATTGTAACTTTGTAACAATTAATTATAGAAATTGTGATTTTGACCATTTTAAACAGTATTTTTGGTATTATTTTTCTTTGTTTGTTTTATGTAAGCTTAATTTGTTTTGTCAAAATTTGAAAATGTCAGACAAAATAAAGAAATAGTAGATTGTATTCTCCCTGCGGTCGTGCGGAAACTAACTCTTGTTTGGAAAACGCATTCGCACTAGTAATACACACTATTTTTTGTAACAAGTGCGTAAAATTTATATATATTTATTTAATTATTCATTATTTATTTATTTATCAAAGTTATAAACAAATTTAAGCTTTTTAAATAATTAAAGTGCGCCATTTTTGTTGTAATAGTTGTAAATTATACTAGCTCGAAAATATAAATATTAGAATCCAACTAAAACAACACATAGGAATCCAATAAGAACTGTCAAAATTGTAAACCTTGAAAACCTAAATAAATTGTTTTTTCTTGCAATTCAAATGATACAATGTGTTTAAGTTATTTTTACTATATGGTAAGTTATTTAAATTATTATTTTGATATTTTTGTGCTATAAAAATATTATATATGGATAGATATATGGATAGATTTAGCTACAAATCTGACATGCAGGCGGCGTTACGGTCCAGGCTTACAAAATATTCTGTGGTCATATGTGCGGAAAAGTAGTTTTTTCTTATATTCTATTCTAGTACAAAATTGAATATTATTTACGCATGTGTTACAAAAAGAAATAATAACTATTTATTAGGGATTTTTGGGATCAATTAAACTTGTGCATTCCTATCTCTTGTGTTTTGGTTTTTCAATTCTCAACTATATTAACTATTTAATATTTTAGCAGACTATTCTTGTTAATGAATATAATAATATTATACACACAAAAAAATTTTATGGTTATATTGATCATATTTTTAGAGAATCATACTATGGTGATATGTTAACTATATTTCATGGTTGCTATTATATATAAAAAACCATACTATGGTGAGGATAAATTACATTTTATGGTTGATATTATAGATACAGAACCATACTATGATATAATTGACCACGTTTTATGGTTAGTATTTTATATACAGAACCATACTATGGTGATTATTAACCATATTTCATGGTTAATATTATATCTACGGAATAATACTATGGTTATCATTAAGCATATTTTATGGTTGATGTTATAGATACACAACCTTAGTATGGTGATATATTAACAATACTTTATGGTTAATATTATGCATACAGAACAATACTATGGTTATCAATAAGCATATTTTATGGTTGATGTTATAGATACATAACCATACTATGGTGATATATTAACTAAATTTTATGGTTAATGTTATTTAAAGAAAACCATATAATGACGATATTTGAACCATATTTTGTTTACCTTATATGGTTGAATATACTATTATTTTATTTAGTATACATCAAATATAATCAAAAAGAGAAAACCTGTTTGACAAAAAAACAAAAACAAATGTAATGTAATTTTTTGAAAATATAAATATTTATTATGAAATTCATTAACTATATATTTCTAATTACAATACAATTATTATATATCTAATTATATTATTACAATACAAAAATAATTAAACAAATTTCATTATTTTTTTGATGTATTTCATGAAAGATATACATAATTCAGATTAACTATAGTTGTTGACCATCTGAAATGAAAAAAAGACAATATCAAACGAAGTACTTTTCATATTTAAAATTTGTAATAAAATGATGGAATTTTAGTTCAGTGTGTTTAATCTAAATCAAAATTAAAATTTTCACAAATTTTGAAGCAAAAATATGTTGAACAAGAATAAACTTTGCCCAAAGTATTTTTTATTTTTTTCAAACAAATCGTTTAACTATGACACTATAATAGAAAACAATTATTTTTATTGGCTCTTTCCACATTGGTATGCAATGCAACTTCTTCATTTCTTGCCTCTTTGCTCTATAAACTAAACTCAAATATGACAACCCCAATTTAGTTTATAGGTAATTTTTAGGCAAAGACGTAAGAAGCGAAGAAGTGATGCGTTGGAAGTTTTAAAATTGAAAGGTTGCTTTGATAAACATTTCTATTTTTTTATAAAATTTAAAGATATACAAATGTTTTCACTCTTTTAGACGTAAATATGGCAACAAAATACATATTAAAAATTACATATTTAATATGTAGGCGAATAAAATATTTATTTATTCTGCTTTTCATGTTTTCAAACTAAATCAAACTGAAGCAAATAATATATTTTTTGTACGAGTAAACCGTAAAATGCACTTTAACGATTCAAAACTTGTGCGTAAAGCAGGCCTTTTTTTCCTATTGAAATAACAATGCCAAAAATTACTATTTTTATTTTACGCCCTAAAATATTTTTGACAACGTCAAACGAACTCAAAAGAACAAAATACATTATGACTATTTCCAAAAAACAAACACACATATTATATTTACAGACATGCTTTGTGAAATTTTATTTTAAGAATTTTGTTTGTAATCTTATATATGCACAATTAAAATTAAATAAATTGGTTGCTAAAGAAATTTAGAAAAAAAAATTAACAAAATATTATGTGAACTTATGGTCCAAATACATGTGCAGAATTCTGCATGCAGCGAAATTAGAACATGTGTTGTTATATGAGAGCAATTACATGTAAATTCTGCATGCAGAAAAATTCTGCAAGATATCTCTAATTCTAATTTCGCTGCACAGAGGCAGTGCTACCACAATAAAAAAAACAAAAACTACTTGAAAACTCAGATAAAAATGGATAATTTTGACATTTTGTTTGAAAATGAATTATTTTTTTTATAACTCAAATAAACATGAATGATATTTTTTTGAAAATGAAATTATTTTTGTAATGATTATTTGTTTATAGAGATATTCAAATTTTCTAAATAATCCAAAATTTAAAATAATTAAAGCTAATATTGTTAATAAATAAATATTTGGGAAAGGATTATCGGAAACAGTGGTTGGGTGAGAAATTTGAACTTAAATTTTAATTTAGACATAAACGTTTTTACAGGCAACGATTCAATTATTTTCTTCTATCTTTTAATTAAAAAGACAGTTTTTTGTAAATTGCGACAACTTTCACTTATAACTATTTCATAATACGTAAGAACACGAACTGTCATTGTTACGAAAACTCTGCACGTCAAATATATAAAAATTCTGCACATCTATTTTAGATGCAGATATGCATGCAGCACTGCATGCAGACTTTCTGCACATGTATTTTGGGCATTAACCATTTTCTCAAAAAATATTTTACAAGAAATATGCATACTTAGCAATACGATAGATCAAATGTGAAATGAAACTGAAAAGCAAAATGTTTTAAATAAATGTATATAGAAATTAAAAAAAAAATTGGTTGCTATAGAAATTTACAAAAATAATTATCAAACGAAAAACTACTTGAATTAAACAATTTTCTCAACAAAAATGTTACTATTTTGTGTAAATATATGTATTTTAATTCATGCAAATAATACAGAATCTTACTCGTACAAAAAATCTTGTATACAATTCGGGCATAAAGTATCTTTTTTCCTTTCGAATCATTGTTGCTCTCGGCCAACGCCTCGAGCAACAATTTCACTCTCAAGCGGAAAAGACATACTTTACGCCCTTAATACATAAATAGCTATTAAATTCAAAATATGTAGAAGGCTTCAAACAACGATTTTCTTTTTTAAAATTGAAAAAGGTCGATAGAAGGCAGAATTATTGTTCAAAACATGATTACAGCCTAAACATAAATATATGCATTTACCAAATACTTAAGGCATTAAATTGTACTATTGTAGGGCTATTCTGTTGAAAATATACGTTCTGTCGATGTTTTTAAAATCTGAAAATTAGTTATGTTGTTGGTAATAACAAAAGAAAAAACTAAATTCAGCTAGCTCTATAGCACTAATTCTAACCCACCACACAGCGGAAATGAGATGAATTATAAATTTTTAATAATCATTCTTCGATAAAATAACTATTTCTACAATTAGTTGCTAAAATTTATAAGAATTGAATGAAATTTCTGAGAGTTTAAAATGCCGACGTTATACCGCAAACACTTTAAAAACTGTCCAAAACCCATAACCTCCATTTTAGAGCAACAAAAGATCCTGAATTAAGGTTTTTTCATTTGTTAATACCAATAAAGTAGAATACCAAATATTTAGAATTTTGGCGTAAAAAAGTCGATGCACACTTACAAAAAAATGGTCCGTAAATTATAAAACTTACCACTAGCTCTGTCATATTTGAAAATATTTTATACACTTTATTTATATTTCACTTATTAAGTTTTATATTTCACTTATTAAATTTAAAAATAAGATAATTTTTCACTTAAACGATATTTTAAGAATTTTTGTTCAATCTTCCTTTCGCTTTGGATGTTGATTTAAAACTAACGATGCGAACTGCGGAAGTTAATTTTTAAATTTTCAATCATATGACGAAAAAAACCATATTTAGAATTGTATTGGTTGAAATAACCATGTGTATTATTGAAAATAACCATATTGTGTGATTGAAAACAACCATAAGTTTGGTTAGTTTTCTATATAAATGTACGATTAAAATCAACCATAAACATGATTGAGTTTAACCATGCAATGGTTATGTTTAACCATGTTAATAACCATAAGTTTGGTTAGTTTTCTATATTTATGTATGATTAAAGTCAACCATAATCATGATTGAGTTTAACCATGCAATGGTTATATTTAACCATGTTAATAACCATAAGTTTATTTTTAAAAGAACTATAACATGGTTAAGCCTATATATTTTAGAACAATTTTTTATATATATAAGTAAATTATTATGGTTAAAATTTGATTATGGTTTAAACAAAAATGAATTTAGTTATTTTAACTAAAGTTTTGTTTGTTCTCATCATTTTTTGAGATTTCAAACATTATATGGTCAAAACAACCCACTGGATAACCATGCGATTTTTTTGTGTGTACGAAAGATAAATTCATGATAGAGCTAGGCGACCAGTATCGATGACGACTGACTATAAAACAACCAGGGTTAGTAGGGCTTACCAAAATAGGCCTTCTGATCACTGTGCTACTTGAACTATAAGTCTCAACGCCCTCCAATAACAATAAATAATTGCCAGGCGCAATATGCCATAATTTAAAGAGATCGATTTTTTTGTTCTAAATATATTAATTTTAATAGTTGTACACGTGTACATCTCAAGTTATCAGATCAGAAGTTATTAAATTTTAGTTAACTGTCATTTATTTGAAATTTTTTTATGAATTTTAAATTATTACCTACTGCAGGGTGAATAAAATTTATTTGAATTATGGAAAAATAAATGAGCATATTAATTACTCAAAATAACAGAATGCCGATTTAACAACAAAATTATAATAGATAAAATTAAATACGATTTTAGTTTGCAAAATATTTTTTATTTTATTCAGTTATAATTTGCATGTTTAAAATATGGTATCTATTTAAATGGTAGAATTGTTTGATATTAAATTCCTACTAACTTTTGCGATGTTCTTCTCTCTTCAAGAATTCCCTATTACGTTACAAACACTTTCATCCATCATGACTCGTTACGTGGCAATGCCTTTCAGCTTCTGTTTTAATGGTCAAGGTATTCTCTATGGCAAGCATACTTCAATTTCTTGTTTTCTTTGCTTCAGTAAAACACTTTAAACTTTGTTCGAAAATGTTTGTTTGCATTCTCAAAAATTTCTCAAGCCACCGTGGTAAGTCTAGTTGTTAGTGGAGGTCCAACAGTTCGGTTTTGTACGCGAAATCACAAATAAACTACGATAAAAACAGCTGCGTGCCCAAATACCACCCAGGTTTGATAGGAGAGTGCACTACCGTGCCAAAACCATCACTAAATAAAATAACATTAGCCGTTTATTTATGCACCTTTAAAAATAAATTTATCAAACAAAAAAATTGATCTTTTTTTCAGCTCACCGTTAAAATAATCCAACTGGGTGTCACACAATCTGACACCCATAATACAGCTGTTGTATTGATTGGTAACTTGTTTTCGGCATTATTCTCGAGTATTCGATGTTTGGTGGCTTTGATTTATTCAAATAATTCCCAAAATACGTGCAGCAGTCAGCACAATAATTTAATTATATTAGTAAAACACAAAACCCTCTTTGGAGTCCAGACCAATCCTGTTTATTAGGACAAATACGGCGTGAGTACCTAGTAGTGAAATCAGGTATGATTTCTGATTGGGGCCAGTGGCAAATGCCCTATTAGGACTTACCTTATTGCACCCTGATCCGGCCCGGATCAAATTATGGCATGCCTGAACAAATTGTTAGTCGGTTTGGTCCTTGTTCAAAGTTCTCCGTAATTCTCTCTTTATTTCGTCAACTAAAACAATTTTGCTTTATTTTATTTTAAACTTATAAGGAACTAAAATATTCCATCCCTACACACAAATTTACACTAACCATTTTCTTTCTGGTCTCTTATATATATATTTTTTATACACATTATATTCGAAGCAAGAGATTTGAAGAGAAAACTAAATATGCTCATAATTTCTTTGAATGGGTAAAGCAGTTTTTTCTTGACTGCACAGTTGAATTTTAGATTTTGAGTTGGATCTTGATTGTGAACGTTTCTTAGTTTAATAGTTTAAAATACGAATAATTTAAAAAAAAAATTATTACCATAGAAAACAAAACAAAAAAATATTGCGACGCTAATGCATAGGCTAACTTCACCACAGCTCTGAAAACAAAATGTTCTGGATATATAGTGATCTATAATCCATAAAATACTTTAATTAATGGCTGACCAATATTATAGATTTCGCGAATAAAAACATTAAAGAATGCTGGGGCCGAGTATTCCCGAACACATAAATGTAATCACAATATTGTCAATTTACACAATACATATTGTGAAATTCGTATTCCAAAATACCAAAGTTGTGTATATTCTAAACAATATTGTGAATCTGGAAAGAACAACTGTCAAAATCACAATTTTGTTTTATGTTTTGTGTGTTGACTTTACATACATAATAAATAAATAACAAATTATGTATTAATTATATATTATGTAAAATATATTATTATTATATGTATATTATAAATATATTATTATATATTATGTAAAATATATTTAGAATTTAAAAAAAGCTTTATTACTTATACATAATTAAATAAAATAGTTATCCATCAAATGCTTATACCTACACTATTTTAATATTTTAACGTAGAGGTAGTTTTCACTCCTATAACATAAAAAGCGGAAGTCGGGCTTATGTCACTTTTGAAATCAAGGCTAAGAAGAGCTCAATTTTCAAGTTTCAAGAACTCGGAGATATTGGTCTATTTTCATGTTTGGTTACTGTACTATACATAAATGTAATCTTTTATTAAACAAATTTTTTTCTCAGCTGGACAAGAAGTGAACCTTTTCTGATGAGTTTTATATATATTAAACTCCACTCTCCCAATAAAAACTTGGCCTTTTTTTGTGATTCTCGATCTGGCCACCTGCTACAAAATCACTGCCAATTAAACAAATTTTAAGAAAATGTATGGTGTTGCTAAAATTATTACAGTAAGATACATAGACGACTATGAAAGCCGATATAACACCTGTCGGCATGGATTCTGCCCTTCCTTTTACAATTTGGACAGTTTGTAGTCATGTTAATATTGAGACCGATTTCGGTTTTTTATTTCTTTTTAATGAAGATGTTAAATAGACATTTTATTCGGTTGTGGTGTTTTTATATTTGGTTTTAAAAGATAACCAAACTTGAGGTTATTACGACAGGGAACATTTGGTTGGCCTAAAAGAGGTTGGAGTGACAGTTTTTTCCTTAAGTGCACCGACACTTATAACGAATAACACATGTAAAGATGAGCTCCTCCTCCTTTTTATTTTCGTTTTGATTTGTATATATTTCCTTTCCACATAGGGATGTTTAAAGTGAACTTCATATGTTTAGAATTAACGGCCTTGAAAATATGAAACAATTTAAACTGCAAAAACCGTTAATTCATTAGATTAAGATACTCATCTAACAACTGAAATAATAAAAAACAAATGTATACCTACTATTTTTAGTTGATGATTGGTCTTAGCAAGAAAACAAATTTTATTTTAAGGTCAAGTTGATAGGATTAACGGTTTGTAAGAAAATCATTTCAATATAATTTAGGTCAAAGAACAAAGTCTAATCGACTAGTTACTGAACAATTCAATCGTTTGAGCTTCTTTATACAGATTTTCTGAATACCAATTTAAATTTATTTAGATAAGAAATAAGACTAAAGAACTTATATCAAAAAAAACTTAAAATTTAATTGCAAAAATTCTAATAACAATAACAATAATATTAAAATTAATTTTAAGACAATTTTCAAACTTTCAAGTTCTATTTAAAAGAATAGCGAAAACTTAAAACAAATAAGGAATAAAAATATTTCAGTCAAATAAAAATTATCATAACCGTAACAATGAAACTAATTAATAATAAAAATGAAAAAGTAGCAATAATGGAAGCAAAATAAAACGAAAACGATACTAAGAAAGTAATTCCGACTGTAGAGTTGAGTGATTTTGATCAACAAAGGAATGCTAATTAAAACTCGTTTTCAAAATATTTTCTTCTTTGTACAATTGATATTAAAAAATCTTAGAAATGAAATCGTTTTTTAGGTAATTTGATCAAAAGCTTTTTACACAGCCTAGGGTCATCACATTATTTCAAATATTTATCCCCAAATACACTTGACAATCGACAAAAAATTTTATTTTACTCTCTCAGTTTAAATTAACCGAAAATGTCTCTAAATTGCCACACTTCAAAACACAACAAAAAACGACTTTTCCATCTCATAATATTTCTAATAAATGGAAGTGATATGAAATTCCGTCATCAAAATTTTCACTCTACACAAAAATTCGGCAGCAATATGAAATTCAATGTAATGGGCATCATTTGAAATTAATTTTAGTTCTATTTTCATAATACATTTTTCCGATTTTTCTACCCCTCCACCATTTACCATTTCATTTTTATGGAATTGATTCAATTTAATATTCTTAATTAAATTAAAATAATATTATACGACAAACACAAACAAAATATACAAAAAAAGTGAAAAATAAATTACCGAATTTTTGTAATTTTTTGGTTCATTTGGTGAAAGGGTGGTATTGGTTGGATGGTTGATTGTGTTCGTTTCTCAATGTTATGTTACAGAAATATGTGTCAAAAAATTTGAACGACTTATGTATTTTTTTTTGTAATAAAATATGGGTCAGTTAGTTTGGAATTAAATTTATATATATGAATTATGCAGTATGTATGTTAAATTAGAGTGTTAAGCTTCTAGATGTTATGCTTTTTAAAAGTCTTAGAACTTTTTAACCATTACCAAAATAATATAATAATAATATGTATAAAATCGCCTTGTGGTAACAGGGACTCCCGAACTCATTAGGAATGCCACATATAGGGCAAGAGATCCTCTACATTTGAGGTGTCTCTAAGATTTTAATATAAAATCCTAGTAATTTTCTTCTTCTTCTACTACAAACTTTCAGCACCTTATTAATCCTCTTGATCATGCACAATCAGCGTACATGCTTGATTCGTCATAAAAATGAAACAAGTATGAAAACATCTTATGACCCGGGTGGTTATTTTGTAGTGTTATCTCACTAGGTGAGATAAAAAGTGAGATAAAATATTTGTGTTTGATCGATATTAGATAAAAGAAACCATTTAAACAGTATTTCTTTATCTCACTATTTATCTCACCTAGTGAAATAACACTACAAAATAACCACCCCGATCTTCAAAATACATATAACAGAAAAAAGTCCAAGCGGCACATATATCCGCTAGAAATAGGTAGATTTCGAGATCAGACAGTTTTGTGTGCAAGTAGAATCTGATGTATCAGATTAGTTTAAACAACACAAACTAATTTCAAACAGATATCGAACAAATTTTAAAAAGAAAATTAGCTACATATAAGCAAAACTATATCTATCCAATTTTGCAACAAACAAATATCAAATCTACCACAGAATATGTGTGTGACAATTTATGACATAAACCTACGCTATATCATATATATCATATGTCATATATCATATGTCAATTACTGCAAAATATCAAAATAGTTTATTTCTAAGAAAAAAAATTAATTTCTTCTATTCAAACCTTTTTATTTTTTTTTCATTGACTGTTATAAGGTTTTTGGAAATTGTAGTTATGGATTGTTGCAAACTTTTTTGTTGAAGCCAACAAGTCAAAAACCTCTAACTGCAGAGGTTTATATTGATAAGAAGCGGATTAAAATGTTTCTACAGATTTTAAATTTATGAAGTTTTTAAAAATATTGGTATCCAAACGGCCGTTATAGCGGATTAAAAAAACAATTTTTTTTCTAGTATAAAGCCTCTAGTTATTTAACCATGTGTCAGATTTTTCTGATTTACGAACTTGTCCAAGATATTAATAAAACACACATGTTTACGGAAGGTTTATTGATCTGGCTCTACAAATGCGACCGTGAGAGTGCCGGTTGATTCAAACGCATTTTGTGTTTTACAAGCTTTTTTGTTGGAGCTGCTCACTCAGAAACCTCCAACTGCAGAGGTATTTTTTTTTAAAGAAACTGATTAAAAAGGTTTCAAAGATTCTAAATTTATAAAGGTTTTAAAAATATTAGAATCCAAACGGCCGTTATAACGGATCTAAAAAAACAGTTTTTTTCTAGTATAAAGCGTCTAGTTTCTTAACCCTGTGTTGGATTTGACTGATTTGCGAACTTGTTCAAGATAATAATAAAACGCACATTTTTAGAAGAGGTTTTTTGATCTGGCTTTACAAATGCGACCGTGAGAGTGCCGGTTGTTTAAAAAAAAAATTTTTTTTTGCAAACTTTTTTGTTGGAGCCGCTCACTCAGTAACCTCTAACCCCAGGGGTCTTTTTTTAAAACAAATTGATAAAAAAAAATCTAAAGATTCTAAATTAGTTAAATTTTTTAAAATATTAGTATCCAAACGGCCGTTACGGTCTTAAAAAATCAATTTTTTTTAGAAAAAAGGCTCTAGTTCCTTAACCACGTGTCGGATTTTGCTGATTCACGAATTTGTCCGAGATATTAATAGAACACACACGTACAGAAAATTTTTACGTCTCCGCTTATCATATATAGTCGTTTGGCACAAACATTTTTCCGAAATTCCGAGATGAAGCCCATTGCAATAGGTAGATTTTTATATGAAATCTACCTAAAAAAACAAAAAAACATGATATTTTTGGTTCACCTTTCGTTTGTGCATTGTTTTGGATTTTGGAAAAATGATTAAAATTCTAGAAATACTTTTAAAAGTATAGAAATTATTAAATTTCTTAAAAATTATATTGTTAAATTACTATTTTTTCGGCAGACGTTTAAACTTTTTATATATTTGAAATTAATTCATCAAAATTTTAATAATTTTTTTTTTTTTCTTTTTGTGTAGTAGGAATTACAAAATGTGTCACAACAACACATAGGTACCTTTTAAGACCTAGGTCCCACAACAAAATGCGTCTTGAGGTATAGGTGGACGCTTTTTTTAAATCTTTGTGGATTGAAGGCACTCGAGACTATTGATTCGGGCAAAGCATTCCATGTCTACGATGAACGCACAAAGAAATCTCTTTGCATTCTATTACTATATTTCTGATTTCATCCGAGCACTGCTGGTGATGATATTTATAAAAAACAACGAGATCAGCAACAGTGCGACGATGTTGCAGGGAATCAAGACCTAATGTTAAATCTCGATCACCAACAATTCGTATAGCTCGCTTTTGAACAGAGTCCAAAAGAGCCAGGATAGTAACAGATGCAGCGCCCCAAACTTGACAACAATACTCCATACAGGGACGAATATAGGACTTATAAATGTAGAGTAATTGATGCGAAGTAAAATATTTTTTACATCTATTGAGGAGGCCGAGTTTTCTTGACGCGCTCTTTGCCATGGCCATTATATGATCGTTCCAGAGTAATTTATTGGATATTGTGACTCCCAATAAACGATTGCTTTCACATTCGTCTATTTGGTCGTCACACATATTAATTGACATATCGTTGGGAAACTCGGTCTTTGATCTGGAAACAATCAATAGCTGTGTTTTGGTGGAATTAAAATTGACCAAATTTTTGTCTCCCCAATCGGCGACTTTTTAAGGTCCTCGTTTACATTTATGGCAGCGTCTCTCCGGACGGGATTTATTTGTTCATGCATTTTACCCTTTGAAGATAGGGGGACGAATGACTTGTGCAGTGTACTATCATCTGCAAAACTATTTATTGGGTTACTGGTGATTTGCAACAGTTCGTTGATATAAATTAAAAATAAAGTGGTAGATAAAACTGAGCCTTGGGGTACACCAGCGTTAATTAATTTGGACTCAGAAGAAAAGCCATCTATAGATACCGAGATGTATCGGTTAGACAGAAAATTTGGAATCAACTTCACGACTGCGGGATGAAAACCGTACGCAACGAGCTTGTTGATTAAGTTGGCATGCCAAATTCGATCAAATGCTTTTGAGATATCTAATGAGATCACGTACGTTTCACCACCTTCCTCAAGTATGCTATTCCAAAGATGTACCACATAGTTCAATAGATCGGTTGTTGATCTTTTGTTTCTAAAACCGTATTGGCTGTCAGATATCAAATGGTTGTCTTCCAAAAATTTGGATATGTGTGAATTAATATAGTGCTCGTATATTTTAGACATGACTGGGAGTAAGGCTATTGGTCTATAATTTGAAATATCACATTTCGTTCCTTTTTTTGGGACAGGCTTGACATTGGCCAACTTCCAGCAGGATGGATAAATGCCAGATTTATAGGATTTATAAAATATTTTGGTGAGGGTTGGTGCAAGTTCTTTTGAAAATGTTTTTAGAATAACAGGAGGAATGTTGTCCAGACCAGAAGCTTTGTTGTTGTTTAACCCCTTTAAAAGTTTTTCGACAATTTTGGGTTTGAAATGTAATTGTTTCATATTGACTCCTGCAGCCAAATTCTGTAACTGTGAAGCGGTGAAGTGATAAAAATTTCTTCGTTTCTTTTCATTAAAAAACTTATCACTTCACCGCTTCACAATTACAGAATTTGGCTGCTGAAGACTGGATTTGAGGAATTTCTTTAGGAGTTTCTAAAACTGTTGAATTTGAAGCAAAGCGTTCCGCGAACAATGTAGCTTTCCTTGCAGGGTCAGTAATGATTGAGTCACCATCAATGATAGGAGGGATAGAAGATTTAGTACCACAATTTAAAGAATTAATAGCACTGTAAACACTTTTGTCAGAAATTGACATACTCGAAAGTTTTGCTTTTTCGTTTTCAATTATCTGGTTTGATATTTTATTAGCCTTTAAATATTTGGATCAATTAACAGAGTTCTTTTTATGAATCCAAATATTAAATTGAAAATAAAAAAAATTATGATCTATTATCGTCATAGTTACGTCCAAAAAGGTAAAAAACATTTAAATTTGTTTAAATTATATGAAAAATTAAATTTTTATCAAAGCAATCTTTTAATTCAAAATATCATAATCCAATCAAAATATTTGTTAGTTTTTGTTGTCATAGTTATACAAATTGTTTGAAAAAAAAACAATTATTTAATGGTGATATTTTTTTTATGAAAATTATTTTACTGCCGCCGTAAAAAAAATAAAAAATGGCATTGCTTTACAACTGCTGCGATTATTTGTCAAAAAAGTAAGACTTTAACCTTCTTCATATAAAGTTAAACTTTACAGCCGTTTGCCGAAAATAGAATATTATTTTATTAGAAGCTTAATTGCTTCTTTTTGTAATGAGCCTATAGTTTGGCAGTCGACCGTATGGAGGCCGACAATTATAGGCAAAACACAAAAGGTCACTTAAGCTCCGAATTAAATAAACTATTTTTTAGCGAAAGTTTAATTTTTTATAAGTATGAAATTAACACATCAAATTTTCTATAAATATGGTTTAGTAGGTTATAAATTTTCTGAAATCAATTTTTGTTGGTCTTAATTCCTTAAAATGAAAGGCAGCCATCATGCTGTTTTGAACAAATTAATAGTTTATTGTTTACTTTATTGCGGTAAAATATGGAAAAAATGGCGACACTCTACTGACGCCGTAAAATGTAAAATTAACTTTACTGCCGCTGTAAAAAAATGAACAAATGGCGTTTCTTTACAGCCGCTTTGATAAAATATCAGGATTAAATGTCTTTGATTAAAAGTAGGACTTAAAACCTTCTCCCTGGCGGCAGTGAAGTTAAAATTTACAGCCGTTCGCCGAAAAACGTTTTTTTCTAAACAAACTATAAAATAATTAGGTCCTACTAATTCTGATTTCTGCTATATATTTATAAATAGTCGGACTAAAAATCTGTAAAATTAAACATCTCAAGAACACGAGTTAACGCCTCTTTGTAAATATAATATATCTTAAAGCAAGGATAGAACTATTTAAAAAAATTAAAAATTTAAAAATTAAAATAAAATAAAATTAAAAATTAAAATTTAATTGAAGTTAAAATTTTTTGTTAATGGAAGTTGTTTGAAAAAATTATGGAAAATTAGAATTTTTAGTAGGACTAAAATCTTTAGTATTACATATTTCAAGAACATGAATTAACGTCTCTTTGTTAATTTGAAATACTTTAGAGAAAGGATAGAAATATTTAAAAAAAAATGAATCAAATTCCAATTGATCTTCAACCCTAGCGCCATATTTAAACAAGTTTTTTAATACTTTAATTTTAAAATTAAATACAAAAACAATTAATTATTTTTTTTTTAAACGATTGACTAATCACCTATCAAACAAAAAAAAGTTTGATGATATCAGTATAGTTCTTGAGCAATTTAATTTCAAAGTTACATCGGATTGGCAGAATTTTCATTTTTCATGCATGTTGGGTTGGGGTGCCGCCTATGCTCAATCTATGCGCTTTAAAAAAATTGTAAAATATGTAAGTCGCATTTGTTTTGTTCATATTAATTTTATGCCAAGTTTCAGGAACATCAAAAATGGTCAAGTTTTCACAACTCGCTCTAGAACACGTTTTTCTTCTATAACTGAAACAAACAAAAAATATACAAAATACAATAATAATATAGAAAATTTTCAGATTTCTTAAGAACAGTGAAAAAATTGATATTCACATCCAAAAGAATCCTATTATTTTCCCATTCAAAAACCGTGTGGCTTGGGCAACCCTTTTTTGGTTTCATATAAATTATATTTGCCCAAATAGCTTAGTTTTCCCCAAACATTATACCAAATTATATTTAACGAAACAAAACTCATATTGAAAAAGTTTATGTGTTAATTTAATTTATAAAAATGCTTTTCCGTTGTCTTACCATAGAATAACATAATTTTCACACTGAAATAACAGTACACATAATTTAAATTAATTAAATTTGCATATTAAGCATCTTGAAACATAAAAAAAAAATAAAATGTGATTATTTTGTTTCATAAGATTTTGTTGTAACGAGATGGGAGAGCTTTTGAAATTAATTTTTTTCATACTTTATGTTTGTTTTGTTTTCTTACTTAAAATTAACTTAATATAAAATTATGATAAAAAATAAAAAGTTTTTCTTTTTTTAAACATCTTGATGGTTGTTATTAAATATTAAAAGAAAAAGTTTAGTATGTAAGACATACATACATTATAATTCTTTTTTTGATGTAAAGTAAAATAATAAAATGAATCGAATTAAATTTTTATAAAAATGATAATTTTTTTCTCTTGGTGTTTAAGTAAGACTTTAATTTGGATTAAATTTTTTAATTAAGTTATTTTTTGGAAAACAAAATGAGCTATGATTGTTAATTTGTTTTGTTTATTTTAAGGATGAACAGAATAACATTTGAAATTACATTATAACAAATATTTAACTAAACAAATTAAAATAGTATTGAATTAGGAGCTAAACTTGCACTTTTTGTGTTGAGTCTATAGTTTAATATTAAACATGTCTATATTTAATATAAAACAATTATAGACGAAACACAAAAAGTCACTTTAGCTCCGAATTCAATACACTATTTTTTCGGCAAACGTTTAAATTTGTTTAAAAATATAAAATTAATGCATCAACTTTTTTATAAATATGTTTTAGGTAATAAATTTTCTGAAATTAATTTTTATTGATTTTAATTCACTAAAATGAACTGAAATGCATTCTGTTTTGAACAAATTATAATATCATGTTATTTTACTTTACTACCGCCGTAAAAATATGAAAATTACTTTACTATCGCCGTCAAAATATGAAAATTACTTTACAGCCGCCAATTATAAAAGCTACTTTACAGCCGCCGGCAGATAAAATAAAAATGGCGTTACTTTTGCAGCCGCCGGCTAAAAAGTAAGACTTAACCTTACTCCCCAGCGGCAGTAAAGTTAACCTACATCATGACGGTGAAGCGAATGCATATGATTTTTCCCATCCAAAAATCGTCTAATCCGACCAAAAAGATTTCACTTCAAAACATTTATGAATGAAACAGACATTTTCATTATTTGCATTTTTAATGAGTTTTATTTACACTTTACAGGGTAACATATACATAAAAAAATATATTTAGAAACTAATGATTGTTTTAAACATCATAATTTAAAAAAAATTATCTCACTAAGGGCCGATTGTATAAACAAGGATGAATAGAATAAAAGCCGAGGATAAAATTCTATCTTCATCCGATGGTTCTTTTTTTCGTCGATTGTATGAACACGGATTGATTAATTTTTATTTTTATTTTTATTGCTGTTTATTTTATAGCATTTTTTTGTAAGTGGCAATACATTTTCTTTTACTTTTCTATTAAATACATTTAATTATAAATTAAAAAAGATTATTTCAAAATTGAAATTGAATATATTAAAATTATATTAAAAATATTATTTATTTAAATATTGATTTATATCAAAAACCAAATTTTTGAAACGCAAAAATTTAAATTCAAAAATAACCACAAATTCAAAACAAAATTTTCTTGCTAAGCGCAATGTCAAGAAAAAAAAACAAATTGTTTTATCTTTTGTTTTATAGAATAAAAATAGAAGATAGATCTAAGGATAGATCAATAATCCTTAGATAGATTTTTTATTTTATCCTGATTCATAAAATACAAACGTAGATTAATCCGAGGATTTATCTTCTATCCGCATTCATATAATCGGCCCTAAATACCACTCGTTATAAATTTTACCGCTGGTACTTAGCGAAACATGATGAATAATTGTAAATAAAATTCCTTGTTGTAGTATTTTGCAATAATCTATTGCGAAATACTACGACTGGGAATTTTATTTACAATTACCACTCGTTATTGAAATTTTTTTATGAAATTTTCCACATTTACTCACTAAAATATTTATTAGCAAAACCGTTCAATAGACTTGAGGTTTTATGAGTGAGTGAAAGATTTTGTTAGAGTTTTAGATTTTTATTAGTGAAATAAAGGGTTTTTAAAGATGACTGTTTCTGATAAAAACCTGAATTTAATTTTTTATATCTTTTGTCGTATTCTATTAGTACTTTTATAAGCATAACATATGAAAACTATTTAGATTTAATAGTTTCTGTAGAACTGAAGGCCGTAAACATTGATTTTCAACCCCTAAAACAAAAAAAATAAAATAACAATTTTACTTAAAATTATTATCTTTTTTTAAACAAATAATGGATTTCACATACACAGATATTTTGTTTATATATATAAGTAAAATTATAAAATAAAATGCAGAAAAAAATGCAACGAAATTACCCCTTCCCACTATATTAGACTGATATTCTAAACCTGGAAAATTTTACCCGGTTGTGAAAAAGGACTAGACTACCAAATCGGAACGTGGAATGTGCGCAGCCTGAGCACTCCTGATATTCTTATAAGTCTAGAAACAGAGGCTGAGAGGTATACGATGGATATAACAGCTCTGCAAGTAATTAAACAGCCAATAATCGGAAAACAAGATTTGGATAGTCACTCTTTATAATGTAGTGGTCATCCTTCTCGTAGAGAATTTGGTACTGGTTTTCTTGTTGGTGCACGCATACAAGAAACCATGATGAAATTCATCTCAGTCAATGAGAGGATCTGCTACCTACGTGTACGCGGTACATACAAAAATATTTCTCCTATTGTCGTGCATGCACCTTCTGAAGCTAAGACCGTGGAATAGAATAACAATTTCTACATAGCACTGGGAAATGTTATGAAACAAACAACAAAACGCGACTTCATTATGGTTCTTAGTGACTTTAATGGGCAAGATAAGCTGTTGCACTTGCAAAGCAATGTAGACGAACAAAGAGAGAATAGTGGAAGAGACAGTGTAAGGAAATTGATAGCTTCAATAAGGAACATTAATCGCGTAACTTTTTTCATCAGGTTAAAGAAGGGACCTCAAACAAGATCGACTGCTATTCAAAACGAAGATGGGGAGCTACAAGTAGACCTTAAAAATATTTTAGATACTTGGACCGCTTATTTTGAGAATCTTCTCAAGTTAAGTGACCAGCAACAAGTCGGGCGACGAGCAAAGCTTATTTGTGCGTCAAAGGTACGTGTAAACGAAGCAAACACAGAGGAATTCAAAGCAGCGCTGTGAAAATTAAAACGCAATAAAGCATCTGGTATCGACGATATAACATCCGAAATAATAGTACATGGTGGTGAAACTCTATCATTAAGATTGTTTCAACTTGTTCAAATGATCTGCAGGACTAAAACCATGCCACAGAACTGGAACTCAGCTATGCTGATACCAATCCATTAAAAAGGTAATCGCCAATGTGCAAACTACAGAGAATCGGTCTACTCTGCACAGCATATAAGATCTTTTCATATATATTGCTATCCAAAATCAATCATTTTGCTGAACAACTGTAGAATATCAGTGTGGCTTCCGGCAAGGCAGAGGTACTACCAATGCGCTTTTCTCAATGAGGATGATTTTGGAAAAGTGTCGAGAGTTCAACATACCTGTGCACCAATTCTTCTTTGATTTCAGGCAGGCCTACGACTCTGTTAAACGGGACACTCTCTGATCTGCTCTGATGTCAATGGGAATCCTTGGCAAACTTGTATCACTATGCAAAATGACAGTACAGAACTCTCAATGCTGTATACGAGTGGAGAACGAAATACTGAAGTTCTTTAAAGTCGACTTCGGTTTAAGACAATGTGATGCTATCTCTTCTATACTCTTTAATTTTGCCTTGGAATATGTGTGCCGTCAAAAAAAACTACTGATTAACTACTGATTGTCAATAAACTCAGTACAGATGATACCTGACGCTGAGGATGTTGTCATCCTCGGCCGAAGTGAAGCTGTTATGAGTGAGACTTTCAAGTCGGTTGAGAGTGGTGCTAGAAAAATTGGTCTTCAAATTAACTACGATAAAATCAAACATATGAATGCTTCAAGAGAGGCTGAGAAGTAAAAATTGGATTTGCGGTGATGAACAAATTGAGGGAGTTGAATCTTTATTATATTTCGGATTCATGCTTGACTCAAACAAAAGCATACTTATGGATATAAAAGCTCGAACCGCTGCAGGTAACCGAACTTTCTACTCAATCAAACCTCTCCTTGGATCACCGTATGTGTCAACTGACACCAAACTCAAGTTAAGACATTGATTATGGGTAACAAACATGGACATTTACGTGAAAAATTGTAAAAGAGCAAATTTGCAAAGATAGTGCGGTTGAACCACAAAAGCCAGAAGAAAAAAGTCTATAAAACAACTATTTAGAAGAAGAAATAAATAAGTTAAGCATTGTAGGAGAAAAACTAGTAGTGAAAACTGTCAAAAGCAATACACCTTTGAAACCAACTAACAAAACGAAGCGTTCTGCGCCCACTAGTGCTGAAACGGGGAGAAGATTCAAAAATAAGGCATAAATACTCCATACCCAAATACAGGTAATACAGAGGGCTGATACGAAGATTACGACTAAGACAGAAACCGAATAATAGGTTGAAGAACATCGCAAAGAAAAGAGAAAGAAAAAACAACGCCGAACAACAGAGGGAGTGTATCAAAAGCCTGATGCGCTGCTCATTAAAAAAATCGGTTCACCTATTTATACCAATATTCTTGAAAAAGTTAAAGAGCTCGCATCAGATAAACAACCCTAGGAGGTCTGCTTTTGGAACTACAAATCACAAAAAACAGTGCAGTAGTGTCAGTATTCGAAAAACTGTTTCGGATACTTGAAGCAGAAGTAAGAACCTTAGCCAAAGAGTCAACTATCGAAGTCTAGGATATAGATGGAGTGACTACTAAGGAGGAAGTACGGGACGCTTTGACAGCGAAGTTTAACGAAGTCAATGGTGTCGTTGTTAAATCTATGCGCAAGGCATACGAATGTATGCAAACAGCAGTAGTGTGCCTGCGAACTGGTACATATACAGCAGATACAGCATTTAAAGAAGGAAAGGTAAAGATAAGAAGTGTGGTCTGTTATATCCGTGAAAAAAAACTTTAAAGTGCTTTAAATGCCTGAACTACCTTCACATGGCACGATCATGCCAAGAAGAAGATCGTTCCATGTTATGTGGTGAAAATGGTAACAAAGTGAGAGACTGCCGTAATAATCCAAAGTGTGTGATTTTTACCGGTGATAAATGGACAATAATTCAGCACGCTGCTGTATTCAATGCCCAACGCTCTCTAAGACTTTAAATAGAACACGTTGATGAGGTTGATTCAACTCAATCTACACCGTAGCGAGGTTGCTCAAGACCTATTTACATAGATGGTGCGGGAAAAAAATGCTGACATTAAGTGAGCCATCTTAAGTGACCCATATAAGATTCTTGATGGAAAACTATAGGCATCTGATAAAACCGGTGATGCCGCTATATGGGTTTTTGAGGGTTTTTGAGGATAAGGAGGAAAAATAGAAGCTGGCTTTGTAAGAGCTGAAGTAAATGGTATTCACATCTACAGTTGCTATGCTTGACCAAGCATCTCTACAGAAAAGTTTCACATTTTTGTGCACCGTTTGGTGAACGATGCTCAAGGTAGAACTCTTACGTCATAGCGGGTGATATCAATGCCTGGGCCCTATTCTTGAACCCTAACGCTATATTCGTAATCGCAATGGAGAAATTATAAATTAGTATTCTTGAAACCATTACGAAAATAGAAAAGTGGTGAATAAAAAACAATGACATTTCGTAATGAGGTGATTAAATATTTCAAACTATTTGATATAATAAAGAAACGTGAATACATTTAATTTAAATTTTAAAACAATTAAAGTATAATAGATTGGTCTTTAAGTTGTTTTAATTAAATATTATAAAAATTTATTATAATATTTCAATCGTTGGGTGTTGAAAACAAGCGTCACAAATATTATTTAAATAGTTGTCGTTGTTTAAATAGTTGTTGTTTAAATAATTGGATATGTTCTTGCTTGCTGGAAGCCTTCGTATATTATTCCTGTGCGCAAAAGTAGAGATAGGTCATTATTTGAAAATTAGAGACCCATTTCTATTCTATCTGTTACCCTTAAATTATTTAAATGTTTTATTCGGGATATATTGATTACGGAGATTGGAAAGTGTATCATTCCCCAGCAACATGGTTTTTTCCTGGCAGATCTACTACTACGAATATGATTGAATTTGTTGATTTTGTTGTGAATACAATAGAAGAGGGTGATCAGGTTGTATTCATCTATTTCAAAAAAGCTTTTGACAGAATTTCTAACGAAATTGTAATATCTACGTTGCGCTGTGCTGGTGTTCACTCTGCCATGCTTTTGTGGTTAGCTTCTTATCTTGAAGGTCGAATACAGACAGTGAAGTTAGGAGATCGTTTATCGTCTGGGATAGAAGTTACTTCAGGGGTGCCACAGGTTGGTCACCTTGGTCCTCTACTATTTTTAATTTTTATTAATGACGTTGGTAGTTGTCTGATTCACTCAAAATTTTTGCTCAACGCAGATGATATGAAAGCATTTGTTAAAACAGTTACATTGAATGATTGTTTGCTTCTTCAACAAGATTTAAACAATTTTACTGAATGGTGCCAACGAAACAAATTCGAACTTAAAATTGGTAAATGTCGATTTATGAGTTTTTATCATAAGAAAAATCCCATTAGCTACACGTACAATTTAAACAGCACTGTTATTGAAAGAGTGAATGTGCTTAAGGATCTCGGCATTCACCTTGATTGTAGTCTGAATTTTATTCATCATACTGTAATAATAATAAATAAGGCCAATGCTATGCTAGGATGTTTAGAATATGTAGACTTCCGATATGCTGCTACGTTTGAAACGTTTTTTGCTGCTATGCTTCCGATATGCTGCTACGTTTTTTTCACTAGTTCGATCTCAATTAGAATATTTATCTATAATTTGGAACCCACAATATGTTGTTCGAGTTAACCGTATTGAAAGCATTCAACGGAAATTTAGTCGCCGAATATATCGTTATTGGCTTAATAATCAGGAGTATATCCTATACAAAAACATGTATTCACAATTTTGTCAGATTAACAGTTTAAATTTTTATATCTATCCTATTCTTACACATGAAAAATTAAAAACTCAGAATTTTTTCATGTAAATTTTAATTCGAAAATGAAATAAGAAACGTAAAAACCATTACCAAAATTTTAGTAACATTTCATTGCGAAAATTTTCGTAATATGTTTTCAAGAATACCATTTAAACATTTTCGTAATACTTTGACATTAAACCGATACCCAAAATTTTCGTAATGGTTCAAGAATAGGGCCCCTGGGATATTGAATGAGATAGTCGAAAAACAAATGAGCGGGAAGAGTACTACTGGAAGCATTTAGTACTCTAAATCTAGTCCTTTCAATTACCTGCAGAGGCAGTACCAACAGTGTCATCGATCTTACCTTTGTAAGCGACGTACTGGTTGGAAGCAGTACCAAATTGGAGGTCAATGAACAAAACACTAACAGTGACCAGCAGGCTATATGGTTTTAAATAAACAAGAAAAAACGATCTACAGTTAAAATCAAAAGAAGTTTCATGGGATGGAGTGCCAAAAATTTCAATGAAGGCATTTTCTACTTCATGCTAAATAAGATAAAACTCACAGGGCCTGCTTCAAATAAAGCTTCACTGCTGATGAACCAAATAATCGGGGGTCGCAACGCAACTATGCCAAGAACATTGCTAAACAATCATTGACCACTAGTTTTTTGGTGGAATGAAGAAATCGCAATCGACGGAAGTTTCAAAGAGCAAGAGGCGGTGATTATACCAAACTTCAAGAAATGTACAGAGAAATGCGCAGGGCCATCAAAACAAGCAAACAGCGCTGTTACAGCGAGCTATGTTTGGAAGTAGATCGAGAACCATGGGGAAAGCCATATAGAACCATCATAAAAAAACTGAAGCAGAGATATTCACCAGCGCCAATAGGCCCTTACCTGCTAATGGAAATTGCTACTACCTTATTTTCACATCAAACACACTTGGTCAAAAATCTCCTACCAGAAGAAATCATGGTGGACGATGAAGTTCCGCCAATCACGCAGGAGTAAGTTCTGGAATCCGTTTGGTGTATTGAAAACAAGAAGACTGCCGGCCTTGATGGTATTACCAACGTTGCCTTAAAGGTGGCAGTCCATGCACAACTAGACAAATTTATAGATGTTTACAACTCCTGTCTTAGGGAAGGTGTATTGCCTGAAAGATGGAAAAAACAACTGTTGGTGCTTTTAACGAAGAGGAAGGGCAAAATCAAGGAACCACTATCTTATCGGAAAATTTGTGTGCTGGATACTGCAGGATTGGAACGCATAATATCCAAACCATTGGAGAAATATCAATACGGATTTCGTAAAAACCTTTTTATGGTGGAAACAACAAGGTTTGTAGTTGATACAGCCAAAAAAAGTCCAAGCGGCACGTATATCCGCTAGAAATAGGTACATTTCAAAGATTATACAGTTTTGTGGGAAAGTAGAGTTCAGATTAGATTATTTCAATATTTTAAACAAAACAAACATCAGATTATTTTAATATTTTAAACAAAACAAATTAATTACAAACAGATATCCAACAAATTTTAAAAAGAAAATTAGCTACATGTAAGCTAACTACATCTATCCAATTTTGCAACAAACAAATATCAAATCTACCACAGAATATATGTGTGACAATGTATGACACTAAAAACACACGGCAAACCTATTCTATGTATGTGCAATTACTGCAAAATATCAAAATAGTTTATTTCTAAGAAAAAAAAATTAATTAACGTGAAACGAAAAAACGTGAAACCATAATAGAGCAAGAGCCCGCGACTGCCAGACCTTCGTTATTTTATAAAAGCTAAAAGTTTTTCTGCGCATACCGCCTACTCAGGTAGGAACGATTAGCGACATATGAAGTTTGGAGCATGGTGACTTTGGCAGGGAGCAGGTAACAGAGGGGCCTCCAAATTTTCGTGAAAGTATAAATGGTAATTTTTTTATATATTCTTCGGGATAGTATTAGAAGTCACGTCACCCATTGCCAGACACTTACTATCGTGGTAATCCCCCGCCAGACACCCTTAAACTTTAACAAATTGATAAAGTTTAAGGGTGTCTGGCAGGGGGTTGCCGCGATTGTGAGTGTCTGGCAATGGGTGACTTTTAATACTATCCCAAAGAATATATAAAAAAATTACGTTTTATACTTTCACGAAACTTTGGAGGCCCCTTTGTTACCTGCTCTCTGCCAAAGCCACCATGCTCCAAACGTCATATGTCGCTAATCGTTCCTTATAAAATAACGAAGGTCTGGCCGTCGCGGGCTCTTAGTCTATAACGTTAAATCTCGGTGAGCAAGAAATTGTTTCAAAGCCATCAATTAAATACTTGGTGATAATGATAGGTACTAGATTATAGTTCAGAGAACACTTAAAAGAGTTGGAGCCAAGGCAGCTACAGTTCACACAATTCTTTTGCGAATTTTGCCGAATACTGGAAGAACAAGACAGAGTTACTCCCCGAATCAAGTTTATAACCCCGCTGTTATAAATATGTACAACTAATTTTAACATTTTAAGTTATACGTATGAAGTGCACTAAAAATTAAACAACATACCTGTATCTGGCTTAAATAACGAAACAAAATTCAATAGCCTTGCGTCTTAAATTCGTTTCAATTAATTTTTTCTGCGATTTTTTTCTAACGAATTTTCTTATAAACATTAAAAACGATATATTTGATATTTTATCTTTAGACAATTTTCCGATGTTGAATTTAACATGTCCGATAACACATAACTATAATTTAACAGATAACCATAAAAACTTTATTAAATAGTTGAAATATCAACCTACATCGAACACTAACAAAGTTCACTCACGGAAACAACGTGTTTTCTTCTCTTTTAGTAAAATTCACTATTTTGCGTATTTTCTTATGGATACATACTTTATTTTGACAGCACGACAAGGATATTTTGACACATTGAAGGCTTCTATGTGTCAAAATGTGACCAATTATTGATTACGCGAGTGCAAATATTGATTACGCAACAACAACAAAACAAATTTTATATTGGAGGTAGTAATCGATTACTTTCGTGATCAATAGAATGTATAAAAAATGCATTACTTTGGGTTTTTAGCGTAATCGATCACGTTTGTGCTAGCTAAGAAATTTCTTAAGAAATTTAGTGACAATCAAAGATTAAAGTTAAATTGTGTTCGAACGGTTTATTCGATTTAAATAAATTTTTTTGCTTGAAAGGTATGTACTTAGCTTATAAAATTATTACACTGATAAAAAAAATTTATATTTTTTTATAAGTTTTTTTTATTCCAACCTAGTAGAGTGTCTGAAATTAGTGAAAGTGAATCAGAAGAAAGTATAAACCTCAAGCGATTTATATTACCAAATTTATTAAACATTCAACGATCTCATATCATTCAGAATACTGATAGCTATATAGTGCCTTATTTAGTGGAAAACATACCTCCAATAAAAAAGAAAATGTGTACACGTTCCAGTTATTCACTAAAAAAAATCACAAGAAGTTTTACAGTCCATAAGGGATACACTCCTTGATGATATATCACCCGAAGTTGCAGAAGAAAATGAACTAAAAGCATTGTATTGTGACGAAATCATCATAGAACTGTTGCTTTTCAGCGGGATTTTTTCAACATAGTCTCTCATCTTTGGAATGTCTTACCTTCATGGGTTTTCTCCGATAGCTTTAATCCTCAAAACTTTCAAGTTAGCGTTCATAAATTTCTTAAGGAAACTTAATTTATTCAAACTAAATCCTTATCCCTAGTTGGCATGGTATCTTCGGATATTCAGAGATGTTAATTTAAAATGTATTATAATTAACATTAAACATGCCTAACTTTATATTAAAAAAAAATTAAAACATCAGTACCAGCATGGTGATTATTTAGAACAGCGGTTTCCAAACTTTCTGATACTGCGACCCACATAAGAAAATAAGAAAAATTGGCGGCCCCCTTATTAGATCAAACAATAAAATAATATAAGCACATTTTCAAGCTGTAAAAAGTAATATATTCATAGAATAAAACGAAACAAAAATTAGTAAAAATTTAGTATATGTATATTTATTGAAAAAATTTAATGTGATTGAGCTTGTTTGTTAGCACAAAGTTTCTCAAATCGTGGTGTTATTGTTGAAATAGCCACCCGAAGTTCCTTTTCCACTACTAAACGATTTCGATATTTCGATTTCATGGCTGCTAAAGCAGAAAACCAGTTTCGCATAAATATGATGTGACAATGGTAACAGCCACTATCATAGCTCTGTCCGACAGAGTAATTTAATCTTTTTTTCGTTCCACCCAAAACTGAATTAAAGTTTTAATATCAAATTCCTGTTGCAATGAAGTATCGCAAGATATTTCAATCAATATGTAAAATCAATATCTTTGTAAAATCAATATCGTTTAAATAATCATTGAAAATCAAACTTACTCAAATTTGCTTTGATCTACTCTACCTCGAACAAGTTGTGTAGTTGAAAAGCAGTTTATTATTCGATTTTATTTAAATCAGTTATAATTTTGTTTTGGTATTTTTAATAATAAAATGAACCAGTCAGATCTAAATATCAGCCCATAATAAAAAATATTGCTAATAATAAAATTGTGTGGTTTCTTTTGAAAATTTTTCAAACTTTTGGCGTTCCATTGGTGATCTACTCAAAAGCTGCTTTGAGCAGCTATTTTGTTCCAAAGGAACGCATGTAATGTGAAAAATGTTTTAGTAAACTTTGCAAATGTTCTATAAGAAGATTTTTGTTTGCTTTAATATTGTTTCTGGTACCGGCGTCATTTAAAATTGGCAACATGTCATATAAATTGGATATCCCTAGCTCCAATTTTTTAATGAATGCAGTGACTTTGTCTTTTTGAATCAGAGAATGCGATTGTCGACCTTGCATTGATTTATTTAAATGGCTTAATTTTTTAAAAATTTCAACTAAATAAACAAGTTTAAGAATAAAGTTATCGTTGCGAAAGGAAGAAGCCTCATTTTTGTGATTTTCAGCAAGAAAGATCGCAGTTTCGTCTTTAAGTCGAAAAATTTCGTAATATGCTCGAACACATTTTGAATAAATTTTGAACGAGATAGCCAACGTACTTCACAATAGTACAAGAGTGATGTATATTCAAAATTAAAATTTGTCAAAATAAAAATGCAATAAAGCACCTGGTATCGACGATATAACATCCGAAATGATTGTACATGGTGGTGAAACTCTATCCTTAAGATTGTTTGCACTTGTTCAAATGATCTGGAGGACTGAAACCATGCCACAGGACTGGAGCACAGCTATGCTGATACCAATCCATAAAAAAGGTAATCGCCTACAATGTGCAAACTACAGAGGAATTGCTCTCCTCTGCACAGCATATAAGATCTTTTCCTACGTTTTGCTATCCAAAATCAATCCTTTTGCTGAACAACTTTTTGGCGAATATCAGTGTGGTTTCCGATGGGGCCGAGGTACCACCGATGCTCTTTTCTCGATAAGGATGATTTTGGAAAAGTGTCGAGAGTTCAACATACCTGTGCACCAACTTTTCATTGATTTCAGGCAGGCCTACGACTCTCTCGAACGAGAGACTCTATGGTCTGCTCTGGTGTCAATGGGAATTCCTGGTAAACTGGTATCACTATGCAAAATGACAGTCCAGAACTCTCAATGCTGTGTACGAGTAGAGAACGAAATATCAAAGTTTTTTAAAGTCGACTCCGGTTTAAGACAAGGTGATGCTATCTCTCCTATACTTTTTAATCTAGCCTTGGAATATGTGTGCCGTCAAAAGAAACTACCGACTGATAACAATATCTTGTCAATAAACTCAGTACAGATGATTGCTTACGCTGATGATGTTGTCATCCTCGGCCGAAGTGAAGCTGTTATGAGTGAGACCTTTAAGTCGCTTGAGAGTGGTGCTAGGAAAATTGGTCTGCAAATTAACTACAATAAAACCAAACATATGAATGTTTCAAGAGAGGCTGAGAAGAAAGATTTGATGTGCGGCGATAAACGAATTGAGGGAGTTGAATCTTTTAAATATTTGGGATCAATGCTTGACTCAAACAAAAGCATACTTACAGATATTAAATCTCGAATCGCTGCAGGTAATCGAACTTTCTACTCAATTAAACCTCTCCTTGGATCACCGTATATATCAACTAACACAAAGTTCAAGTTATACAAGACATTGATTAGACCGGTTATGATGTATGGGTCACAAACGTGGACCCTTACACAAAATGACGAACCGCATTTATCTGTATTTGAGCGTTAGATCCTACGCTACATTTTTGGTCCACTTAAGACAGACGATGGAAAGTATAGAACCCGGTATAACTTTGAGATCAGAGACCTTCTTGAGGGTCCTGATATAATAGGTTGTATCCGTTCTAATAGGATTGCTTGGTTTGGGCATGTTCTACGAGCCGATTCACAGTCTGGAATGATTAGAAAAATGTACGTTAGTACCCCAGGGAGTGGTAGACCGCGAGGAAGACCACGACTACAATGGGAGACGGACGTAATAAACGACCTTAAAAAAATCGGCTGCCATGGTAATTATGTCGCTGTTGCGAATGACCGTGGTGAATATTCAAAGCTGATTAGCCTGGCAACGCTCCTACATGGAGCATGAACGCCTTAAAAAAAAAAAAAAAAAAAAATGTATATTCAGTTCCCATATCTTCACACAACTTTCCAAATAATCTCGCTTTCAAAGGACTGTTTTTGATATAGTTTACAACTTTTGTAACAATATGAAATATGTTTATTATTTATTATTATTATTAAATTAAATTATTATTATTAAATTAAAAACTTCACGACCCCCTTGAGGTTATTACGCGACCCCCCTGTGGGTCGCGAACCACAGTTTGGAAACCGCTGATTTAGAACAACATAAAATTCTGTCAGCATTACCATTATCTATAACTCATCAAGAAATAATTGATATTTTCGGTGAGAATATTACACACCATGCAATTAAACATGCAATATACCAGTACACACCATGCAATTAAACATGAAAACATGAGCGTATTGGCAGCTATCAATCCACCAAACTATACTAGTTACCAAATGAATTTTATTAAAATGAAATAGGGCTCAGATCTGGACAAATAGGGCATACCTTTATTGGAAAATCAGATATGATTCTGATCCGACCCTGGTCCAGCATTTACTACTAGGGATGAGATAAGTTTTCGAAATCCGGGCCGGATCAGAACAAATACGGTATGGTTTCTGATTGGGATCGGATGCAAATGCCCTATTAGGATTTAACTTATTACACCCTGATCCGGCCCGGATAATAATAGAGCATACCTGAACAAATTGCTAGTCGGGTCATCATTGAAAATAGCAGAAACCACGCCGTGATATTCGAAAAACGTATGTGAATAAAAAGGTAGATAATTATTTTAAAGCAAAGTTTCTATTCTAAAATTATTAACTAAAGTATGGAAATTCAACATGATCACAAATACACATCTTTGTGTTTAGTAAAATAGATTACATCTAAATAACAAAAGGATACGTTATTAACAAGTAAACTTCTTTTAAAATAACATAATCCTCTTCATTTTAATTTAAACAAATGTTTTTGAATGTATCAATACAAAAACCAATTCAAAGATATATATAATAATTTAAGCTTTTAAGAGTACCTTCCACACAAAATCATGCAAAAACAAACACAATAACCACGGATTTAAATTTACAAAAAGGAAAAACTTATTTTCATTTTCTCAATTTCTATACTTTCTAATAACAAAACAAAACATTGCTGTTAAAATGGTATTTTTTCTTCAATTTGGTTTTATCACAAATTTTCAAATATCTCAAAAATTTTGTTTGGAGATTATAAGTTTTACTATGTGGTTGAAATTTAAGTCTTCATGATTGTTTAAGCAAAACAATGTATCAGTTTTTGTTGTAATTTTGAAAATCTAAAAAGTTTTTCTGCAGAATTTTTTTTATTTCATGACAGTTACAGCTTGATATATTACTGAACCTATAGTTAAGACTATAACATCAACAAGTATATTTAAATTTCAAACCAAAGCAAATTTTATGTGTTATTAAATTGTATTTTCATGATGCAGTGTTATTATTATTTAATGTTTCTTTAGGATAAGGAGTTGCTAGTTGTCAGTGTAACTTTTTCATAAATAAAATCTTTAATGATTAGGGTTTGGCAATTTTATGTAAATTTTAAAATAAGTTTGTCAGTTATATTTTTGATATTTAATAAAACTCTAACAAACATTTTAATGCAGGATTAATGCATATTTTGTTATAACAAGAAGTGTAGTGTCGAAGGTATTTTAGAATGTGTCTACAATATATTAATAAAATTTTTAAATAATACTCCCTTTGGAGTAATGTGAAGAATTATACATTATAAAACATTTGTAGAATCAACAATTATTCTTTACTTTAATAAAAAACTAAAACTTGTGCTACCCGAAATCCTTAATCATATCGACAACATTCATCAATACATTAAATTCGTAGAGGAAATGAAGGAGAACAATATTTTAAACTTCGCAGACATCAAAATATAAGGGAACCAGATAATTCATTAGCCTTCGCAATCTATTGAAAACCAATAGATACCCAACAGATTTATCACTAGTAACTCTCAACATCACATATCGCAAAAACAAGCAGCGTTTTACACTTTGTTCAATAGGGCATATACTATTTAACATCCCTATGGAAAAAGAGGAGTAAGACCAAGAAATAATTTTTTTTAGAAAACACAGAGACACTCATTGATGACATTCAGTGGAATTTGATTAGAAAATAATAAGGAAACACAAAATGAAGTTTGAAAAAAAAACAAAAAAACAAATCTTACACCAGAAAAGTAATATCACAGTCTGGCTGAGTGTTCCATTCCATCCGAAAATAAAATAAGCAATAAACTAGCAAAGGTTTTCAGAAAACACAAAAGGCGCGTTCCATTGAAAATCAAACTTACTCAAATTTGCTTTGATCTACTCTACCTCGAATAGGGCTTGTAACTCAGATAAAACCGAAACCGGCTACCCGGGTTTTTGTTGATTTTTACAAAACCGTCTAAAAACCGGGTTTTGCTGCAAAAACCGGGTTTTCCTGTAACATCGAAAGCTCAATTTATTGTTTATTCTAGAAAGAAAATTTAGTTTTTCGTATTCTGGATGCAATAGAATATAGATTCATTAATTAAAAGTCGTATAGAGATGGATCGCATATCTGTATAAAAATATTCGTAACCTAAGTATAGTTGTTAACATCGTAAACGTTGCCCAAATACAATGCGAAAAACTTTAATATCTTCGCTTACGGATGTAGGTAATTTCTGTACTAGATTACGTTCATCTATGAAATTTGACCTGTTGGACGCATTTATTTTTCTTAAATATAATTTTATTAAAAAAAAAAATTATAAGTTGAGTTTCGTTTCTATTTTTGATTTACATATACTGTATGATGAATTTTAACATGTTATTTTCAATTTTTTTTATAATATATTTACAATTTTACTCAAGATAGCTTTTTAAATAACCGAAAAACCGGTTAAAACCAGGTTACCCGGTTTTTTATTTTGTTAAAAACCGAAACCCGGTTTTTAAAATTAACCGGGTTTTTACATGCCCTAACCTCGAACAAGTTGTGTAGTTGAAAAACAGATTATTTTTCGATTTTATTTAGATCGTTTATAAACTTATTTTGGTATTTTTAATAATAAAATGGACCAGTCGGACCTAGGGCTTGTAAATCGGATAAAACCGAAACCGGTTACCCGGGTTTTTGTTGATTTTTACAAAACCGCACAAAAACCGGGTTTTGTCGTGAAAACCGGGTTTTTCTGTAAACATCGAAAGTTCATTTTATTGTTTCTTTTAGAAACGTATTCTGGATGCAATAGAATATAGATTCATTAATTAAAAATCGTTTAGAAATGGTTTGCATTTCTGTATAAAAATTCGTAAAAATCCGCTAGCGGATTTACCGTCCGTAACTTTATTTTAGTTGTTTATATTAAATTCTTAGGTATACACTTTTCAATAAAGTATTCGAACATAACATTTTTAACAACGATCTGAACTTTTCCTCTGCAGTCTTTTATCGGAAGAAATTTTCAAAACATTTTGCAATTTATGTTTTGATTTTTGAGGTAGTAGATTTTTTTTAGTTTCCATTGTTGTTTTCATTAAACTTAAAATATTTATTTCATTTTCCATGACTTAATTAACTTATTTCAATTGAATGTTGGGTTGATTTAAGCGTTTGTTTTTTTAATTTTCAATAAAGGAATAAATACTTGATTTTAAACTTTTAGGAACATTCAAGGTTAATAAAACTTCAGTTTAAGAAACTGTTTTAATTAAGTCCAGTGAAGTTTACAAATAAATATTGTGTGCAACTCGTAAGAAAACACATATTTCCGTGCTCGGTGCATATAAAATAAACAGAAAAAATCTTTCTTTTCAAAACACAATAATAACTTTCTCCTGTTTTTTACGCAGAATTAAATATTATCAATATTGTCTTATAATAATTTATTGTTTATCGACAACAATTTTAAAATATTAATAATTTTTTTAGAAAAATAGTTCTCACTACTAAATCTAAATAAATATTGTAGAGAGCATTCACGAAGGTGAAGTCGAACCAATGACATCAGCATCTGGGTTCCTTATTACAACAACTACAACATTCAATTTCTGCGGTATTGCATGGTTCTAACGAATGTTCAAACCATAGTAATTTTGAGTAGTTCTTGCAAAATGAAATTCAAATGCTTTGCGTTACTAAGGAAAAAATCGACAAAAATCGATAACTTATTCAATGCTCTGACATCAATTCAACCCACTTCAACAGACAGTGAGAGAGTCTATTCGATCGCAGGTAATTTCTGTACTAGATTACGTTCATCTGTGAAATTTGGCCTGTTAGACGCATTTATTTTTCTTAAATATTATTTTATTAAAAAAAAAAAAGAAATTATAAGTTGAGTTTCGTTTCTGTTTTTTGTTTAGATACTGTGTAATGAATTTTAACATATTATTTTCAATTTTTTTTATAATATATTTAAAGTTTTACTCCAGATAGCTTTTAAATAACCAAAAAACAGGTTAAAACCCGGTTACCCGGTTTTTTAAAATTAACCGGGTTTTTACATGCCCTACGGACCTAAACATCAGCTCAAAATAAAATTTTTTGAGAATAATAAAATTGTGCTATATTTGAAAATTTTTCCAATTTTCAACGTTCCATTGGTGATCTACTCAAAAGCCGTTTGAGCAGCTATTTCGTTCCAAAGGAACACATGTAATATTGATCTAATTAAAAGACCTACTACGAAAATAAGAAAATAAGTTTGCAAACTAAAATACAATACTGGAAAAAAATTCAGAATGTGGAGTTTATAAAATTAAATGTGTAGATTCCAATTTAACGTATATAGGTCAGACTTCGAGGGATTTCGGAACTCAATTAAAAGAACATCAAAAATCTGACAAAAATAAGTCAAATGTCGCAGAACATACGATCTCTATCGAAAAAAAACACAAAATCGACATGGAAAACTAACACATATACAACCTAAAAGATCATCATCGGTTCCGTCTATAAAAAAAAATATATTTTAAACAATAATAGATTGATTAAAAATTTAAAATTAGGAAAATCCTTCATAAAATTATTAAATATTTATTAAATTTTTAAAGAACACAAGAAAGCCTTAACATGTTGAACCTGTAAAAAGCCTTTCACAGATATTTTTTTGAGTTACTTCAAAGAAAACTTAGCGGAGAAATTATCTTTATATTTCATACGCCAAATGGCGTACGAAGTATAATAGACCCTATAAATGCTTCTTAAACACAAATATGTTGTCTTTTTACTTCTCTTTAAAAAACCTAGGAAAATGTAACATACGTACGACTAACCCAATTCGTATGCAATACATATGTTATACTTCCTACTAAATTCAAATAATAAATTAGCCAAGTCATTTGTCAAAACTAACAAACGAACAATATAGAACAAATTAAGTATATTCAACTCCAGTTCAAATTACAAAATTCCCATAATGTTTTTTCTAAATGTTGATATATAATTCAAACAATATTTTATTGAAATTGAATAATAATGATTAAATGAAAATAAATATAAATATTGCAAACTAAGGTGAATATATTTATTTTAACATATTTGACAGATATTATTTTTATATAATAGATCGATTGTTAATTGGATTAATTGGACAATCTAACAAACAAAAATAATTGGAGAATCTAGATACTAATTATAGTATAAATAAAATAACATTTTTGTAAATAAACAAGTAATAAACTTATCTATTAAGTTAAAAGTTAGATGTTTTCTTTAAACTTTTCAACTGGAAGAAAGTCTGTCCAACAGGCCTCAGTCTACAGGTTAGCATGGTATTTTCAGCATAAAGGCTATCTTCCCATCATAATCTAATATTATTAAAGTGGTCTTTATGGAATCATCAAATCATCAAATAAGATCAACCAAGAATAGACGTCCACCATAAAAATACTATAAAACCTTTTTGTGGTACAAAGTTTAATCAATCACAAAATCACTCCAAATTAATATTCCCTAATGTAGTTTATATACCTAACCATATTATAGCAATAAATTGACCGTGTAACAGATATTGGTTTTGCATTGATTGACAACAACCAATAATGACCCTACAATCGTGACTTAGGATGTTGACTAAATAGAAATATTCTCATTTTATGAATTCACAAATAGTAAAAAGTAGAGTAGCTATGAGAGTTCCAGGGCAATGAAGGTCCCTCTAGCGCTGAATAGCTGTATTAAACTGTGCTAATTGGTTTGTGTCTAAAGTAACTAGGTGGAGCTAGTTTGTTGAAACACTCACTTTTAGGTAGATTTCATATAAAAATCTACCTATTGTAACGTGCTTCATCTCCGAATTTCGGAAAAATTTTGGTGCCAAACGACTATATATGATAAGCGGAGACGGAAAATCAAAATGAAAAAAAAATTTATATATAAAAAAATATATATATATATATATATATATATATATATATATATATATATATATATATATATATATATATATATATATATATATATATATATATATATATATATATATATATATATATATATATATATATATATATATATATATATATATATATATATATATATATATATATATATATATATATATATATATATATATATATATATATATATATATATATATATATATATATATATATATATATATATATATATATATATATATATATATATATATATATATATATATATATATGTATATACATATATATATAACGGTATGAGGTATAACAGAATTATCCGGCACTCTCACGGTCGCACTTTTCGACCTACACCAAAAATATTATGTGTGTATATTACGGCAAACAATCTTTTGGACAAGTTCGCGAACTGGCCATATCGGGGTTCCATTTAAGAGGCCAGAGCCCTAAAAGTCGAATAATCTAAGACGTTATAACTTCCGTTTGAATCATAATGGTTAAATAAAATTGATAAATATTGAATATTTAAACTATTTTTTATCATTTTTTGCAAAATGAAAACCTCAACGCGAAAGGTTCCTGAAAAATCAGCTGTTTTAAAAATGTACTGAACTTTGTTGTCCTCGATATATATGAAAATAACCAAGCTTACAAATGAAAACCTTCCAAAACATAAATACGTAGATAAATCTATCCAAAACTTAAAAAATAAATTGTTTAAGTTCAGAGGTTGAGACCCTGGGTCGGTTAAAACAAAAACAAACGCAAACGTCTATGTCTTCATCATTTTTGAGTTTCTTTTGCTTAAACTCATATTTTCTTTTAGGTTAACTTTTCAACTATAATCTCAGAAATTTTCAGCTTTCTATCCCTAGAGTCTCCAATTTTATAAGCTTAAACAAAACCTTTTACATATCTTACAAAGCCTAATATATGTGAAAATTAAAAAAATGAAAATTTATATAAAATTAATATTGAATTTTGTTTTATTTTTATTGACATTTACTTGCAAATACTATTCGAACAAATTGATAGATCTTTGTGCGATAGGCGTTCAAAAGGATCTATATATGAAAAACATTTTAGGGAGCTATTATATAATTTACCAACCGAATAATTAGTTAGATTTAATTAAACAGTAAAATTAAGTATGTAAATTCCTATAAAAATAACAGATATGTATAAACTTTAATACAACATGTGTTAATATCACACAGCGTTTAAAAAAATGCATATTTAATAACATAAAACCATAATGATCACCCCCAAATCTAATTAACCAAATTTTTGTTCTTCATGGTTATTTAGATATTGTTTATAAAAGAAAAATAGCGAAGATTGCATTTGTATGCAATTTTTCAATTTATTTGTATTGTTTTTATTTTGAATGTTTGTTTTGTATTCAAATTGCATATAGAACCAATTACATATTGTTACGTTTTTCCAACCTTACTTCGAATTGGCCTTACTCTCAATTCGATAAACGCAATTCCCAATCTCTACTGAGTTCGATCACTGATTAGTAATTAAACACACCAGGTTTTATTAAGTATTCAACACCTTAATTGTTCCACAACAACAGGAAAACAATACAGCAAACAATATTCCTATCTAGAATATTCTTTCAACAGCTTCAGAAACTCCAACGGTTGATTGTAGAAATTTCCAGTAATACAACGTTTAAAATAATACACAAATTATTTCTACTTAATAACACTTTAACTTTATTACACTTATAACTTTACACAAAAACTAATTTTAAGTATCACTTTTATAATTTTCACTTAACTATCGCAGGTTTAAAATAAAACTAATTCAGAACTACAAAAGGTAATTTTCTTATATACCTTCTGCAATACTTCTAGATAATTCGACATCACTTTCCAGAAACCTTGAGAAAATATTAGAATATTCGATTATTTTACGTTATGTTGATTTGATTCATAAAATCGTTTATGTTGACCCTATTTCTAAGATGAGACAACAACAACAATATTCATTTCATTGATTTGTTTGCTGTGTTTTGTTGATTTTATTTTCCTGGAAGTGACCGTAATCGTCTAGATTTTTCTGTAATCGTAACATTACCCTCCACTTAAGCCTGTTCGTCCCGAACAGGATCTAGATCTCTCCCCCAATTGTTGAATCCAAACATTTTTTTTTCTTTTTCTATTTCCCAGGCGGCTTAGAATTGTTTCTGGTCCCTTTCTAAGTCTTTGGCCATTACTTTGTTCTATGTCCGCCCACCGTAATAAGTATGGATTCTCATTATCTCTAAAGTCCTCCTTATCTTTTCCCTTTGAGTGTTTCACATTGCCATGTCTCCGAACCATTCTCATTTTCAGCTGCGATTCGTCCCCGTTTGCAGCTATTTGAACCACCTCTTTTACATTGCTCACTTCGTTATGGGTTTGGACCTGTTTCCTTTTTAACTTTCGGCGTTTGTTTAACCGTCTGCATCGGTTGACGTTTCTTTCCCTCATCTGTTTGGATGATGGTTCTGGATTTTCCCCTGCACTGCATAGTTTCTCATCGCTGGCACAATATCTATGGATTCTGCTTCATTCACAAGTAGTGGCATCTCAACATTATTAACCTTTAGGATTCCACGTCCAAAATCGATGACGAATCCGTTTGCCTTTAAGAAGTCCATGCCCAAAACGACTTCATCTATAATGTTTGCCACTAGCACCTCTTGTTTATAGCAGTTGTTTCCAAATTTTATTTCAGCGATTCTTTTACCTTCTATTTCAGCGCATTCTCCAGTTACTGTTTGGAGTTTCAATCCATCTGATGGTTCCAAAACACTGTCAATTAAACCTTTGCGAACGAATGTTCGAGCTGAACCTGTATCCAGTGTCATGAAGCAACCGTTGCCTTCAAGTTGTCCGTTGATACCCAAGCTTTCACCATTTACCGCAATTCTTGAAATAGGAATGTAGGCTGCATTCTCTTCGCTTTTTGGCTTTACAGTTGCACCTCCAACAGGCTTCCGTTGAATAGGCGACGAAGATCTATCACGCTTCCAGTTCCAGCAGTCCTGTGAGATATGGCCCGATTTTCTACATATCCAACACAAGATTTTCCTACTGCTGCTCCTGAACCCTCCGTGCTGCTTGTCTTCGACTCCCATATTCTTCGCATAAAACGACGATCTATCTGCTTCGTTGTTTTTCTTGCACTCCCGTGCCATGTGACCCTCTTCGTCACATACCCAGCATCTGATGTCGCTTCCACTTCTGTGTGCCAATACTTCTCCTTTGATGTTCCCCTCTACATTCCTTTTTCTGCATCCACTAGATGGCATACACATCCTCTGTACCATCTCATATTGCATTGCGTATGCGACTGTTTCATGGAAAGTCGCCTTAGGTGTAGTTATTACTTTGATCCTGGTTTCTGGATCTCGGATACCATCAGTAAAAGCCTCGATCTTCATTTTCTCTATAAAATTCGGTGGAGTATTTGAGTGTGTCAAATGTACAAGGCGTTCTACTGCCGAAGAATAGTCCTGAATGCTTTCTCCATTCCGTTGCAAGCGACCCTTTAACTCGATCCGGTATAGTTCCTTTTTGTGGTCGCTGCCATATTTTCGTTCCAACGCATTCATCACTTCAGCATAACTTTTGCGATCGTTTTCTGGTACTGCCTGTAATGCTTCAGCTGCTTCCCCTTTAAGTGCAACTATCAATGCAGCAAGACGATTTTCGGCGTTCCAAACATTTTGATCTGCTGCGGTCTCGAACTGGAACTTGAAGATGCCGAAAGATGTCGTACCGTCATACGATGGTGGTTTCAATTTAATATTTGCTATCTGGTGTACCACATGTGAAGAACCCTTAACTGTTTCAACATCTTGTAACCTCTTCTCAAAATCGTCAACTTTAGTTACGACCTTATTCAAACCACGCTCAAATTCCTGCATTTCTGTTTGAATTTTCTCGACTTTAACATCGAATGCCGTTGACATTTGTAGAAGTTTCTCGTCCAAGTGCTGATTTATGCTAATATTCATCTCATTTATTTGCTGGTTTATCTCATTTTTATTTTCAGCCAATGTTGTAGTTATTTCTTCTTTGGTTGCAGCCATTTGTTGATTGATGTTGCAGCTGATTTCTTCCTTTATCTGGCTTATTTCGTTACGGTTTGTAGCCATGTTTGTATTTACATCATCCAGTTTTTGATTCATGTTCAAATTTACTGTATTTAACTGTTGATTTATGTTACTGATTTCTTCTTTATTTGCAGCCAATTGTTGGTTGATGTTGCAACTAATTTCTTCCTTAGTAGCAGCCATTTGTTGATTGATGTTGCTGCTTTGTTGATCAAATTTTTGATTGAATTCGTCTTTATTGGCAACCATATTAGCGTTTACAACATCCAGTTTTTGATTCAAATTTATCTGTTGACTGATGTTCAAACTCATTTGTTGCATCATAGCCATTAACTGCGTAAAATCACAATTTGCAGGTGGCAATGAAGATGTTGTTTCCGCAACAAAACTTTTCTAAGATGTTGTTTCCGCAACAAAACTTTTCTCCTCATCAGCTGCTATTGAATCAGCATTTGTACTAATCACTCCAAACTGGTAACTTTCCACAATTACACTAGCTTCCATAGCTTCTGGAAGCCGTATCGTCAATTCAGTTTTGTTGCCGGTTGTTGCCAATCCACGTTGTTCTAGTTCTTTCTTTAACTCAAGAACCTTCAAATCCCTTAATAAAACCATTATTAACAGCTAACTAATCCGCCGATGTCACCAATGTTACGTTTTTCCAACCTTACTTCGAATTGGCCTTACTCTCAATTCGATAAACGCAATTCCCAATCTCTACTGAGTTCGATCACTGATTAGTAATTAAACACACCAGGTTTTATTAAGTATTCAACACCTTAATTGTTCCACAACAACAGGAAAACAATACAGCAAACAATATTCCTATCTAGAATATTCTTTCAACAGCTTCAGAAACTCCAACGGTTGATTGTAGAAATTTCCAGTAATACAACGTTTAAAATAATACACGAACTATTTCTACTTAATAACACTTTAACTTTATTACACTTATAACTTTACACAAAAACTAATTTTAAGTATCACTTTTATAATTTTCACTTAACTATCGCAGGTTTAAAATAAAACTAATTCAGAACTACAAAAGGTAATTTTCTTATATACCTTCTGCAATACTTCTAGATAATTCGACATCACTTTCCAGAAACCTTGAGAAAATTTGATTTTATTTTCCTGGAAGTGACCGTAATCGTCTAGATTTTTCTGTAATCGTAACAATATGTTATTAGGAATTTTGGTTTGTTTTTGAAAAATTAAACGATTATGTGGGTGATTTGGGAAACTATTTTATATGTATTTCGGAAACGATCTTGGTATTGTATAACAATAGATAACTAAATAAAACAATGCGCGTATGGAAAATGTTTAATAGGTGATGAAAATTTTAATATGTATATATGTATGGCGTTGCGTTAGATGTATAATTGCGAAGATTGCATTTGTATGCAATTTTTCAATTTATTTGTATTGTTTTTATTTTGAATTTTTGTTTTGTATTCAAATTGCATATAGAACCAAGGAATTTTGTTTTGTTTTAGGTAGATTTCATATAAAATCTCCCTATTGCAATGTCCGTCATCTCGGAATTTCAGAAAAATTTTGATGCCAAACGACTATATATGTAAAGCGGAGACGGAAAAACAAACAAAAAATTATATATATATATATATATATATATATATATATATATATATAATATAATATATATATATATATATATATATATTATATATATATATATATATATATAATATATATATATATATATATATATATATATATATATATATATATATAAATATATATATATATATATATATATATATATATTTATTATATATATATATATATTATATATATATATATATATATATATATATATATATATATATATATATATATATATATATATATATATATATATATATATATATATATATATATATATATATATATATATTATATATATATATATATATATATATATATATATATATATATATATATATATATATAGTATATATATATATATGTATATATATATATTATATATATATATATATATATATATATATATATATATATATATATATCTATATATATATATATATATATATATATATATATATATATATATATATATATATATATATATATATATATTTATAACGATATGAGGTATAACGGAATTTAGCGGCACTCTCACGGTCGCATTTTTCGACTTAGACAAAAAAATTTTCTGAGCGTATTGCGGCAAACAATCTCTTGGATAAATTCGACAACTGGCCATATCCGGGTACAGGTTAAGAGTCTAGAGCCTTGAAACTGTCAAAAACAAAGCGTTATGACGGCCGTTTGGGGCAAATTATGTAGAAAAAATTTATAAATATTAATTACTTGAACATATTTCTATCATTTTTTAAAAAGCCAGATATCTGCAATAAAAGGTTCTTTAGCTATCTGCAATAAACTGTGTGAAGTACAACGGCATTTAGCGGCACTTTCACGGTCGCATTTTTTCACTTACGCTAAAAATATTTTCAGGGTATGTTGCGGCAAACAGTTTCCTGAATATGTTTGACAATTGGCCATATCGGGGTACAGGTTAAGTGCTTAGAGCCCAAAAACTGTATAAAATAATGTTTATTTTTAAAGTTTGTTTAATACTTCTGTTTTTAATTAGTGTTTTTTATAAAGTAATCTGATAACTCCGATTCTAATTGCACACATAACTGTCTGATCCCGAAATCTACCTATTTCTAGCGGATATACCTGCCGCTCGGACTTTTTTTTATTTTCATTTTATTTATAAAAATGTTACAAAAACCTCTATGCAAATTGTTGTTATTGTTTTTATAAAAAAACATTTTATTCTTATCCAGAGGTTTTAGTTCAGTCTTTTTGATTTTAAAGTTTTTAATTTTTAATTGTTTGACACAGATAATCCGAATACTACAAATTTAATGTGTACTCAATTATGAATCACAAAACATTCGTAGAAAACAAAATTAAATAAAATAATTACTATTTCTGTTGTTTTTTTTAAGTGTTAGGTTTTTTGTCTCTAAAATTTTTAGTTTTAATTGTTTGTCATAGACTGACACATCTGAATACTGTGGTATTGAAGTATAGTTATTTATCATAATGTTATGCAATAATGCAACAAGAAAAAGATGGCAGAAAACTAATATAAACATTCGATAAACTTTCCTGAAGAATAAATAATTATTCCTATTCGAGATAAACATCCCTACATATAATTTGATAACTATACCAGCCAGAACGGAAAAAATTAAAACTCTAAATATAAAAAAGATGAAGCAAATTTAGTATTAAGGAATGAGATAAAAAATGGTGCCCTTCATTGGCAACTCACTAATTCCTGAAAATGGAATTGCTCATGTAAAATTCGTAAATAATCTAGAAGAAGATATAGTCTTAAAAAATTTTACACTAACATTTGAAAGTCTGAATAGATATCATGTAGTTAGTCTAGCACAATAAATAGTAAATTATCCAAAAATGAAAGATTGAATAAAAGATGAAAGAGAGAAGAAACTCGTAAAATTCTCGGATCTAAAAGAAGATTCCAATCCAGTCTACATTAAAAATTATAGGCTTCCTCATATGCAATATAACGAAATAAATTTAAAACTGAAAACTGTTACAAAACGATATAATAGAACCTTCAATAAGTTTATACGACAATCCATTATTATTAGTTCTAACAAAATCTAACGAAGGAAAACAAAGATAGCGCTTAGTAATAGACTATAGACAATTAAATAAAAAAATCATTGATGACAAGTTTCCTTTAACTCGACTAGAAGACTTGTTAGACAGAATGGGAAGAGTGAAATATTTCTTTAAACTAGACCTTAATAGTTTATTTCACCAAATCGAACTGCAAAAAGAAACAAGTCCCTTGACTGCATTTTCCACAGATCAACAACACTTCCAATTTAAGAGATTACCTTTTGGTCTAAACATTTCTAAAAAAAGCTTTCAAAGAATGCTATCCATAGCATAAGCTGGTCTTGATATAATTGTCTGTGGATGTACTATGAAACATCATAAACCAAATCTGATACAAATACTACAGAAGTACAGAGACGCCTATGCATTTCTACAGCAACAACGCCTTGAATTATGTTAAAAATTAGCTTAATTGGCACGGTTTGAAAATGTCTCAGTTCCTTAGAATCAGAAAAGAAAGTGAAGAGCAAATGTGATAATTGCTAATACAAAAACAAATGTTATAAACACTAGCGTTGCATCACAAAATACTTAAACATCAGTATAATAAACATCACTATAGATGCAATGCAGCTGCCTGTTGATGCTCAACTGGCCCAAGTTAAAACCACTTCTTCGTCAAGTAAGATTGTCAAAATTTCGCTTCTTCAATATCTAAACTTACCTCCATTGGAAAGCCTGCCATATTCGATCAACTACCAAATATTAACGAAAAACGCTTTCGTTTTTGCAAATTTTTTTTGATAAAAATCTTGTATTAGAATAACAAATGGGTGAGGGTTATCGTAATCGGGATGTTATACTATAACAATAATATCAAAATGCTTATAAAATCAAACTGTGAATGTTTATTTTTACATTCAATATTCATTACGATATTCTATTTTGATTGCTAAAACGACATAAAAGTTGGGTCTCACAGACATAAAACTTCAGTGAAATGAAAATCTTATTCGCTGACCAAAACTTTTGAAAATAATGGTGTACGGTTTATTTATACCACCAAATTTTGGGATAGTAAACCAAGGCTTACAGGTGTAGATGTTAATATATTTAAATCTAAATAACTAATCTCTACAAACAAAAACAATCACTTGCTATAATTGAACATACTCATGACATGAACCATCTGTGGAACTTGATAAAACTTAATCATGTTCACGCCACCCATACGACAAATTAATTAATTAGTTTATTCAATCAAATCGAAAATTAAAACTAGTTCAATGCAATATTTTTTCACCATTTTGGTTGGTGGTAAAAAGGAAAAAGTAAAACTTCACTTCTTGCTTATCGAGCCAAAATCAAGTCAGACGATCTCTAAATTGAATTCAAATTGAATTGAATTGAATAAATAAAGAAATCGTATTAAACAAACTAAGTTATTCAATTAGTGTTAATTATAGTTAAATTGTTATTATAATTTTTTTTTAATAAAAAGTGTTGTGTAGTAGGAATTATAAAATGTGTCACAACAACACAAAGATACCTTTTAAGCCCTAGGTCTTATAACAACATGAGTTTTGAGGTGATTGTGGACGCTTTGTTTTAAATGTTTGTGGATTGAAGGCACTCGAGACAATTGATTCAGGCAAAGCATTCCATTTGCACGATGTAGCGTGTACGCACAAAGAAGTCCCTTTGCGTTTTGTTACTATGACAGTGAGTAGTCTCGACAGTTTGACTATTTGCACAAACCGATTGATGAGTAAAACGGGGACAAGAATATGTTTGAAGCATGATGGATCCGTCTACATCCGAGCACTTCTGGGTGACGATATTTATAAAAAACATCGAGATCAGCAACAGTGCGACGATGTTGTGGGGAATCAAGATTTAATGTTAAATCTGGATCACCAACAATTCGTATAGCACGCTTTTGAACAGAGTCCAAAACAGCCAGGATGGTAACAGATGCAGCGCCCCAAACTTGACAACAATGCTCCATGCAGGGACGAAAATAGGAATTGTAAATGTGGAGTAATTGGAGGCCGAGTTTTCTTGACGCGCTCTTTGCTATGGCCAAAATATTTTCCATTAGTGACACGATAATTATAACGATCGCAATTAAAAAATAGTGTATGTACCCTAATTATACAGTAGAAGGTGTTTGAAATCCACGAAGATTAGCAGTACATCACAGGTTATACACAATAACTGCTTGTTTTTCTGCAACGGTTTTATAATCTCTCAGCTTTTCAACATATTTCTTAAATTAAAAAAGCAACATAGAAATCAAACAATCAAGATTATTTAATCATTGAAAAATCGTTGAAAAATTAAATTTCTACAAAAAGGATTTTCCGTTATCACATTTATGGCAAATCAATAAATTATGTATTCACATTATAGCTGCACTACTGATGAGATAAAAAATATTATACAAATTTTTTAACAACACCTACGAACAAACCTATGGTATGAACTCAATTCAAATCGCTGAGTATAAAAAAATGCTGTGTTAAAAACAGTTTCCTTATAGAAGACGACGAAAAAAGTATATAATAAAATTCATAACAATATATTTCCTTCATTTTATAAGAAAGTTACAAAAAGAAAATGGTATCAAAAGATTTCTCACGAAGATGAATAGACACAAAAAAAACGAAAAGCAAAAATGAAATGTTTTTTAGAACATGAAAATAAAAATATCTATGTACGTACACAAACCATATTGATTCACCATTTCTGTGTTCACACATTTACACAAGCGAACTATTTAATTTTTTTCTTTAACTTGAGTTTTTTATATTGTTTATTGTGTTCTCAATTTTATCACATCAATTTTCAAATAAAACATCAACATAAACATACCGTGAATCGTATGTTAAAATATCAATTTATATTACTATGCATGTTTACAGTTCTATTACTTGAACAGATAAGATTTGCATTATACTATCTTAGGTTATGTTGCAAAAAAGTGATTCCTTTTGAGAAATTCATATTAACAGAAATAACAAATTGAGGTTAAAAGAGATCTTGGTTGCTGGTTCTTGATTTTCATTGGTTTGGCACTTTGTTTTGTTACAGAAAACAATCTCTTGCCAACTACACAAAACGTCCTCTATGACCACTTCGCTCAAATGTTTTCATTTCTTTCCCAATTGCGAGGACTATTTTACTATTTCTGCTGTTAAATTCTGATTAAAACGGGTTTATATTAAGCTTGAATATTATTATCATGAATATTTATTTTCTTTACTAAATCGAATGAAATTGCGTGCTTAGTTGCATTTTCGTTGTAATATTTGCTCGGTGATGCAGCAGTGTGAGAAGATCAATCATTCGTTTTAAATGCCGCGTTTGCTGCTCCAACGTTTAATAATATAATCGTCAATAATAGTGCTTTATTGCTGATATGTTTAATGAACTAGTTTATTTTCGAACAAAAGTTTACAATGCGAGCGAGCATTGCAAATTTGTGGGAAAATAAAATTCATCAAACACGAAAGCAATACAATATGTTATCCATTTGACAAAATACATGTCAAATACATCTCAATGCATGTCATTCAGAGTAAACCAAAAATTACATATAATTATTGAAATAATTTTAGATTAAAGTATGCGATTTTCGATCAATAAGTTAAATTATTTGTATGTATGTACTATGTTCATATACAAACAAAATTTCCTTTATTGTGTTTCGCTGTTTCAAAAACTATAGCTTTACACAATAAAATTTTCATAATTGCCGAATGTAAGAATGTATACAATAATATATTAACAGCGAAGAGCTGTATATATTATTGTATACAATAATATATACAGCGGAGAGCTGTTAAATTGATCGGCAACTCGACTCTTACTAACGACCTTGATTCCTTGCAACATAGAAGAGACGTCGCTGATTTGACGGTATTTTACAAGTATATTATGGACGAATGGGCGTCTGCGGAGATCAAATCGATTTTATCTTAACCAGCAAACTTCGCACGATGCACCAGAGCATCAAAAGCAGCCCATCCTTATACGGTTCAAGTGACAAGGTGTAGAACTGTCGCTTTTCAACACGATTTTTTTAACAGAGTTTCACATCTCTGGAATGCCTTACCGGCGTGGGTCTTTCCTGATAATTTTAATCCTCAAAGCTTTAAGATCAACGTTAAAAAATTCTTCAAAGAAATTTAAATAATACTTTCGAGTCCCTACTTCCCTAGTTAGCATGGTATATCTTCGGATAGTCAGAGACGTTGATCTACATTGGTTAACACTAAACATGCCTAACATTGAATAAAAAAAAATATACACTGTTATTGTTTAAACTATCGATATTGATTACGCTTGCTATATATACAGGGTGTTTCATAATATATGCGCAGGACTTCAGGATGTGATAGCTCGACCAAAAAAATGAAAAAAATTGTGACAAAACTTACCCTCTAAAATGCACCAGTTTTGAGATACAGGGTGTTGAAATTGAAAAAAAAAATTCGTTTATTGCAAATATCTCCGGAACCGTTTATCGTACTGAAAACAACTTTCGTAAGCATTTTCAACTTATAATAAGTTATGTTTTGTGCAGAAATTATTATTTTTAGTCATAATTGGCAAAGGGTTTGAAGGGGTAGAGGGTGTTTTTCTCCCCAACTTCTACGCTACAAAAAAGGGACAATTTGAGATGCTTATTTGAACCGCCACTATTTTCTACACTAAAAAGTTGCTCGTTGTAAGCTCTAAAGTCTACCGTTTTCGAGAAAAATCAACTTTTATATTGAAAAACATGGTCAGTTTTTCTAAATAAAATTTTTTTTCTTATTAATTAAATAAAATTTATTTAAGCGTTGGAACAAGTAACAAAACCAATCGTTAACTTAATAATTTCAAAATTAAAAAAAAAACAATAACAAATCATAATCAGTTAAATTAAAAGTTTGAAATGTCCATGAGGAAAAAAAATTTTATTTAAAAATATTGACCATGTTTTTCAACATAAAAGTTGATTTTTCTCGAAAACGGTAGACTTTAGAGCTTATAACTGTGAGCAACTTCTTTGTGTAGAAAACATTGGCGGTTCAAATGAGCATCTCAAAATTGTCCCTTTTTCAGTAGCGTAGAAGTTGGGGAGAAAAACACCTTCTACCCCTTCAAAACCATTGCCAATTATGACTAAAAAAAAATAATTTCCGCACAAAACATAACTTGTTATAAGTAGAAAATGCTTACGAAAGCTGTTTTCTGTACGATAAACGATTCCGGAGATATTCGCAAAAAACGAATTTTTTTTTCAATTTCAACACCCTATATCTCAAAAATGGAGCATTTTAGAAGGTAAGTTAAATGACACTTTTTTCATATTTTTGGACGAGCTATCACATCCTGAAGTCCTGCGCATATATTATGAAACGCCCTGTATAAACATAAAATATATGTAGATTACAGATAGCAATATAGCAATAATTTCAAAAAATGTTTGCTCCAAAGCAATGTCTTCAAAAAAAATTAACGACAATCATTTATAATTTAGTTCATGTTTTCAAACCTTGATTAAAAATCTTATAACTCCTACTCCTTAAATAAATTGATTTCTCATAATTTAAATACCATAATTTCAATTAGAAAATCAGTTTTTCATTAATTTCCATATTTTTTGCCTTTTTGCTTGGTTTTTTTGTAATAGGATTTTTGTTATTTAATTAAACTTTTCAAAATGATTCAATAAGTAATTAAAATTTTTAGAAGTAAAAATAGAATAAAAATTAATTATAATGCCGAAATGATGTTTTTCTTAAAATTTTTTATTTATTTAAATTAATCAAACTCAAAAATATTTTTGTGGGCTTTTTGAAGGAATTAATGTAAAAACGAGTATTGTAGATTTAAATTTTTTATTGTGTTAATGTTAAGGACAGATGTTGGTTTTCTTCATTTTATTTTTTACTCAACGGAAAAGTACGAAGATTACGACTTTAAAACTATTATTTTGAATAAAGCTTTTAGAAATAAGTTAACTCTATTAAATCACGCTACCACTTTTAAAATCCCAAAACTCACTTAACTATAAACGATTTTATTTATATTTCTATGTTAAAGTTTTTGCATCCAAAAAACTCCCGCTTCTCACTTAGATTACCTATTATGGTATTCAATACTGGTAATACGCAGTACTAAGCTCTCATTGTGATATTACCGGCATAAATCCCTGGTAAGTGGTATTACCGAATCAAAATAGTATATGAATTCTTCAACGATGCCGAAAATTAAATATCTGGAACCGAGCAAACAGTTTACTAACCGAGGCGATGCCTGAGGTTAGCAATAGTTGCGAGATACAAACTATGATTTTCAGCGAAAAAAAAACTATTCTTTTCTTTTTCTACTACCTTTTTAATAATCAATAATTATAAATATTAACATTATGTATAACTTTGGTATTTTTTTTATGTATATGTATAACACTTGTTACTATATATGCATAACATATACTATATTATGCATATACTATATTATGTATAACACTTGTTACTTTACGCAGAATAAATGTAACCAGTGCTTTGTGTAGTAACAAGTGCTATACATAATTTTATTTGAAAACTTCCCGAGTCGAAATTTAACTAGTCCTTAAAACCTACAGATTCTACTATTTAGAATTTAGAGTATTTAAGTATCACTTATTTTCAATACAAAAATAACATCGTTATGTAGATGATCCTACAAATTACCTTTTCTGTAATATTAAAAAACGAAGAAAAACAAAATTTGTTTGATGAAAATAAAAATAAACAAAAAAAAAGAAAGAACAAGAAATATAAGAATAGAAAAATAAAACGTATTTTTATATATGCTGGTAACATGGCTGGTTTTTAACATTTTAGGAAATAATTTACATGCTTTTAATTGAATTGAATAATTTAAGTGTTATTTGAATATAAAATTGTGTGCGAAAGAAAGTTTTTGATGAATATAATACAAACAATCTCGCTAAACAAACAGGCTCTATCAATAATTAATTTAAGTCATTTAAAAAAAATATTGTATTTTTAATATTTTTATATTGACGAGAATCTCGAGATTTAACAAACCACCATAAATGATTTAATATTTGTTGCCGATTCAGTTCTATAACAAAATGAATTTTTAGCTGACAATATACTCCTGAATTAAAATATGAAAATACGAGAAACGATTTCCAAAATTAGAGTGGTTGTAAAATGTTAAATTTAAAAACTCGTCAGTGCGCAATAATATTGTGCAGAATAATATAAAAGAATTGAATGAAGAGAGAAACGAGTTGCAATTACTCCTGCATTGCAAGATTAAGTGGAATTCTATGGAAACCATGATGGAGCGGTTGTGCGAGACAAACCAGCGGCTGTAAAAACTTCAAACGTTCTAAATTTCAATCATTTATGGAATACAAGATAAGATTGTAATAATTGGACCTTTGTTACTACTATATAAATTAATAAAATCTGCCCGGGATGCAATTTCCCCTTAACGAATCTTAAATTTGGGAATCTCATACGTTTTTCCTAAATTTATCCTAACATCCCAAAGGGGAAAAAAGAATAATCAAACAAAAATCAATATATCTATAATCTAAAAATACCTTAAATTACAACTGTTGATTGGTGATTCACTTCCAGCGTTGTTTTTAATTTTCAAAGTTTAATTTTCAAAAACTCAGCAGCATGAAATAGATCCTTTCGAGCGAGGTTTCTGGCACATAAAACTATTATTCGTATTTTTTGTGCCCCATTGCGGCGTGAATATTCCAATTTGTTTGTAATTCAAATAAAAATTATAAGTTGCTTTACGAACCAACATTTATTATACTATTTAATTAATAATAATTAATTATTTTCTTTACTAATGATCTTATAAATCAAGACGAATTATTTAAAAATTTCTGGTTTATATAAATTTATAACATGGAGTATGAAAAATTGGATGAAATTTGTAGCTAAAATCCACTGCGTATGAAACTTAATTTGATACGTTTAAAATAGATACAGTAACTTTAAATACATTTTGATATTACATTGATTGATATCTTACGAGGTATTTTATGTATATCTTGAAATTAACTCTTTCATTCATTTTTTTTTTTAATTAAAACTCTATTGATATCAATATCGCACAATTATGATACACCGCATAATGTTAACAATTAAAAAAAACTATATCAAAAAAACTGTATTGTTTTTTCTTTAATCCAAATCAGAATGAATGATGGCAAAATCGAACCAAATGTGTTTCTTGTTTTACATCTTCTCGTAAAAAAACAAATCGTGTAATACCAAAAATTCAACAAAGATTAGCAACGACATCTGTTCGTCAGAATTGGAAATAAAATTGAGTACGTTCGTTTGCTCTTTATAGTATAATCGAAATTTAACTAGCAGTTAAGTTTTAGAAAATTTTAAAATTATTATTAATGTAAAAATGAACGGAAACTAATGAAATACATTTTTACTGAATTAGAAAACGAAGATGAATTTGGTTTTATTATTGTTTTGCGAATATTGCGAACGTTACACCATGAATTCAAGGTAAAAACCAAGATTTTTACTCTTGAAATCACAAAAACGTCGCCATCCCCTCCATGACAGAAAACCACCGAACTACTTCCACCTATTAAACTGTATCTGGGATTGAGATACCCACAGTCACCGGCGTCAAGACCGATGACCGGTTCCAACACTCATGAAGTCCTTAAGAACTTCACTGAGCATTGAGACCGACCATCCATCCGAACGTCAGCACCATGGACACCCCGATACAACCAGTAAGTATGACACGGGAGGTGTGAACCCCAGAGACGACAATCAGCCAGAGGAACAACCCTACCTAACGAAAAGACATCATTCCCTGATGTCTTTCGCGTGATGTACTCCAAGATTCTTACCGCTCATATCTGTGCACTCATAGAGTACATTTCCAATCTTAGTCTTAATCATTGCAGGTAAGAACTTTGGAGCCAATTTTGCCGAGAATTTTTTTGTAGCGTCACTCAAATGATGTTGCCGTACAAACACACGTTGTTGTGGTTGAAAAGTTCGTAGTTTAGATCGCAGGTTGTACTGATGTTGCGATTTCTTGAAAGCTGCTTTTAAATTTTCCTGAACACGGTTCCTGAGCAGAGTCAAATGATCAGAACGTTCTAATTCCTCACCAGCATCTTCACCAAGCTGGTGTAGTGATCTCAACAATTGGTAAGTATTTCCATCCGATATTGGATGTTGACCAAATAGTAGATAGTACGGTGAGTACTTGGTAGCTGAATGTACTGCAGCCCGCAGTGCATAAGCGATTTCACCAATCTGTGAATCCCACTTGGTATGTTGACCTTTAATGAACGCTCGAATTGCTGCTAGAACTGACCTATTGACCCGCTCTGACGCGTTGCTTTGAGGACTATAGACACCGGTCCTAATGTGTTTAATGCCGAAATCTGACAAAAGACTTTGAAAGTTCCTACTAGTGAACTGTTTGCCATTGTCACTGTGCAGAAACTCTGGTACCCCATATGTAAGAAACACTTCATTCCTTAGAAAAGCATTCACAATCGGTGAAGTTGCGTTTCTAAGTGGTTTCAGTAGTACAAACTTCGTAGCATGATCCAGAACTATCAATAACACCGTATTCCCAAGTGTAGAACGAGGGTACGGTCCCAAAAAATCTATATAGACTCTCTGCCATGGACGTGCTGTTTCGAATTGATATTGCATCGGAGGACGCAATATCTGATTCGTGGCTTTTGTTTGTTTACATGTGTCGCAGGACACAACATAGTTGTGTACCTGTGACGCCATGCCCGGCCAATAATAAAGACGTCGAAGTAATTCTAAAGTCTTTTTAACACCTCCATGAGCAGCAGTACTATCATCATGATGTTTCTGAATCATGTTTGAAGTCATCGGTTTTGGTACCCAGAGTTTCCACACAGGAACATCGTTGGGTATTGCATCAGGTCTTGGCTCAATACGTATGTATAGCTTATCATCCACGACTTTAACAGATGGAAAGTCCTTAGGAGATGACTGAACTTTGGCTATCATATCCGTATACTCGTTGTGCCAATAACCTTCATTGTCGATTTTAATGTCGTTAATGTGATGTACTAATGCTTCCGTCAATTCTTCGTGTGTATCGTCATAAAGACGAGATAGAGCATCAGGGACTATATTTTGGGTACCTTTTTGGTGGACAATGGTAAAATCCATATGTTGGAGTTTTAGGCTCCACCTAGCCAGACGGCCACTCAAGTCTTTCTGTGACATAAGCCACTTCAGACTTGAGTGATCAGTCGCAATTGTGAATCGGTGACCTTCAACATAGCCCCTGAATTTCTTCACACTCAGAATTGCCGCAAGACATTCCAGCTCAGACACTGAGTAATTTCTCTGAGCTTTGTTCAGTTTTTTCGACATGAAGGCTATCGGACACTCTTGTCCGTCCTCGTCGATCTGATACAGTACACTACCTATCCCTGTCAGACTCGCATCGCATCTAATAAAGAACTCTTTATTATAGTCAGGGTTAATTAATACCGGTGCTGTAGTCAGCAATTGTTTTAAATTTTCGAAAGCAGCTTGCGCTTCCAATGTCCATTTCAATTTCCCAGAACTTTTCTTTAATAAATCCGTAATCGGTGATACCACGCTTGCATAATTTGGTATGAAACGTTGGTACCAACCGGCCATTCCCAATAGTCTACGTATTTGTTTTACTGTAGATGGAGCTGGATACTCTGCTACAGCTCTTACCTTGTCAGGGTCTGTTCGAAGACCATCTTCACCAACCAAAAATCCCAAGTATTTCACCTCTCTCAGAACAAATTTACTTTTCTTGAGGTTTATTGTTAACCCAGCCACTCTTAACAATGAAGAGACTTTGGACAGCAATTCCATATGTTCCTGGAACGTGGAAGAGACTACCAATAGATCATCTAAATAAACAAAGACATTTTCGTGATATTGATGTGGTATCACTTTGTGCATTAGCCGACACATTGTCTGGGGAGCATTGCACAATCCAAAGGGCATAACCCGGAATTGATACAATGGACGACCAGGCACTGTGAAGGCTGTCTTGTCTCTAGATGCTTCTGCCAGAGGAATCTGCCAGAAAGCATCTTTGAGATCAATACTTGAAATGTACTTTGTGCTATTTAGACGACCTAGTAAGCCATCAATCAAGGGAAGTGGGTAAGCGTCCTTTTTCGTTAGTGAATTGACACGACGGCTATCAATACACAATCTGTTTTTACCAGATTCTTTTTGTACCAGGACCACTGGCGAGCACCAAGAACTGTTACTCTCTTCGATCACGCCCATTTGAAGCATTCGGTCGAGTTCGGCATAAACCTTTAGTTGAACAGCCGGCGACGTGGGATAGTGCCTCTGTTTAACAGGTGCACTATCACCAACATCGATGACATGTTCAACTAAAGAAGTCTTTCCGAGTCCAGACACTTCAAATGACGGGAAAGAATCCTTGATCATATCCAGTTCATGTTGCTGATCAGTGGTGAGGTTATGTATATTTAAAGTTATTGGCTCTGTACGAGTCAGTTCACTAACAAAAGAAGGAACAATACCGAATTTCTCCCAGAAATCTATGCCCAGGTAAAGCTCTTCTCGTAATCCAGGGACTATATGGAACCGCATTGGTTTAGTGGAGCCATTCACAGTTATTGGAATTTCTATGTAACCCAAAATTTTATTTGCAGTACCATCTGCCGTACGAATACACGAAGTGTACTTACGGTAAGTTGTACCTGATGATTCCAATAAATCCAAGGAATTTCTTCCAAGCATTGTGATTGACGCTCCACTATCCAATAATCCTGAAATATTTTTGTTCAAAATCTTAATTGTTAGTCGCGGCCGAGGATCCTTTGTTTCTGAAAGGATAGATGAAATACAAGCTTTACGAAATAATTTCCTCATCCTCCAATATCTAATGTTGCGTTCAAGACGTCTAAAATATGTGTGATGTAATGATGGGAAATTAAATGTACTAGGTGATTTTATTCTGGTTTCCTGAGTGGTGGATCGTTCTGCGTTCCTACATCTCTCGTCGATTTCTTCGGGCTCACTGGATGTTGAACCGAGGGTACCATCCCCGAAGCATGTACTCTCGGACGGTAGTTTACCGACGGGTGACAATATGAACAATTTGCATAAACCACATCTGGTTTGTTACATTTCCAACAATATAGTTTAATTCTATTCTTAGAGCACTCAGGAGCTCGATGACCATTTACTCCACATCTGAAACATACTATTGGTTGTCTGGATATTGATGAACCAGGTTGAATGTTATCCGATGTTATGCCAGGTCGCTGCAATATCCGTCTCTGTGTTGAATCCACCGCTTCAATATATCCATGTTGTTCTGGTTCAGCATCCACCTCATAATCATCCATCTGTTGTACCTCGCTAATTCTTAAATTTGATGTTCTGGTTGGAACTGGTGTGGACCACAAACGTTCAAACTTCTGACATAAAGTCCGAAGTTCATCAATAGAATGTATTGTTGCAGCCAGAGTAGCGTTTTTGAGCTCCACACTCAGTCCCTCCCGAGCAATCTCTAGCATTTCACGGTCAGCAAATGGACGTGCTAAGCGACGGTTTAACGAACCAATCTCCACTAGATATTCGTATACGCTCTCCTTGGATTTTTGTTTGCGGTTCAGAAGAACGCGCAAGATCGCCTTATCATCAGTGAGCGTACCGAAGGTTTGTAGGAGTCCCTCCCTTAACACTGGATAGGTCACCACCTCATATATTCATGAGTTAAATTCAGATAGTATCTGTCGGCAGCTCCCTTGAGATACCGTGGAACGATAGACCTAAGGTCGTCCCAATTCACACGGTCCCTCCTGGCAGCCGCCTCCACTCTGTGAACAAACTCATGAACATCAGGAGAGTGACCATCTCCTGTGAAGGTTGGAACCCAATTTGAGTCATAACGACTCAAATTGTTCCCACGAACCCCTCGGTACTCCACTGGTGCTAACGCTGGAGCCGCGTCACGCCATACCTGAGGAGGTTGGTTGTATGGTGGTGGTGCTGTTAGTGGAACTTGTGGATAATTTAATGATTGTTGTTGTACCAATGCTGGATTGTTGTGTATGTGCTCAGCTTGGAAAGATGGACCCAATAGTGGTATTGCAAGGTCCTCTGCTCTCAAACCTGATTGCTGAAAATAAGCCGGTGGTAATTGATCTGACCGTCTCTGTTGTTGATGGTTTGGACGATTCAGACTATTTATTGTCTCAGTAATTGGCTGCACTGGGATCGGTGTGGATCTCTCACCTGGTTGAAAAGCAGGTGAAGCAGATGGAGCAGATGATACTCCTGGTTTATTCTGTATAATTGGACGTGTTGACAGTGATCCTATTATATCCCAAGCGCGTGACAATTGCGAGATAGCGTAGGTGCGGGCTTCTTGCAAGTCATTGCGAGGACCCAACCTATTCATCCTACCTGTATAATGCAACACTCGATTCGCCAAACCATCTAAGAAGGTCTGATTAACCGGTGGTTGAAGTCGACGTACCTGATCTACAACAACTTGTGCTGCCTGCACCACCGTTTGAAACTCAGCTACCAAGTCTCTCGCATGAGATACCATTACTGGAACTGCACCATGATTTACGTGGTTTCGCAGTTCCTCTGCCCAATTGACCCCTCTAAAATCCACACCCCGAACCAGACATTCGATCTGCAGTTCACTGGATTCCAAACCATAGAACGGATGGTCCACGCCAATGTGACTTGACATTGCGATGGTAAAATTTATAAAATCCAGAATTCACAAAACGTCAACAACAATAATAAAACCAATTCCAACTAGAAAAAAGGTGGAGTTAATTCGCCCGGAAAAATTCGTCCGATGGAAGTTGTAAAACACAAAGAAATGAAAAAAAACGCCCCAAATCAAAAAAACACAAAAACCTTTTTGTAAAAACACCCTTTGTAAAGGAACAAAAAGGAAAGACCACCGTCGTACCCAATCTTTGCTGAATCTTTTACAAAAGTTCCTAAAATATTGTATGTGTAAAAATATAATTTATTTATTTAATTCCAGATATACTGAAATATATATATATACCTAAAATTAGTTATTGACGATAGCACCCCTAAAATATATTTATTTATTTTTTTTAAAAAAATTGAGAAATAAAAAATATTCAAAAGGATGCTTATTTATCGGATGCACCGTCTTAACTTTGATTTATTTATTTTTTTTAAAAAACAAAGAATATTTATTTATATCTTGACGTAAAGCTTAATTAAGAAAATTTATTTTATTTAGCTACCTAAAATTAACTTAAATTTAAAAAAAAATTATTTATTTAATAAAAATTTTATTTAATTAATTTTAAAAAAATTTGTTTTATTTATTTTATCTTTATTTAATATAATAAGAGATTCCCAAAATCAAGATTCATCTGGAGACAATTTAAAAAGTAAGTATGGCTACAATATCCATATTGTTTAAATTTAAAATATCGCGTTCGCGAGCCCACTCCAACAATGCATGTGAGAACTGACTAGAAAAGCCCCTAACGACCAGATTCTACAGAACAGATTCTCCCCAACCTAATAAAACAATCACAACTGTCACGATTAGACACTAGGTCCATTTCTACTGACCCAGTTGTGCTTGTTTAACCTACAAATAAATTACAACTAAACCTAATGCGAAAGTTGAAGAACGCTCCCGAGCACCAGACTTCAAATCCTAAACTCTATGAGAAATTGTTTTATTGTAAAAGCTAAGTGGAAAAAAATGATAAGTTTTTGAATTTGTGTGAGGTGAAGCCTCTTATCCTGAAAGCAAAAGTATAATTGGTTCTTCTCTTCATTACACCGAAGAAGCCTCTGAGCAAAGAATGGTACTACTGGTTTGCACCTAAGTACAAACACAGCAACACCACTCCTCGTCCCTGAGAACTCCCTCGCTGAATGAAGAAAAAAAAACCAATGTTCTTCGATCGCATAACCCCGATGGCCATAGGCGATCTAAGAACGACATCAATGTTAAGGGGATAAGCCCCATGGATGGCTTGTTAGGCCTACCGCTGAGAAAGAGATTTATTAAACCTAGTACACGAAAAAAAATTCCAAAAACTATTTATAAAAAAAATATGTACAATGAAAATATGTACAATAAAAATATGTACAATATTATTCCAAAAAATATATGTACAATGAAAATATGTACAATGAAAATATGTACAATAAAAATATGTACAATATTATTCCAAAAAATATATGTACAATGAAAATATGTACAATGAAAATATGTACAATAAAAATATGTACAATATTATTCCAAAAAATATATGTACAATGAAAATATGTACAATGAAAATATGTACAATAAAAATATGTACAATATTATTCCAAAAAATATATGTACAATGAAAATATGTACCATGAAAATATGTACAATAAAAATATGTACAATATTATTCCAAAAAATATATGTACAATGAAAATATGTACAATAAAAATATGTACAATATTATTCCAAAAAATATATGTACAATGAAAATTACATTGGAACTATATACAAAAAAATTATTTACAAAAATATTTACAAATATGTACAATATGTACAAAAACAAATTCGAATGACAGCACAAAAAAAACAATCTCCAAAAAAAAAAATTGCTGTCCCAAAACGGTTTTTTTTTCAAACAAGCAAAATAATTAAATTTAATTAATTATACAATGGGGAACAGGGGCCTCCTGTGGACCAAACCACTCCTCTTCCTGTCGCGTGATCGGTGAGATGGGAACCTCCTCAACCAGCTCCTCTGTTTGAGTACTCTTGGTCGAGGAAGCTCCCAGCTCCACGACCAAGCGACTCTCCTTCTCCCTTCTTCTCCTCGCCTTCCTCTTCAGGTGAGAGCTCCTATTTCTATTTACCCGTCTCCTCTCACGCCAGCCCACATTCACTTCCTCATTCCCCTCCTCATACACTACATCCAACTCCTCATTCACTCCATTCAACTCCTCATTCACTCCATTCAACTCCTCATTCACTATCTCAGCCACCAGCACATCCAAAAACTCATCATATTGTTCCTCGCAAATGTCATCCATAATTTCCAAATAAATTTTATCTTTCACCTCATACATAATCACATTTATCACCCATTCCACCACATCCATTGCCTCTTCCATTTTCTCCTTCCATGCCACATGCTCTCTCTCTTCCACCTCATCCATCCAAGGCTCAAACCCCCCTGGCCGACTCCTACTTATCCCCCCCTGAAACCTCGTGTACATATTTTCTATCAATTCCAAAAAATTACAAAAACTATTTCTAAAATTCCACACTATTACAAAAAAACGAATTAAATGGTAGAAGTATTATTCAATCCTTATCCAAGAAACTCCACGTATATTAAATACGTATATACAAAAAAACCACAACCTAAACAGGTTCTATCCAAAAAAGAAAAATAACATTCGAATTGGAAACTGGTATGATGACCAACGCCCAAACCAGATTATCAAAATTATATAAATTATACACACATATATAATGAAACGACTAAATCATATATATGTAAAAAAAAAAAACAAAACTGGTTGACAACGCCCAGTTTAAATTGAACTAAAATCACTAGGGTCCCTTTTGTTCGGCGGCACGTGTAATAATTGGACCTTTGTTACTACTATATAAATTAATAAAATCTGCCCGGGATGCAATTTCCCCTTAACGAATCTTAAATTTGGGAATCTCATACGTTTTTCCTAAATTTATCCTAACATCCCAAAGGGGAAAAAAGAATAATCAAACAAAAATCAATATATCTATAATCTAAAAATACCTTAAATTACAACTGTTGATTGGTGATTCACTTCCAGCGTTGTTTTTAATTTTCAAAGTTTAATTTTCAAAAACTCAGCAGCATGAAATAGATCCTTTCGAGCGAGGTTTCTGGCACATAAAACTATTATTCGTATTTTTTGTGCCCCATTGCGGCGTGAATATTCCAATTTGTTTGTAATTCAAATAAAAATTATAAGTTGCTTTACGAACCAACATTTATTATACTATTTAATTAATAATAATTAATTATTTTCTTTACTAATGATCTTATAAATCAAGACGAATTATTTAAAAATTTCTGGTTTATATAAATTTATAACATGGAGTATGAAAAATTGGATGAAATTTGTAGCTAAAATCCACTGCGTATGAAACTTAATTTGATACGTTTAAAATAGATACAGTAACTTTAAATACATTTTGATATTACATTGATTGATATCTTACGAGGTATTTTATGTATATCTTGAAATTAACTCTTTCATTCATTTTTTTTTTTAATTAAAACTCTATTGATATCAATATCGCACAATTATGATACACCGCATAATGTTAACAATTAAAAAAAACTATATCAAAAAAACTGTATTGTTTTTTCTTTAATCCAAATCAGAATGAATGATGGCAAAATCGAACCAAATGTGTTTCTTGTTTTACATCTTCTCGTAAAAAAACAAATCGTGTAATACCAAAAATTCAACAAAGATTAGCAACGACATCTGTTCGTCAGAATTGGAAATAAAATTGAGTACGTTCGTTTGCTCTTTATAGTATAATCGAAATTTAACTAGCAGTTAAGTTTAAGAAAATTTTAAAATTATTATTAATGTAAAAATGAACGGAAACTAATGAAATACATTTTTACTGAATTAGAAAACGAAGATGAATTTGGTTTTATTATTGTTTTGCGAATATTGCGAACGTTACAAGATATTGTGGTTCAACTAGTAACAAAATCAATAAAAACTCTCAAACGTTAGGTTGCGTCATTATTCTCTGCAGAGTGAATCCTAAAATTTCTATTCAAACCTCTTCGGAAAAATAACTCAGAAATATGTAAGCTCCAAATTGTTATTTGAAATACAATCTAAAATTTTTAAAAGAAGAGATAGCTCATTAGTTTTATTATGGAAATTACTACATAATCCAAAGTTACTTAGCCAACCCGAGGATGACGTTTTTTTTCTATTTGCTCTAAAAGCGAAATTATAAAAACAGTAAACATGTCTCGAAAATTATTCAAAAGTAAGTCCAGAAATTGATTATGCCAAGTACAATGACAGCATTATATCGACATATAAAACATATATCGTTTAATGCATATTGAATTCTTTTATTTACTGAATAAACAAATTCATATGTAATACAATATATAGTTAATTTATTATTTTGTTATGAATCAATTTCTTGTTTAAAATAATTTTAAATAATTCTCGAGAATCTCGAAAATCTTGGAAAATTCGAATAATTATTCCCGATTTCTCGAAAAATACATTCATTGATAAGATCGAGATTCTCGAGTCTCGAGATTCATAAAAGTGTAAGAAATCAGAAACTCTATGTGTAGGTGTACATCGTACAAGGTGAAAATTTGAAATTTTGGTATGTTATTAGTTTTATGAGAAGGAAAAACTGAATGCCGGATTTTTTATTTTAATTGTTCTGAAATGTAGTTATGTAGTTATGAATTTTGGTCAGTTTTAATGGGTTTTTGGTATGACGTCGGTGTTTTGCTAATAACTCTCGCAAATTTCATTGAATTGATAAACACATTTTCAAGTGAGTATAGAAATAGTTATGTTATCGAAAAACGCTTGTTTCAAATTACTAATTTATTTCATATCAGCTGTGTGAAGAGTTAAAACTCTTTTAAGCTCATATCTCAAAATAGCACTTTTTTACAAGTTTTACAGACTTGTGAAAAAAATTTCTGAAATTTCTCAGTTATGTCATGTTTTAGGGTTTTTCGGTGTGGTGTTATACTAACAACTCTCAGAAATTTCATTGCATTGAAATATATTTTTCAAAGTGAGTAGCTAGTTTTTTATCAAAAAATGCTAGTTGAACATTTGATAATTTATTCGATTTTCACCATCCAGCGCGCGGTGGTGCGCGGGAACTCTTTTACCTAAAAGCTCATATCTCAATATAGCTCTTTTATTTGAAAATATTTTTCACAAACCTGCACATGCATTTTTTAAATTCGAAGAAAAAATAAAGATTCATATATAAAATTGATTTTACCGAATTTTTAAAGATTGCTTCATGTTTAAATATTTTTAAATTTCCAAAAAATCTATAAATTAATTTATATATGGTCTCTAAAATTTTCTCTTCAAAATTTTTTGGTAGCTGCATGTTTTATAAGACTTGTCAAAAAAATTACAAAATAAAACTAATAGTTTGATTTATGAGCGTTTTTAGTAAAAGCTTGCCAGCACACCACACGGCAGAAATCCAAAAAATTATAAATTTGCAAATAACACTTTTCGATATAAGTATTTCTACTCTCACTTGCAAACATTTATCGACTCAATGAAATTTGTGAGAGGTGTAAGGAAAACACCGACTCGATACCGAACAACCTTAAAAAAGGACGAACATTTCATATAAATGAAATCAATAATTTAAATTAATAAATTATTGTTAAATTGAATCACCAAACAATCTTTTTAGTAAGTATATTTATTTATGACGCGTTTCGAATATTAAATATTCATCATCGGTACAAAAAATATGACTAAATCTAAATAAAAACAAATATTCATTCTTTAAATTTTGATTGAAAAAATGGCATACTAACATTTTATGAATTAAATAGTTTAAAATAATTTTCATACGTATAAAATTTACTTGTTTTTTAAAAAATATGACATACTGATCAAAATACTATGAATAAAATATAAATGAATTGAATTTTTAGAATGAAAATTTACAAAATCGAATTATACAAAATATTTGAATTAAATAATAATTGGTCGTTTAAAATTAAATTTGGAGATTTTTTGAATGCCTTATAAATTTCAAACTCTTCAAGAGAATCCATTAAAAATCCTTTACTACATAGATGCAATGGTTCTAAATTTTGTTCAAAACTGGTGTAGTTATGGTTATTATCATTTAGATGATTTGCGAAAATGGACTTTAAATTTTGTTTATTTTTGTTCATTGGAATATGTTCTTTAAATCTCTCAATGAAACTTCTTCCTGTTTTTCCAATATAAAATTTTCCACAAGTATCACACTTGATTTTATAAATTCCAGAACATGATCTTAAATTGAATTTAGATTTTGGTTTTAAGATTTTGTATAAATTATTTTTTGTTCTAAAAGATATCGAGTAATTATGTTTTTTGAAATGATTTCTTAAAATGTTAGGTAATAAGTTAGTATATTCCATTGAAATATATTTGATGTTGTTATTATTATTATTTGAATTTTTTAACTTATTTAAACATTTAGATAATAACTTATCAATAAATTTTGAATCATAACCATTATCTGAAGCGATAAATTTTATTGTATTCAATTCATCTTGAAAATTTGAAATATTTAGTGGTATATTTAGAAGGCGATAAATGAGTGAATTGTATGCTGCTGCTTTTTGTGAATTTGGATGATGTGACGAATTATTTATTGTTATACTGGTAGTAGTTGGTTTTCGAAAAATTTTATATTCAAATTGATTATTAATTTTTGAAATAGTTATATCTAAAAAATTTATTGAATTATTTTCTTCAATTTCAAGGGTAAATTTTATATTTGGGTGAATACTATTCATGTAATTATTAAAATTTTGTATTTGTCGACATGTTCCATTAAACAAAATGAAGGTATCATCCACATATCTTGAATAAGATATTAATAAATTTTGTTGAATATTTAAATTTGAAAATATGAATTTGTTCTCAAAACTATTTAAGAAAATTTCAGCAAGTAATCCACTTAAAGGAGAACCCATTGCAAGACCCTTATTTTGAATGAAAAACTTATCATCAAAGGTAAAATAATTTTGTTTCAAAATAATTCGAATTAAGTTGATTAGATCTTTAATTTTAAAATATCTAAAGTGCCAGTGTTGATTAAGTTTTCTTCTAAAATATTTACAGTTTCATTAATAGGTATACTAGTATACATATTTGTTATGTCTAACGAAAACATCTTGTATTGAGATAATAATTTGATCTTATTAATTTTCTCAATTAAGCTCAAATTATTTTTAACCGATTGGTTATTCATTAATATAATATTATTATTAATAATTTTGACTAAAAATTTTGCTACTTTGTAAGAAGGTGCTGTTTTATAATTAATAAGAGGTCTGATGGGAACATTTGGCTTATGAATTTTTGGCAAACCTTGAAATTCTGGAGCTCTTGCATGAATTTGTTTCAAATTAATTCGTGTGTGTTGATCAAATAAATTTGAATGAAAACATAAAAACATATGAATTTATAAATAATAATGATATACAAATTTTACCAAAAGATCCAACTAAATCATATGTAAAAATTATTAATAATATTATAAATTTATCTACAAATTTATTTGATCAACACACACGAATTAATTTGAAACAAATTCATGCAAGAGCTCCAGAATTTCAAGGTTTGCCAAAAATTCATAAGCCAAATGTTCCCATCAGACCTCTTATTAATTATAAAACAGCACCTTCTTACAAAGTAGCAAAATTTTTAGTCAAAATTATTAATAATAATATTATATTAATGAATAACCAATCGGTTAAAAATAATTTGAGCTTAATTGAGAAAATTAATAAGATCAAATTATTATCTCAATACAAGATGTTTTCGTTAGACATAACAAATATGTATACTAGTATACCTATTAATGAAACTGTAAATATTTTAGAAGAAAACTTAATCAACACTGGCACTTTAGATATTTTAAAATTAAAGATCTAATCAACTTAATTCGAATTATTTTGAAACAAAATTATTTTACCTTTGATGATAAGTTTTTCATTCAAAATAAGGGTCTTGCAATGGGTTCTCCTTTAAGTGGATTACTTGCTGAAATTTTCTTAAATAGTTTTGAGAACAAATTCATATTTTCAAATTTAAATATTCAACAAAATTTATTAATATCTTATTCAAGATATGTGGATGATACCTTCATTTTGTTTAATGGAACATGTCGACAAATACAAAATTTTAATAATTACATGAATAGTATTCACCCAAATATAAAATTTACCCTTGAAATTGAAGAAAATAATTCAATAAATTTTTTAGATATAACTATTTCAAAAATTAATAATCAATTTGAATATAAAATTTTTCGAAAACCAACTACTACCAGTATAACAATAAATAATTCGTCACATCATCCAAATTCACAAAAAGCAGCAGCATACAATTCACTCATTTATCGCCTTCTAAATATACCACTAAATATTTCAAATTTTCAAGATGAATTGAATACAATAAAATTTATCGCTTCAGATAATGGTTATGATTCAAAATTTATTGATAAGTTATTATCTAAATGTTTAAATAAGTTAAAAAATTCAAATAATAATAATAACAACATCAAATATATTTCAATGGAATATACTAACTTATTACCTAACATTTTAAGAAATCATTTCAAAAAACATAATTACTCGATATCTTTTAGAACAAAAAATAATTTATACAAAATCTTAAAACCAAAATCTAAATTCAATTTAAGATCATGTTCTGGAATTTATAAAATCAAGTGTGATACTTGTGGAAAATTTTATATTGGAAAAACAGGAAGAAGTTTCATTGAGAGATTTAAAGAACATATTCCAATGAACAAAAATAAACAAAATTTAAAGTCCATTTTCGCAAATCATCTAAATGATAATAACCATAACTACACCAGTTTTGAACAAAATTTAGAACCATTGCATCTATGTAGTAAAGGATTTTTAATGGATTCTCTTGAAGAGTTTGAAATTTATAAGGCATTCAAAAAATCTCCAAATTTAATTTTAAACGACCAATTATTATTTAATTCAAATATTTTGTATAATTCGATTTTGTAAATTTTCATTCTAAAAATTCAATTCATTTATATTTTATTCATAGTATTTTGATCAGTATGTCATATTTTTTAAAAAACAAGTAAATTTTATACGTATGAAAATTATTTTAAACTATTTAATTCATAAAATGTTAGTATGCCATTTTTTCAATCAAAATTTAAAGAATGAATATTTGTTTTTATTTAGATTTAGTCATATTTTTTGTACCGATGATGAATATTTAATATTCGAAACGCGTCATAAATAAATATACTTACTAAAAAGATTGTTTGGTGATTCAATTTAACAATAATTTATTAATTTAAATTATTGATTTCATTTAATATACAACAACTTGGAGATCAAACAAAATACCTTTTTATTTATTTAATTTTTTACAATAAATAAAAATTTATTTGAAACATTTCATATAACTCCATTTCAGAAACAAAAACATCCTTAAATAAATTTTTTTCCTTCGTTAATTAGTATAAAACGCTTAATAACACTTTTCCATTATTAAACTTACACCACTTAAATAAAACCAATATATTTATTTATCGTTGTTGGTTCATTAGAACTTTTTGGATGGAACCCTAAGGTTACGAGTTATTTGCGGAAAATCACCAAAAACCATATATATTTTAACGAAACATGTATGATTTCAATCGCAAAAAACTCGAAAAATATCGATCTATCGAAAAAAAATCTTCTGTAGCACTTTTACTTTCGGGGTTATTTTGAGTGAGAAAAATCTACCCCCAAGGAGAGGTGGCACCCCTCCCTGGGTAAAACAAACATCATCGCTATGTCACTTTTGTTCCTTGACCAAATTTCACACCAATCGGTCAAGGTTCAAAGAACTCCGAGGAACAACTTCAGTTTTTTAAATAAAGTTTGGCATGTTTAGTATTGATTTAAATTATAAATTAGCGTCTCTGAATATCTGAAAATACCATGCCAACTAGGGATTAGGATTTTGTTTAAATAAATTAAGTTTCTTTACAAAACTTATGATCGCTAACTTTAAATTTTTGAGGATTAAAGCAATTGGGGAAAATCCATGAACGTAAGGCATTCCGGATGAGAAACTCTGTTGAAAAAGTCACGCTGACAAGCAACAGTTCTGCATTTTTTATTTGAACTGTGAAAGGATTGGCTATGGTAGTAGCTCTGCTGAAACGCGAGAAGTTTGCTTGTTCAGGTAAAATCGATTTAATCTCTGTAGAAGTTCGATCATCCATAATGTATTTGTAGAAAATAGTCAAATCAGCAACATTTCGTCTGTCATGTAATCAAGCTTATTAGTAATAGTGGAGTTGACAATAAATTTAACAGCTCTATGCTGAACAGAATCTAGGCACTTCAAACTACTATAATAAACTCCACCCCATATGTGAGAACAGTACTCCATGCAGGGACGTATAAATGATTTATATATTAATAGAAGCTGTTCGCTATTAAAAAACTTATGGCACCGTCCCAAAAAGCCCAATTTCTGAACAGCGTTCTTAGCTAGGCTAAAAATATGAGAATTCCATTTCATATTATTTTCCGCTTCTACTTCTAGAAGTCTAACAGATGCTTTCTCTATAACATCTTTAGAGTCGAATTTAATTGTAACGGATTAAGTGTGGATAATCTAGAAAAATAACAAACCTGTATTTTATTCGTATTGAATTCAAAAGTTCAATCTGTTGCAAAGCTAAGTAACTAATTTTAAGAGTTCAAGAACTCAAACGAAGTTCTATCTTTTGCCAGGTTAAATACGTAATTTTGAAGTGTTAAAAAAAACCAATCTGTTAGTCAGTCAGTTGTAAAATTAAATTTGTATCACTAAGTTTCCAAATTGAAGATTTGAGTGTTAAAAAAAACATTGCTTAGAAATCAAAATAAATAAATAATTTCATGTTAAATCAGAAAAGTATTAGTTTGTGTGAGTGTTTCATTTAGTTTTTGGGACATTCATTCCTTGCAGGCACAACAAAAGTTTCACCATTATTTTCAAGCGATTTGTTCCAGACAAGAGTGACAAAAGAAAGTAAATCTCCCCTCGCTCTTCCTTTTCGAAAGCCGTATTGTCTATTATTGAGTAGTTTGAGGAATTTAAGAAGCTCATTAGATTGAAATTAATGTATTTCTCAAAAATTTTAGAAACAACCGATAAAATTGAAATGGGTCTGTAATTTGTAGGATGGGTTTTATTAACTTTTTTAGCAACTGGTTGTTCAATTACCATTTTCCATATTTCAGGAAAAACACCTTTCTTATATGACAAATAAAAGATTTTAGTGAGGATTGGTGCAAGCTCCCTAGCAAATGTTTTAAGAATAATTGGAGAAATACGATCAGGGCCAGGGCCAGATGCTCTGGTAATATTAATTTGTAATAGCATTTTCCGAATGATGTTCTTACGAAAAACTATATACAAAGTATCGAAATACAAAGTATAGAAATTGTTGTCATTATTATCGATTTTTACATAATCGAGGATGCTGAGTTCAATGGTGATGGTAAAAATGTTGACTGGACTCAGGGTGGTTCAATAAGGAGTGGGGTGGGGGGTCTGGTCATGAATAGAATCAAAATTATCGTCATTATTATTGATTTCAACATACTTGAGGACGCTGAATTCAACAGTGATGTTTAAATTGGGATCAAAAATATAAGACGGCCCAGCTCGATCAATTGATACCAAAATCACAAAATCGAGTCAAAAAAATTTCCAAAAACCACGTTTTCACAAAAACCAAAAAAAACGATAGTTAAGAAATAAAAATGATTTTCGGCTGCCAAAACTAGGTTCAACATTTGCTCAAAGTTCTCCAATTTATCAGGGACTAAAAATTTTCAATTCTCTACCAGTGGAATTAAAATTCGAATATAATCTTAACTCGTTTAAAAGAAAATGTAGAGAGTATATTGTATCTAAAGTTATGCTTAACCTATCTGATTTTTCTAATTAATTACTTAATATTTGACAATGTCTCTGTTACTTGCAGTCGCTCTTTTTTTTCTTTCTTTTTTTTTGCTTTTGAATTTTTAATATTCAGATACGTATAAATGAATGTATTAGCAAAGCTATCTGTATGTAAATAAATAAATAAATAAATAGAAACAATATTTGAGTAACTAACTTTAATATCTTCTAAAAATTTATTCTTTTGCAATTCAAAATTGAACATTTTGCCTTTTTCGGAAGTATTTAAATGGTCTATTTGTATTTTATTAATATTACCTCGGTCTGAAAGACCTAAGTATTACATTCATGAGCTAAAAGTGAAATTCTTACCCCCACTTTTTTGGCGATTCTCGACGTTTTAGGACCTACTGATTCTAAGAAAGCAAAAAAAAAATGAACGTCTGTCTGCCGGTCTGGCAGGAATTTTTTGGAAAAAAATAAAATTAATTATTTGTTTGACATGAAATTTTATTATTATTATTGAGAATTATGGCATAATAAGTTTGTCAAAAAAATGTGTCAAGTGTGTCAAAAGAAAGCTTTTTATTTATTTTTTTACCAAATTTTTGGGAAAAATAAAATTAATTATTTGTACGACATGAAATTTTATTATTATTATTGAGAATTATAAGTTAGTCAAAAAAATAATGTCAAGTGTGTCAAAAGAATGATTTTCAATTATTATTTTGGAAAAAAATAAAATTAGTTATTTGTATGAAATGAAATGTATAATGAACATGAAATTATTACTATTGAGAATTTTATTTGCATTATAAGTTTGTCATAAAAATATTGTCAAGTGTGTCAAAAAAAATGATTTCATTTATTTTTTTAGATAATTTTTTGGGAGAAAAATTTAGCTAGATTTATCTACGTAAATATAATTGAACACGGAAATTTTTGAATTTGTTATAGTTTTTGAAATATTTTTAGAATTTTGGAAAAGTTTCAATTTTTGATTTTGTAAGAATTTTTGTAATATTTTTAGAATTTTGAAAAATTAAAAATTTTTGATTTTATTATAATTTTTATAATATTCGAAAAAGTTTCAATTGTTGATATTGTTATAATTTATGCAATATTTTTAGAATTTCGGAAAAAGTTTGAATTTTTGAATTTTTGGAATATTATTAGAATTTTGAAAAAAAAAAATTTTTGAATAATGAAATAATAACCGCCAAATACTTTGTTATCTATTCTTTTCAATTCTTTTTATATAGGAGAAAAAGAGATACAAAGTATTCATATTTATGTATAAGATGAATTTTTTATAAAAACGGTAAAATAACCATCAAAATACTTTGTTTTTCTTTCTTCTTAATTTAATATGTATTTGAGAAAAAGAGAAGAAAATAATACAAAAGTTTTCTAATGCATGTGTGCATTTTTATTAATAAAACACAGATAGAAAACTTTGTTATTTTTTCTTCTTAATTTCGTTTATATAGGATAAAAGGAGAGAAAAAATAATTAAAACGTTTCTTAATTCTTAACGCCACTTTTTTGTCATTTCTTGACGTTTTAGGACCTACTGATTCTAAAAAGCAAAAAAAATGTATGTCTGTCTGCCGGCCGGCCGGCCGTCTGACCGTCACAACCTACGATATCTAGAAAACCGCTGGACGGATTTCCAAAATTTTTTTTTCTAAAAATAGGTTTACTCAATGGAAAGAGCCGAAAGGCCGATGTGTTCGATAACTGTACCGGAAGTGTGTCAAAAAAATCGTCAAGTGTGTCAAACAAGGAAATTTGCATATTTTTTGTTTAAAAACTTTCATTTTAATTGAATACGAGTAGGAAAATTGAATTTGGAGAAATCTTGATGGTCGAGATTAGTATGTGGGACCAAAATTTAGATTTCTGCATTATAAGTTTTTCAAAAAATGTTGTCAAGTGTGTCAAAATAAAGATTTTTATTTATTTTTTACTCAATTTTTTGGAAAAAAATAAAATTAATTAATTTGTTTGACATGAAATTTTATTATTATTATTGAGAATTATGGCATTATAAATTTGTCAAAAAAATGTTGTCAAAAGAGAGATTTTTATTTATTTTTTTACCCAATTTTTTAGAAAAAAATAAAATTAATTATTTGTTTGACATGAAATTTGATTATTATTATTGAGAAATATGGCATTATAAGTTTGTCAGAAAAATGTTGTCAAGTGAGTCAAAAGAAAGATTTTTATTTATTTATTACCCAATTTCTTGGAAAAAATAAGATTAATTATTTGTATGACATGAAATTTTATTATTATTATAGAGAATAATGGCATTATAAGTTTGTCAAAAAAATATTGTCAAGTATGTCAAAAAAATGATTTCATTTATTTTTTTAGATAATTTTTTGGAAAAAAAATTCAGCTGTTTGTTTACCTAAATATAATTGAACATGGAAATAGAAAGAAACATGGAAAAAAATTTTTGAATTTAATATATATTCTTAGAATTTTGAAAAAAGTTTCAATTTTTGATTTTGTAAGAATTTTCGGAATATTTTTAGAATTTTGAAAAATTTTAATTTTTGATTTTATTATAATTTTGGAAAAGTTTCAATATTTGAATTTTTAAGAATTTTTGGAATATTGTTAGAATTTAGAAAAAGTTTAACTTTTTGATTTTATTCTAATTTTCGGAATATTTTTAGAATTTTGAAAAAAAAATAGAATTTTGAAAAAAGTTTCAATTTTTGATTTTGTAAGAATTTTTGGAACATTTTTAGAATTTTGAAAAATTTTAAATTTTTGATTTAATTATAATTTTGGAAAAAGTTACAATTTTTGATTTTGTTATAATTTGTGCACTATTTTTAGAATTTTTGGAAAAAGTTTTAATCTTTGATTTGTAACAATTTTTGAAATATTTTTAGAACTTATAAAAGTTTAAATTTTTGAAGTTATACTTCTTTGCGCTCGTTGTAAATATTTTGATGGGGTGTTAATCGAGAAACCGCGTCACGCTGTTTGAAGTTATATTTTAACCTTTATGCTGTATGGTAATAAAGACGAAATTAGTAAATCAACCTTATGCTGTATGGTAATAAAGACCAAATTACAAAATCAATCATATTTAATAATAATAAAACATTATTCGCTTAGTTATCTTTGATCAATTTTTTTTTTCACTTTTCAGAATTATCATTAAAATGAATAGTTAATGTATAATGTGACAAACAAATATGTACATTTATATGAAAATTATGTTAAATTATTTTTAAAAAAATACATATTTCTAATTTACAGCAAATATGTTCTTATGGCTTGCAATTATATAAAATATGTACATATTTCTATGCATTAGCACCAATACGATACATATAAGCATTGCTTATATATGATTAAACAAACCTGCTTGCAGAACTGCCCTCACATGTTCCAAAAATTGGAAATTGACGTTCTTCCTCTTCTTAGAAACATTGATGAACCAAGAATTTGCATTGGAACCTTAGTACCGAAGAAAAAGATTATGAACAATATCAAAGCTACAGGTTTAAAGTGTTTTACTTATTGAGTGAAATATGCTTCTGCATTACTTTCAAAACTATTATTGTTATTGCAAGGGATCTATAAAATATATGGAAATATGTTAACATATGTTGTGATTTGACTGTTTTAATAATAATATATAAGTCTGAATTTACAAATGAAATTAGTCTTATTATTATTTTTTCCAATTTTTGTTTTAAGTTGTGGGAAGGAATGTCGAAATAAGACGATGACCATAAAGCAATAAAACCCATTAAACGAAAATATTCACTGAAAATGGTGGTATATTTTAATCGGCCGGTGTATGCATCAATGTAGTAGAGTATTGCAGACAATCGATAAAATATATTTGCAAATTGCAATACGACCCTCTTCAAAACAGCAAAATTTCTGGATTGATAAATGATTCTAAGTATACATGAAATAGGACGCTAAACCAATAGCAATGAACCAGTGTACCTATTTTGTATGACGAGTACGGTGGTTTCTGAGTAAGTAATTGACAATTGTGACATCCAATAAACAAATATATTTACGATCACCTAATTGTTCGTGACACATTGAATTATTTGAATTAAATCTTTGGAATAAAATTTTAACTTTTTTCTAACCCTAATCTTTTGCCATCTACATTTATAAAAATTAAAAATTATTTAATTATTATTTGTCTGTCAATGTGTTTTAATTTTAACGTACATTTAATATGTAAATTTATCTATAGCTTTAGAGACATTTACTTAATGGCTTTTGCTGACTGCAAAATGATACTATTACATTTTTTTCAAACTTTTTATATTTTACTAATAAAATAAGTTAAATTAAATGACTACAAAAAACTATCGGAGAATTTACTCAAAAAAAGTAGTTTTCAACCACTTTATCTGGGAAGCACGGGCATCGCCGTGCAGGTGTACCTTCTAGTAATTAATAAATATACGTTCTTATACTTTTTGAATAATAATTTTTTTTTTGAATAATATTTTTTATTTATTTATTTTTTGAATAATATGTTTCTTTTTTTTATATTTTTTTTTTGAATAATATTTTTTTTTTTTGTATAATATTTTTTTCTTTTGAATAATATTTTTTTTCTTGAATAACATTTTTTTTTTGAATAATATTTTTGTTATTTTTTAGTTATTTTTTTTAATGTATCCTATCTGTCTGTCTGTGTGCGTGTGTGCGAGCGAATGGGCAAAGAAGTATAACTTCCACCGTCTTGTCCGACGCAGACCCTACTTTTTTATTTTATTTAATTTTTACAATATTTTTAGAATTTTGAAAGAAATATGAATTTGTGATTTTGAAATATTTTCTGTAAACGCTAAATGGAGAGGTTTGTGAGTAGTTTGCTGTTTGTATAATTTTTTCACTAAATTATGTTAATAAATGATTTGTTATAATTTTCCGACAACATTTTGATGTTTCGTGTTAGTTTTGTAATACACATCTAAACAGAGATAAAAAATACATGTATTTTAACAAAAAGTTATGTTTGATATACATCGCTGCCCAAAACTAAAATCAATGTCCTCATAAAAGTTTTTTTGCCGTAAAATATAACAAAATCCTTAACCCAGACCGAAGTCTTGATATCTCAGAGCTTAAGCTTTCAGCACCTCCGTATTTTATTATTAGTTTTCTCTTTTGTGGCATCTTACCACGTTCGTCCTAGCAAAGGGTTGATTTCTTTTTCTGTTTCAATAACATACAGTACTATAGCTTATAATATTTCTGTTCAGCCTCTAGATCTCGGAGTACCCAATTTATTATTGAAAATGAACAACGAAAAAGACAATGGTAAGAACCGAAAGGACGATGTGTGCGATTACTATACCGGAAGTGTATCAAAAAATCGTCAAGTGTGTCAAACCAAGGAAATATGCATATTTTTTGCTTAAAAAACGTTCATTTTAAGCGATAATGAGTAGTGACCTTGAATTTAATGAAATCTTGATAGTCGTTATTCGTATGTGAGATCAAAACTAGATTATTGCATTAAAAGTTTGTTAAAAAAATATTGTCAAGTGTGTCAAAAGAACGATTTTCATATATTTTTTTACCCAATTTTTTGGCAAACAAATAAAATTAATTATTTGTATAACATGAAATGTAATTGAACATGAAATTGGATATGGAAATTTTTCAATTTGTTATAATTTTTGGAATATTTTCGAAATTTTGAAAAATGTTTGTATATTTGATTTTGTTATAATTTTTGCATTATTTTTAGAATTTTGGAAAAAGTTGGAATTATTGAATTTCTGAATTTTGAATTTTTGCAATATATCTGGAGTTTTGAAAAAAGTTTCCTTTTTTGATTTTGTAAGAATTTTCAGGATTTTTTTAGAATCTTGAAAAAGTTTAAATTTTTCTTTCTATTATAATTTTTGGAATTATGAAATTATGAAATTTTGGTATAATTTTTGCAATATTTTTAGAAGTTTGAAAAAAAAATAGAATTTTTGACTTTGTGAATTTTGAATTTAGCAAATAATTTTAGAATTAGGAAAATAGTTTCAATTTTTGATTTTATAAAATAATTTTTGGAATATTTTTGATTTGTTGAAAAAAGTTTGTTTTAATATTTAAATAATTTTTAATAATTTTTGAAAAAGTTTGAAATTTTGCTTTTATTATAATTTTTGCAATATTTTTAGAATTTTAAAAAACATTTTAAACTTTGTTTTTGTAATAATTTTTGGAATATTTTTAGAATTTCATTATAATTTTTACAATATTTTGGGCATTTTGAAAGAAGTTTGAAATTTTGATTTTGTATTACTTTCTTGAAATGCTAAATGTAGAGCTTTTTGAGTAGTTTGTTGATTATATCATCTTTTCACTAAATTATGTTAATTTACGATCTGTTATAATTTTTCGGAAACGTATTGATGTTTCGTGTTAGTTTTGTAATAAATTTCTAAACAGAAATAAAATAATTAAAATTACAATAATTTATTGTTAAACACAATCAGAGATAAAATAGTTGTACTCTTACATAGAGTTTTATGTTTGCATTACAGGCCCAAAACTGAAAACAATGTCCTCATAATAGTACATTATGATGCTAGGACGTAAAGCTAAAGATTTTGGACGTATGTAGAGTTTGCAAATCGAGGCACTAGCCGAGATTTGCACCCACATTAAGTACAAAATGGACGTAAGCTATCATATGTGCATCATATACTATTTTTTATTCGCCGCAAGCAAAACATTCTAAGAAAAGTTGTTTATTCTAAATTAAAATTATAAATTTTCATGAATTTTAAAATAAAAATATGTGGAACAAGTAACCTTTGACAAAATATTTATTATTTTTCCCAAATTATTGTGTAGCTATGACAACAAATGATAACAACTATTTTAATTGGATAATAAAATTTTGAATTTGAGGGTCGCTTTGATAAAAAAATTTATTTTTAATAGAATTTAAACAAATACAACTTTTTACTTTTTTGGACGTAGCTATGACAACAAAATAAATAGTTGAAAAGTGATACTTTAAAGCCGCAAATCACAGTAATAAAGTAACACTTTAATATGTAGGCCATTAAAATAGTACATTATGATGCTAGGACGTAAAGCTAAAGATTTTGGACGTATGTAGAGTTTGCAAATCGAGGCACTAGCCGAGATTTGCACCCACATTAAGTGCAAAATAGCTTACGTCCGTGCATCATATACTATTTTTTATTCGCCGCAAGCAAAATATTTTAAGAAAAGTTGTTTATTCTAAATTAAAAATATAAACTTGCATAAATTTTGTAATAAAAATATGTGGAACAAGCTACCTCTGACAAAATATTTGCTATCATTTCCAAATTATTGTATAACTATGACTACAAATGATAACAATTAACAACTATTTTAATTGGATAATGAAATTTTGAATTTGAGGGTTGCTTTGATAAAAAATTCTATTTTTCATAGAGTTTAAACAAATACAAATGCTTTTTACTTTTTTGGACGTAACTATGACAACAAAGTAAGTAGTTAAAAAGTGACACTTTAAGGCCGCAAATCACAGTAATAAAGTAACACTTTAATACATAGGCGAATAAAAAAGCTATATTAATTTTAATATGTTGCTATTAAGTATTAACTGACCGTTTTTACATTCGTTTTTGATCATTTTATAATTTTATCTTGAAAATATATCGTTTTATGCTTATCAATTTGAATATTTTTATTCACTTTATTCATCGACAATAAACACTTAAATAAATTCAAGAAATGAAGATAACAACTATCAGAAAACGAGAAAAAAAATTAAATTTTTATATAACCTTTCTTATTTTTCTTTTCTAAAACCGATTTTTCTCTTTACTTATATTAATTAAAAAGGGACAAAACCCCTTGTGATTTTCTTGTATTTGGAATGGATAAGATGAAATTATACTCAAGAACCATTTCTTGTTTTTTTTTCTATAATTTGCGATTTTCTTTACAGAAAATGTAAAATAAACAAAATAATCGTAATAAAAGAATAAAAGAAAAACGAAAAGTTAAGAGAAAAGCTTTAGTTGAGCATAATAAGAAAAAAAAAACAGGAGTAAATAATAAAAAAACTATCTAAGAAAGGATTCAAATGAAGCTGTTGGTTTTATTTTATATTTTAATCTTAAGTTTTTTGGGTTGAAATAGCAGATCGTTACAAATGTTGAGGTCGTAAAAAATATTTGCAATTGTAAAAAATTAGTTTGAGTTTATGATGAAAGCTTATGTAGCATTTCTTATTATAATTTAGTTAATCCGAATAAGCACAACAAAATCAAATGATTGCGGTTGTTGGTTTGGAAAATGTATATATATATATATATACCCCAAAGCGATTTTATTAGCTATAATTTATTTATCAACAACTTTCCGTTTAATTTTTATTAATTAAAGAATAAAATAAATTTGTACGAAACGAAAGTTTATTTCCATTTAATAATTATTTATGCTCCATGAAATGTTTCTTTATTGCACGCGATGTGAAACTGACTAACGATACAGCAGGTTGACATAACATTTTTTTCAAAAATAATTGAGTTCTTATGGCTTGCGATCTATTCTAGAGTGATGCGCTCTATTTTTAATATACGAAATGAATTTTATTCCTTCTGACCACTTGGTTGTATTATTTGTCTCAAGCCAGGTTGATAACATATTTTCAATGTCCTGGTTGGGATTTTCAGCTGGGCCTTGTGATTGGCTGTGTCTTGGCTTTCCGTAAACAATTTTGAGGTTGAAAAAGGTTCAATAAAATCATTACCATTGCAGTTGTAATGTTCTTATATTATGTTTTAACCTTTCTTATCATTCTGTTTCGTCCTCCATGGCCAATTGCAATATAAATTTCGTGGATCATTTGAAAATTCTCCTCCATACAAGTATAATAAACAATCGGCTCTTTTTCATTTTGCACTGGAACAAAAAGTTTTTCACCTCTCTTAAGCTGGAAAGACCACCTGAGCAGAATCGATTTGGACCTTTTGCATTATTTAGTACCTATTTTGTACTAATCTGTACCACCAATTAAAATTTTGTACCACGTGCCGTTACGACAAAACCCGTGGCGCTGCTAGCTTAATATTAAGCTAGAAAGACCACCTGAGCAGAATCGACTCGGACCTTTTGCATTATTTAGTACTTATTTTGTACTAATTTGTACCATCAAGAAAAATTTTGTACCACGTGCCGTTACGACAAAACCCGTGGCGCTGCTAGCTTAATATTAAGCTAGAAAGAAAACCACGGACCACGCAGACCGGATCGTCACTTCTAAATTATAATCATTATAGTTTGTACCGATAAAATATGAACTTTCAGATTTTGTACCCCTTTACGTTTAGGAGAAAACTACCCCTAATTAACTCTAGCCTCACAAGCAAAGTAAGCTTTTGCATGAGCAGACCGGATCGTCGCTTCTAAATTTGAATCATTATAGTTTGTAGCGATAAAATATGGACTTTCAGATTTTGTACCCCTTGCCGTTTAGGAGAAAACTACCCCTTATTAACTGTAGCCTCCCAAGCAAATTTAGCTTTTGCATGAGCAGACCCGATCGCCACTTCTAAATTAGAACCATTATAGTTTGCACCGATAAAATATGAACTTTCAGATTTTGTACCCCTTTCCGCTTAGGAGAAAACTACCCCTAATTAACTCTAGCCTCTCAAGCAAAGTAAGCTTTTGCATGAGCAGACCCGATCGTCACTTCTAAATTAGAATCATTATAGTTTGTACCGATAAAATATGAGCATTCAGATTTTGTACCCCTTGTCGTTTAGGAGAAAACTACCCCTAATTAACTTTAGCTTCGGGAGCAAATTTAGCTTTTGCATGAGCAGATCCGATCGTCACTTCTAAATTAGAATCATTATAGTTTGTACCGATAAAATATGAACTTTCAGATATTTTCCCCCTTGCCGTTTAGGAGAAAACTACCCCTAATTAACTTATGCCTCAGAAGCAAAGTAGGGTTTTACATGAGCAGACCCGATCGTCACTTATATATTAGAACCATTATAGTTTGTACCGATAAAATATGATCTTTCAGATTTTGCACCCCTTGCCGTTTAGGAGAAAACTACCCCTAATTAACTTATGCCTCAGGAGCAAAGTAGGGTTTTACATGAGCAGACCGGATCTTCACTTCTAAATTATAATCATTACAGTTTGTACCGATAAAATATGAACTTTCAGATTTTGTGCCCCTTGCCGTTTAGGAGAAAACTACCCCTAATTAGCTCTAGCCTCAAAAGCAAAGTAGGCTTCTGCATGAGCAGACCCGATCATTACTTATTAATTCGAACCATTATAGTTTGTACCGAAAAAATATGAGCGTTCAGATTTTGTACCCCTTGCCGCTTAGCAGAAAACTACCACTAATTAACTCTTGCCTCACAAGCAAAGTAGAGTTTTGCATGAGCAGACCGGATCGTCACTTCTAAATTATAATCATTATAGTTTGTACCGATAAAATATGAACTTTCAGATTTTGTACCCCTTTACGTTTAGGAGAAAACTACCCCTAATTAACTCTAGCCTCTCAAGCAAAGTAAGCTTTTGCATGAGCAGACCGGATCGTCACTTCTAAATTTGAATCATTATAGTTTGTAGCGATAAAATATGGACTTTCAGATTTTGTACCCCTTGCCGTTTAGGAGAAAACTACCCATAATTAACTGTAGCCTCCCAAGCAAATTTAGCTTTTGCATGAGCAGACCCGATCTTCACTTCTAAATTAGAACCATTATAGTTTGCACCGATAAAAAATGAGCTTTCAGATTTAGTACCCCTTTCCGTTTAGGAGAAAACTACCCCGAATTAACTCTAGCCTCACAAGCAAAGTAGGCTTTTGCATGAGCAGACCCGATCGTCACTTCTAAATAAGAACTATTATAATTTGTACCGATAAAATATGAACTTTCAGATTTTGTACCCCTTGCCGTTTAGGAGAAAGCTACCCCTAATCAACTCTAGCCTCACAAGCAAAGTAAGCTTTTGCATGAGCGAACCCGATCATCACTTCTAAATAGATACCACTATAGTTTGCACCGATAAAATATGAACTTTCAGGTATTGTACCACTTTCCGTTTAGGAGAAAACTACCCCTAATTAACTCTAGCCTCCGAAGCAAATTTAACTTTTGCATGAGCAGAACGATCGTCACTTCTAAATTAGAACCACTATAGTTTGTACCGATAAAATATAAACTTTCAGATTTTGTACCCCTTGCAGTTTAGGAGAAAACTATCCCTAATTAGCTCTAGCCCCTCAAGCAAGGTAGCCTTTGCATGAGCAGACCCGATCGTCACTTCTACATTAGAACCACTGTAGTTTGTACCGATAAAATATGAACTTTCAGATTTTGTACCCCTTGCCGCTTAGGAGAAAACTATTCCTAATTATAACTGTACTCCCAAGCAAATTTAGCTTTTGCATTCGTCACTTCTAAACTAGAACTATAATAGTTTCTACCCTATAAACGTCCTACCTATATAAACGTGTAAAAAGGTTGTTTCTGGTGACCTTAATATGCAGAACGGACCCATTCACGACAATTTGGGTTGGGCCTAAGGTTAACACCCTAACCCCGGAAAAAAACTAATATGTTAAATTTGGTTATCAGAAACAGAAAAACAGACCCGGAAACAACAACAGAATTTTACCTGGACGTGAAAAAGGACCAGACTACCGAATCGGAACGTGGAACGTGTGCAGCCTGAGCGCTCCTGATGCTCTTATAAGTCTAAAAACAGAGGCTGAGAGGTATAGGATGGATATTATTGCTCTACAAGAAATTAGACAGCCGATAATCGGAAAACAAAATTTGGATAGTCACTCTCTATACTGTAGTGGTCATCCTTCTCGAAGAGAATTTGGAACTGGCTTTCTTGTTGGTGTACGCATACAAGAAGCCGTGATGAAATTCATCCCGGTCAGTGAGAGGATCTGCTACCTACGTGTACGCGGTACATATAACAATATCTTATTGCCGTGCATGCACCAACTGAAGCTAAGACCGTCGACGAGAAGGATAATTTCTACATAGCACTGGAAGAGGTTATGAAACAAACACCAACACGCGACTTGATTATGGTTCTTGGTGACTGTAATGGACAGGTTGGAAGGGATATCTCTTATGGAAATGTGGTGGATCCCAACAGCCTGCATTTGAATTCGAATGATAATGGTGAGAGAATGACTGAGTTTGCATTATCAAATAATTTGAGAATTGCCAGTACGTTCTTTCCGCATCGATCGATTCATAAGCAGACTTGGGTCTCACCGAATGGAAATACTCGAAATCAAATTGATCACGTTCTAGCTACAACACGTTTCTTTTCGAGCGTTCTGGATGTGCGATCCTTTAGAGGTGCATACATTGGAAGTGACCACTTCCTTGTATGTGCAACGATAAGGTTCCACTTCCCAAATCCAGGCATTCCAAAATTCAATCAACGGAAACGTTTTAACATCTCATCATTAAAGAATGCTGAAACAGAAGAGAGATATCAAATCCATATTGCCGAAACATTGGATAAATCAGAAACCATTAATGGAGACGTCGATAAGTCATGGTATTTGCTCAAAGATGCTGTTTTAGGCGCTGCTGAGGGAATACTTGGACGACCACAGAACCACTCCCAGAAGCCATGGATGGATCAAGCATGCCTTGATGCTATTCAATACAAAAGAGATTGCTATCTGAAGTGTCTACAAGGACGCAACACCAGGTCCACGAAGGAGAATTATAAACTGGCAAGACAAGCCGTTACAAAGCTATGTAGACGAACGAAGAGAGAATGGTGGAAGAAACAGTGTGAGGAGATTGAAAGCTTCAATAAGGAACATCAATCGCGTAACTTCTTTCAACAGGTTAAAACCTTAAAGAAGGGCCCTCAAACTAGATCGACTGCTATTCAAAACGAAGATGGGGAGCTACAAGTAGACCTTAAAAATATTTTAGATACTTATGGCCGCTTATTTTGAGAATCTTCTCAACTTAAGTGACCAGCAACAAGTCGGGCGACGAGCAAAGCTTATTCGTGCGTCAAAGGTACATGTAGAAGAACCCACCAGAGAGGAATTCGATGCGGCGCTGTCAAAATTAAAATGCAATAAAGCACCTGTTATCGACGATATAACATCCGAAATGATTGTACATGGTGTAATGAAGCGCTTTCTCATTGGCGAACCAATGAGAATGACATAGCAGGAAGCGTACCTAGCGAGATTGATTTTCTTGCCCCAAGCTAGCTTCAGCCCATGGGAACGATAAAGTAACCATGCTACTTCAGCACAAATACAGAAATGTACGCTATTAACGAAAATTTGCAGAAATGGAAAGAAACACAAGTGGAAAAATGGAGACTCTGGCGACCCCCTTCTACGAAAGAACCACGGTCGGCACGTTCAACCCCCTCGTTCGCTCACATACGCCCACACACACACACACACACTCATTCACACCCCTTTATCATTAGGAAAAAAATTAATAAAACAATTTTACTCACCCCATGATTAAATCCCGACCTCCTATCCTGATTGTGTCAGCCTTTCATCAGCACGTTGGTCACGTTGGATAATTCACGAAGATGTTTGAATATCAAAAAGGTTGTATAAAGTTGTATGTGAAAATGTTGTATAAAATGTTTAATGGAATCGTTCAATAAACTTGCAATCAACAGCGTTGAATAATTTTGTATTTATAAACGTTGAATACCAGGATAAGTAGAAACGTTAATTAAAATTGCAATCGTTGGATAATTTTGTTGAATAAAACGTTAAATAGGAACGTTAGATGAACTTGCAATCAACAGCGTTGAATAATTTTGTATTTATAAACGTTGAATACCAGGATAAGTAGAAACGTTAATTAAAATTGCAATCGTAGGTTAATTTTGTTGAATAAAACGTTAAATAGGAACGTTAGATGAACTTGCAATCATCAGCGTTAAACAATTTTGTACGTATAAATGTTGAATAAAATGTTAAGTAGAAATGTTTAAACAAACTTGCAATCAACAGCACTAAACAATTTTGTACTTATAAATGTTGAATAAAATGTTAAGTCGAAACGTTAAACAAACTTGCAATCAACAGCGTTGAATAATTTTGTATTTATAAACGTTGGCTACCATGATAAATAGAAACGTTAATTAAACTTGCAATCGTTGGATACTTTTGTTGAACAAAACGTTAAATAAGAACGTTAAATGAACTTGCAATCATCAGCGTTATACGATTTTGTTGAATGACACGTTAAGTAGAAACGTTGAATGATAATGTTGTTGAATCAAAATGATAAGTAGAAACGTTGTATCTGGTTGTAAACATAAACGCCGAATCAATTTATAATCACAGGTGAGTATGGTAACAATTATAGCAATTACAGCCGAATACGTTGAAATGTAATTGTTGTAGGATGCGTTGAAATAATAAAAAAAAATGTAATAAATTGTACCAACACTAGTTAAACTATTTGTTGAAATAGAACGGTAATGATTTGTATCAACGATTGTGGAGCAAAACGTTGAAATGTAATTGTTGCCGGATGCGTTGAAATCCAAAAAAAAATGTAATAGATTGCACCAATACCAGTTAAATTATTCGTTGAAGTAGAACGGTAATAACATGTATCTACGATTGTGGAGCAATACGTTGAAAGGTAATTGTTGCCGTATGCGTTGAAATCCAAAAGATGTAACAAATTATACCAATACTAGTTAAATTATTTGTTGAAATAGAACGGTACTGATTCGTATTAATGATTGCGGAGCAATACGTTGTAAGGTAAGCGTTGCCGTATGCGTTGAGATCCAAAAAATGTAATAGATTGTACCAATATTAGTTAAATTATTTGTCGAAATAGAACGGTAATAATTTTGTATCAAGGATGGTGAAGCAATACGGTAAAAAGTAATTGTTGACGTATGCGTTGAAATCCAAAAAATGTAATAAATTGTACCAATATTAGTTAAATTATTTGTCGAAACAGAACGGTAATCATTTGTATCAACGATTGTGGAGCAATACGTTGAAAAGTAATTGTTGCCGTATGCGTCGAAATCCAAAAAAAAACCATAATAAATTGTACCAACACTAGTTATTGTTATTTTAGTTAACAATTTATTTCCGTATTTGATAGACAAAATTCCCCAATTCAACAAAAAAAAACACACTTATTTTGCGCGCTTTTTACTTTAATGATAATAGCAATATAAATTATTTTATGTATTTTATATAACATGCAAATATAAAGTTAATGTACATAATATAAGAATTTCCTTTCTAGTTTTGTATTATGATTCATTAGTGATAAATAATTTCGAGGTCATTGAAAAAAAACCAAACAACAACTCGAATGACACTACGATTACCTCAGTTTTACGGTATGACCGATCCCGTTCATCATGGATCTTTTCATTAACATTAAAGTTGTTTATCACTTTTAATCTAAACTATTCTGAGACTTATGATTTAATTTAGCTTATGACACAACTAATAAAAAACATGGCAAGCATAAGAAGACTTAACACATCACAGAAATTAATTAATTTAACACTAGGGCTATCACAATTTAATATTGAATTATTTAAATTAATTAAACTATTTGGACTATCACGCACAAACATATAATAATTTTTTTTTGCTTTGGAACTATTAATATTAACACAGAAAGATAAATTTTTCTACTTAAGTTTAAACAAAGAGGCATCTTTTTTTCTTATTTTGATATTTCAGCATTTAAATAAATGGCTGACAACCTCACACTCACGAAGACGTCAAAACACATCAACCAAAATAAGAATCCAATAGCAAAATGCAATATCAGACTAAGAGAGGGAACAATTTACAGTGGCTTGGCTTATTATATAGCCAAATTTTTGTCTCGAAATAACTCGAATATAGTGTTTTAGATGTGAAATAATTAATTTACATCAGATTTTCAATTGTTGGGAACATTTTATAGTTATACAAAACGGTTTGATAATAGATATTATTGTACGAAAATAAGGTTGTGACACAAAATATTTCCGACACATCCATAACATTTATCATTGAATTCAAAATGAATTAAATGCAAGTTCGATCAATGTTATGATGTTTAGACATTTATTAAACTACAATCTACTATATCAGTACAGGGAAGTGCAGTTCAATAACGGAAGGATTGTTTAAAGTAAAATACTCATACAAAGACAAATCAAATGTTTAACAAAGCAAAAATAGTAATTCGTTGCATGTTGACGATTGGAAACAAAAAATACGCACAGCTGTTATGAGGTTTGAAAATTTCGTTGTTTCATTACGGTTGGTGTTTAGAAAATTCAAACTCAAGTAGTATAGTGAGAACAATCGAATGGAAGCATAGCGCGCGTCAATTTTAGGGTGTTGTAAGATTAAATTTTAATGTTTATATGGATGATAATTAAAAAAAATTATTAATTAATCCAAATTAACTAACATTATGTTATATTAATTAATAAACAAAATCAGGGTAATTAGTGCAAGTTTCTTTCTCACATATGTTTGTCCGGCTATTGAAGATTTAGTTAGATTTTAAGAAAAATAAGGAAACTATGGGTTAAGGGAACTATACGAAATATGACTATTGATGATGAATGGATGAGAAACTTTTACAAGCGGTACAGATTAATATAAGAAATAACAACTAAGGAAGCTGCGACTATAATACACTATGTTCAGACATTAGTCCAGACTATCTATTACAATGGTGGCGAAACTCTATCCTTAAGATTGTTTGAACTTGTTCAAATGATCTGGAGGACTGAAACCATGCCACAGGACTGGAACACAGCTATGCTGATACCAATCCATAAAAAAGGTAATCGCCTACAATGTGCAAACTACAGAGGAATCGCCCATTTTGCTATCCAAAATCAATCTTTTTGCTGAACAACTGTTTGGAGAATATCAGTGTGGTTTCCGGCGGGGCCGAGGTACCACCGATGCACTTTTCTCGATAAGGATGATTTTGGAAAAGTGTCGAGAGTTCAACATACCTGTGCACCAACTTTTCGTTGATTTCAGGCAGGCCTACGACTCTCTCGAACGAGAGACTCTATGGTCTGCTCTGGTGTCAATGGGAATTCCTGGTAAACTGGTATCACTATGCAAAATGACACTCCAGAACTCTAAATGCTGTGTACGAGTAGAGAACGAAATATCAAAGCTTTTTAAAGTCGACTCCGGTTTAAGACAAGGTGATGCTATCTCTCCTATACTTTTTAATCTAGCCTTGGAATATGTGTGCCGTCAAAAGAAACTACCGACTAATAACAATATCTTGTCAATAAACTCAGTACAGATGATTGCTTACGCTGATGATGTTGTCATCCTCGGCCGAAGTGAAGCTGTTATGAGTGAGACTTTCAAGTCGCTTGAGAGTGGTGCTAGGAAAATTGGTCTGCAAATTAACTACAATAAAACCAAACATATGAATGTTTCAAGAGAGGCTGAGAAGAAAGATTTGATGTGCGGCGATGAACGAATTGAGGGAGTTGAATCTTTTAAATATTTGGGATCAATGCTTGACTCAAACAAGAGCATACTTACAGATATAAAAGCTCGAATCGCTGCAGGTAATCGAACTTTCTACTCAATTAAACCTCTCCTTGGAGCACCGTATGTATCAACTAACACCAAGCTCAAGTTATACAAGACATTAATTAGACCGGTTGTGATGTATGGGTCACAAACTTGGACCCTTACACAAAATGACGAATCGCATTTATCTGTATTTGAGCGTAAGATCCTACGCTACATTTTTGGTCCACTTAAGACAGACGATGGAGAGTATAGAACCCGGTATAACTTTGAGATCAGAGACCTTCTTGAGGGTCCTGATATAATAGGTTGTATCCGTTCTAATAGGATTGCTTGGTTTGGGCATGTTCTACGAGCCGATTCACAGTCTGGAATGATTAGAAAAATGTACGTTAGTACCCCAGGGAGTGGTAGACCGCGAGGTAGACCACGACTACAATGGGAGACTGACGTAATAAACGACCTTAAAAAAATCGGCTGCCATGGTAATTATGTCGCTGTTGCGAATGACCGTGGTGAATATTCAAAGCTGATTAACCTGGCAACGCTCCTACACGGAGCATGAACGCCTTAAAAAAAAAAAAAAAATAGTTTCTACCAATGAAATATGAACTTACAGATTTTGTACCCCTTGCAGTTTAGGAGAAAACTACCCCTAATTAACTCTAGCCTCTCAAGCAAAGTAAGCTTTTGCATGAGCGAACCCGATCATCACTTCTAAATTAGAACCATTATAGTTTGCACCGATAAAATATGAACTTTCAGATTTTGTACCCCTTGCCGTTTAGGAGAAAACTACCCTTAATTAGCTCTAGCCTCACAGGCAAAGAAGGCTTTTGTATGAGCAGACCGGATCGTCACTTCTAAATTTGAATCATTAAAGTTTGTACCGATAAAATATGAACTTTCAAATTTTGTACCCCTTGCCGTTTAGTAGAAAATTACCCCTAATTAACTTAAGCCTCCCAGGCAAATTTAGCTTTTGCATCAGCAGACCCGATCTTCACTTCTAAATTAGAACCATTATAGTTTGCACCGATAAAAAAAGATTTTTCTGATTTTGTACCCCTTGCCGATTAGAATAAAACTAACCCTAATTAACTCTAGCCTCTCAAGCAAAGTAAGCTTTTGCATGAGCAGACCCGATCGTCACTTCTAAATTAGAACCATTATAGTTTGTACCGATAAAATATGAGCGTTCATATTTTGTACCCCTTGCCGTTTAGGAGAAAACTACCCCTAATTAACTTTAGCTTCGGAAGCAAATCTAGCTTTTACATGAGCAGATCAGATCGTCACTTCTAAATTAGAATCATTATAGTTTGTACCGATAAAATATGAACTTTCAGATTTTGTACCCCTTGCCGCTTAGGAGAAAACTACCCCTAATTAACTCTACCCTCAGAAGCAAAGTAGAGTTTTGCATGAGCAGACCGGATCGTCACTTCTAAATTATAATCATTATAGTTTGTACCGATAAAATATGAACTTTCAGATTTTGTACCCCTTGACGTTTAGGAGAAAACTATCCCTAATTAACTCTAGCCTCCCAAGCAAAGTAAGCTTTTGCATGAGCAGACCGGATCGTCGCTTCTAAATTTGAATCATTATAGTTTGTACCGATAAAATATGGACTTTCAGATTTTGTACCCCTTTACGTTTAGGAGAAAACTACCCCTAATTAACTCTAACCTTCCAAGCAAATTTAGCTTTTGCATGAGCAGACCCGATCTTCAGTTTTAAATTAGAACCATTATAGTTTGCACCGATAAAAAATGAAATTTCAGATTTTGTACCCCTTGCCGTTTAGGAGAAAACTACCACTAATTAGCTCTAGCCTCACAAGCAAATTTGGGTTTTGCATGAGCAGACCCGATCGTCACTTCTACATTAGAACCACTGATATAATATGCACTTTCAGATTTTGTACCCCTTGCCGTTTAGAAGAAAACTACCCCTAATTAACTCTAGCCTCACAAGCAAGTTTAGCTATTGCATGAGCAGACCCGTTCGTTACTTCTAAATTAGAACCATTATAGTTTCTACCGATGAAATATGAACTTTCAGATTTTATACCCCTTGCAGTTTAGGAGAAAACTGCCCCTAATTAACTCTAGCAAAGTAAGATTTTGCATTAGCGAAACCGATCATCACTTCTACATTAGAACCATTATAGTTTGCACCGATAAAATATGAACTTTCAGGTATTATACCCCTTTCCGTTTAGGAGAAAACTACCCCTAATTAACTCTAGCCTCTGAAGAAAATTTAACTTTTGCATGAGCAGGAACGATCGTCACTTCTATATTAGAACCACTATAGTTGTACCGATAAAATATGAACTTTCAGATTTTGTGCTTCTTGCCATTTAGGAGAAAACTACCCCTAATTAACTCTAGCCTCACAAGCAAAGTGGAGTTTAGCATGAGCAGACCCGATCATTACTTCTTAATTCGAACCATTATAGTTTGTACCGATAAAATATGAACTTTCAGATTTTGTACCCCTTGCCGTTTAGAAGAAAACAACCCCTAATTAACTCTAGCCTTACAAGCAAAGTAGGGTTTTGCATGAGCAGACCGGATCATTACTTCTAAATTCGAACCATTATAGTTTGTACCGATAAAATATGAGCGTTCAGATTTTGTACCCCTTGCCGTTTAGGAGAAAACTACCCCTAATTAACTCTAGCCTCCCAAGCAGAGTAGGGTTTTGCATGAGCAGACCGGATCGTCACTTCTAAATTAGAATCATTATAGTTTGTACCGATAAAATATGAACTTTCAGGTTTTGTACCCCTTGCCGTTGAGGAAAAAACTACCCGTAATAAACTTATGCCTTAGAAGCAAAGTAGGGTTTTACATGAGCAGACCCGATCGTCACTTCTAAATTAGAACCATTATAGTTTGTACCGATAAAATATGAACTTTCAGATTTTGTACGCCTTGCCGTTTAGGAGAAAACTACCCCTAATTAACTCATGCCTCAGAAGCAAAGTAGGGTTTTACATGAGCAGACCGGATCGTCACTTCTAAATTATAATCATTACAGTTTGTACCGATAAAATATGAACTTTCAGATTTTGTACCCCTTGCCGTTTAGAAGAAAACTACCCCTAATTAACTCTAGCCTCATAAGCAAAGTAGGCTTTTGCATGAGCAGACCCGATCATTACTTCTTAATTCGAACCATTAAAGTTTGTACGGATAAAATATGAGCGTTCATATTTTGTACCCCTTGCCGCTTAGGAGAAAACTGCCCCTAATTAACTCTAGCCCCATAAGCAAAGTAGAGTTTTGCATGAGCAGACCGGATCGTCAATTCTAAATTATAATCATTATAGTTTGTACCGATAAAATATGAACTTTCGGATTTTGTACCCATTTCCGTTTAAGAGAAAACTACCCCTAAATAACTCTAGCCTCACAAGCAAAGTAGGCTTTTGCATGAGCAGACCCGATCGTAACTTCTAAATTAGAACCATTATAGTTTGTACCGATAAAATATGAACTTTCAGATTTTGCACCCCTTGTCGTTTAGGAGAAAACTACCCCTGAATAACTCTAGCCTCACAAGCAAAGTTAGGTTTTGCATGAGCAGACCTTATTGTCACTTCTCAATTAGATTCGTTAGAGTTTGTACCGATAAAATATGAACTTTCAGATTTTGTACCCCTTGCCGTTTAGGAGTAAACTACCGCTAATTAACTCTAGCCTCACAGGCAAAGTAAGCTTTTGCATGAGAAGACCCGATCGTCACTTCTGAATTAGAACCATTATAGTTTGTACCGATAAAATATGAACTTTCAGATTTTGTACCCCTTTCCGTTTAGGAGAAAACTACCCCCAACTAACTCTAGCCTCACAAGCAAAGTATAGTTTTGCATGAGCAGACCCGATCGTCACTTCTAAATTATAATCATTATAGTTTGTACCGATAAAATATGAACTTTCAAATTTCGTACCCCTTGCCGTTTAGGAGAAAACTACCCATAATTAAATTTAGCCTTGCAAGAAAATTTAGCTTTTGCATGAGCAGACCCGATCGTCACTTCTCCATTAGAACCATTATAGTTTGTACCCATAAAATATGAACTTTCAGATTTTGTACCTCTTGGCGTTTAGGAGAAAACTACCCCTAATTAAATTTAGCCTCACAAGCAAATTAGGCTTTTGCATGAGCAGACCCGATCGTCACTTCGAAATTAGAATCATTATAGTTAGAACCGATAAAATATGAACTTTCAGATTTTGTACCCCTTGCCGTTTACGAGAAAACTACCGCTAATTAACTCTATCCTCACAAGCAAATTTAGCTTTTGCATGAGTAGACCCGATCGTCACTTTGAAATTAGAATCATTATAGTTAGAACCGATAAAATATGAACTTTCAGATTTTGTACCCCTTGCCGTTTACGAGAAAACTACCGCTAATTAACTATATCCTCACACGCAAATTAGGCTTTTGCATGAGCAGACCCGATCGTCACTTCTAAATTAGAACCATTATAGTCTGAACCGATAAAATATGCACTTTCAGATTTTGTACCCCTTTCCGTTTAGGAGAAAACTACCCCTAATTAACTCTAGCCTCACAAGCAAAGTAGGCTTTTGCATGAGCAGACCCAATCGTCACTTCTAAATTAGAATCATTATAGTTTGAACCGATAAAATATGAACTTTCAGATTTTGTACCCCTTGCCGTTTAGGAGAAAACTACCCCTGATTAACTCTATTCTCACAAGCAAATTAGGCTTTTGCATGAGCAAACTCGATCGTCACTTCTAAATTTAAACCATTATAGTTTGAGCCGAAAAATATGCACTTTCAGATTTTCTACCCCTTTCCGTTTAGGAGAAAACTACCCCTAATTAACTCTAGCTTTACAAGCAAAGTAGGCTTTTGCATGAGCAGACCCAATCGTCACTTCTAAATTAGAATAATTATAGTTTGTACCAATAAAATATGAACTTTCAGATTTTGTACCCCTTCCCGTTTAGGAGAAAATTACCTCTAATTAACTCTAGCCTCACAAGCAAAGTAGAGTTTTGTATGAGCAGACCGGATTATCACTTCTACATTAGAACATTTATAGTTTGCACCAATAAAATATGAACTTTCAGATTTTATGCTTCTTGCCGTTTAGGAGAAAACTACCCCTAATTAACTCTAGCCTCACAAGCAAAGAGGGGTTTTGCATCAGCAGACCGGATCGTCACTTCTAAATTAGAATCATTATAGTTTGTATAACGATAAAATATGAACTTCCAGATTTTGTACCCCTTGCCGTTTAGGAGAAAACTACCCTTAATTAACTTCAGTCTGGCAGAGGTGTACCACGATAGCAAATGTCTGACAATGGCTGACGTGAGTTCTAATACTATCCCGAAAAAAATTACCTTTTATACTTTAACGCAACTTTGGAGGCCCCTTTGTTACCTGCTCCCTGCCATGGCCACCATGATCCAAGCTTCATATGTCGCCAATCGTTCCTACCTGAGTAGGAGGTTTGCGTAGAAAAACTTTCAGCTTTTATAAAATAACGAAGGTCTGGCCGTCGCGGGCTCTTGCTCTATTAGGTAATTTAGAAGAATTATACTGTAGTGAAATTGTATCTTATTTAAAATTTTCTTTTGTTAATCCGATGATTTTTTTTGCTGGGTTTTGATTATGTTTTTTTTGTAATATTAAACAGTTTTTTTTTGAATTTACAAAAGTTTTCGTTGTTCTTGGTGGATGATAATGTTCGTTGCAGAATTTTATATGATATATTAAGTTTTCTTTTGATTGGTTAGAGGATTTTGTAGGACTTAAGATAATCAGGGGAGACTTATAACAACATATAGCACACTAGTCTCCATGGGTGGATTTAATGGGGAAAAGTGCTAGACACCTTCTACCTAGTGACTAAATATTCTTCTCAATCTGGTGTTTCTTTTGTGTTGTTTTATTTCGTTTTGGTTTCTACAACAAGATTGACTCAGAACACCTTTTAGGTAAAAACCAGCACTCTCATGCTTTTACGAAATGCCTAAGACATCCCCATACCCACTTTTCACTGATCTACTAGCCAAGGCAGATGTGCTGCGTCTTAAGGTAATTAATTTCCTAGAAGGAATTCTGTTCGCAATTCTCTCTGCGATAGAGAGAATTTTTATTCATTCCGCGACATTTTATTTATAATTTCGGTCACTGGGCGATTTCTACTATATTAAAATATTCCGCAACATGGTATAAGTGAAAATGAATTGTTTGCAAAATTTATGAAAAATATGTGACAGAGGAAAAGCTTAAGAATTGGCACAATGAGTCTATTTCTAGAGAAAAAAATCCCTTTTAAAAATGAATGATAGCAACCGATGAAGCCGTTTTCTATTCTTTCCTAAGCAGGTTTTTAATGAGAATTAGTGGGTTTGAATCGATCCTCTTTTCCGATAGAACCGGCAGGAATAATCATTATCGTGAAACAATGAGCCTACAGAAAGTGTATTCTTAAGGTGATCAGTCGTCCTCCTTTTGAAAGGACAATTCTGCTTTTGTAGGTTCTGTCCTTCCTCGGAATATGTCCTCCTAGCTGTCCTAGCGATTTTAAAACTAATCTGTTAATCTCTGTATTCAGAGACGTTTTTATATCAGCCATTTATCAATTCAATTTAATTTTTTTAACAAAGTATTAGAATTGTTCAATCGAAAGGGTGTTTTTTTCCATCATGACTAAACCAGACTACACATATCTTTGATTATCCGCCAAAAATGATTGAACTGTTAACTGGGTTAGCAGTTTGGTGCAGTCAATGTATATAGCCCAGATTTTGCTGCATCTGACTATCATTTATTCCTGTCTTTGGAAATAATCTTTGATGAGAAAAAGCTTGCCGATAAAAGAGTCAACGAAAATCACTTGAATAAAAAGATAAGCTTAAATAAAAAAACTAAGAATAACAGAACTATCCTGCAATTTTCATAAATGAATTTAATTAAAAGTAAAACCTACAAATATGCAATTTGCAATCAAAACTACATTCCACATCACACGATGCTACTAGGCTTGCCACCTATACGTTTTTGGAGCGTATAATACGTTTTTTTTATCAAAAATATTTGTGAATACGCTATACGTACGTTTTTTGAAAATATTCATATATAATATCACGAGTCGTCAAATAATAATCGATTATTTTTCATAATCATTATTACGAATGTCATTTGAGGTCCCGAGTGCGCGTAGCGCACGAGGGAAATTTTTAACCTCAAATGGCATGACTGGTAATGTTGAAAAATAATCGACTAATAATTTGGTGACGAGTTGTATTTAGCAGACAATTTAACGAACAGAAATATTAACATTATTTCATACAACATAATCCTTTGTTGTCAAACAAAATTAAATATTATTTCATCTTAGTAGGCGCATAAATGTTATAAATTTGTAATTTATTTTTGACAAATAAACATAAACATGCAATCATTTATGAATGAAAACGGACATTTTTACTATTTGCGAATTGCATTTTCACATAATTTTGTATGTGAATTTTTGTTTTAAATTAATATATTAAGTAGGCCGAAAACATTCGAAAATATTCGCTGTTCCTTCCCACCAGAGAAAAATAATCGAAACAATTCGTTTTGATTTGTAAAAAAATAGTAAATGAAGCGTTTTTATTGGACCTTATCGAAACTTTATTTAGTGAGTTGAATTGTCAAAAATATACGCCTTTTTTGGTTATAAATAGTTAAATTCAGTTATTTTCATAAATACGTAACCTAAATGAAGTTTTTCCCTTATGAATGAATGAATGAATGAATTGAAACAAATGAATGAATTGCAGAGAAAAGTGGACTGAATATTCTAAAATCAACACAAACGCACTTGAATGACTTAAAATTTGCAAATTTGTGTTTGCAGGCCAGTTAATAAATTTAATTGTTTTGTTGAACGCATTTTTAGCGTGATGGGAAATATATGGACTTACAAATCAAAAGGCTTCATACCGATATGGTGAAATCAGAATTATTTAAGCATTTCAACTACAGATGAGTTGCACTGAATTTGCAAATTTTATTAAGAAAAACGATAAGTCTAACAAAAAATTGATCGAAGCAGCAAAATCGATCTCCTATACCATTTGGTTACTATTTATAAAATTTTTAACTATGTTATTATATGTTATTTAGTCAATTAAAGTAAGACATTTTTTTGATATATTTATTTTGTTTATATTGTTATCGTTTTACTATGGTCTGAAAGACCTAAGTATTGCATTCATGAGCCAAAAGTGAAATTCTTACCCCCACTTTTTTTGGCATTTCTCGACGTTTTAGGACCTACTGATTCTAAAAAAGCAAAAAAAAATTTATATCTGTCTGCCGGCCGGCCGTCACAACCTACGAAATCTAGAAAACCGCTGGACGGGTTTTTAAATTTTTTTCTTCTAAAAATAGGTTTACTTAATGGAAAGAGCCGAAAGGACAATGTGTTCGATAACTGTACCGGAAGTGTGTCAAAAAAATCATCAAGTGTGTCAAATCAAGAAAATTTGCAAATTTTTGCTTTAAAAACTTTCATTTTAAGTGATTACGAGTAGGAACATTAAATTTGGAGAAATCTTGATTGTCGGGATTGGTATGTGGGACCAAAATCTAAGTTATTGCATTATAAGTTTGTCAAAAAAAGATTGTTGTCAGAAGAAAGATTTTTATTTATTTATTTACCCAATTTTTTGTAAAAAAATAAAATTGATTATTTGTATGATATGAACTTTTATTATTAAGAATTATGGCATTATAAGTATGTCAAAAAAAGTTGTCAAGTATGTTAAAATAAAGATTTTTATTTATTTTTTACCCAGTTTTTTGTAAAAAAATAAAATTAATTATTTGTATGATATGAACTTTTATTATTATTATTGAGAATTATGGCATTATAAGTTTGTCAAAAAAATGTTGTCAAGTGTGTCAAAAGAAAGATTTTTATTTATTTTATTACCCAATTTTTTGGAAAAATAAAATTAATTATTTGTACGACATGAAATTTTATTATTATTATTGAGAATTATAAGTTAGTCAAAAAATAATGTCAAGTGTGTCAAAAGAATGATTTTCATTTATTTTTTTAGGAAAAAATAAAATTAGTTATTTGTATGAAATGAAATGCATAATGAACTTGAAATTATTATTGAGAATTTTATTGCATTATAAGTTTTTCAAAAAAATATTGTCAAGTGTGTCAAAAATATGATTTCATTTATTTTTTTAGATAATTTTTTGGAAAAAAAAATTTAGCTGTTTGCTTACGTAAATATAATTGAACATGGAAATTTTTGAATTTGTGATAGTTTTGAAATATTTTTGGAATTTTGAAAAGTTTCAATTTTTGATTTTGTAAGAATTTATGGAATATTTTTAGAATTTTGAAAAATTTTAAATTTTTGAATTTATTATAATTTTTATAATTTTGGAAAAATTTTCAATTTTTGATGTTGTTATAATTTATGCAATATTTTTAGAGTTTTTGAAAAAAGTTTTAATCTTTGATTTTGCAATAATTTTTGGAATATTTTTAGAATTTTGTTTGAAAAAAGTTTGAGTTTTTGATTTTATTTAATTTTTACAATATTTTTGGAATGTTGAAAGAAATATGAATTTGTGATTTTGAAATATTTTCTTGAAACGCTAAATGGAGAGGTTTTTGAGTAGTTTGCTGATTGTATAATATTTTCACTAAATTATGTTAATTTATGATCTGTTATAATTTTCCGACAACGTATTGTTGTTTCGTGTTAGTTTTGTAATACACATCTAAACAGACATAAAAAATACTAAAGTACATGTATTTTTAACAAAAGTAACAAAAAGTTATATTTGATATATGTACATCGCTTCCCAAAACTAAAAACCATGTCCTCATAAAAGTTTTTGCCGAAAGCTATATCAAAATTATTAACCCAGACCGAAGTCTTGATCGAATCTCACAGCTCTGAGATGATTTCAGCCCCTCCATATTTTTCCAATTAACTTATAAAATAAATAAAACATATGAGTAAAAATAATTCTTTTAATTATTTTATTTCAAAATATATATGTATACGCTTTTGGAAAAATTCAAAGGTGGTAAGCCTAGATGTTACATCATATCAGTGCTAGTTCAACATGTTTAAGAAAATATTTAATTTTTACATTCATTTATTTGGAAAATATTAAAATCTAATTGTTTACCGTTATTTGGGATTATTTTGATCTTTTTGAAAATGAAATAAATTGATGAAACCATTCCAAGAATTAGCGTACAAAATCTGAAAGTTCATATTTTATCGGTACAAACTATAATGATTATGATTCGGAAGTGACGATCTGGTCTGCTCATGTAAAACCCTACTTTGCTTCTGAGGCAAAAGTTAAATAGGGGTAGTTTTCTCCTAAACGGCTAGGGGTACAAAATCTGAAAGTTCATATTTTATCGGTACAAACTATAATTTTTTTTTTTTTTTTTTTTTTAATTCAATGTTAGGCATGTTTAGTGTTAACCAATATAGATCAACGTCTCTGAATATCCGAAGATACCATGCTAACTAGGGAACTAGGGTTCGAAAGTATTATTCAATTTTCTTTCAGGAATTTATTAACGTTGATATTAAAGTTTTGAGGATTAAAATTATCAGGAAAGACCCACGCCGGTAAGGCATTCCAGAGATGAGAAACTCTGTTAAAAAAATCGCGTTGAAAAGCGACAGTTCTACACCTTGTCACTTGAACCGTAAAAGGATGGGCTGCTATTGATGCTCTGGTGAAAAGCGCGAAGTTTGCTGGTTCAGGCAAAATCGATTTGATCTCCGTAGACGCCCGTTCGTCCATAATATACTTGTAAAATACCGTCAAATCAGCGACGTCTCTTCTATGTTGCAAGGAATCAAGCTCGTTCGTTCAATGGTTTGAATTTAGAAGTAATGATCGGGTCTGCTCATGCAAAACTCTACTTTGCTTGTGAGGCTAGAGTTAATTAGGGGTAGTTTTCTCCTAAACGGTAAGAAGCACAAAATCTGAAAGTTCATATTTTATCGGTACCAACTAAAGTGGTTCTATAATAGAAGTGACGATCGTTTCTGCTCATGCAAAATTTAAATTTGCTTGTGAGGCTAGAGTTAATTAGGGGTAATTTTCTCCTAAAAGGAAAGGGGTACAAAACCTGAAAGCACATATTTTATCGGTACAAACTATAATGGTTCTAATTAAGAAGTAATGATCGGGTTCGCTTATGCAAAAGCCTACTTTGCTTGTGAGGCCAGAGTTAATTAGGGGTAGTTTTCTCCTAAACGGAAAGGGGTACAAAATCTGAAAGTTCATACTTTATCGGTACAAACTATAATGGTTCTATTTAGAAGTGATGATTGGGTTTGCTCAGGCAAAAGCCTACTTTGCTTGTGAGGCTAGAGCTAATTAGGGGTAGTTTTCTCCTAAACGGCAGGGGGTACAAAATCTGAAAGTTCATATTTTATCGGTACAAATTATAATGATTCTAATATAGAAATGACGATCAGGTCTTCTCATGCAAAATCCTACTTTGCTTGAGAGGCTTTTAGGGGTAGTTTTCTCCTAAACTGTAAGGGGTATGAAATCTGAAAGTTCATATTTCATCGGTACAAACTATAATGGTTTTAATTTAGAAGTGACGATCGGGTCTGCTCATGCAAAATCTAAATTTGCTTATGAGGCTAGAGTCAATTAGGGGTAGTTTTCTCCTAAACGGCAAAGGGTACAAAAACTTAAAGTTCATATTTTATCGGTTCAAACTATAATGGTTCGAATTAAGAAGTGACGGTCCGGTCTGGTCATGTAAAACCCTACTTTGCTTCTAAGGCAAAAGTTAATTAGGGGTAGTTTTCTGCTAAACGGCTTGGGGTATAAAATCTGAAAGTTCATATTTTATCGGTACAAACTAAAATGGTTCGAATTTAGAAGTAATGATCGGGTCTGCTCATGCAAAACTCTACTTTGCTTGGGAGGCTAGAGTTAATTAGGGGTAGTTTTCTCCCATTTTGGGGTGATACCTGTAATGGGAGGTTTATCTGGTAGACCGTGAAGGTCTACCATTTGGTCTTGCACGCCAAAAACCCTGCCGCTAGCTCGTAGAGCGAAGGTTCTAGACCAACCTCACTAACAAGAAATTTTAACATATAAAAAAAATGCGTGCCTTAAAACTTCACCCAGGTTCCCCAGAAGGGAGAACTGCCAGATCACAACTCTCCCCCAACTTTTCAACTTAGCGAACCATTGTAAATTAAATTACACCCTTCAGGCAATAATGAAAACGAATATCACATACATTTATCTATTTAAAAGTGAACTAAAACAAATACCTTCCTGAGCGTCTTGATGTTTGTGTCCTATGCCTGCGATGCCTGCGATGATAAAGAAAATCTCTTCGCCTTAGGTTTTAAAGTTACTTCCCACCAGCTCGATCTATTCCTTTATTTTCTCCAAAATTTGTTGTTTCATCTGGGCACCATCATCAAACATATATTTACACATTAATTAATTGCATTAATTCACTTTCTTTTACAATTCAGTTTTCTTTTGTTTTTGTTACTACTTTTATGAAGTTATTGATTCACTCTCTGATCATCATTGATCACACTGTTTGGTATTAGTTTGATTTCTCTAATTAATTAATAAAACCAAACTTGTATTTTAAAACAAACTTTATTTCACACTTAATTTTAAACTTTATGGTTCATTCTTATGCTAACTAAACAACTTTTATAGCTAGACTTAACATTAATTTCATAAAATTTCTCAAAAATACTCTCATCTTAACTCCCCAAAAAGAACACAACAATAAAAAACATACTAATCTTATCGGAACTCGACTGTCCGATCCTACGGTTAAAACACCAACCCACTCATTTGGTTCTCAAAAAAAACTAATTAAAAAAAACATGCAATCCCATGTTGCAAAATTGAATGAATTTTCCAATTCAACTGCCAACCACCAACTTATTAATTTTTTTACATTTATCACGAGCAAAATGAAAACTACTCGGTCAGCATAAATTTCTTTAACCGTTCAATTTGTCTATTCTGCAATTAATTCTCTGTGAATTTTCATAATTATGTAAAAAAAATTAAAAATGAAAGTTAAAAACAATAAGTTGATACGTTGCTTCCGGAAGGGTCAAATTTAGAAGTATTTTAAATGATTGTGTTATTGCACACAATTGGGTTGAGAAGTACAGTGACTTCGAAGCTCTCTATAGTCTACTACTATAGATAAGGAAGACGGAAATGGAAGCACAACTTACATGGAAGATCTTGCCCGTTACAGGACAGGACGAAAGGAAGAAGTACGGCTGACTACATTCGTCCTGAGATTTAGAGGAAAATGAAGATGTGAAATGGGAGCTGGGCTCGAACCCAAACCCCGAGATAGACTCTCATGCTCTACCGACTGAAGTAGCCGGGCCAGATAAACAAAAATTAAACCAAAAACAAAAAAAAACAGGGACAAAAAAACGACAGTAAAAAAATTAAAGGATCCAAAATAAATTTCTAATGAATAAACGGAAGGAATAAAAAGTGCTGAAAGAAGAAATCGGTGAGGCAACCAAGAGGAGTTTCACTGCGGCCGAATATCTTTTGAATGATAGGTACCCCGTCGTTTTGAAACCACATCTTCTAGTTCATAGGCAGCACTACCTACCAACCTTAGGACTTTGGCTGCCACAAACTTGGGGGACAATTTGGCATTGAAGTGATTTCCAGCATTGCTTAGTACGAAATTTCGTCTATAAACAGTGTCACCGGGAGAAAATTTTATATTACGGGCTCGCAAATTATAACGCTTCGCACTACGTACAAAAGCTTCAGCTGTAAGTTCTTTAATTCTCTGTCGAATCTTCGAAAGTTGGTCGTTTCTTTCAAGGGTTTCTCCAGGTTCATCTAAACTGTTCGTTCGTTTTAACAATGAGTAAGTTGAGCCATGAGTAATCATAGGTAAACCAAACATTGCAAAATAAGGGGAGGAATCAATGGTCTGATGAAGAGAAGATCGCAGAGCACAAGCAATGTCACTTAAGTGAATATCCCATCGTGTGTGATCGGTCGATAGATAAGCCCGAATAGCAGCAATAACACTTCTGTTTACTCTTTCAGATGCATTCGCCTGTGGTGAATACAGTGCTGTAAAAACATGTTGTACCCCAAATCTTTTCAGAAAATTTTCAAAATGTTTTGATTTATATTGTGAGCCGTTGTCAGAGACTATCACTTCAGGACAACCAAACATATGGAATATATGGCTCTCTAATAATTCGCAGATTGGCTCAGAAGTGAGCTTACGTAATGGAAACAACCATGAAAATTTAGTAAAATGATCTAAGACAATAAGTATGGCAATATTACCAGCTTTTGTTTGAGGATATGGTCCAATAATATCAATGTAAAGTCTTTGTACCATTCGTTCTGTTTTTAAAGGAGTTGTCATGGGTGCACGTAGTATCATGTTAGGAGCTTTTATTTCTTTACAAGTGCTACAACCAGATATAAAGTTTTTCACCTGGATTGCCATTCCGGGCCAGTAAAAGAAGCGACGTAGCTTATAGAGAGTTTTAGCGACTCCACCATGGGATGAGGTTGGTGGGTAATGAGCCTTTAAAATTAACTCATCAGTTAATTCCTTAGGGATCCATAACTTCCAAACCTCACCTTCTGGTGGCACGTCAGCTAATGAATGATTAATTCTTTTATATACCAGACCGTTGGCAATTCGCAGATCGGGAATAGTACCATCACATTCTTCCACTATTTTTAGAAGCTCAAGATAATCAGATGATTTAAAATGTTTGGATTCCAAATCGAGCTCAGGTGTATTAAGCTTGACATTTGAGATCGTATCAACCGAAAACATTCGAGAAAGCGCATCAGGAACAACGTTTAAACTTCCTTTACGATGTTCTATTTCAAAACGGTATCCCTGCAACTTCAGACTCCATCTGGCTAATCGACCCGACAAATCTTTTTGTTGCATCAACCATTTTAGAGATGCATGATCCGTAATCACCTTGAATTGTTGACCTTCAACGTACGCTCTAAACTTTTTAATTCCAAGTATAGCAGCGAGACATTCTCTTTCACTTACCGAATAATTTCGCTGGGATGAATTTAGCTTTTTCGACATATAAGCTATGGGATGTTCTATACCTTCTTTGTCAGTTTGAATTAATACGCATCCAACACCAACATTACTAGCATCACATTGTAGGATGAACGGCTCTAAATAATTGGGATTTACCAGAACTGATGCTGAAGTTAATGCTTTCTTTAATAACTTAAAGGCCACATCAGCTTCAACAGTCCAGACAAATTTACCAGTAGTTTTTTTCAACAAGTTTGTAATTGGGGCCGTTAATGAGGCAAACCCAGAAATAAATCGACGGTAGTAACCAGCCATACCCAATAATCTTCTAATTTGTTTCAAAGTTTGAGGAACTGGGAATTCGGATATGGCTGCAATTTTATCGTCGTCGATTTTTAATACACCTCCTCCTACAACATAACCTAAATACTTGACCTCGGGTAGCAAAAATTTACTTTTCTCAACATTTATAGTTAAGTTCGCGTGTTTTAAGTGCTTGGATAATTCTTTCAAAAGTTCAATATTCGATGCAAAGGTATCTGTAACTATCAGCAGGTCATCCAAATAAACGAAAACACGTGACTTCAAATGAGGTGGAATTACCTGATCCATTAATTTGGTCATTGTTTGGGGCGCGTTGCACAGTCCAAACGGCATTCGAACGAACTGATACAACGGCCGACCCGGAACAGTGAAAGCTGTTTTTTCACGTGAGTACTCTTCGAGTGGTATTTGCCAAAAGGCATCTTTTAAATCCAAGCTGGAGATAAAATTTGCTTGTGGAAGGCGACTTAATATTCCATCAATTTGTGGAAGGGGATATGCATCTTTCTTGGTGACGGCATTAACCTTACGGGAGTCCAATCATAAACGAACCTTACCAGGTTTGCGTACTAGGACCACCGGCGAGGACCAAGGACTGGAACTTTCCTCGATGACACCCAGCGCCAGCATACGATCCAGCTCATCTCCCATCATTTTCTCTATGGCTGGTGATATGGGATAGTGTCTTTGTTTGATGGGGACAGCGTCACCAACATCAATGATGTGTTCAAGCACATGTGTTTAACCTAAACTCAATTTAGAAAATGACGGAAGAAGCTGAATCGCATCCTGAAGCTGTTCATCTTCGTCGGAAGTAAGGTTGGTGGAAATTGATTCCATAGAATAATCTAAAGAAGATGCAAAAAGGACTTGATCTAATAGTTTGAACGTTTTAAAAAAATCAATACCCAGATATAAATCCTGGGTAAGAGAAGGGATGACATAGAGATCAAGAAACTTACTGCGGCCCTTAAATGAAACTTTAGGAGTAACACGGCCAATAACTTTTTGGCTGGTACCATCTGCAGTTTTGATCTTAGCTGGGTCGGAAGATCGGGTCTGCTCATGCAAAAGCTAAATTTGCTTGGGAGGCTAGAGTTAATTAGGGGTAGTTTTCTCCTAAACGACAAGGGGTACAAAATCTGAAAGTTCATATTTTATCGGTACAAACTATAATGATTCAAATTTAGAAGTGACGATCCGGTCTGCTCCTGCAAAAGCCTATTTTGCCTGTGAGGCTAGAGTTAATTAGGGGTAGTTTTCTCCTAAACGTAAAGGGGTACAAAACCTGAAAGTTCATATTTTATCGGTACAAACTATAATGATTCTAATTTAGAAGTGACAATCCGGTCTGCTCATGCAAAACCCTACTTTGCTTGTGAGGCTAGAGTTAATTAGGGGTAGTTTTCTCCTAAACGGAAAGGGGTACAAAATCTGAACGCTCATATTTTATCGGTACAAACAAAAATGGTTCGAATTTAGAAGTAATGATCGGGTCTGCTCATGCAAAAGCCTACTTTGCTTGTGAGGCTAGAGTTAATTAGGGGTAGTTTTCTTCTAAACGGCAAGGGGTACAAAATCTGAGAGTTCATATTTTATCGGTACAAACTATAATGATTATAATTTAGAAGTGACGATCCGGTCTGCTCATGTAAAACCCTACTTTGCTTCTGAGGCAAAAGTTAATTAAATGTTGTTTTCTCCTAAACGGCTAGGGGTACAAAATCTGAACGTTCATATTTTATCGGTACAAACTATAATGGTTCGAATTTAGAAGTAATGATCGGGTCTGCTCATGCTAAACTCTACTTTGCTTGTGAAGCTAGAGTTAATTAGGGGTAGTTTTCTCCTAAACGGCAAGAAGCACCAAATCTGAAAGCTCATATTTTATCGGTGCAAACTATAGTGGTTCTTATATAGAAGTGACGATCGTTTCTGCTCATTCAAAAGTTAAATTTGCTTGGGAGGCTAGAGTTAATTAGGGGTGGTTTTCTCCTAAACGGAAAGGGGTACAATACCTGAAAGTTCATATTTTATCGGTGCAAACTATAATGGTTCTAATTGGAAGTGATGATCGGGTTCGCTCATGCAAAAGCTTACTTTGCTTGTGAGGCTAGAGTTAATTAGGGGTAGTTTTCTCCTAAACTGCAAGGGGTATAAAATCTGAAAGTTCATATTTCATCGGTACAAACTATAATGGTTCTAATTTAGAAGTGACGAACGGGTCTGCTCATGCAAAAGCTAAATTTGCTTGTGAGGCTAGAGTTAATTAGGGGTAGTTTTCTCCTAAACGGCAAGGGGTACAAAATCTGAAAGTTCATATTTTATCGGTACAAACTATAGTGGTTCTAATGTAGAAGTGACGATCGGGTCTGCTCATGTAAAAGCCTACTTTGCTTATGAGGCTAAAGCTAATTAGGGGTAGTTTTCTTCTAAACGTCAAGGGGTACAAAATCTGAAAGTTCATATTTTATCGGTACAAACTATAATGATTATAATTTAGAAGTGACGATCCGGTCTGCTCATGTAAAACCCTACTTTGCTTCTGAGGCATAAGTTAATTAGGGGTAGTTTTCTCCTAAACGGCAAGGGGTACAAAATCTGCAAGTTCATATTTTATCGGTACAAACTATAATAAATTTAATTTAGAAGTGACGATCGGGTCTGCTCATGCAAAAGCCTACTTTGCTTGAGAGGCTAGAGTTAATTAGGGGTAGTTTTCTCCTAAACGGAAAGGGGTACAAAATCTGAACGCTCATATTTTATCGGTACAAACTATAATGGTTCTAATTTAGAAGTGTCGATCGGGTCTGCTCATGCAAAAGCTAAATTTGCCTTCGAAGCTAAAGCTAATTAGGGGTAGTTTTCTCCTAAAAGGCAAGGGGTACAAAATCTGAAAGTTCATATTTTATCGGTACAAACTATAATAATTATAATGTAGAAGTGACGATCCGGTCTGCTCATGTAAAACCCTACTTTGCTTCTGAGGCATAAGTTAATTAGTGGTAGTTTTCTCCTAAACGGCAAGGGGTACAAAATCTGAACGCTCATATTTTATCGGTACAAACTATAATGGTTCTAATTTAGTAGTGAAAATCGGGTCTGCTCATGCAAAAGTTTAATTTGCTTGGGAGGCTAAAGTTAATTAGGGGTAGTTTTCTCCTAAATGGCAAGGGGTACAAAATCTGAAAGTTCATATTTTATCGGTTCAAACTTTAATGATTCAAATTTAGAAGTGACGATTCGGTCTGCTCATGCAAAAGCTTACTTTGCATGTGAGGCTAGAGTTAATTAGGGGTAGTTTTCTCCTAAACGTAAAGGGGTACAAAATCTGAAAGTTCATATTTTATCGGTACAAACTATAATGATTCAAATTTAGAAGTGACGATCCGGTCTGCTCATGCAAAACTCTACTTTGCTTCTGGGGCTAGAGTTAATTAGGGGTAGTTTTCTCCTAAACGGCAAGGGGTACAAAATCTGAACGCTCATATTTTATTGGTACAAACTATAATAATTCGAATGAATAAGTAATGATCGGGTCTGCTCATGCAAAAGCCTACTTTGCTTATGAGGCTAGAGTTAATTAGGGGTAGTTTTCTTCTAAACGGAAAGGGGTACAAAATCTCAACGCTCATATTTTATCGGTACAAACTATAATGGTTCTAATTTAGAAGTGAAGATCGGGTCTGCTTATGCAAAAGCCTAATTTGCTTGGGAGGCTAGAGTTAATTAGGGGTAGTTTTCTCCTAAACGGCAAGGGGTACAAAATCTCAAAGTTCGTATTTTATCGGTACAAACTTTAATGGTTCAAATTTAGAAGTGACGATCCGGTCTGCTCATGCAAAAGCTTACTTTGCTTGTGAGGCTAGAGTTAATTAGGGGTAGTTTTCTTCTAAATGGCAAGGGGTACAAAATCTGAAAGTTCATATTTTATCGATACAATCTGTAATGGTTATAATTAAGAAGTGACGATCCGGTCTGCTCATGTAAAAGCCTACTTTGCTTATGAGGCTAGAGTTAATTAGGGGTAGTTTTCTCTTAAACAGCAAGGGGTACAAAATCTGAAAGTTCATATTTTATCGGTACTAACTATGATGGTTCTAATTTAGAAGTGACGATCGGGTCTGCTCATGTAAAACCCTACTTTGCTTGTGAGGCATAAGTTAATTAGGGGTAGTTTTCTCTTAAACGGCAAGGGGTACAAAATCTGAACGCTCATATTTTATCGGTACAAACTATAATGATTATAATTTAGAAGTGACGATCTGATCTGCCCATGCAAAAGCCTACTTTGCTTGTGAGGCTAGAGTTAATTAGGGGTAGTTTTCTCCTAAACAGCAAGGGGTACAAAATCTGAACGCTCATATTTTATCGGTACAAACTATAATGGTTCTAATTTAGAAGTGACGATCGGGTCTGCTCATGCAAAAGCTTACTTTGCAAGGGAGGCTAGAGTTAATTAGGGGTAGTTTTCTCCTAAACGTCAAGGGGTAAAAAATCTGACCGCTCATATTTTATCGGTAGAAACAAAAATGGTTCTAATGTAGAAGTGACGATCCGGTCTGCTCACGCAAAAGCCTACTTTGCCTGTGAGGCTAGAGTTAATTAGGGATAGTTTTCTCCTAAACGTCAAGGGGTACAAAATCTGAAAGTTCATATTTTATCAGTGCAAACTATAATGGTTCTAATTTAGAAGTGATGATCGGGTTCGCTCATGCAAAAGCTTACTTTGCTTGTGAGGCTAGAGTTAATTAGGGGTAGTTTTCTCCTAAACTGCAAGGGGTATAAAATCTGAAAGTTCATATTTCATCGATACAAACTATTATGGTTCTAATTTAGAAGTGACGAACGGGCCTGCTCATGCAAAAGCTGAATTTGCTTGTGAGGCTAAAGTTATAATTAGGGGTAGTTTTCTCCTAGACGGCAAGGGGTACAAAATCTGAAAGTTCATATTTTATCGGTACAAACTATAGTGATTCTAATGTAGGAGTGACGATCGGGTCTGCTCATGCAAAAGCCTAATTTGCTTGTGAGGCTAGAAATAACCAGGGGTAGTTTTCTCCTAAACGGCAAGGGGTACAAAATCTCAAAGTTCATATTTTATCGGTGCAAACTGTAATGGTTCTAATTTAGAAGTGACGATCGGGTCTGCTCATGCAAAAGCTAAATTTGCTTCCGAAGCTAAAGCTAATTAGGGGTAGTTTTCTCCTAAATGGCAAGGGGTACAAAATCTGAAAGTTCATATTTTATCGGTGCAAACTATAATGGTTCTAATTCAGAAGTGACGATCGGGTCTGCTCATGCAAAAGCTAAATTTACTTCCGAGCTATAGCTAATTAGGGGTAGTTTTCTCCTAAACGGCAAGGGGTACAAAATCTGAAAGTTCATATTTTATCGGTACAAATTATAATGATTATAATTTTGAAGTGACGATCCGGTCTGCTCATGTAAAACCCTACTTTGCTTCTGAGGCATAAGTTAATTAGGGGTAGTTTTCTCCTAAACGGCAAGGGGTACAAAATCTGAAAGTTTATATTTTATCGGTACAAACTATAATAGTTCTAATTTAGAAGCGACGATCGGGTCTGCTCATGCAAAGCCTACTTTGCTTGGGAGGCTAGAGTTAATTAGGGGTAGTTTTCTCCTAAACGTAAAGGGGTACGAAATCTGAAAGTTCATATTTTATCGGTACAAACTATAATGATTATAATTTAGAAGTGACGATCCGGTCTGCTCATGCAAAACTCTACTTTGCTTATGAGGCTAGAGTTAATTAGGGGTAGTTTTCTCCTAAGCGGCAAGGGGTACAAAATCTGAACGCTCATATTTTATCGGTACAAACTATAATGGTTCGAATTAATAAGTAATGATCGGGTCTGCTCATGCAAAAGCCTACTTTGCTTATGAGGCTAGAGTTAATTAGGGGTAGTTTTCTAAATCTGAAAGTTCATATTTTATCGGTACAAACTGTAATGATTATAATTTAGAAGTGACGATCCGGTCTGCTCATGTAAAACCCTACTTTGCCTGGGAGGCATAAGTTAATTAGGGGTAGTTTTCTCCTAAACGGCAAGGGGTACAAAATCTAAAAGTTCATATTTTATCGGTACAAACTATAATGATTCTAATTTAGAAGTGACGATCTGATCTGCTCATGCAAAAGCTAAATTTGCTTCCGAAGCTAAAGTTAATTAGTTGTAGTTTTCTCCTAAACGGCAAGGGGTACAAAATCTGAATGCTCATATTTTATCGGTACAAACTATAATGATACCAATTTAGAAGTGACGATCGTGTCTGCTTATGCAAAAGCTTACTTTGCTTGTGAGGCTAGAGTTAATTAGGGGTAGTTTTCTCCTAATCGGCAAGGGGTACAAAATCAGAAAGTTCATTTTTTATCGGTGCAAACTATAATGGTTCTAATTTAGAAGTGAAGATCGGGTATGCTCATGCAAAAGCTAAATTTGCTTGGGAGGCTAGAGTTAATTAGGGGTAGTTTTCTCGTAAACGGCAAGGGGTACAAAATCTAGAAGTTCATATTTTATCGGTACAAACTTTAAAGGAGCCTGTAAGCGAGCAACTTTTTACGGCAATGTGTGGCCGGGCAATATTGCCGGGCAATATTGCCCAAATTCAAAAACATTCCCGGCAATTTTTTCGTATTGCCCGGCAATATATTTGTATAGCTCGGCAATATTGCCGGTATTGCAACTAATGGCTGTTGATTTTTTTCATCGATCGAAAATATTAAACATTGCCCGGCAACTATTTCGATTTTTGTTGTTGTTTTTTTTATTGAATTTGAGAATGTAGTACGTTTTGAAGATTTGTTAATGTGAAAACAGAATTATTTCATATAAAAATTTGTTTGAATTAAATTAAATGGTTGGTAAAAAAAGGGATACTGAATTCGGAAATTGTTTTGGTTGTTGTAAAATAAGAAAAAAGGTAATTTCTTTCTATTCAGATGTTATGGTTAATTAATGATTGATGAAAGGTGGGTTAATAATATTTTTTGTTGTTTTTATAATGATTGTGATTCTGTTTTGAGAATGAGTGCACTTTTTTTTGTTTATAAATCGTTTAGTATTTTGAATGGAGAATAAATATGATGGTTTTTTAGTAAAAATTTGTAAGACTACTGCAATGGAAAGCATTTCGGCTTGATGAATTAATTATTAAAGTAATTAAATTATTATTCTTTTAATGTTTAAAACACCCAAGGTTTTATAAATATTTTTTTATAAATAATTTCGTTTGAGGGATAATGAGTTGATAAACGAGCATGCTGAAAGTTTCCATATAAGTGGAAAGACAAGAAGTTTTTTTTTTTAAATTGGCTTGTAGGATAAACATGGAGCAATTGGTATGGAGTGAAAATTTTTTTGCAGTATTTAGGAGGCCAAGTTTTCTTACGCGATTTTTGCCATTGCCATTACATGATCGTTCCAGAGTAAGTCATTTGAAACTGTGACACCCAACGTTTTTACATTCACCTATAGGCTCATCACACATGCTGAATAAAATATCTTTGGGGAACTCGGTCTTTGATCTGGAAATAGTCAATAGCTGTGTTTTGGCAGAGTTGAAATTAATCAGGTTTTTATCACCCCGATCGGCGACTTTTTTAGGTCGTTATTGACGTTTATGGCAGCGTCTCTCCGGGCGGGATTAATTCGTTCGTGCATTTTAATTTTTAAGGGAAGGACTCGAATGAGTTGTGCAGAGTACTATCATTTGCAAAACTATTTATTGGGTTGCTGGTGATTTTCAACAATTCGTTGATATAAATCAAAAATAGTGTTGGGGACGATACTGAGCCTTGAGGCTCATTAACCAGCCTTAATTAGTTTAGACTCAGATGATAAGCCGTCTAAGGAGACTGAATTGTATCGGTTGGAAAATTTTGAATCAGCTTCACAAAAGTGGGAAGAAACCCATACGCAACGAGCTTTTGTTGATTAAGTTGGCATGCCAGACTCGATCGAATGCCTTGCAGATTATTACAGCGATAACGTATGTTTCACAACCTTTATCAAGCCTTTATCATAACAGATCGGTAGTTGATCTTTTGTTTCGAAAACCGTATTGGCTGTCGGCTATTAAATGATTTACTTCCAAAAATTTTGAAATGCTATAGGCCTATAATTTGAGATATCGGATTTTGGTCCCTTTTTGGGGACGGGCTGGACATTTGCCAACTTTCAGCACGAGGGAAATATACCAGATTTGTAGGATTGGTAGAATATTTTAGTCAAAGTTGGTGCAAGGTCTTTAGAAAAGGTTTTTAAAATAATGCGTGGAATGTTTAACCATTCCTAAGGCTTTGTTGGTGTTTAACCCCTTTAGAAGTTTAGCGACTATTTTGTGTTTGAAGTGGAGTTCGTTCATATTAACTCCTGAAGACTGTATTTGGAGTATTTCTTTAGAAGTTTCCAAAACAGTGGAGTTCAGAGCAAAGCGTTCAGCGAACAAGTTAAATTTTTTTGCGGGATCATTGACGATTGAATCACCATCAATAATAGGAAGATTTTGTACCAAAATCTAAGGAATTAATGGCACTGTAGAAACTCTTGTCAGAAATAGACATAAACGGAAGTTTTGAAGCTTTCGCTCTGTCAATTTCAGACTTTTCGTTTGAGATTATCTGGTTAGATATTTTGTTGGCCTTTTGATATTGGGATCGATTAGTGGGAGTTTTGTTATAAATCCAAATATTAAATGATCTACGTTTGTTTCTAAGTGCCGTTTTGGCAGCTTTTGAATGCAAGTATGTATTTTTGTTTGGGTTTTACTATGGAAAAAGGGGTAAATCAGTTTTGATAACTGATGACATTAAATAATGATCAGAATTTCCAATGCTACCTTTCGCGACATTGACACTCGTAATATCTTGCATTGTGGTAAGATAGAGATCTAAAAGAAAACTATTATCACCGCCATTACGGGGAGTGAAATTTGGGTTTTTAACAATTTGGGATAGACGCAGCAAAATGTTTGCCTGTTTTCCACTATTGTCAATATCGTCGGTCGATTTGAAGAATTCCAACCATGATTTGATGTGAAAGTTGAAGTCACCGGTAATGATAACCTCACAATTAAAGGACTTTGCTCTAATCTCGTTTTCAAAGTTTACAGAAACTTGTGTTTCTGTAAGGAAAAGAAAGTTCAGTATGTCGTGCTCATAATGATGTTGCACGTGGTCATGGTTAGCGTTTAATCCGCAGATGTTTTGAACATGTATTCTAAATTTTTTTTTCATTCATATATGTGTTGTCCCTGCAAATACCGTGGACATGCCGCTTTATGGGCGGGTGGATTGCGCATATTTACTTTACTACTTGCAGACGTATATCGTTTCTGTTGTATCAAAAGGTTTATTTTTTTATGTTTTATTAAAGAATGGATAACTAAGCAAAAAACCTTATCATGCAATAAAATACGACATATGCCAATATTTCATGATAAGATGAAGAAATAATAACAAAACTATAAGTGAAAAGCAAATTGTTAGAAATTTGCAGAAAAAATAACGAAACTAATTGCCAATAATCCAGCTGATACAGCGCACCCCAGATGCACCTTTCACCACCCCAATCGAGGCACAAAGCCCACATAACTTTATTTTGGTCTGATTCTTCGGAAGAGCTAATGAGCCATACTACTACGGAACGCTGCCTAGCTAAGACTGGGAGTGGTGCCGTTGACTAATTAAAGTTCGTCCGCCAGTACCGTAAGATATCATCTTGGCTAATGATATCTCCTGCCATTGCCAGTGGTATGTGATATCTCACGCTAACTCAAATGTCAATGGCAGGGACAGAAGTACCCCGCAGACCCGTAGATCAACATTGATCATAATCGATCCAAATCGACCCTTCCCGCTAGAGGAAGCCTGGCATCAATAATGTTTTCCTTACTTCCGGTTCGGTTACAGTGCTTGTATTTTACCTGCCATCGAAGTTTCGACTATGCGTCAACATTTCCATGAGCACTTCAAAATCATAAGCCTGCAAGCGTTTAATCCATCGTACCAATCACCTTAATGCTCCATGATCAGTTCTCAAATGGAAATTTTTAACTGTACAAGTATTTGTGGAAATATGTTTCACACATTCCATTATAGCCAACAATTTTTTACAGGTTAAACAATAATTCCTTTCTGGCTTGGACAGTTTCTTCTATTAATATGGGCCATTACTCTTTTCCCCATCCATTTCTTGAAATAACACTCCTCCTGTAACATCAGTGCTAGCTTTAGTTTCAAATATGAATTTAAAATCTGGTAAGCCAGATCTGGTGCAGAGCACAATCTTTTTTAAATTTCCACTAACGCATCTTCTTGCTTTTTTGTTCATTTAAATGCTTTATCCGTCCTTGTTAGCTTACGTAGAGCCTTTTTATTCCTGTTAACTAATGTTGGTACAAAACATTGGTAGTAAGTGCAAAATCCTAGACAACTACAAAGCTCTGGGTGGGCATTTGGGTGTTCACCATTTGTTGTCACTTTGCGCCCCAAGTATTGTACTTTCTCTCTAAACAGTGTATAGTTCTTTGGACTTATTACGAGTCCTGCTGCTTGAATTCTTTCGAAGGTTTCTCTATTTTTTTTTTCAAATGATCTTTCAAGTCTATGACCGTTACAATAATATCGTTCAATAACGCAAGACACGTTCCATTAAACTTTCAAATGCTGCTGGGGCATTACACAACCCTGGGAAATTACGCAGCCCTCCCCTCACACATTCCTATTACACAACCCACTACCCATACTAAACGCTGTCAATTATCGGTCCTCTTCCTGGATTTCTACGTGCCATGAAGCACTTTGCAGATCTATTGTTGAGAACAATTTGGCACCTGCAAATTTATCCAGGGTATCATCAGTTTGAGGTAATGGGTAGCTATTTTTTATTACTGCATTCAGTTTTCTGTAATCAATGCAGAAATTAATAATTTCATCCTTCTTACCGACTAAAACTACAGGGACTCTATAAACTATCCGATTTTGTTTTTTATATAAAGTGTTTTGTTATAGGAATAACAATGTGTGTCAGAATAACACATACATAGATACCTTTTAAGACCTAGGTCCCACAACAACATGCGTTCTGAAGATTTAGTGGACGCAATTTTATTTTTGTGTGGATTGAACGCCCCCGAAACTATTGATTCGAGCAAAGCATTCCATTGTACGATGTACGAACAAAGAGGTCCCTTTGCATTTTTTTACTATGACGGTGAGTGATCTCAACAGTTTGACTGTTTGTACAAATCAATTGAAATAATAAAGTTAGTTCAATTACGTTCAATTCTTACCGACAAAAATACATCATTTTGCAAAATATCGTTTTCTATAATATAAGCTCTCGAGCGATAATCATCAATCAATTTGTGCATATTATTATTAAATTATTTTCAAATTATATTACGAGATTATTGAATTTTATTTAAGCAACGTTTATAAACCTTAATATATTGAATCAAATAAAAATATTTGTTGATTCACATTAAGACTTAATATATTGAATCAAATAAAAATATTTGTTGATTCACATTACTTAATCCAGCTGATACGGATATTGAAACAATTTTGTTTATTTAATCAAACAATAAATTGACAATCTCCAAGTAACATTTTATTTTTAAATTAAATTATCAAATCCAATCAACAATCTAAAATAATATACACACTATATAATAATATATGTACATATATAATATGTTTGATTTGATTTTTCGTCATCGTTTATCATAAAAAGATAGTAGCTCATAAACTGACAAGAAAATTTTTGGGAATTCCCGTGATGACGCATGTTAATTACAAAAAGTAAATTTTATACCCAATGAAGGTTACTGACCATTTTTCCAAACATCTTTTTAAATACAAACAACAGATAATAAAATAGGTAGATCTTTATTTAAAATCTACCTAAAAAGAATAGCAATTATCAATAGTAACACTTTGAAACAATAAAAATGTAAAAGGATTTAATTTAGGCGCCAAAATTATTATTTTGCTAAAAATATTTTTTATTAGGTTAATCCTCTTTTAATTTTTTTCTAGTTTTTGCATCCTTTATAAAAAAATAAAAACAATAGTAATATAATAAATACATGTATGTAGTAAGAAAATCGAAGATACATATGAAGAAAAAGATTTTAGCTGGGACCTTTTTAAAAACACATTATTCGGTCAGTTATGGTTGATCGTTATTACTGTTTCAATTTAATTAGTCACCGGGTGTCATTGAATAAAAATTTAAATGTTGTTTTTGTGAATATTGAGTATTTTTTTGTGTGAATCTCTTTTAGACTACGCAAATTTATAAATTGTTTGTGATTTTAAAGTAAGAAAAAATTAATTTTATTTTTAAATAAATATAAAATACAAAACAATATTTTTAAAGTTTAGTTAAATAAAAAAGTGTGAGCTTGGCCATTTCAGCTAGATCAAGGACAAAAAAGATTGGCAAATTTTTAAAACAGCTGATTTTGCAGGAACCTGGAACGTCAAAGTTGTCATTTGGATAAAAATGATAGAAATATGTTCAAATATTCAATATTTATAAATTTTATTAAAATATTATGATTCAAACGGAAGTTATAGCGCCCTAGATTATTCGACATTTTAGGCTCTAGCCGCTTAACTGGTACCCGGATATGGCCAGTTCACGAGCTTGTCCAAGACATTATTTGCCGGAACACACACAAAAATTATTTTGGTATAGGTCGAAAAATACGACCGTGAGAGTGCTGCCAAATTCCGTTATATCTCATATCGTTATATATATATATATATGTATATATATATATATATATATATATATATATATATATATATATATATATATATATATATATATATATATATATATATATATATATATATATATATATATATATATATATATATATATATATATATATAAATTTTTTTTTTCATTTTGATTTTCCGTCTCCGCTTATCATATATTGGCACCAAAATTTTTCCGAAATTCCGAGATGAAGCACATACCAATAGGTAGATTTTTATATGAAATCTACCTAAAAATGAAGTGCGTAATCTTTACACGCTGTTGAAGTAAAACTTCTTTGGCAACTGCAGCAGGTATTACTAAAAATATTAAATATAAAATAAAATAGATATCTTATATTGAAATTTAGAGTTTCTTTTGTAATATTCTTGACAACTCAACTCACTAAATAAAGTTTCAATAAGGTCCCATAAAAACGCTTCATTTACTATTTTTTAGCAAATCAAAACGATTTGTTTCGATTATTTTTTTCTGGTAGGAAGGAACAGCGAATATTTTCGAATATTTTCCGCCTACTTAATATATTAATTTAAAACAAAAATTCACATACAAAATTATGTGAAAATGCAATTTGCAAATAGTAAAAATGTCCGTTTTCATTCATAAATGATTGCATGTTTATGTTTATTTGTCAAAAATAAATTACAAATTTATAACATTTATGCGCCTACTAAAATGAAATAATATTTTACTATGTATGATTATGTTGTATGAAATAATGTTACTATTTCTGTTCGTTAAACTGTCTGCTAAATACAACTAATCACCAAATTATTAGTCGATTATTTTTCAACATTACCACTCATGCCATTTGAGGTTAAATATTTTCCTCGTGCGCTACGCGCACTCGGGACCTCAAATGACATTCGTAATAATGATTATGAAAAATAATCGACTATTATTTGACGACTCGTGATATTATATATGATAATATAGTTTATAACAATGTATAATAAAAGCCATATTTACATGTTTTATAAAGTCTTACAACGCATTACAAATTAAATTTCACGATGAATACATGTCCACTTAATTTAACAATTGGTACAACAATTGATGCATTTTTCAATAAATTTAGCAAATTTGTCATAAACCTCTAATTTCATATTTCAATTATGCTAATAAATTGAATTGACTTTGTAATACATTATGTAAATGTTACATTTTATACACAGTAAATTATATTATCAAGAAATGCAACTCTAAATTGCAATATGACATATTTATTTTATATATCATCTTTTTATTAATACCTGCCACAGTAGCCAAAGAAATTTATTTCAACCGCGTGCAAAGATTACACGCACTCATTTTCTATTTAACAAAACAAATTTAATCAACACAAATATTTTTTCCCGCACGAGAAAGCCCTGGATGCAAACTCTCAACACCATGATCCCCGTGACACCACCATGACCATCATGACCACGGTGAACACCATGACCACCATGACCACCGTGACCACCATTACCACCATGACTACCATGACCACTTTGATCACCATGACCGCTATGACCGCCATGACCAACATGACCATCATGACCACCGTGAACACTATGACCATCATGAACCCCGTGAACACCATGACCACCGTGACCACCATAACCACCATTACCACTATGACTACCATGACCACCATGACCACCATGACCACGATGACCCCCATGACCACCATGACCACCATGACCACCTAACCACCATGACCACCCTGACCACCATGACCACCGTGAACACCATGACCATCATGACCACCATTACCACCATGACCACCATAACCACTATGACCACCTTGACCACCATGACCATCATGACCACCGTGAACACCATGACCTCCGTGACCACCATGACCACCATAACCATCATCACCACTATGACCACCATGACCACCATGACCACTATGACCACCATGACTACTATGACCACCATGACCACAATGAACACCATGACCACTACGATCACCGTGACCACCGTGACCACCATAACTACCATGACCACCGTGAACACCGTGATCACCATTACCACTATGACCACCATGACCACCATAACCACAATTACCACAATGACTACCATGACCACCATGACCACCATGACCACCATCTACAATCGACACATCCAACTCATATAACATTTAGGACAAGACTGCATAAGTGAATAAAAAATATAATAACAAATGAACAAATGAAGAACTTTACCATACAAACCAAAAAGATCCACCAAACATGCTCCAACCAGTTATTCGATTTTGCTCAAATTTCAAAACGGAGCTTTTTGTCATCTTATATTTCATTATATATGCCTGCTATTTACCAAGATTTGCGACAACTTATTTTTCTGCCTTTAAAAAAGCCAAATATGCTGCCATTTTTATTAATTTACGAGTCTAAGCATCCATTGTAAACAAAACTGGAACAGACATATAATATTTTGAAAACTGATATTAAATTAAATGAAAATACTCCAAAAATTCGGATTGAAAATCATTAAATTTAATTCAAAATTATGTTTTTTGAATTGAATTTCTGTTAAATTTTTAAGCATCGAAAAATACAATAAACTATTTCTATAATGCACCAAAAACCAGTGAATATTTAAAATATGTGTGTCATAATCGAATTGTATCGTATATTTGCCGAATATTATATTCGTTTTTTATACTTCCGTTGCACAATTCTTAAAACACTAAAGAAGTTTTACTTCAAAAAATATTTATAAAACCTTGGGTGTTTTATACATTAAAAGAATAATAATTTAATTACTTTAATAATTAATTCATCAAGCCGAAATGCTTTCCATTGCAGTAGTCTTACAAATTTTTACTAAAAAACCATCATATTTATTCTCCATTCAAAATACTAAACGATTTATAAACAAAAATAAGTGCACTCATTCTCAAAACAGAATCACAATCATTAAAAACAACAAAAAATATTATTAACCCACCTTTCATCAATCATTAATTAACCATAACATCTGAATAGAAAGAAATTACCTTTTTTCTTATTTTACAACAACCAAAACAATTTCCGAATTCAGTATCCCTTTTCTTACCAACCATTTAATTTAATTCAAACAAATTTTTATATGAAATAATTTTGTTTTCACAATAACAAATCTTCAAAACAAACTACATTCTCAATTTGAATAAAAACATCAACAAAAATCGAAATAGTTGCCGGGCAATGTTTAATATTTTCGCTCGATGAGCGATATCAACAGCAACATGCCAGCCATTAGTTGCAATACTGGCCATATTGCCGAAATATACAGATATATTGCCGGGCAATACGAAAATATTGCCGAGAATGTTTTTGAATTTGGGCAATATTGCCCGGCAATGATTGCCAGCCACACATTGCCGTAAAAAGTTGCTCGTTTACATGCTATTTTACAAGAGTTTTGTTAAAACATTGCCGGGCAATATTGCTGAAAATATTGCCCGGCAATATTTTCGGCAACACATTGCCGAAAATATTGCCGGGCAATATTTTCAGCAATATTGCCCGGCAATAGTTGCTCGTTTACAGGCTCCTTAATGATTCAAATTTAGAAGTGACGATTCGGTCTGCTCATGCAAAAGTCTACTTTGCTTGTGAGGCTAGAGTTAATAAGGGGTAGTTTTCTCCTAAACGGCAAGGGGTACAAAATCTTAAAGTTCATTTTTTATCGGTACAAACTATAATGGTTCGAATTTAGAAGTAATGATCGGGTCTGCTCATGCTAAACTCTACTTTGCTTGTGAGGCTAGAGTTAATTAGGGGTAGTTTTCTCCTAAACGGCAAGAAGCACAAAATCTGAAAGTTTATATTTTATCGGTACAAACTATAGTGGTTCTAATTTAGAAGTGATGATCGGGTTCGCTCATGCAAAAGCTTACTTTGCTAGGGAGGCTAGAGTTAATTAGGGGTAGTTTTCTCCTAAACTGCAAGGGGTATAAAATCTGAAAGTTCATATTTCATCGGTACAAACTATAATGGTTCTAATTTAGAAGTGACGAACGGGTCTGCTCATGCAAAAGCTAAATTTGCTTGTGAGGCTAGAGCTAATTAGGGGTAGTTTTCTCCTAAACGGCAAGGGGTACAAAATCTGAAAGTTCATATTTTATCGGTACAAACTATAGTGGTTCTAATTTAGAAGTGACGATCGGGTCTGCTCATGCAAAAGCCTAATTTGCTTGTGAGGCTAAAGCTAATTAGGGGTAGTTTTCTCCTAAACGGCAAGGGGTACAAAATCTGAAAGTTCATTTTTTATCGGTACAAACTATAATGGTTCTAATTTAGAAGTGACGATCGGGTCTGCTCATGCAAAAGCTAAATTTGCTTCCGAAGCTAAAGTTAATTAGGGGTAGTTTTCTTCTAAACGGCAAGGGGTACAAAATCTGAAAGTTCATATTTTATCGGTACAAACTATAATGATTATAATTTAGAAGTGACGATCCGGTCTGCTCATGTAAAACCCTACTTTGCTTCTGAGGCATAAAATAATTAGGGGTAGTTTTCTCCTAAACGGCAAGGGGTACAAAATCTGAAAGTTCATATTTTATCGGTACAAACTATAATAGTTTTAATTTGGAAGTGACGATCGGGTCTGCTCATGCAAAAGCCTACTTTGCTTGAAAGGCTAAAATTAATTAGGGGTAGTTTTCTCCTAAACGGCACGTGGTACAAAATTTTAATTGGTGGTACAAATTAGTACAAAATAGGTACTAAATAATGCAAAAGGTCCGAGTCGATTCTGCGCAGGGGGTCTTTCTAGCTTAATATTAAGCTAGCAGCGCCACGGGTTTTGTCGTAACGGCACGTGGTACAAAATTTTTCTTGATGGTACAAATTAGTACAAAATAAGTACTAAATAATGCAAAAGGTCCGAGTCGATTCTGCTCAGGTGGTCTTTCTAGCTTAATATTAAGCTAGCAGCGCCACGGGTTTGGTCGTAACGGCACGTGGTACAAAATTTTTATTGGTGGTACAAATTAGTACAAAATAAGTACTAAATAGTGCAAAAGGTCCGAGTCGATTCTGCTCAGGTGGTCTTTCCAGCTTAAGAGAGGTAAGTTTTTCGACACTACCAATATTGACAATATCACACTTTGATACTCGTTGAAAAACTTTTGGTATTTTGAGAGAAAGTTTTTCTTCTTTACTTTCTTTAACTTTTGCAAAAACTGAATTATACTCTTCTCTGGTAAATAGCTGTTGGTTTTTACTTTTTTCGAGATAAGGATATCCAGTTGATCGTTAAAACGTGACTGAATGCATTCTAAATGTTCATTCATCGTGCTGCAAATACAGTAAATTTTGGGGAAAATCTTATAACAATACTGCACTTATATCGAAACTATAACATTAACACTGGACACAACGTATTTAAATGATCGTTTCAAAAAATCCAAGTGTTTGAATGCAAATTAAACAATCGACTAATCGACTAATCAATAAAAATAATAATTTATTTTCAGAAATAACGTTTTTAAAATTGTAATGGATAGTCTGGCATAATGTCAGAACGCAGTGTATTGCAGTCGCGGTTTCCTTAGTTGTTGTTCCTTATATTAATCTGTACCACTTGTAATAGATTCTCATCCCTTCGTCATCAATAGTCATATTTCATGTAGTTTCCTTAACCCATAGTTTCCTTATATTTCTCAAAATCTACTAAATCTGCAATAGCCGGACAAACGTATGGGAGAAAGAAAATTGCACTAATTACCTTGAATTATTTATTCATTAATATAACACAATATTGGTTAATTTGAATTAATTAATAATTGTCCTTAATCATCATCCGTATAATCACTAAAAATTAATCAGAATTTAATCTTACCACACACTAAAATTGACGCGCGCTATATTTCCATTCGACTGTTCTCGCCATACTACTTGGGTTTGAATTTTTTTCTAAAACACAAACCATAATGAAACAACGAAATTTTCAAAACCTCATAACGGCTACGTGTATTTTGTTTCCAATCGTCAACATACAACGAATTACTATTTTTGCTTTGTTAAACATTTGATTTATCTTTGTATGAGTGTTTTGCTTTAAACAATCCTTCCGTTATTAAACTGAACTTCACTGTGCTGATATAGTAGAGTGTAGATTAATAAATGTCCAAACATCATAACATTGATCGCATCTGCATTTAATTCATTTTGGATTCAATTATAAATATTATGGATGTGTCAGAAATATTCTGTATCCCAACCTTATTCTCGTACAATATTATCAAATAGTAAACGGTTTTGTGAACTATAATAAGTTCCCAATAATTTGAAAATCTGATGTAAATTAATTATCTCCCATCTAGATACTTTATTCGAGTTACTGCGAGATTAAAAATTTGACTATATAATGAGCACGGTAACTTATTCTCTCTCTTAGTCCAATTAACATTTCGTATAGTGCACGTCAAAATCTACTACATATTCATTCTGGTGTTTGGCGTCTCACAGTCTAAGATTTTTTTTTGGTAGTAAATGGTGACTGTCAAATACAATTTTTTCATTTTTCGTTTTTTTTCAACACGAGTGTCAACTCATTGGTTGAGTTTTGTTTGTGACGTTTGCTGAAGTGACACGTTGTTTTTTTGTTTGTGGGTGATTATTTTTGTAGATAACCATAATTTGGTTGGTTCATGGATACAGGAAAATGGTCAAAAAACCTACGGGACCCGGTAAACACTAACCGTATCAACCAACTAGAGAATGTCTGATATGAAGAAACAGGTAAATTATATTCTTTATTACTGTTAATGCCTACGGGTATCGCGATCAACGGTGAATTAGAACTTGAGTCAGACGCCGTCCAACAAAGAAAACCAGTTTATGGAAGATCGGTACATTACGGTGGTTCGATAGACATCATAATTTAGGTGGTTTAGTGAATGCGGAACGTTTTCTGTAATTAATGAGAAGCATTGTAACTCTACGGGTTTGGAAATTAATTATCTGCCGAGGGATCGAATGAGTTTAGGAAAATTTTACAAAAGTCAGTCATCTTTCAACATATAAAGATTAATTGCATGGGTGTGAACAATATTTATTTAACCCAACAAACAAAGGTATAACATCTATTTATTTACCAAACCTAAATCTTAACTATGTGGGTGTGAAAATTAGCTATATAGCAAAAAGTTATGACCTTCAGTCAGTTACCTATCAGATTAAGTCAAGGTTCGTGTAGGTTATTTATTTAGAGCAAGTTTTGCAAAATTGAGTTATTACCAACAAAACAAAACAACATTGAAAGTTCAATTCAATATTTGTGAACGTTATTTATTTAGAACAATTTTACCAATTTATTTATTAAAAACTAAACGCAAAGAAATTAAATTATTAATTCAATGTTTGTGGACGTTATTTATTTAGAACAATTTACAAATTTATTTATTAAAAACTAAACCTAAAGCAATTAAAATATCAATTCAATGTTTGTGAACGGTATTTATTTAGAACAATTTACAAATTCATTTATTAAAAACTAAACACAAAGAAATTTAAAATATTAATTCAATGTTTGTGGACGTTATTTATTTAGAACAATTTACAAATTTATTTATTAAAAGCTAAACATAAAGCAATTAAAATATCAATTCAATGTTTGTGAACGGTATTTATTTAGAACCATTTACAAATTCATTTATTAAAAACCAAAGCAAAAGCAACCTAAAAGATTAATTCAATGTTTGTTGACGTGATTTATTTAGAACAAATTTACCAATTTATTTATTAAAAACTAAACACAAAGAAATCAAAATATCAATTCAATGTTTGTGGACGTTATTTATTTAGAAGAATTTATAATACTTAGTTATTAAAAACAAAACAAAAACAACTTAAAAGAATAATTCAAGGTTTGTGTACGTGATTCATTTAGAAACATTTTATAACAGTTAAGTACTGACAAAACCAAAAGATTGAGTCCAAGTTCATGTATCCTATTTGGTTAGGACATTTTTGTTATTTATGAGGACCAAAGAGTATTGGTTGTTTTTGTTTTTTTTTGAGTGTGAAAACTATGTATTTATTTAATTAATTACTTTATTTGCCAATAAGAAGATTTAACTATATTATAGTGATTGTTAGTTATTTATCCAAATTTTGTAAATATACGAATCAAACGAAAACGTTGTATGTGGGTGTAAATAATTTACCTAACAAACCTTCCTAAACCGGAATTATTCCACAAACCCAAAGAAATATTATGTGGTGGTGATGACCAACATTACTGGTCTAGGCAGATTTTTTTTTTCATTGGTTCAGTAACCAGACACTAAAATCAACACTAGGGATTCAAATAAATTAACCGCAAATGGAAATAACAAAAAAAAAATTAAACAAAACGGGAATCGAATGACATCAACCATTCATTTGTACAATTTGCTCCGATATTTTCAACACATTCAACTATAATTTCAACAGTTTTCAACGAATTCTTGCTCAATTTGTTATCTGATATTTCGACATATTCTGCCATAGTACAATTTATCAAACATTCATTTATACAATTTGCTCCGATATTTTCACCGCATTCAACTATAATTTCAACAGCTTTCAACGATCACTCAGTCCAATTGTTATCTGATATATCGACATATTCTGCTATAGTACAATTTATCAACCATTCATTTGTACAATTTGCTCCGATATTTTCAACACATTCAACTATAATTTCAACAGTTTTCAACGAATTCTTGCTCAATTTGATATCTGATATTTCGACATATTCTGCCATAGTACAATTTATCAAACATTCATTTATACAATTTGCTCCGATATTTTCACCGCATTCAACTATAATTTCAACAGCTTTCAACGATCACTCAGTCCAATTGTTATCTGATATATCGACATATTCTGCTATAGTACAATTTATCAACCATTCATTTGTACAATTTGCTCCGATATTTTCAACACATTCAACTATAATTTCAACAGTTTTCAACGAATTCTTGCTCAATTTGTTATCTGATATTTCGACATATTCTGCCATAGTACAATTTATCTATACAATTTGCTCCGATATTTTCACCGCATTCAACTATAATTTCAACAGTTTTCAACGAATTCTTGTTCAAATTGTTATCTGATATTTCGATATATTCTGCTATAGTACAATTTATCAACCATTCATTTGTACAATTTGCTCCGATATTTTCAACACCTTCAACTATAATTTCAACAGTTTTCAACGAATTCTTGCTCAAATTGTTATCTGATATTTCGATATATTCTGCCATAGTACAATTTATCAACCATTCATTTGTACAATTTGCTCCGATATTTTCAACACATTCAACTATAATTTCAACAGTTTTCAACGAAATCTTGCTCAAATTGTTATCTGATATTTCGATATATTCTGCCATAGTACAATTTATCATCCATTCATTCATACAAATAGCTCCGATATTTTCAACGCATTCAGCTATACTCGCAAGTTGTGCAACCAGATACCCAAATTGATACCTCGTATATTCGACCTATTTTCACGCAGCAACACTGATGGAAGACTGAATTAAACCGGATTGGAGGCCAGGAGGATATAACCATGGGTGAGTGTATTTGATTGGTGTCGTTGTTTCTTTAATCCTAACGATAAAGGGGTGTGAATGAGTGTGTGTGTGTGTGGGCGTATGTGAGCGAACAAGGGGGTTGGACGTGCCGACCGTGGTTCTTTCGTAGAAGGGGGTCGCCAGAGTCTTCGTTTTTCCACTTGTATTTCTTTCCATTTCTGTAAATTTTCGTGAATAGCGTACATGTCTGTATTTGTGCTGAAGTAGCAGGGTTACTTTATCGTTCCCATGGTCTGAAGCTAGTTTGGGGCTTGAAAATCAATCTCGCTAGGTACGCTTCCTGCTATGTCCTTCTTATTGGTTCGCCAATAAGAAAGCGCTTCATTACAAATTGGCGCCCAACGTGGGGCTCCTCTAAGGGTCCCTACAGCGATGTAGGACTCTGGAGGAGTCCCTCCATAATTTCAAAAAAATTCGAAAAATTTTTTTTTAAAATTTTTCTTCAAAATTAACTTTCTTTTCCACCAAAACAATAGAAAAGACTCTGGCGGCGTAGAAGCAATTCCCTGCTTCATACGCGCAGGAGCAAAGGAAGTCTGAGATTCCTCAGACTGTACTTTGATGGGGAGTTGCGTCCCTACGCCTCCAGCTAATATTCTCCTTTTTTGTATTTTTTTTTTAAAACGCATGGGTGAGAATAATTTTTCGGAATTATTCTCAATGGGCATTACAACCCCACGGACCCTAGTTACGGGGTGGGTTTCTGGAGACGTCTCAAAGGCCGAAGGTGTCTCAGGTGCCAGACCTAGAACGACGTGGTTTGGTGTATACGCCAAACCTCGTCCGAGTCTGGTCACCTGGTCAGGCTTCGGGTTTGCGGGGTCTTCAGAGCCCAACCTGCGCTACTATTGCCTAACGTTAGCGACCCCTCCCGGCAATACTAGCTTCCCTGTGGTTGAGGTGTGCTGGTTCTCATCGGGTGATACCGAGGAAGTTCTTCCAAGACAGCATTGGCCCGCTGTCGAGGGAAGATTTCGCTCGGCTGTCATGCTGATGTGTAACTGGTCCACCTCTGCCACAGCACCTTACCGTATGTGTGGGTGGCGTGGATCGCAGCTGCCGAGTGTTGTTGATAGAATGGTGGTGCAGAGGATTTTATCTTCTGACCATCCCATCAGCACTCGTCAGCTGGGTGAGGCACTACCAGCACATACCCCACCTTATTCCTGTCTCACCCTCCCTTCTCCCATCCTTATTCATCCCGTCTTGTTCCCTATCCTTTTCCACTTCCCATCCTTTTAACGTAGAACACTTTCAATTTTCATTGGTCCCAAAGTAAAAACATAAAAAAAAAACCACAAAGCAAAATGAGAAAGATCGGCGGTCACCACCTTCAACCCCAGCGTGAGTGAACACCCCGTGGTTGATCCTTCCTCCGTCCAAAATAAATAATAAATAAATAATTCGTAAATAAATAAATATTAATATTTAATAAATAAAAACAGCTGATATTACCAAATACTAATCCGCTCTTTCTCCAACAATTTGTAGGTCCAACAAAATAATTAACATACAAATCAATAAAAGGGAAATAAATAACATTCAAATCAAAAAAAAAAGGAAAATCAAGAATATAAAAATCAATACCAGGAAAATAAGAAAGATTTACAAACGGGAAAAAAACACATAACAACATTGAAGACACCAGCTAATTTTAAGTATTTTAAGAAATCAAACTTAATTGAAAATTAATTTAATTTAAGGGAAAAATTTGCCTACCCGAATTTGAAGGTTTTAATTTATCAATTTTGATCTCCGTGAGAGATTTGGCTTCAAGTTCGGGGAAAGGATTTTTTTTTTGATTCAATTCAGTATTTCATTGGCAGGGTAGCATTAAGTTTTTTTTTGTTACATTTAAAATTTCTTAGTCTTGTCAAACCGGTAGGCTTGCCGCACTTTTTATTCGTTCGCTCAAAATTTTTTTTTCGTATTTTGCGACTTTCGCGGCACGGGAACCTCCAGATCTGCCCGGAATTGGGTCTGGAAAGTTCATATAATTGTCATCTTCTGCCATATTTTAGTATACTTGTTTTCTCTCACAGTACAATTTTTACCTTGTTTAGTCAAATCAGATACAAAACACAGTAGTATTTTCGTAATTGCCATCTTCTGCCATATTTGTGGTCTACTTATTTTCTCTCGAATCTCACCGTTTATTTTTATTGTTCTGTTCATATATCAGCATCTTGGAAAACAATTGTAAATAGTAGTGAAATGGTATCAAGACAGTAATAAGTCTTATTTAATATAATTGACGAATTGGTCAGACATTGCGTAGCTGTTTGAGGTTTGAATCGCTAAATTTCCATATAATTTTTTTTTAAATTCTGCTTTAAAATATATTCATAGTACTCAAATATTGGAATAAAATAATCTTTTCTGTTGATAATTGAATTGTTTATTTGGATTCAACGTTCACATCGATAGTGTAATAATTTTCGTTTCGCTCTCCATATACGTGCATTTATTGATCTGGTCCTGTGCGGCGGTTTGAGTATTCATAATGTCTGCCACTGATAAGATTGACGTTCTGGATAGGTTCAAATTTCAACAAAAAAAAAAAAAAAAAATGTCAGTCTTAAAAAAATTTTCCAAGTGCAAAAGATCAAGTTGTTGATTTTGTTACGATGTGGAAAAGTTAAAGTATGATAAAGTTTATGATGCTGATGATGGTAGGGATGAGTCAATCGATTCGCCAAGTTCTCGAATAGTTGACAACCAGAAGTTCTGTCAGTGGCAAGTATATTGAATCACCTGTGAATGGGTTTGGGAGAGTGGTTGATGGATCTATTGCCGACAATAAACTCAGACATCGTCTACCCTTGTATTCGCAGATAACCTAATTTCAGGCCAGGTAAAATACTAGCTTGTTTAGATATTGAGATTCCTCCGGGGGGTGAGGTTTGGGGATTGTGGTTACCCGAGGAATACACTGACGAGTGTATTGCAAGGGCCCACAGTCCACCAGCTTCATCTCATGGGGGTTTCGCAAAAACAAAAATATTGTATTCTGTCGTAATATTATTTTGAGCGATGCAGATAAACTGCAGACAATTATCTGTAGCGCTCTCACAAAGATTTGCGAAGCCAAAGTTTGAAAGTTGGTAGGTAGCGCTGCTTATCAGCTGGAAGACCTGGCTTCCCAAACGAAGAGGTGTCTACCATTCGAAGGACAGTCTAGCTTAAGGTCTGAATGGTATATGTTTATTGTTGATTCGCCATCTCTCATTTATATTGAAAATACAAATATTTCAAGCAAATATTATCCTCTGGACATTTCCCAGCTACTTGACCATCAATAGGTTGAACCTCTAATAATTTGCGAGGACGTTCTTGGACTTTCGCTAACGGCTTTTCACGATCATGGTTTCATCTTTACATTCAGCTTTTAAGTAATGAATTGTATTTTTTTTGAAGATTTATTTTTGTCTGATATTGAATGGAATCATCACGGATTCTGCTCAGTTTTTCATTCCTGAGGACATGCTTCTGGTTGCAGACGTTTTTTTTTTTTTGGAATCATTCGGTTTGGGTTCTAAATTTCTAATTTTAAAATTTAAATTATGTAATAGCCCGGCTAGCTTAGTCAATAGAGCATGAGACTAGTGAGCTCAGGTGTAGGGTTCGAGCCTGATTAATATAAGAACAGGAGTCTTGGTGTATGTATCATTAAAAAGTAGGTCAATTGTTACTTCATTCTCAAGTTTGGTAGTAAATTGGTTTGGTTTATTTTTTTTTGTGACTTTAGAGTCTCGGGATCCCCCAGATCTGCCCGAAATTGGGTCTGGAAGATTTTAATTATCCACCGCTTGCAATAGAGTAGAATACTGATTTTATCGATACCCCTCCAAAAGTTTTTTTTTGTTTATTCTTAGATACTTTGTTACTTTGTTTCTGCTAAGACTGAGTTTGTAATACTGATCGCATTGATTGCTAATCTGTGGTACGTCGAGGTGCTTCACCAAGCTGATATGTATATACAAGGTCTATTGGCGACCAGCCTATGCCTTTTCAACTTCTTTTTGGTCGTAGGTGTTCGTCCAAAAAAGCACTTGTTCTGTAATGGATAGTCTGGCATAATGTCAGAACGCAGTGTATTGCAGTCGCGGTTTCCTTAGTTGTTGTTCCTTATATTAATCTGTACCACTTGTAATAGATTCTCATCCCTTCGTCATCAATAGTCATATTTCATGTAGTTTCCTTAACCCATAGTTTCCTTATATTTCTCAAAATCTACTAAATCTGCAATAGCCGGACAAACGTATGGGAGAAAGAAAATTGCACTAATTACCTTGAATTATTTATTCATTAATATAACACAATATTGGTTAATTTGAATTAATTAATAATTGTCCTTAATCATCATCCGTATAATCACTAAAAATTAATCAGAATTTAATCTTACCACACACTAAAATTGACGCGCGCTATATTTCCATTCGACTGTTCTCGCCATACTACTTGGGTTTGAATTTTTTTCTAAAACACAAACCATAATGAAACAACGAAATTTTCAAAACCTCATAACGGCTACGTGTATTTTGTTTCCAATCGTCAACATACAACGAATTACTATTTTTGCTTTGTTAAACATTTGATTTATCTTTGTATGAGTGTTTTGCTTTAAACAATCCTTCCGTTATTAAACTGAACTTCACTGTGCTGATATAGTAGAGTGTAGATTAATAAATGTCCAAACATCATAACATTGATCGCATCTGCATTTAATTCATTTTGGATTCAATTATAAATATTATGGATGTGTCAGAAATATTCTGTATCCCAACCTTATTCTCGTACAATATTATCAAATAGTAAACGGTTTTGTGAACTATAATAAGTTCCCAATAATTTGAAAATCTGATGTAAATTAATTATCTCCCATCTAGATACTTTATTCGAGTTACTGCGAGATTAAAAATTTGACTATATAATGAGCACGGTAACTTATTCTCTCTCTTAGTCCAATTAACATTTCGTATAGTGCACGTCAAAATCTACTACATATTCATTCTGGTGTTTGGCGTCTCACAGTCTAAGATTTTTTTTTGGTAGTAAATGGTGACTGTCAAATACAATTTTTTCATTTTTCGTTTTTTTTCAACACGAGTGTCAACTCATTGGTTGAGTTTTGTTTGTGACGTTTGCTGAAGTGACACGTTGTTTTTTTGTTTGTGGGTGATTATTTTTGTAGATAACCATAATTTGGTTGGTTCATGGATACAGGAAAATGGTCAAAAAACCTACGGGACCCGGTAAACACTAACCGTATCAACCAACTAGAGAATGTCTGATATGAAGAAACAGGTAAATTATATTCTTTATTACTGTTAATGCCTACGGGTATCGCGATCAACGGTGAATTAGAACTTGAGTCAGACGCCGTCCAACAAAGAAAACCAGTTTATGGAAGATCGGTACATTACGGTGGTTCGATAGACATCATAATTTAGGTGGTTTAGTGAATGCGGAACGTTTTCTGTAATTAATGAGAAGCATTGTAACTCTACGGGTTTGGAAATTAATTATCTGCCGAGGGATCGAATGAGTTTAGGAAAATTTTACAAAAGTCAGTCATCTTTCAACATATAAAGATTAATTGCATGGGTGTGAACAATATTTATTTAACCCAACAAACAAAGGTATAACATCTATTTATTTACCAAACCTAAATCTTAACTATGTGGGTGTGAAAATATAGCAAAAAGTTATGACCTTCAGTCAGTTACCTATCAGATTAAGTCAAGGTTCGTGTAGGTTATTTATTTAGAGCAAGTTTTGCAAAATTGAGTTATTACCAACAAAACAAAACAACATTGAAAGTTCAATTCAATATTTGTGAACGTTATTTATTTAGAACAATTTTACCAATTTATTTATTAAAAACTAAACGCAAAGAAATTAAATTATTAATTCAATGTTTGTGGACGTTATTTATTTAGAACAATTTACAAATTTATTTATTAAAAACTAAACCTAAAGCAATTAAAATATCAATTCAATGTTTGTGAACGGTATTTATTTAGAACAATTTACAAATTCATTTATTAAAAACTAAACACAAAGAAATTTAAAATATTAATTCAATGTTTGTGGACGTTATTTATTTAGAACAATTTACAAATTTATTTATTAAAAGCTAAACATAAAGCAATTAAAATATCAATTCAATGTTTGTGAACGGTATTTATTTAGAACCATTTACAAATTCATTTATTAAAAACCAAAGCAAAAGCAACCTAAAAGATTAATTCAATGTTTGTTGACGTGATTTATTTAGAACAAATTTACCAATTTATTTATTAAAAACTAAACACAAAGAAATCAAAATATCAATTCAATGTTTGTGGACGTTATTTATTTAGAAGAATTTATAATACTTAGTTATTAAAAACAAAACAAAAACAACTTAAAAGAATAATTCAAGGTTTGTGTACGTGATTCATTTAGAAACATTTTATAACAGTTAAGTACTGACAAAACCAAAAGATTGAGTCCAAGTTCATGTATCCTATTTGGTTAGGACATTTTTGTTATTTATGAGGACCAAAGAGTATTGGTTGTTTTTGTTTTTTTTTGAGTGTGAAAACTATGTATTTATTTAATTAATTACTTTATTTGCCAATAAGAAGATTTAACTATATTATAGTGATTGTTAGTTATTTATCCAAATTTTGTAAATATACGAATCAAACGAAAACGTTGTATGTGGGTGTAAATAATTTACCTAACAAACCTTCCTAAACCGGAATTATTCCACAAACCCAAAGAAATATTATGTGGTGGTGATGACCAACATTACTGGTCTAGGCAGATTTTTTTTTTCATTGGTTCAGTAACCAGACACTAAAATCAACACTAGGGATTCAAATAAATTAACCGCAAATGGAAATAACAAAAAAAAAATTAAACAAAACGGGAATCGAATGACATCAACCATTCATTTGTACAATTTGCTCCGATATTTTCAACACATTCAACTATAATTTCAACAGTTTTCAACGAATTCTTGCTCAATTTGTTATCTGATATTTCGACATATTCTGCCATAGTACAATTTATCAAACATTCATTTATACAATTTGCTCCGATATTTTCACCGCATTCAACTATAATTTCAACAGCTTTCAACGATCACTCAGTCCAATTGTTATCTGATATATCGACATATTCTGCTATAGTACAATTTATCAACCATTCATTTGTACAATTTGCTCCGATATTTTCAACACATTCAACTATAATTTCAACAGTTTTCAACGAATTCTTGCTCAATTTGATATCTGATATTTCGACATATTCTGCCATAGTACAATTTATCAAACATTCATTTATACAATTTGCTCCGATATTTTCACCGCATTCAACTATAATTTCAACAGCTTTCAACGATCACTCAGTCCAATTGTTATCTGATATATCGACATATTCTGCTATAGTACAATTTATCAACCATTCATTTGTACAATTTGCTCCGATATTTTCAACACATTCAACTATAATTTCAACAGTTTTCAACGAATTCTTGCTCAATTTGTTATCTGATATTTCGACATATTCTGCCATAGTACAATTTATCTATACAATTTGCTCCGATATTTTCACCGCATTCAACTATAATTTCAAACAGTTTTTCAACGAATTCTTGTTCAAAATTGTTATCTGATATTTCGATATATTCTGCTATAGTACAATTTATCAACCATTCATTTGTACAATTTGCTCCGATATTTTCAACACCTTCAACTATAATTTCAACAGTTTTCAACGAATTCTTGCTCAAAATTGTTATCTGATATTTCGATATATTCTGCCATAGTACAATTTATCAACCATTCATTTGTACAATTTGCTCCGATATTTTCAACACATTCAACTATAATTTCAACAGTTTTCAACGAAATCTTGCTCAAATTGTTATCTGATATTTCGATATATTCTGCCATAGTACAATTTATCATCCATTCATTCATACAAATAGCTCCGATATTTTTCAACGCATTCAGCTATACTCGCAAGTTGTGCAACCAGATACCCAAATTGATACCTCGTATATTCGACCTATTTTCACGCAGCAACACTGATGGAAGACTGAATTAAAACCGGATTGGAGGCCAGGAGGATATAACCAATGGGTGAGTGGTATTTGATGGTGTCGTTGTTTTCTTTAATCCTAACGATAAGAGGGGTGTGAATGAGTGTGTGTGTGTGTGGGCGTATGTGAGCGAAACAAGGGGGTTGGACGTGCCGACCGTGGTTCTTTCGTAGAAGGGGGTCGCCAGAGTCTTCGTTTTTCCACTTGTATTTCTTTCCATTTCTGTAAATTTTTCGTGAATAGCGTACATGTTCTGTATTTGTGCTGAAGTAGCAGGGTTACTTTATCGTTCCCATGGTCTGAAGCTAGTTTGGGGCTTGAAAATCAATCTCGCTAGGTACGCTTCCTGCTATGTCCTTCTTATTGGTTCGCCAATAAGAAAGCGCTTCATTACAAAATACAGTCACAATAGCATCATAATATTTGAATTTAAATAAAACTTAAAAGCTACACATTTTCTCTGAATTCCTTATTTTAATACAGTAACTAAATTAAACTAAAGGAAATTTGTGTTTTACGAAAATTACCAATAACCAACAAACAAAAGTAATATTGGGCTAACAATTGAAATTTTATTACGCATGCTGTAATGGGCAAGATATACTTTATGAGATGTACTGCCATTTTCCGTGATATGATAATTATACTAATGATATGTTACTATATAGACTTATTCGAAAATAGTAAAAATATTTTCAACCCAATTTTCAACTCACTTTTCAACCCACTTGTGTAATAACACAAGTATTTCAAACATTCTGAAAATATACATCTGACCCGTTTCCGGTAAAATTATTTCATATCTTTTTTTATTCATTTCTTTTACATATTTATGCAAAACTAAAAAAAGAATTCAAATAAGCAAAAATTATGCGGACAATTTTTCTTTTCTTTTGGCTCATGCCATGAGGAATAAATTGCATTTGTAGTTTTTTAGGGTAGAATTTCATATAAAAAATCTACTTATTACAATGGCCTTCATCTCCACTAATTTCGGAGAAAAAATTTTGGTGCCTAAACGACTATGAAATGATAAGCGGAGACGGCAAAACAGAAAAAAAAAAATTATATATATATTTATATATTAATATAGAT
>OY856187.1:238713878-238879141 GCA_963693315.1 Diogma glabrata | reverse complement strand
TATGCCAGTTGTTCGATCCATTGGGTGTATGTGCTCCACTTATAATTACAGCAAAACTTTTCGTGCAGGCCATTTGGATGGAACAAACCATTGGATGGGACGACCCTCCGCCGAGAAACATCATAGAGAAATGGACCACGTTTAAAGTGGAACTTCAAACCGTGCCAATTATATCAGTTCCAAGACAAGTGACATCATCTGTCGGTGCAAAACATGAACTTCATGGTTTCTGCGACGCATCCGAGAAGGCATATGGGTGTGTACTGTACGTTAAAAGCTTGGAAATGTCAAACCAATATATCATTAAACTCTTATGCGCCAAATCACGAGTAGCCCCGTTAAAACGTGAGACCATACCTCGATTGGAATTGTGTGCTGCAGTTCTGCTGTCTGAGTTGGTTGAAAAGATTAAGGCTGTCATCGGTGTTGCGTTCTCTTCCACATATTTGTGGACGGATTCACAGATTTCATTGTGTAGGATAACGTCTGATCCATCCAAGTACACCATTTTTGTAGCCAACCGCATCGCCAAAGATCAATCGAAAACCTCTCCGGATGACTGGTATTACGTACCTTCAAAGGATAATCCTGCCGACATTGTGTCCAGAGGGCTGATGCCAATGGACTTTAAGGCATCGTCTATTTGGTGGAATGGACCGGATTTTTTGAGGAAACCAACATCCTCGTGGGAATCATTTGCAGGACAAGAATCGTCCGAAGAACCTATAATAAGCGAGTTGCGTAAAGTAACCAATCCAATTTTGATTCAACAAGATCTGGTCGATTTCGATATTTTTGGTCGTTTCAGCTCAGCTAAAATGCTAATTCGAGTCGTGGCATACATGTTGAGATTTTCAAATCACACTAGACACAGTGATCGGAGACAAGCTGTAACATCTATTCACCTTCAGAATGCAGAACTTGACTACGCAAGTTCTACGCTGGTTAAATGCGTTCAACGCAAACATTTCCCTGATGAACTTCAGTCGCTGTCTAAAGGAAACCCTATCTCAATTAAAAGTTCGCTATTATCACTCTCAGTTTTCATTGACCAACAAGGAATCTTGCGAGTAGGAGGTCGACTGAGAAACGCACCAATCACCACTGACCACAAGCATCCAATTGTTCTGCCTGGTCATCATGATTTTAGCACTCTTATAGCTCGTCAGGAACATGGCAGATTACTCCATGCTGCCCCTCAAGCATTGCTTTACAACTTGCGTTTGACCTACTGGATCATAGGAGGGCGTAACTTGTGTAGGAGTGTTGTTCACAACTGTATACGGTGTTTTCGTAGCAAACCTAAACTCTGTACTCAACTCATGAGCGATCTTCCAGCCGAAAGAGTTACGCAATCTGATCGAGCATTCTTAACCGTCGGCATTGATTTTTGCGGACCGTTTCTATTGACTCACGGTGTACGTTCTAAGGTTAAGACCAAGTGTTACATATGCCTGTTCGTGTGTTTTGTCACAAAAGCCGTCCACTTGGAGATAGTTTTTAATTTATCAGCCGATGCCTTTATAGCATGTTTGCGGCGCTTTGTATCACGTCGTGGACTGTGTTCCAAAATCTACAGTGACAATGCCACTAATTTCATCGGAGCACGCACTGAACTTCAAGACCTCAAGCGGTTGTTCACATCTCAGTCATTTCAAGATGTCACAATGCGATACTGCGTGGACCACAACATCCAATGGAAAACGATTCCGCCTCGGTCACCCCACTTCGGTGGATTGTGGGAGGCGGCCATTAAGAGTACTAAGTACCATCTCACACGGGTTGTTGGAACTGCGTCGTTTACCACGGAAGAATTCCTGACACTAATTACACAAATTGAAGCTTGTCTGAACTCACGCCCTCTTACTTCAATGTCGAGTGATCCAAATGATCTCGATGCGCTGTCCCCAGGTCACTTCCTTATAGGTGCACCGTTGACTGCAATTCCGGAACCGTCGTTGCTCGACGTGAAAACCCCCAGGTTGTCAAGATTTCAACGGCTCCAACAACTGATGCAACATTTTTGGCTACGTTGGCACACCGAATATTTGTCAGAGCTGCAACATCGGTACAAGTGGAATCGCACTTCAACTGAGTTCAAAATTGGCTCGCTCGTGGTGCTACATGATGATAACACTCCGCCAATGAAGTGGACGTTGGGTAGGATTCTGGAGTTGCATCCTGGTAATGATGGGAAGACAAGAGTTGTGTCCATTAAAACGGCCGGATCTGTTCTTAAACGCTCAGTATCGCGGATTAGTGTAATTCCAAACGTTGATGCCAACTCCAAACTGTAATGTAATTCTGAATTTGTTTTATCAACCTTCTACATTCGAAAAACCAGTTTGAAATAGTAAACTATTCTACGAACTCCACTAATTGATTTACTTGCGACTAATTATATTCATCCAAGGAACAATTGTAATTAACCAGGTGGTCTCAGTATTTTCCGTTCAACTCATCTGTAATCTGCCGCCTACAGCCAAGTGTATGTTGTTTAAAAAAAAAACACGGTAATCTTTCATATATTTAAAAATCAATCGCGTACAATCTTTCATCGATTTCATATATCTAAATATTAATCTTGTTAAAATGAGCCAATGTTAGAAAACACGTAGTTAACTTCAGTATACTTTAATATTTTGTTAAAGTGACCACTTTAAGGTGGCCAGTATGTTCACGACCAAGTCGTTCTACTCAGGAGTTTCAACAAAATGTTTCTCAATCTGGAAGTGAAAAAACATTGTAAATGGGTTGCTATATATTATATATATATACTTATCGTAAATCACTTCCAGATGAATGTTAAAACACTGCAAGTTGCCCAGGAATAACTAAAATTAACGCAATACGATATTAGTCATAATTTGTACAATCAAAGATTTATTATTATTTACAAAATTTATACAAATATTACCAAAACAATCCTGGTGAAATGTCAATCTAAATGTCAATTTTGAATTGATGTGTTCGGTATGTTTTGATTTTTAGTTTGATATTTTCAATGTTCACATTGAATTGATGTGTTCATTATTCTATATTATTCATTCGATATTTTCGAGATCGTTGGAAAACTTGACTGTAGTTGAGATTATGATTTGTAGAGTTTTGGCTTTCTATAAAATGGACTGTTTTGGTAGTTTTGCTCTCTTATTCTTACGAATTTATACCTGAATAGTATAGTCAATAAAAAGTGTTGTTTGTGTTTTTTTCATGTAGTTTGTTAAGTATGAGCTAAGCTCTGTCTTGTTATTTTTTAAGTAAATTTTAAAATATTTTGTATTCCCATGTGTTTAAATCAATAATTGTAAAATTAATAAAGGAGTTTATATAAAGTTGTGTGCATCAGGTCAGTTTTTTTAATGTATATAAATTAACCAAATAGTTTTTTCTTGTTTCTCTGACAAATATTCGTCGAGTGTGCATGCAGTAAAAAAAACCTCGTATAAGTTTCATCGATTGGAACGGGTGATGTGTCCATGATATTTTCATTTCATATGTACATAACTTCAACTATTATATGAGCTGATATTTTCATCATTGCATAGTTCATCTCATATGTACATAGTCTCAACTATTGTATGATCTGATATTTTCGTCGTTGCTTCAGTTAGTCATCGCATTTACATAACTTCAAATATTAAACGAGCTGATATTTTCATTTCATATGTGCATAACTTCAACTATTATATGAGCTGATATTTTCATCATTGCATAGTTCATCTCATATGTACATAATCTCAACTATTATATGATCTGATGTTTTCGTCATTACTTCAGTGAATCATCGCAATTACATAACTTCAAATATTATATGAGCTGATATTTTCATCATTGCATAGTTCATGTCATATGTACATAACTTCAACTATTATATGAGCTGATATTTTCATCATTGCATAGTTCATCTCATATGTACATAATCTCAACTATTATATGATCTGATATTTTCGTCATTACTTCAGTGAATCATCGCAATTACATAACTTCAAATATTAAACGAGCTGATATTTTCATTTCATATGTACATAACTTCAACTATTATATGAGCTGATATTTTCATCATTGCATAGTTCATCTCATATGTACATAATCTCAACTATTATATGATCTGATATTTTCGTCGTTGCTTCAGTTAGTCATCGCATTTACATAACTTCAAATATTATATGAGCTGATATTTTCATCATTGCATAGTTCATCTCATATGTACATAATCTCAACTATTATATGATCTGATGTTTTCGTCATTACTTCAGTGAATCATCGCAATTACATAACTTCAAATATTATATGAGCTGATATTTTCATCATTGCATAGTTCATGTCATATGTACATAACTTCAACTATTATATGAGCTGATATTTTCATCATTGCATAGTTCATCTCATATGTACATAATCTCAACTATTATATGATCTGATATTTTCGTCATTACTTCAGTGAATCATCGCAATTACATAACTTCAAATATTAAACGAGCTGATATTTTCATTTCATATGTACATAACTTCAACTATTATATCAGCTGATATTTTCATCATTGCATAGTTCATCTCATATGTACATAATCTCAACTATTATATGATCTGATATTTTCGTCATTGCTTCAGTTAGTCATCGCATTTACATAACTTCAAATATTAAACGAGCTGATATTTTCATTTCATATGTGCATAACTTCAACTATTATATGAGCTGATATTTTCATCATTGCATAGTTCATCTCATATGTACATAATCTCAACTATTATATGATCTGATATTTTCGTCGTTGCTTCAGTTAGTCATCGCATTTACATAACTTCAAATATTATATGAGCTGATATTTTCATCATTGCATAGTTCATCTCATATGTACATAATCTCAACTATTATATGATCTGATATTTTCGTCATTACTTCAGTGAATCATCGCATTTACATAACTTCAAATATTAAACGAGCTGATATTTTCATTTCATATGTGCATAACTTCAACTATTATATGAGCTGATATTTTCATCATTGCATAGTTTATCTCATATGTACATAATCTCAACTATTATATGATCTGATATTTTCGTCATTACTTCTGTTAATCATCTCGTTTGCATAACTTCAATTATTATATGAGCTGAGATATTTTCATCATTGCATCATTCATCTCACTTACATAATTTCAACTATTATAAGAGCTGAGACATTTTCGTCATTGCTTCAATCAAAACATCTCATATGTACATGATTTTCAACTATTATATGAGTCGATATTAGTCTCTGTATTTCTCTGGGTCTCACATTACTTTGATATTTGCATCACGGTGTTGGAAGTTGATGTGCCAACCAACTCACATCAAAATATATCGTCAAGAAAAAAATACAGTCCACCTTTCATCGACGCCGCATCAGGGGGGTAAAAAAAACTTTTTTGACCCAAGCGAGTGGGATGTCATTTGAAAGAGCACCAAATTTAAGAAACATTGCAATTGTTTTTAGAATTTTGCGATGCACAGTTTTTTAGTTATTGTTAAAAAAGTTTTATTTTAAGTATATGTATACCACCACTACCCTAAGTTTTGACTCTGATTTATCGAAAAAATATTTTCAATTTAAACCATTGAAAAACTGGCTAAATCTTTCTTTAGTTAACATAAACAGCTATGGATAAGATTTAACCTTAATACTGCATTTACAGCGACATAGCAAATTAGTAGATGTAATTTAAATCAGTGCTATAAACATTTGTTATTTTAAGAGCTTGCAACTAATTTGAGATGTAGTTTTACTATCTAGTAAATTATTTTCAAATTAATATTGACGTTGTAAACACCATTGCAAATAAAAAAATTTGATATCTACACCGTTTCCTGTTCCTAAAAATTTTAAATTATCAAATTTCTTTTCTCCGTCAAATATTTTTCAACAATCAGAGAAAGAACTTGAGGAATGGTCTAGTTATCATATTTTTATTGCTTTTTTAAAAGTTTGACAGATAGCAATTTAAACTTAACTAAATTAAAATATGTTTATGAGATTAAAAGATTTATTTTGCAATCTACGCTGTAAACTCATATTAAATATGACAAGATGCAAATTAATATACTATCTACTAGTTTGCTATGTCACTGTAAATGCGGTATAAGTAACAATTTTTGTGTCATTTTTGATCAATGTATAGTAGAATTTTTTTGCCAGCGAACACGAAATTTGTTTGTTATGCGCATATTGTTTGCACATTCAGTGTCTCGATTAAAATATTAAAAAAAACTATTGGGGTCCCATTGAAATGGACAAAAAAACACATAAAATTAATAAATTACTATTGAAATTCAACCAATTATAATAGAAAACCAAAAACTAGTAAAAATAAAAATGATTTTGTAGGCAATGTAACAAAATTTTGATAATTAAAAATAATTATAATAAAAATAACGACGCCTATGGAAACAAATATCACAACAAACAAATGGTACGAACTAGAAGTAGAAATTTAACGAATATAATTGTTTTGAAAACAAATTTATCCCAAAATAAATAATACATCTCTGTTTTACTTTTTGTCTCATCTTTTATCTCTTGCTGCGTCGTATCTGTCAAAAATTCGCTGGCAAAAAAACTCTACTATAGATGTGATTGACATTTACTATTGACGTCTACGATTAAATATTTATTCTGTTATGCGTCCATAGTCTGGCGATATAAAGACTTTACATCACAACTTTATGTCATTTATTTTTGATATTGTGTTCTTTTACATTCACGGAACCCGTGGCGAGCGAATTTTATTCGCACTTGTCCGACTTTTTTTTGAGTGAAAACAATTAAACCTATTCAATGTTAGAGTCTGTTATAGTATAATTATTTTTCTGTTTTATATTATTTAGATGATATTCTGCTATCAACTATGTATTTACTGCACAGGATTCTCCGTCCAACCAACAAAACTTGAGATTCAAGATTCTCAAAACATTTTGGCCATTATAGGTGAAACTTTTCAAAATGTTGAAGAGATGTTACAAAAGTATTTGGATCAATAATTACCAATTCAGCCTCTTTTGTTAATTACTGGATCTAGAACTAAGCCAATACTAGTATGTTTTGATAATGTACGGTATGAAGTTTATACATCATGGAAAGCAGTTGATGTGTGCTTAAAAATATTTTATTTATTCAACTTAAAAATATGGAGGGGCTGAAATCTCACAGCTCTGAGATATCAAGACTTCGGTCTGGGTTAAGGATTTTGATAAAGTTTTCGCAAAAAACTTTTATGAGGACATGGTTTTTAGTTTTGGGCAGCGATGTACATCAAACATAACTCTTTGTTGAAGTACAAGTTAATCTCTGTTTAAAAATTTATTACAAAACTAACACGAAACATCAATACGTTGCCGGAAAATTATAATCAAAATTCCAAAAATATTGTTAAATTAAATAAAATCAAACTTTTTCAAAATTCCAAAAATATTCCAAATATTAGAATAAAATCAAATATTTAAATATTTTCTAAATTCCAATAATATTTCAAAAATTCTTAAAAATTGAAACTTTTTCCAAAATTCTAAAAATATTACAAAAATTATTACAAAATCAAAAATTCAAACTTTTTTCAAAATTTCATTTTAAATTACATTTACATTTTAAATTTCGTCCAATTTCATTTTAAATTACATTTACGTCATAAAAACAGCTAAATTTTTTTCCCAAAAAATTGGCTAAAAAATTAAATGAAATCATTTTTTGACACACTTGACATTATTTTTTGACAAACTTATAATGCCATAATTCTCTATAACAATAATAAAATATCATGTCATACGAACTATTAATTTTATTTTTTTCTAAAAAAAATTGGGTAAAAATAAATAAAAACCTTTCTTTTGACACACTTGACAACATTTTTTGACAAACTTATAATGCCATAATTCTCCATAATAATAATAAAATTTTATTTCAAACAAACAATTTATTTTTTTTCTAAAAAATTGTGTAAAAAACTAAATAAAAATCTTTTGACACACTTGACAACATTTTGTTATCAAACTTATAATGCCATAATTCTCAATAATAATAATAAAATTTCATTTCAAACAAACAATTTTATTTCTTCCAAAAAATTGGGTAAAAAAAAATAAAAATCTTTCTTTTGCAACACTTGACAACACTTTTTTGACAAACTTATAATGCCATAATTCTCAATAATAATAATAAAACTTCATTCCAAACAAACAATTAATTTTATATTTTTTCCAAAAAATTAGGTAAAAAAATAAATAAAAATCTTTCTTTTGACACACTTGACAACTTTTTTTTGACAAACTTATAATGCAATAATCTAGTTTTTGATCTCACATACCAATCCCGACCATCAAGATTTCTCCAAATTTAATGTTCCTACTCGTAATCACTTAAAATGAACGTTTTTTAAGCCAAAAATATGAAAATTTGCTATTTTTGACACACAGAATGATTTTTTTGACACACTTCCGGTACAGTTATCGAGCACAGCGTCCTTTTGGACCTGTCCCTTGAGTATACCTATTTTTAGAAAAAAAATATTTTGAAATCCCTCCAGCGGTTTTCCCTGCAGCGTAGGTAATGACGGCCGGCCGCCGGCAGACAGACATACATTTTTTTTTTTGCATTTTTAGAATCAGGAGATCCTAAAACGTCGAAAAATGTCAAAAAAAGTGGGGGTAAGAATTTCACTTTGAGCTCATGAATGTAATACTTAGGTCTTTCAGACCGAAGTAATTTTCCAAAAAATTAGGTAAAAAAATAAATAAAAATCTTTCTTTTGACACACTTGACAACATTTTTTTGACAAACTTATAATGCAATAATCTAGATTTTGGTCTCACATACCAATCCCGACCATCAAGATTTCTCCAAGTTCAATGTTCCTACTCGTAATCACTTAAAATGAACGTTTTTAAGCGAAAAATATGAAAATTTGCTGTTTTTGACACACTTAATGATTTTTTTTGACACACTTCCGGTACAGTTATCGAATACAGCGTCCTTTCGGACCTGTCCCTTGAGTATACCTATTTTTAGAAAAAAAATTTTTTGAAATCCCTCCAGTGTAGGTAATGACGGCCGGTAACGCTAACAGAATTAGGTTGGTGTAGTTGAGAGGGGCAGAGTAAATACTGCTTATACTCAATAATTCTGCACCATGGCGAGTCATTGGCGCCATAAAACCAATGCAACTCAAGCGTCTGTTCTCCATGTTAGGGGCGGCTTGGAGCGGGCGTCTGTCTTGGATCAAGCGGCTCGCTATATAAATGTGTAGAAAGCGTCTGTTCTCCATGTTAGAGGCGGCTTTCAGCGGGCGTCTGTCTTGGATCAAGCGGCTCGCTATATAAACGTGTAAAAAGGTTGTTTCTGGTGACCTTAAGATGCAGAACGAACCCATTCACGAAAATTTGGGTTGGGCGAAGGGCTAACACCCCATTTCCGTAAAAAAATTATTGTCATGAATTCTGTACACAGGCCTCGGAATATCTCGGATTCATTATTGGAACGACCTCGGAAACTGTACCCGGACTACTATTTAAAAATAGGAACCTGGAACGTGCTAAGCCTTAGAAGACCAGGAGATCTCCTAAAACTCACCCAACAAGTCGAGAGCTACACACTGGATATAGTGGCATTACAAGAACTAGATGGCCAGGCAGTGGAATCCATGAAACAGCGAAAGGATACACTCTGTATTATTGCGGTCATCAAAACGGAGGAGAATTTGGAGTTGGCTTTCTTATACACCGTCGCGTGAATCAGCATGTTATCGACTTCTGCCCAATTAATATGCGGTTATGCACACTGAGAATCCGCACGCAAAAATTCAATATAACGATCGTCAATGTTCATGCACCTACTGAAGATAAAGCAGGTGATATTAAAGACCTGTTCTTCCTAGAACTCGAGGAAGTCATCAATAACATCCCGCGGCACGATATAAAAATCGTGGTAGGTGACTTTAATGCTCAAATCGGTAGGATTGCAGAACTTAAAACACATATTGGCCCTAACAGCTTGCATCATACCAGCAACAATAACGGTTTTCGCGCAGCCGAGCTGGCTATGATGTATGATCTAGTAATTTCCAGCACTTTCTTCCCTCACAAGAGAATTCACAAGGCAACGTGGAAATCAAATGACGGAAGAAGGGAAAATCAAATCGATCACGTCATGATCTCTAAGAGACACTCTACAAGTATAACTGACGTTCGATCATACAGAGGTGCTGATATGGACACCGATCATATGCTTGTCATCTTTAAGTACAAGTGCAAGTTGTCATCCACATTTAACAGACAAGCAAAAAAGACCATGCGCTGGAATGTCGAAGCATTTAAACATCCGGAAACGCTGAATATATATCAGAAAATAATAACACAAAACATAGAAGAGCATGACATCTCTTCTGAGATGCCATTAAACATACAAGAAGAATGGCAAACGCTTCAATCAACCATTATAGCCGCAGCACAAACTACAATCGGAAAACGACCACCGAAATCACACAACGAATGGTTTGACGACGAGTGCCGCCAATCCGTTGAAAATAAACAAAAACTGCGAGAAAAATGGTTAACAAGGAACACCCGAAGCTCCCAAGCTGATTATCTATGCGCCAGGAAAGCCTCAGCAAAACTCCTACGTAAAAAGAAACGCGAACACACGAAGAGCTGCATCGAAAACATCAACCAACATGCGGCCAACGGAAATTCAAAAGAGTGCTTTGCCAATGCACGGAATCTGACCAAAGATTTCCACCCAAGATCTACAGCCATCAAAAATGTAAATAATGAACTTACAACAAGTGAACCGGATGTGCTGGCAGTGTGGCGATCCCACTTTCAAGACCTACTGAATAGGACGAACGAAGTTCATCCTATTCGAGCAATTGCTCCATCAACTGAAGAGATTTTTGTCCCTTACCCAGCAATAGAAGAAGTGGAAGCTGCCATTAAAAAACTGAAAAATGGCAAATCACCCGGTTTCGATGGAATTCCCGCAGAACTTCTGAAAAATGGAGGAGCAGCTCTGGTCTCACGTATATACGATCTGATTCTTGCAATCTGGGACCAAGAAGAACTACCTGATGAATGGAAAACAGCTCTCATTGTTCCGCTACATAAGAAAGGTGACCGTTTAAAGTGTGAAAATTATCGTGGCATCGCACTGTTGAACACTGCATATAAAATACTAGCTAATGTTGTACTTGCTCGACTCATCCCGTTCGCCGAATCTATCATCGGTGACTATCAGTGTGGTTTTCGTCCCAACCGCTCAACCACAGATCAATGTTTTACATTAAGGATGATTCTGGAAAAATGTTGGGAGTACAACATCAGCATTCACCAGCTCTACGTTGATTTCAGGCAAGCATATGATAGTATCATCCGCGACAACCTCTGGTCCGCACTCATATGCCTTGGTATCCCAGAGAAACTTGTTTCTCTGTGCAAACTCACAACATCGGGATCAAATTGTAGAATAGTAATCGAAGGGTCAGTTTCTGATCCTTTCGATATAACATCAGGTGTTCGACAAGGTGATGCACTCGCGCCCATACTATTTAATTTGGCGTTGGAGTACGCGATAAGAAAAAGCCGAATTGAGACACAAAACTGCATATATAACAAATCTAGTCAAGTTCTTGGCTACGCAGATGACATTGTGCTTCTCGGACGTAGAACAAGCGATATTAAGGATAGTCTCTCTCAGCTTGAAAGAAATGCTAAACGGCTTGGATTATGCATCAACACCGGCAAAACTAAAGTGTTAACAACATCTAAGAACATACCTCCCGGAAATCTGGATACTGGCGACTATGAAGTGGAACGCGTGGAAAACTTCAAATACCTCGGGTCTGTAATAACATCGTCAAATGACATGCAGGCAGATATCAAAGCCCGTGTCTCTGCCGCATACAGAGTTTTCTACGCATACTCAAAACTTCTGCGATCAAAACATCTTTCGCGGTCGTGTAAACTCACACTTTACAAAGCATTGATCCGACCTGTGCTTACATTTGGAAGTGAAAGCTGGACACTGACTTCCTCCGATTGTAGAATTCTATCAACATTCGAGAGGAAAGTTATACGAACAATTTATGGTCCATGTAAAGTTGCTGAAAATCAGTATAGAATCCGAATGAATCATGAAATCAGACAGCTTCTTGGAGGCTGCGATGTAATCGGATTCATTAAATCCAACCGGATTAGATGGTTTGGTCATGTAGAAAGGGCTCCATTGGAAAGAATGATAAAAAAAGCGTCCCAACAACAACCAGCTGGTGTTCGTCGAAGAGGAAGACCTAGACAACGCTGGCGTGATGACATCATCCAAGACCTTCGTGATATAGGATGTCGAAACTGGGGTCAACTGGTCATGGAACGAGATGATTGGAAGCTCTTGGCACAGACGGCAAAATCCCTTCATGGGATGTAAACGCCAGAGAGAGAGAGAGAGAGGACCTAAAACGTCGAGAAATGCCAATGTGGGGGTAAGAATTTCACTTTTGGCTCATGAATGTAATACTTAGGTCTTTCAGACCGAAGTAATATCCGCAATCAGCAACCAATTTTGGAATTTTATCCAAAAGTATTTTATATATTGAAAGGCGAAAAAGAAATAGCACATTATTCGATCAATTTGTTGATTGATTGGTTAAATTAAAATCAATAATATATATTATTAGTTTAACTATGTAAATTAAATTTTTAATTAATAATTAATAAAAAATATAGTAAAATATAATATATTTTACTGTATTTTTTATTTTATATACGAACATAGACTCCTTTTTTTCTTTTAATTTTTGTCACATATAAATTTAAAAATACTTTAAAACAAAATTATGAATTATTTTAAAATTAAAACTGTGAAATATAAATACTTTAAAATTAAATGAAAATAATTGAAATAAATAAAATTGTTAATAAAAAATTTATGTTCTCTTTTATTTAAAAGTGTAAAATATAATTTTCATTATTAATTTAATAAGTTCCATTATTAATTTAATAACATCTTATTATTAATTTAATAAGTTCTATTATTAATTTTAAAGCATCTTATTATTAATTTAATAAGAACCTTTTATTAATCTAATTAGATTGTATTATTAATCTGATAATATAATATTATTTTAAAAACAACTTTATTATTCTAATAATATATGTCATTTATCCAATGCATACCTATTATGAATGTAATCCATTATGTTATTAATTCAATAAGAATTTTTATAAATATAAAAGCGATCGTTTTTAGATTTAAAATTTAAATTTTTGTTTGTTAGTAAATATTACGAACAAATAATATTAGTTTAATAATGCCTGTAATTACGAAATTAGTGAAAATAATCACAAGTTGTGATTAGCTGTATAATAATCACCAAATTATTAATCTAATGGCTATTTTGATAGTTTTTAATAACAGAATTCTCTGAGTGTGGGTGCACTGTGGAAATAAGTAAGTCATTAATGTATAGAAGAAACAAGGTTGGTGAGAGTGCAGAGCCTTCCCAGCAATCCCAGCATTGGTTGTGAAAATATTGGATGTGATACTATCTAAATTAACATGAAATTGGCGACCTGTAAGAAAACTATGAATCCATGAGACAGTAAGATGGTCTATGGCCATAAGATTTTAATTTAGCTATGAGATTTTTATGCCACACTTTATCAAATGCTTTAGAAATGTCAAGTGAAATGCTGAATGTTTCACCATGGTTTTCCAGCGATTTGTTCCAGAGATGAGAGACGTAGGCTAACAGATCACCTGTTGCATGACTTCTACGAAAACCATACTGCTTATCATCAATAATTCGCGACATCTCCAAATAATCTATCAAATTGTAGTTAACATATTTTTCAAATATTTTAGCCAAAACCGACAGAATTGCAATTGGTCTATAATTGTTAGGGTCTATCTTACTGCCTTTCTTTGATATGGATTGAACGCTGGCCAGCTTCCAAGAATCGGGAAATATTCCGGTTTTATAAGATAAGTAGAAAAGTTTTGTTAAAATTGGACTTAGTTGCCTAGCAAAAATTTTAAGAATGAGGGGTGGAATATCGTCGGGGCCAGCAGATTTATTGATATTGATAGAAAGAAGCATTTTTCGTACAATATTGCAACGAAAAATAATTGGTTTCATTTGGGGAAATGAGTGTGGGAGAATGGGGGGGTTCAACTATGTTTGAGTCTTGTGCGAAAATACGACCCAAAAGATCCGCCTTTTCTTTTTAGTCGCTCACGGGAATGTCATTCAGAACTAAGGTTGGAATAGAGGATCGAGTAAAATTGCTCTGGACTGATTTAACTGCCTGAAAGAAACTACGTGAGCCTGATGGGTGCTCGGCCAATTTCTTTGCTTTCTTCTGGATAACCGCGTCTTTGTCCAAGTCTATTTTGTATTTACTAATATTTCTGGCTTTCTTATAGGCGCTATGGGTTTCAGGTGTTTATTTGAGTTATACATCTTAAATACTTTGCGTTTATTCCTGACTGCCTCATCAACATCCCGCGTGAACCAAGGCTCAGTTATAGGAGTGATTAACCGATTTGGAATAAACCGCCGCATTCCGTCTTTTATGATTTCAGACATTCTTATTGCCGATGTACTAGGATCTTGATCAACACAACAAATAGTTTTCCAAGGTGTTTCATCATAAAAGTTTCTCTGTCCCTCCCAGTCAGCGCGTTTATAATTCCAAACGCGACGAGGATTTGCTTTAATTTATGTCAGTGATGTAAATTGTACTATTGCTGATATTATTAAATAGTCCAATGTTCCGAGGGGTTGTTCAACTTTTGTCTACATAGTATCTGGTTCGTTTGTCAAAAACAGATCCAGAAAATTATTGTTATGGTAAATTATTGTGTTCGGCTTGTCTTCCTACGTCGTCAGTGCGCGATGAATACTTAAGCCATTCTTTATTATGAATATTAAAGTCTCCAATAATGGCCAGTCTTGCTTTGGGGTAGTTCGTGGTATTCTTGTCTAGATTAGCCGATATTTGATCGAAAAATGGACATCCTGGGGGCGAATTTGGGGATCCGTATAATCCTATTATAAACATAGTTTCGTCAACACCTGAGATCTTCAGTGCTAGAGAATTATGGTACTTTAAGTTCAACTCGTAGGCCTTAATTCTCATGCATGAAAGTATTTTTCGAACAAATACACAGACACCATGCTTGTTATAAAACGAATGTTCGTAACTAGGCATCCGGTATTTATCGAGATCCAATTTGAGTTTCGATGCTTTGCCACTAACAATTGTTTCGGTAAGAAACAATATGTTGACAACGGACAGAGCTGTTCGAAATAAAAAAACAATAATGTTATGTAAATAGTCATACTTACCAATAATATCTCTGTCCTTCGTCAAAATATTTGTTGAATAACCTCAGTCAACATTTCGTGGCTGTTTTGTTTTGTTGTCTCTGAAAAAAGAAAGAAAAAAATTGACTTGTATTAATTGGTTAATTACTTTAATTTAAGCTGTTAATTTAAGTTTCGTAATTAACTTTGCTTAGCCGTCGGGATTTTTATTAACACTGGATATTGTCTGTCTGCAAACATTAAAATTATTTATATTAAGTAGTTCAGAACTTACGAGTCTTGCAATCCATGACATCTCCAGCTGTTGATGTTTCCGATCCATAGAATAATACTGAAAGAGAAAGGTTTTATTAATTTATTGTTTGTAATTTAATCAACTAATTTTACCTTTAATAATATTATTGTTTTTTGAAATGTCAATTTTTGACATTTAGGTTTCATCTGATGAGTTCACGTTCTCACCACTTGGCAAGATTTATCATATCTTGTGTCGATACGACAGTATTTAGTACTTATTTATGCTAATGTTGAACACGTGAGCTCTGCAGTCAATAAAATGATTAGTTTTTTGGCTATATATTTTAGATTTTATGATTAATAAGTCTTCTTCTTCGTTTAATTTCTGACAAGTGATGGTTAATTTTTGAGTAGTTAATTTAATACAAATAATGTTCAGAAGAAATGTAAAATTAATGTGAATTATAAAACATTGTAAAACAAAAATGTTTTTAAAATAAAATAAATAGTTCTACATTTAATTGGTGAAATTGTGCAGTGGTGTTTTTTGTGTTCATCTGCCTGCCAGTGTTTGCCGAAATTATTGTTGCATGGCCGCCATATTTAAGCATCCGAATATCTGATTGTAATGCTGATTAATTTTCACAAGGAGTGAAATTCATGTTACAAGCCCTATTTGGCACAGTGTCTTCAAACATTTTTTACTTCTTATGAAATTCATTTTTTAATTCATTGCCCTTTTTTAGGCAATACAATAATTTACTAGCGCATGCCAATTGAGGCATTGATGAGTTGGCACACAATGATCATCATCATCATCATCATTCATATATGCTGCTGCTAGGCGTGATAACAGTGGACATGCTTTACAATTCATAACATATTATTTTATCCGTCGTCATCATTGTTAGTTGTCATCATTGTTAGGCGTGCTAACTGTGGACACGCACATTATCCATCAACTTATATTATATGTCATCGCTCATCATATATTACTTTATCAGTCGTCATCATTGTTAGGCGTGCTAACTGTGGACACGCACATTATTCATCAATTTATATTATGTCATCGCTCGTCATATATTGTTTTATCAGTCGTCATCATTGTTAGGCGTGCTAACTGTGGACACGCACATTATCCATCAACTTATATTATGTCATCGCTCATCATATATTATTTTATCAGTCGTCATCATTGTTAGGCGTGCTAACTGTGGACACGCACATTATCCATCAACTTATATTATGTCATCGCTCATCATATATTACTTTATCAGTCGTCATCATTGTTAGGCGTGCTAACTGTGGACACGCACATTATTCATCAATTTATATTATGTCATCAGTCGCCACATATTATTTTATCAGTCGTCATCATTGTTAGGCGTGCTAACTGTGGACACGCACACTACCAATCAATTTATATTATATCATCAGTCGTCACATATTATATTATCAGTCGCATTCATATTATTTTATCAGTCGTCATCATTGTTAGGCGTGCTAACTGTGGACACGCACACTACCAATCAATTTATATTATATCATCAGTCGTCACATATTATATTATCAGTCGCATTCATATCATATTATCAGTCGTCATCATCATCTTCTGCCATTGCTAGGCGTGATAACAGTGGACACGCATACTACCAATCAATTTATATTATATCATCAGTCGTCACATATTATATTATCAGTCGCATTCATATCATATCATCAGTCGTCATCATCATCTTCTGCCATTGCTAGGCGTGATAACAGTGGACACGCATACTATCAATCAAGTTATATCACATCACCAGTCGTCATATATTATATTATCAGTCGCATTCATACTATATTATCAGTCGTCATCATCATCTCCTATCATTGCTAGGCGTGATAACAGTGGACACGCATAACATCATTCAATTTATATTACATCATCAGTCGTCATACATTATTATTCTCAGCCGTCATCATCAACATTTGCCATTCTTAGGCGCGATAACTGAGGACACGCATATAATAAAATCAAAATTCTTGATAGCTCTCTGGCTTTTTATTTAACGTCGTTCGTCAAAAAGAAAACATACAGTCCACTGCCAAGTCAGAGGCGCCATCATTTTGGTCCTTCGAGCCGGATTTGCCACCGGAACACAGCTGTCATCACAAAGGAAAAATAGTAGAAAACCATATCGTCTAGATTGGTTTCTCAGGTATTCCGCTAATTTTAGTTTTAAACATTTAAGTAATCATATTATATTTAAAACCATAAATTAATATACTAAAATACAAATATCTTTTAAATACAAATTATATTAACATTAACTTTGAGGTTTAAACGATACACGGTCACATCAATAAGTAGTCAAATAAGTGTCAGTGATCTTTCTGTCGTTGTAGTTGGTTGTCCTTGTTACAACAATTCATTATACGTATTTCGAGCATTGTCAATTTTAGGTTCCAAAACAGTTCGAACCCCGGTTCCTAGTTCACTCATTGGTTCAGTAATTCTCCTTTGTGTTAATTTTCAACCCGCATCATGGCTGAATTAGAGCTCCTCAAAAAGCAGCGTGCTGCGTTTAAGGGCCAATTGACCAATTTTAAGACCCAAGTTCCAACTGCTGAATCATTTGGAGCAGTCGAAGTTCTTCTTAGTCGGCTTCAACGTGTTTACGACAAGTATGACGGTGTCCAGTCAAAAATCGAGATATTAGATGAATTTGCTACTCCTGATCGCTCTGGCTTTGAGGAAGAGTATAGTAAGTTAGAGATCGTGTTGAGAGATAAATTGCACGACCTCAAAAAATCGGAAGACAGTTCCCTGTCAACCTCATTTCACAATACGTCTCAGCATGAGCTAAATCCTAATACCAATGTCTCTGCTGGAGTTAGACTTCCAGAGCTTACACTGCCGTTCTTTAGTGGTTTGGAATCGGAGTGGTTATCGTTTCGAGACATTTTTCTTGATTTAATCCACACGAAGGCTTTAGATGAAACAGTTAAGTTCTTATATTTAATCTCAAGTATTCGAGCAGGGTCTGCGTTTGCACTAATCGAGAGTCTTCCAGTAACTGCGGCCAACTACACTGTAGCTTGGAAATTATTGTGCGACAAATATAATAACGAAATATCGATTCAACGGCACCATAACCGGGAACTCTATGACGCCCGAACTCCTCAGGAGCACTCAGCTAAAGCTCTCCAAATGTTTGTTGAGAAGATCTTCAAACATTATAATGCATTAAAATCCCTAAAGGTAGCTGTTTCTGAATGGGATTTAATTCTAGTTCACCACCTGATTCAACGATTGGACACGGCATCTAGGGTCCATGTGGTAAAACACACCAAACCAAATGATTTGCTTCGGTTTGACGAATTAATGCAGCTGTTGCGTAACCGAGTCAGAGTGCTCGAGACATTAGCATCTACATCAGCTCACACTCATTCTCGAGTGAATAAGTCATACAAACCAGTCGCTCTAAATGCCACACACACACCGCCGGCAAGTTCGTCCGACAAATGTAGTTGTTGCTTGGGAAACCATATGTTGGCTCATTGTCCAGAATTCTCCAGCACTAAATTCACGCCAAGATCCAGATATGATTTTATCAAGAATCGCCGTCTTTGTGGAAATTGCTTACGAGATCGTCATCCTCTCAGTGAATGTCGTCAACCGCCGTGTCAAACGTGCGCACTCAAACACCATACATTATTGCATTTCGAACGCAACAATCAATTTCCGGATGTTAAAATGCAACCAGTTGTAGCTAACTGTTCCGAACTTCAGTCACTCAATAATGATTGCAGTGAAGCGACGTGTGCTGCGGTAACCAGTCTGAAAGTCTCATCAGAGACTACACCCACCAAGTTCAGCAAGGTCATTCTTATCGGCACTGCTTTAGTGCGAGCATCAGTTAATGATGGTATCCAAATCCTCTGCAGAGCTTTACTAGACAGCGGCTCAACAATGAATTTTGTTACTACACAAACATGCAAATTGTTACAGGCACGTAAACACGTCACATCTAAAACCATTACCGGTATTGCGGGATCACAAACATTGATCAAACACAAAATCTATTTAAAAATCTCTTCGTGTGTCTCAGCCTTTGCTACGACGTTAAAATGTTATGTTCTTCCCACCATTACCCATGAAATACCTTCTACAAGAGTTATGCTTCCCAAGCTAACCTTACCTGATCACATAAAATTGGCCGATCCCCACTTTAATGTACCAAATCGGATCGACATTCTGTTGGGTGCTGAGATTTATCAATGTCTGTTCAAAGGGTCATCAGTTCAACTTCATCGCGACTTACCTCCATTTTATGAGTCTGAATTGGGCTACGTGGTTATTGGTAAAACGAATATTTCATGCACTCCAAGGACTCAATCTCAATCACATATAGCGTTGTGCAGCATCCAATCTCTCGAAGCTCAAGTAAAACGATTTTGGGAACTGGAATCAGTATCGTCCAAACCGGTGAGGTCTAAAGAAGAATTCGCATGCGAAACTCATTTCAAGGAACATGTCAAGAGATCAGTTGATGGCCGATACACCGTCGCACTCCCTACCAATCCCAAGTTAGACCAACTAGGTTTATCCGATCTGTCAGCGCGTCGTCAGTTCTACGCCCTGGAAACTCGTTTACAAGGGAAACCTGAGGTCTATAAACAATACCAAGACTTTATGCGTGAATACTATCAGTTGGGACACATGACCACTGCGGTACACGACAGTGATAAATGCAACTTTTACTTGCCCCATCATTATGTGATAAAGGAACAAAGTGAAACAACAAAGTTGCGCGTAGTATTCAATGCGTCCGCAAAATCTTCATCTCTTGTTTCGAACGACTGCCTGATGGTAGGCCCTACGATCCAACAGGATCTTGTTTCGATAATGCTTCGCTTTCGGAAACATAACATTGCGTTCAGTGCTGACATCGCGAAGATGTATCGACAGATCAGACTTCGAGATGACCAACAAGACCTTCAACGAGTATTTTGGCGCTTAAACTCTTCCGAACGTCTTCAAGTGTTCAAACTCGCCACTGTTACATACGGAACTGCAAGTGCTCCATTTTTAGCCACTCGGACGCTACATCAGCTCGCCATTGATGAACGTATCAAATATCCAGAAGCATCTAAAATTCTTGATAGTGACTTTTATGTAGATGATGTATTAACGGGAGCATCAAACATGTCAGAGGCCAGCCAACTGAAGACAGAGTTAATTGAACTTCTAGCCTGCGGTGGCTTCGAACTACGAAAGTTTGTTTCTAACATGAAGCAATTATCATCGGAAGATCACGACACATCAACCGTTACCATTTTATTGGGGGTTATATGGAATACAAAATCTGATCAGTTCGAAATGGTATTTGACTTGCCTCCTACTGTTGCTTTATGTACCAAGCGCAGGCTTCTTTCGGAATTATGCCAAATTTTTGATCCTTTGGGTATTTGTGCTCCAATTGTTCTCACCGGAAAACTCATCATGCAAGCTATTTGGAAACTTCAAACTCTGGGTTGGGATGATCCACTACCACCTCACATCGCACAAGCCTGGTCAACTTACAAACAGGAATTAAATACATTACAACGAATCAACATCCCTCGGTTAATTGCTTCCTCCACGTCTAATCCGATCGAACTGCATGGGTTTTGCGACGCTTCCGAGCGAGCATACGGTTGTGTACTGTACACCCGAACCTTCTCCTCAACGAATCAATATCAACTAAATCTCATTTGTGCGAAAACAAGAGTGGCACCGTTGAAGCAGGAAACGATCCCACGGTTGGAACTATGCGCAGCAGTACTCTTATCAGAATTGACTCAGAAAGTTATGTCTGTCTTGAAAATGAATTTTAGTGCGGTATACCTTTGGACAGATTCACAAATCACGTTGCATCGAATTAAGTCAGAGCCATCAAAATATGCAGTATTTGTAGCAAATCGTCTTTCAAGAATTCAAGAACTTACGTCAGCTAATGATTGGTATTACGTTCCTACAGCTGCAAACCCAGCGGATTTAGCGTCTCGAGGACTTATGCCTTCGTCCTTTTCTGCGGCATCACTTTGGTGGATAGGACCCGAGTTCTTGAAGAGCCATTCGTCAGCCTGGTCAATCTCACATGACATCAATCTACCAGATGAATTTGTGAACTTGGAGGTGCGTAAAACCAACGATCGTGGTTTAGTCCACTCTACAACAGATGATAACTCTCTTTTTATTCGATTTTCGTCTCTCACAAGGCTAATTCGAGTTGTTGCCTATATGCTTCGTTTTACTAACAATACAAAACATAGAGATATTCGAGAAGGTAATGCGTCCATTTTTCTATTACCTAACGATATTAAAAATGCTACACTGTGTTTGATCCGAATGGTTCAACGAAGTAATTTTAGTGACGACATTCGGTGTATTAAAAAGAGTAAGTATTGTTCACCCAGCAGTTCACTTCGATCTCTTGCGATATTCTTAGATAAAGACGATATATTAAGAGTCGGCGGTCGTCTGAATAACGCAATAATTTCAGAGGATCAGAAACATCCGATCCTACTACCTGGTAATCATCCCTTCAGTGTATTAATCGTACGACATGAGCACCAAAAATTGCTACACGCTGGGCCTCAATCACTTTTATATAACCTTCGCTTGCAATATTGGATAACTGGTGGACGCAACTTATGCAGGACAATCGTCCATCAATGTGTTCGTTGTCATCGAATAAAACCACAATTACGCAATCAAGTAATGGGTGAGTTGCCATCTGATAGAGTGAAATCCGTGGAGCGTCCATTTCTCATCGTCGGAGTAGATTTCTGTGGGCCATTTTCATATATCCAAACCAATAAAGCCAGAACAAGAATTAAATGCTACATTTGTCTTTTTGTCTGTTTCACCACCAAAGCAGTGCATTTGGAACTTGTGATGAGTGCCTCAACTGAATCCTTTTTGGCTTGCTTACGAAGGTTTATTGCTCGACGCGGAATATGCATTCGCATCTATTCGGACAATGCCACCAATTTCGTCGGATCACGTTCGGAACTGAAGGAGCTCAAAACGTTATTTCTTTCTCAGTCATTTCAAGACACCAGCTTAAAATTCTGCTCCGAAAACGAAATAGAATGGAAAACCATTCCTCCACGGTCTCCGCATTTTGGGGGTTTGTGGGAGGCTGCAATCAAAAGTGCTAAGCATCATTTCAAACGCGCAGTTGGCAATGCAGCCCTTACTGTGGAAGAACTCCTTACACTGATTTCACAAATCGAAGCATGTCTCAATTCTCGACCTCTTACGCCCTTATCTAGTGATCCATCAGACTTGACCGCTCTTTCACCTGGTCATTTTATTATCGGTGCTCCTTTGACATCAATCCCAGAACCATCATTAATTGATTTGTCCAGCAACCGGTTGTCACGCTTGCAACGAATCCAACAAAATTTACATCAATTTTGGGAAAGGTGGCACAAAGAATACTTATCGGAACTCCAACGACGACACAAGTGGCATCAGGGCTCACATAAGTTCCAAGTAGGTTCTTTAGTTATCCTCCATGACGATAATTCACCACCATTAAAATGGCACTTAGGTCGCATAACAGCATTACATCCTGGACAAGATGGGATCACTCGTGTGGTTACAGTCAAGACAGCACTGTCAGAATTGAAAAGAGCTGTCAATCGTATAAGTGTTCTACCATTTGAAACCGAGATCGACAAAGGCGTTACTACCTAACATGTTCATCGTAACGTAACTTGTTTTCAGACATACCATCATTAACCCGATTTTAATACAAACTCGGCTAAAATCATTCATATGTTCCTTCTACTAACTTGATGATCCTCCACATTAAATGAACCACCTAGCCTTGGTCATAACATGTGTATCAAATAGGAGTTGTTTCTATTTTTTTGATGTCACATACATCTCCTCACAACCATAATCTTTAAACTCTCCCCACTTATAAATTAAGTAGCGATGAGTTGTCTATAACTTAAAATCCTGCAGCTCTAGTCAATTCGGCAAACAACTACAATTGCCGCTAGGAACAAGTTGGTTGTTACAGTTGTTGACTGCATAGACAAAGGATTATACGAATCATCGTCTCCTATATCATGTATCAAGCGATAAAAAATATACTATGTAAGTCATTGTTATCAGAATAATTCTTATCAATTAAAGTTCTCATTTTAATTGAAGTTGTATCATTTAATTTCAATAGTAATTTATATGTTTTATCTAACTTCATTCCAATACAGTACTAGCATTTATAATTTCCCGCTACCTAAACCAAACAGAGAATTTCGTCCCATTTTCGCATCAGTTATATGGTTCCTGTGAAGAGCATTCTCACGTAACCAACACTTTCGTTGGTTCCGTGAAGAGTATTTTAACCAACAAACGTTGGTTCGAGTCTTCACAATGTATAAGAGTTGTGAACTTGAAATCACTAAAACTGGTATAAGAAAATCAAAAGTCAAAAGACTTTTCACAGTGCAAATCGATCAAGAACTTACGATCTCGATCGGCTGTTACTTATCGTAATTTCACATTCCTGTGAAGAGCATTCTCACGTAACCAACACTTTCGTTGGTTCCGTGAAGAGTATTTTAACCAACAAACGTTGGTTCGAGTCTTCACAATGTACAAGAGTTGTGAACTTGAAATCACTAAAACTGGTATAAGAAAATCAAAAGTCAAAAGACTTTTCACAGTGCAAATCGATCGAGAACTTACAACCTCGATCGGCTGTTATTTATCGTAATTTCACACTTCTGTGAAGAGCATTCTCACGTCACCAGCAATTTCGTTGGTTCCGTGAAGAGTATTTTAACCAACAAACGTTGGTTCGAGTCTTCACAATGTACAAGAGTTGTGAACTTGAAATCACTAAAACTGGTATAAGAAAATCAAAAGTCAAAAGACTTTTCACAGTGCAAATCGATCAAGAACTTACAACCTCGATCGGCTGTTACTTATGGTAATTCCACAATCATAACTTTCTAATTCATAAGCTAGTGCATCATAGCTACATTTTGGCTCATGATGCCATTCTCGTCAACACATTATGCAATGTGATCAAAACATTCAGTCTTCATTATTGATTTGCATAGTCCATGTCTAACCACTTATTTCGTCGGTTGCTACGCACACTCCATGATTAACCATTCAGTCTTCATTAATGCTTTGCATAATTCATGTTTAATCATCTATTTCTTCGGTTGCTACGCACACTCAATGATTAAACCTTTAGTCTTCGTCAATGCTCTGCATAATCCAGGTTTAATCATCTATTTCTTCGGTTGCTACGCACACTCAATGATTAAACCTTTAGTCTTCGTCAATGCTCTGCATAATCCAGGTTTAATCATCTATTTCTTCGGTTGCTACGCACACTCAATGATTAAACCTTTAGTCTTCGTCAATGCTCTGCATAATCCAGGTTTAATCATCTATTTCTTCGGTTGCTACGCACACTCAATGATTAAACCTTTAGTCTTCGTCAATGCTCTGCATAATCCAGGTTTAATCATATATTTCTTCGGTTGCTACGCACACTCAATGATTAAACCTTTAGTCTTCGTCAATGCTCTGCATAATCCAGATTTAATCATCTATTTCTTCGGTTGCTACGCACACTCAATGATTAAACCTTTAGTCTTCGTCAATGCTCTGCATAATCCAGGTTTAATTATTTATCTCTTCGGTTGCTACGCACACTCAATGATTAAACCTTTAGTCGTCGTCAATGCTCAGCACATTTAATGGTTAATCCGCTATAACGTCAGCTACACACGCACATTAAATGATTTTATCTGTCATGATTTTTGGACTAATTCAAATTTTAAATTCACTGTCATCAATTTCGTCGATTGACTCGTCTTCGAAAGTATTTTAATATACGAGTCATTGTCTCTATCGATCAGAATATTCATCGTCTCAATTTGCGTCATCTGTAATTCCATTTAGGAAGCAGAAACTATTATCAGTTAGGTCCAATTCAAAATCTAATCGCGTTACTCATGTATCACCACTTCACAACGTCAGTTCCGTTTTGAGTCGTTTACCATTGTCGCTTTGTTACAATCATAACACCACCGTTGGTCGAGTCCACAAAATCAGTATTTAGCAAGCTTGATGAAGGTCTCAAGTTGTTGCCTGCGTCACTAAGAACTACACGTTACTGCCCATCGTGAACTCTAGCATATTATTTCAACCAACCTCAACGGCAGAAAGTACACTGATACTTACAGTAATGCGAGCTTTTAAACTTCACTTCTTGTCATTTGGCATCTCTCATGTTCAATTGTAAATAAAAAAAGTACATAATCACAACAGTTGTTGTTGATAAATTTATTCAAAATAAAAAAATATTTTTGTTTTTGTAAAAATAAACATTTCTAAAGCAAAAAAATGATAATTGGTTATGAACCAGAAATAAGTATCTTAAAACTAGTAGTAACATAATTTTCTGAATTAAAGTAACTTACATAAAATGTTCTGAATTAAAATTAAAGTGGTCATATGACACACTTATGATATTAGCTATAAGTTGTTAACTCTCTGAATTTTTAAATAACCAATTAGATTAATAGTTTTCATCAATTCATGATTTATAATAATTTATATAAGTAATTATCGTCAAAGGCGGGAATATGTTGACAACGGACAGAGCTGTTCGAAATAAAAAAACAATAATGTTATGTAAATAGTCATACTTACCAATAATATCTCTGTCCTTCGTCAAAATATTTGTTGAATAACCTCAGTCAACATTTCGTGGCTGTTTTGTTTTGTTGTCTCTGAAAAAAGAAAGAAAAAAATTGACTTGTATTAATTGGTTAATTACTTTAATTTAAGCTGTTAATTTAAGTTTCGTAATTAACTTTGCTTAGCCGTCGGGATTTTTATTAACACTGGATATTGTCTGTCTGCAAACATTAAAATTATTTATATTAAGTAGTTCAGAACTTACGAGTCTTGCAATCCATGACATCTCCAGCTGTTGATGTTTCCGATCCATAGAATAATACTGAAAGAGAAAGGTTTTATTAATTTATTGTTTGTAATTTAATCAACTAATTTTACCTTTAATAATATTATTGTTTTTTGAAATGTCAATTTTTGACATTTAGGTTTCATCTGATGAGTTCACGTTCTCACCACTTGGCAAGATTTATCATATCTTGTGTCGATACGACAGTATTTAGTACTTATTTATGCTAATGTTGAACACGTGAGCTCTGCAGTCAATAAAATGATTAGTTTTTTGGCTATATATTTTAGATTTTATGATTAATAAGTCTTCTTCTTCGTTTAATTTCTGACAAGTGATGGTTAATTTTTGAGTAGTTAATTTAATACAAATAATGTTCAGAAGAAATGTAAAATTAATGTGAATTATAAAACATTGTAAAACAAAAATGTTTTTAAAATAAAATAAATAGTTCTACATTTAATTGGTGAAATTGTGCAGTGGTGTTTTTTGTGTTCATCTGCCTGCCAGTGTTTGCCGAAATTATTGTTGCATGGCCGCCATATTTAAGCATCCGAATATCTGATTGTAATGCTGATTAATTTTCACAAGGAGTGAAATTCATGTTACAAGCCCTATTTGGCACAGTGTCTTCAAACATTTTTTACTTCTTATGAAATTCATTTTTTAATTCATTGCCCTTTTTTAGGCAATACAATAATTTACTAGCGCATGCCAACTGAGGCATTGATGAGTTGGCACACAATGATCATCATCATCATCATCATTCATATATGCTGCTGCTAGGCGTGATAACAGTGGACATGCTTTACAATTCATAACATATTATTTTATCCGTCGTCATCATTGTTAGTTGTCATCATTGTTAGGCGTGCTAACTGTGGACACGCACATTATCCATCAACTTATATTATATGTCATCGCTCATCATATATTACTTTATCAGTCGTCATCATTGTTAGGCGTGCTAACTGTGGACACGCACATTATTCATCAATTTATATTATGTCATCGCTCGTCATATATTGTTTTATCAGTCGTCATCATTGTTAGGCGTGCTAACTGTGGACACGCACATTATCCATCAACTTATATTATGTCATCGCTCATCATATATTATTTTATCAGTCGTCATCATTGTTAGGCGTGCTAACTGTGGACACGCACATTATTCATCAATTTATATTATGTCATCAGTCGCCACATATTATTTTATCAGTCGTCATCATTGTTAGGCGTGCTAACTGTGGACACGCACACTACCAATCAATTTATATTATATCATCAGTCGTCACATATTATATTATCAGTCGCATTCATATTATTTTATCAGTCGTCATCATTGTTAGGCGTGCTAACTGTGGACACGCACACTACCAATCAATTTATATTATATCATCAGTCGTCACATATTATATTATCAGTCGCATTCATATCATATTATCAGTCGTCATCATCATCTTCTGCCATTGCTAGGCGTGATAACAGTGGACACGCATACTACCAATCAATTTATATTATATCATCAGTCGTCACATATTATATTATCAGTCGCATTCATATCATATCATCAGTCGTCATCATCATCTTCTGCCATTGCTAGGCGTGATAACAGTGGACACGCATACTATCAATCAATTTATAGTATATCATCAGTCGTCATATAGTACATTATCAGTCACATTTATATTATATTATCAGTCGTCATCATCATCTTCTACCGTTGCTAGGCGTGATAACAGTGGACACGCATACTATCAATCAAGTTATATCATATCACCAGTCGTCATATATTATATTATCAGTCGCATTCATACTATATTATCAGTCGTCATCATCATCTCCTATCATTGCTAGGCGTGATAACAGTGGACACGCATAACATCATTCAATTTATATTACATCATCAGTCGTCATACATTATTATTCTCAGCCGTCATCATCAACATTTGCCATTCTTAGGCGCGATAACTGAGGACACGCATATAATAAAATCAAAATTCTTGATAGCTCTCTGGCTTTTTATTTAACGTCGTTCGTCAAAAAGAAAACATACAGTCCACTGCCAAGTCAGAGGCGCCATCACAATACGTCAGGTTTATTTTTTTCGATGTAGTGATGAACCTCGTTTAGATTCGAATTGAGACCTCTTATGTTGGTGAAGTGAAAGCTAAGCTGTTGGTTCACTCTGCTGCCATTTTTTTGAGACCTTGACTTACCCTTTGAAAATGTTTATGTTTCGGTTGTTATAACGGTTAATGAATTGGTTAACTAATTTACGTGGAAATCCATTCATATGCAGTATTTTATGAATTTTTGTGAGTATATCATTTTTGAATTTGAATTGATGTTACGCCTAGCATTCTTGAGATTAGACCATAGGCCATACCATTCTTTTGGTGTTGTGGATGTTCTGGGAAATAATGCAACAATCTTTTTTTCTCAGTTGGTTTTTGATAGTGGCTGGTTAGAATATGATTACCGTTATTCCTATGAATTAGCATACACTCTAAAAAAAAATCGTGTAAATTTACATTTATTATAGAAGGCATTCAGTTACCATTTATAATAAGGGTAATATTCAACCACCGCTTCAAACTCAGGAAAAATACGCAATTAGTTGTAAGTTAAAATACACTTAAGTGTGTATTACTAAACTTTATTTTGTGTAACATTGACTGTAAAATTACAACTTTCGACGTATTTTTCAACATTATTTTACACCGATTTATGTGCATATTACGTAATAACGTGTAAATTATTCAATAAAGGTGTATTTGAAATAAATACGAAAACATTTTTACTGCAAAAATATATAACTTTATTTCATAAAAATAAAATATTGAAAATTCATTTAAAAATTATAAAACAAAAACAAATTATAAAGCATAAGAAAAACTTCAAATTTATCTGTTGCCCTTAATTTTAATATTAAATTATTAATTTTTGAAAAATTATTCATATGGGTTTTAGAACCTCTCACGTTTTCAGAATAATGTTTAAAAAAATATCTAATAAGGAATTCCATCGTTTGAGATATCTCTTTTGGATATAGCTAGAGTTAATTTTGCCTACTAAATTTAATTTTAAATTTTAATTAAATTTAATTGTCTCGTGTATGTTCTGCGACAAGAACGCGTTCAATAAAAATGTATGCTGTTTCTTCTTCATCATTTTGAATCGATGTTTCTGTAAAATAAATAAATATAATTAATAAAATTGTAAATATATTTAAATTTCAAACGTACTTATAATGGCTATCCATGATGTGTTTATGATGCATGTTGTTACGATTTAGAAAAATCTAAACGATTACGGTCACTTCCAGGAAAATAAAATCAACAAACAAGTTAATGAAATGAATATTGTTGTTGTTGTCTCTTCTTAGAAATAGGGTCAACATAAACGATTTTATGAATCAAATCAACATAACTTAAAATAATCGAGTATTCTAATGTTTTCTCAAGGTTTCTGGAAAGTGATGACGAATTATCTAGAAGTATTGCAGAAGGTATATAAGAAAAATACCTTTTATAGTTTTTAATTAGTTTATTTTAGACCTGCGACAGTAAAGTGAAACTAAATGTAGAATTAGTTTTATTTTAAACCTGCGATAGTGAAGTTAAAATTATAAAAGTGATCTTTAAATTAATTTTTGTGTAAAGTTATAAGTTTAATAAAGTTTTAAGTGTTATAGAGCAGAAATATTTTGTGTATTATTTTGAACGTGGTGTACTGGAAATGTACTGGAAATTTCTACTCCGTTGGAGTTTCTGAAGCTGTTGAGAGAATATTCTAGATAGGAATATTGTTTGCTGTATTGTTTTCCTATTGTTGTGAAACAATTAAGGTGTCGAATACTTAATAAAACCTGGTGTTTGTGCTTACTAATCAGTGATCGAACTCAGAAGAGATTGGGAATTGCGTTTATCGAATTGTGAGTAAGGCCAATTCGAAGGAAGTTTGGAAAAACGTAACATTGGTGACAGCGGTGGGATTAGTTAGCTGTTAATAATGGTTTTATTAAGTGATTTGAAGGTTCTTGAGTTAAAGAAAGAACTAGAACAACGTGGATTGTCAACAAGCGGAAACAAAACTGAATTAATGCTACGGCTTCGACAAGGTATAGAAGCCAATGGAATGGACGTGGAAAGTTACCAGTTTGGAATTGTTACAACAAATACTGATTCAGTTGATGAGGACAAAAGTTTTGTTGCGGAAACAACATCTTCATTGCCACCTGCAAATAGTGATTTTACACAGTTAATGGCTATGATGCAACAAATAAATTTGAATATGAATCAGCAATTGGCTGCCGTAAATGCCAATATGAATCAAAAACTGGATGTTGTAAGTTCCAATGTGAATCAAAGCTTGGCTGCTACCAAGGAAGAAATTAGTTGTAACATCAATCAACAAATGGCTGCTACTAAGGAAGAAATTAGTCTCAACATCAATCAACAGTTAGAAGCAATAAACACAAACATTGCTATGAGTCGCGATGAAGTCAAACAAATTATGGATGAGAAACTTCTACAAATGTCAACGGCATTCGATGGAAAAGTCGAGAAGATTCAAAACGAAATCCAAGAATTAGAACAAAAAGTGCTTGACGAAAACAAAAAGGTACTTTCCAAGGTTGATGATATCGAAAAACGGTTGCAGGATGTTGAGACGACTAAAGTTACTTCCCAGGTGGTACATCAAGTAGCAAATATTAAATTAAAACCACCATCATACGATGGAACAACATCGTTCGGCATCTTCAAGTTCCAGTTCGAGACCGCAGCAGATCAAAACGTTTGGAACGCTGAAAATCGTCTAGCTGCATTGATAGTAGCTCTTAAGGGGGAAGCAGCTGAAGCACTACAGGCAGTGCCAGAAAGTGACCGAAAAAGCTATGCTGAAGTAATGAATGCATTGGAACGAAAATATAGCAGCGACCACAAAAAGGAGCTATACCGGATCGAGTTAAAGGGTCGCTTGCAACGGAATGGAGAAAGCCTTCAGGACTATTCCTCGGCTGTAGAGCGGCTTGTTCATTTAGCACACTCAAATACACCACCATATTTCATGGAGAAAATGAAGATTGAGGCTTTTACAGATGGTATCCGAGATCCAGAAACCAGGATCAAAGTAATGACTACACCTAAGGCGACTTTCCATGAAACTGTCGCATACGCAATGCAATATGAGATGGTACAGAGGATGTGTATGCCATCTGGTGGATGCAGAAAAAGGAATGTAGAGTGGAACATCAAAGGGGAAGTTTTGGCACACAGAGATAGAAGCGACATCAGATGCTGGGTATGTGATGAAGAGGGTCACATGGCACGGGAGTGCAAGACAAACGGGGAAGCAGACAGATTGTCGTCTTCTGTGAAGAACAGAGGAGCCGAAGAAATGGAGCACTTAGGGTTCAGGAACAGCAGTAGGAAACTCCTGTGCTGGATATGTAGGAAATCGGGCCATATCTCACAGGACTGCTGGAACAGGAAGCGTGATAGATCTTCGTCTCCTATTCAACGGAAGCCTGTTGGAGGTGCAACTGTAAAGTCAAAAAGTGAGGAGAATGCAGCCTACATTCCAATTTCAAGAATTGCGGTAAATGGTGAAAGCTTGGGTATCAATGGAAAACTTGAAGGTAAAGGTTGCTTCATGACACTGGATACAGGTTCAGCTCGAACATTCGTTCGCAAAGGTTTAATTGACGGTGTTTTGGAACCATCAGATGGATTGAAACTCCGAACAGTAACTGGAGAATGCGCTGACGTAGCTGGTAAAAGAATCGCTGAAATAAAATTGGGAAATAACTGCTATCAACAAGAGGTGCTAGTGGCAGACATTATGGATGAAGTCATTTTGGGGATGGACTTCATGAAAGCGAAGGGATTAGTCTTCGATTTTGGATGTGGAATCCTAAAGGTAAATAATGTTGAGATGCCACTACTTGTGAATAAGGCAGAGTCAACCGATATTGGCAGCGATGAAGAACTACGCAGTGCAGAGGAAAATCCAGCACCATCCAAACAGATGAGGGAAAGAAACGTCAACCGACGCAGACGTTTGAACAAACGCCGAAAGTTAAAAACGAAACAAGCTCAGGTCCAGTACGAAGTGAGCAATGTAAATGAAGTGGTTCAAATAGCGTCAAATGGAAACGAATCGCAGCTGAAAATGAGAATGGTTCGGAGACATGGCAATGTGAAACACTCAAAGGGAAAAGATAAAGAGGGCTTTAGAGATAATGAGAATCCATACTTATCACGGTGGGCGGACATAGAACAAAGTAATGGCCAAGGACTTAGAAAGGGACCAGAAGCAATTCAAAACTGGCTGGGCAATAGAAAAAAAAAAAAATGTTTGGATTCAACAATTGGACGAGAGATCTAGATCCTGTTCGGGACGAACAGGCTTAAGTGGAGGGTAATGTTACGATTTAGAAAAATCTAAACGATTACGGTCACTTCCAGGAAAATAAAATCAACAAACAAGTTAATGAAATGAATATTGTTGTTGTTGTCTCTTCTTAGAAATAGGGTCAACATAAACGATTTTATGAATCAAATCAACATAACGTAAAATAATCGAGTATTCTAATGTTTTCTCAAGGTTTCTGGAAAGTGATGACGAATTATCTAGAAGTATTGCAGAAGGTATATAAGAAAAATACCTTTTATAGTTTTTAATTAGTTTATTTTAGACCTGCGACAGTAAAGTGAAATTAAATGTAGAATTAGTTTTATTTTAAACCTGCGATAGTGAAGTTAAAATTATAAAAGTGATCTTTAAATTAATTTTTGTGTAAAGTTATAAGTTTAATAAAGTTTTAAGTGTTATAGAGCAGAAATATTTTGTGTATTATTTTGAACGTGGTGTACTGGAAATTTCTACAATAAACCGTTGGAGTTTCTGAAGCTGTTGAGAGAATATTCTAGATAGGAATATTGTTTGCTGTATTGTTTTCCTATTGTTGTGAAACAATTAAGGTGTCGAATACTTAATAAAACCTGGTGTTTGTGCTTACTAATCAGTGATCGAACTCAGAAGAGATTGGGAATTGCGTTTATCGAATTGTGAGTAAGGCCAATTCGAAGGAAGTTTGGAAAAACGTAACAATATATTTTTTATTTCGAAAGTTGTTCCGAACTGTAAAAGAAAATGATAGTTGTGGGTTCCTAAAACTATTTCTCGTGGCTTAACATAAGGAAGTGTATGCTTAATATGTAATTTAAACATTATAAACAATTTTTTAACCAAAATTGGAACTTACAAAAGATGTAAAACAATTAATACTTTCTGATTCTTAAGTATTTTGATTCTTGACGCTTGTAATTTATTCGCACATAATTTTTCGTAAATTTACAACGCAGGAAGAGTAAAAAAAAAAATCTACAAAATTTAAAACTTTGGTTGTATTTTTACACTTTTTGTCGTAAAATCACAACAAAAGGTTTAATATTTACGTATTTTGACGTAAAATAATTACAATACAACTTCTTGATGGAATTTTCAACTGCAGGAGGAATATTACTTAAAAAAAGACGTAAATTAAGGCTTATTATAATGGTAAATTTACGTCTTTATAATTCGAGTTTTTAGAGTGTATCTTAATACGGGATTGTGGAATTATGTTCAATTTCGTATGTGAATTTGATGGAATGACGGAACGGTGTTCAAAATTTAAAATTCAAAATTCAAAATTTTCTATTTCGTCTTTCGATATGAATGTAATATGTCATCAACATATTTAACTTAAAGTGTTGGAGTAATGACAGATTTGTTAGTGACAGAATCCAACAAGTCAGTGATGCAAAAATCAGCCAATGTGCTGGATTCTGATCCTCCGATTGTGAGACCATCTTTTTGTTTATAACATTGGTTACCAAACTTTACATAATTACCATCAACCACACAAAGTGTAATCATTTCTTTGAATATGTTTTTCCGGTATGCTTGTTTGCTGCTGTATCATTGGCCATCTTTTATTAATGGATCGATGTACTAATTCAATAGGAGTCTGTTCAAATATAGCAACTACGTCAAATGAAGCCATGAGGTCATCATCAAGAATTGTTGTATTATTTAACAACTGGTCTAGGTGGTGAGAGTTTTTGATGTTGTAATTACTTTCTGTTGTTGTATTTGTTAAGATGGTGTTCAGATATATGGCCATCTTGTTAAATATGTTAGAATAATTTATTAGTTAATGTTTGAGTGATGTGATTGTTCAAAAATTCGATTCATCGTAACTAACTCGTATGTATGTAATTTAGTATTTTAAAATGACTACTCTTAAAATAATTCCCGTGGTACTCATACATTATAGGTTTTTATAGTTTCACTGATGAAAGGGTCATGTTAACCCCGAAATATTTGTATTAAAAAACTGAGCAAAGAAATGTTTGGTCTATTGCTAGTGGTTTTTTAGTTAAAAACTACTACACGATTGTAAGAAATATTTGTTTTATGCACTCACCGTTTTCTTACAAATCTATATTTATTTCTATTTCAACAAAATCGAAATAGTAATAATAAAATAAATTTATATAATGCAAAGGGACTTCTTTGTGCGTACATTGTGCAAATGGAATGCTTTTCCTGAATCAATAGTCTCGAGTGCCACCATCACCTCAGAACGCATGTTGTTCTGGGACCTAGGTCTAGGTCTAGGTCAAAGGTATCTTTGTGTTGTTATGACTCATTTTGTAATTCCTACTACTACACAACACCTTTTATTTAAAAAAAATAATTGTAAAACTTACCATTTTCTTACGAAAATGAATCAAAATTGAAATATATATAACAAAACTTAATTTTTTTATTAAATTTTTGAAAAAACAAAATTTTATCAACTAAAATTTTGGTGTTAATAAATAATTGATAAAATTTTAGACAAATCCAAATGTAACGAAAATGTTGCCATGTCGAAAAATATTATTTGGAGAGTTGATAAAAATTTGATGAAATATTGATAACACATTGATAAAAGTGATCAGAATCGACACCCTGGTTATTTAACAACATCTTTTGTCTAAGTTTTAAAATCTTAATGCTTAACTTGTCGTCAACCACTAACTAAAAACCCATATGTTACTTGTATTCCGACGTTTATATATATTTTTTCCTTTATCAAACAAAAATAGATTTTCAAAGAAAATCAACAAACAAAAACTGTTAAGAGAATTGCATTCCTTTATTTATGCTCCTATTTGTGAAAATAACAAACAACAGTAGCATTGATAAAAGTTTCACATTTCCTGTCTTGTAATTTATTTCCTTTTATATAATTCAATTGAGGATTCTTTTTGTTTTTTAATGAATTATTGTGGTTTTTGGTATAAAATTAATCAACGGAATATTTTCTTGCTTTTAAAGTATTTTTGTAATTGAATTAAAAGAATTTTCGTGTTTAATTAGTTTAATTGTGTTTTATAATAATTTTCGTAATGGAATTGATTATTCCGTTTTCATTTTAGATACAAACAAGGTAAAATAATATTAAGCGTCGCTGAAAGTTGTAGTTAATGGTAAATGGAATGGTTGGTCGGCATCAATAGTCTCTCGGCTTTAATATACGTTCATGCGATAGATATTGTAAATCCTATTACATGGTTATTTTTTTTAATAAAAAGTACTATTGTGTAGTAGTAAGTAAACAAACGGTAATATAATGCTATGTGCTAGGAAGACAACGCGTTACGTGATCAAGGCATATGAGAATCGCTGGATTGGCCAATAGCTGCAACCACGTTTAATTTTTGTTTCTGAAAATTTTTAAAACATATTTGCCTTAAAAAAAAATAATATAAGAGGTGATATTATTTTTATATCCTCTGTCCTATATTGGTTTACCTCATATTTTATACGTAATAGAATTTATTGTTTAGTAATCCATTCCTTATAAAAGAGTATAAAAAAATCCAATATAAAATAATTTGCGTCTATCAACACTTTAGAACGCATGTTGTTGAGGGACCTTGGTCTTAAACGGTTTTTTTGTACGAGTAAACTGTAAATTGCACTTTTACAATTCAAAAATTGTGCATAAAGCAGGCCTGTTTTACGCCCTAAAGCGTAAATATTTTTGGAACTCAAAAGAACAATAGTACATTATGATGCTAGGACGTAAAGCTAAAGATTTTGGACGGATGTGGAGTTTGCAAATCGAGGCGCTAGCCGAGATTTGCACCCACATTAAGTCCAAAATAGCTTACGTCCGTGCATCATATACTATTTTTTATTCGCTGCAAGCAAAATATTTTAAGAAAATTTGTTTATTCTAAATTAAAATTATAAATTTTCATAAATTTTAAAATAAAAATATGTGGAACAAGTAACCTTTGACAAAATATTTATTATTTTTTCCAAATTATTGTGTAGCCATGACAACAAATGATAACAACTATTTTAATTGGATAATGAAATTTTGAATTTGAGGGTTGCTTTGATAAAAATTTTTATTTTTCATAGAATTTAAACAAACACAAATGCTTTTTACTTTTTTGGACGTAGCTATGACAACAAAATAAATACTTGAAAAGTGATACTTTAAAGCCGCAAATCACAGTAATAAAGTAACACTTTAATATGTAGGCAAATAAAAAATATTATTTTGTCATTTAATTTTATTTTGAAAAAATTGTTTAATCTAAGCATTTTGTTTGTTTGTTTAGCTATAAATAGCTATTATATGTTGTTGTGATTAAAAAAAAATGTTGTCAGTGGTTTGTGATATTTTACGTTTTAATCGTATGTCAATAGCAAGGACTGGAGTACGTGGGTTTGTCATACCTGTAGATCCAATATAATAGTATATTTTCCTAGATGAAGAGATGAAAACTTTGTTTTTTTCGCGAGTAAACATTTGATCATGAGACGCGCTAGGGTCGAGCGAGACATGTTTACGAACGAAATCGTTTTTATCTCGCGTAGGAAATGCTATTTTTTTATGATAGTAATATATAATCGATATTTACTATAAATAATAAAGTTAGAAATCGACAACAAAACATTCAAAATTCATATTCTATTTTTTCATGGTTACGTTGCTTAAAATACTTTGTCAAATTATATGAAAAAGCATAGCAACTATAATTTGTTATTCTTTTTCACTAGTGAATTGACTTTGCGCATAGAAAAACACAAAAATCAAATCAATAAAAAACTAATCTCTCCATGCGTTCTAAAATGGATACATTGTTAGGTTAAGATCTGGATATTGTTGTAGTACATTTTATATTTTAAATATTCCATCTTATTGGAACTTCGCCATTATAAATTTGGGTAAACTTTATAGGGTGAGTTCAACTAAGCGTTGACAACGTTCAAAATGACCCTTCATCCGTTCCACTTGACGACGACGGTCATTGTGGTCGCGGTGAAAACGTCACAAAAGACGTCATAAATCTCGCTCACATCAAGCTTACAACGATCCATCTCAAAAGGTAGGTTGAAGTGAGTGTTGATAAGTTTAGTGCCATTTGTAATGTTGGTGAGAATTAACACCATATCTTAGATTAAATTCTAATCAAAATTGTAATCAAAATTGTAATCAAAATTGTAAAAGATTAAATTGCATTATAATTTTATAAATTGGAATAGATTAAATTAGAGTATATTGTAAAATTGGCCTAGTTTAGTACAAATGTAAATGATATAACTTTGACATTTCTTAATATGTAAAAATTTCCTGAAGAGAAAACAAATAAAATAATCGGTATGTAATTTAATAAAAAATAGGAATTTTCAACAACCACGCATCCACATTAATTTTCCAACATTGTTTGGTGCCGAAACCCGGAAACAGATAAGTAGAATATTTGATTATTAATTTATCTATTATATTTCTACTATATATAAAATATATGAAATCAAAAACGTGCAAATTAAAGCACGTAAGAAAATTATTGTGTGAAGAAAACCGCGTGGAAGTACAATTTCGATTCAATTTGATATCCGAAATAAAAGATTAATCTGAGTAATTAATTGTGAACTTGGTGATTTGTGAACAAAATTATAAAATGGCTGATCGATTAGAACGTTTGAGAGTTCGAGCTCATATGCAAATGGTGAATATTGTACAGTTTGCTGAACAAATAACAGAGAACACTACTATTTAAGCTATAAAAACCAGGTTAGAAGTCTTGGAAACCCGGTATCAAATGTTCAATGATCTAGAAGAACAGTTATTTTCAAATATAAATTATAAGTCAATCAGTAATGAAGTGGATGCAGTCTATTATAAGGCACGAGAATTACTAGGACAAGCGTGCAGTCAACGTGAAGACGGCAGCCGAAATACAAACCAAGATTTAGATACCACGCTTGAGCAATTTTTTGAACAACAAAAAACATTTTATGAAGGTGTAAATATATCACAGAATGTGCGGCTACCTAAAATTAATATTGAACCCTTTTGCGGTAATTATCAATACTGGCCATCCTTTCATGATCTATTTAAAACAGCAGTTCATGATATCCAGAATATTAATGGTTCACACAAACTACAACTACTCAAAGAGTTACTTAAGGGTGAAGCTGCCACGTTAATTCGGCATATTCCTGTTACCGAACTGAACTATACGGAAGCTTGGGAGAAGTTGTGCAGTCGTTACAATAAAACGACACCAATAATGACTACATTAATTCAAACATTTATGGGACAGAAACCATGCACACATAGCAATGCAATGGAACTACGCCGAATAAGTGAAACCTCGGACGAGGTTCTTCGTGGTTTACGAGTGTTGGGACCGAATGCTGAAACACGGGATCCCTGGCTCATTCATATCCTGCTGGGTAAAATCGATGTGGACACTAAACAACTATGGGCACAGCATTCAGTTGATATGAATTTTCTAACAGCTGAAAATCTTTTAACATTCTTAAATAAACGTTGCGATGCACTAGAAATATGTGATACAACGAATAACCGTCCTTTTACTAGACCTACTGTAAAATCGTTTCTATCAGCACCATATAATCCATCCTTTGAATGTGTAGTCTGTAATCAACAACATCTGTTATTCAAATGCACAGAGTTTAAAAATATGCATTATGCTGATAGATCAAAAATTGTAACTCAACATAATTTATGTATCAATTGTCTAAGGAAGGGGCATGCTAGTGCAAAGTGTTACTTCAAGTCATCGTGTCTCATTTGTAACAAAAAACATCACACATTACTTCATGAACAAGACAATTCCAATCCAATGGTATCATATCATCACTATTCGGATCACTTTTCAAATAGGAATATGCCGGAACCAGCAACTGCAGTCGAAATATCCAACTTGAACAAGCACAACTTCCTATAAGTCAGGTCAACACCAATGTAATACACACACACCATACATCTTTCACCACGGTACTACCAACAGCTGTTATTTACATTAAAACACGTACCGGAAAACTCCAGCTACATCGAGCGTTGTTAGACTCGGGATCCCAAACCTCGTTTGTTACTGAATCTTGCGCTCAAAGCCTAGGCCTAAAGCGAAGTCATTCTTCTATATCAATTTACGGGATAGCATCAACACCGGCTGAAAAAACGAAAGGAAAAATCGATATGACCATATACTCCAGAACTGATCGAAATTACCAGTTAACTGTAACGGCTCATATTATAAATAATATCACTAGCTTACTACCAACTAAATCATTACATATAAACACTACAGCATTGAATTTTGAATTAGCTGATCCTCACTTCTATGAACCAAATAAAATTGATGTTCTTCTCGGAGCCGACACCCTTTTTGAAATCATAACTCCAGGAAAACGAATAGTAGATGGACTACCGATATTACAGTCTTCAAAATGTGGCTGGCTAGAAGCAGGCTCCTGTCTCAATTCTGCGTCACAATTAACTAGCTTGCATGCAGTCAGGGAACCGCGACTACAGATTACGAACGACGGTCTGAATCAAGAACTGAAAAAATTCTGGGAGGTTGAAGAAATAGCAGCACAGAATATATCAGCAGAAAAGGTGCATGAGTGTGAAGCATTTCATGAAGAAACGACTACTAGAAATCAAAAGGGCCAATTTATAGTCAGAATTCCGTTTAAAAAACCAACATATCTATTAGGCAGTTCTTATCAAGCAGCTTATCGACGATTACAGACAATAGAGCATAAATTCTTAAAATTACCAGAGCTTTCTGAATTATACACAACATTTATGAACGAATATATTGCAATGGGGCATATGAGTCTTATGCCTCCAGATAAGATTCCTTGTCAAGATGAAAAAAAGTATTATCTACCTCATCATGCAGTTATTAAGCCAAGCAGCAGCACAACCAAATTACGAGTTGTCTTTGATGCCTCATGCAAAACTAGTTCAGGACTTGCTTTAAATGACATCTTACAAATTGGTCTAAATATTCAAGGTAATCTGACAACTATTATTTTAAAATTTAGAAAACATCCAATCGCACTGGTAGCCGACATAGAAAAAATGTATAGGCAAATTTTAGTTAATCCTGAAGATACTAATTACCAACTTATACTTTCGCGTAAACATCCAATGGAGCCGGCTCAGACATATAAACTAAATACTGTAACTTATGGAACCGCGAGTGCACCGTATTTAGCAGTAAAAACTTTGAAGAAGTCAACCGAAAACGTTACTCAACAATTCCCAAAGACTGCACACATCATTAATCACAACTTTTATGTTGATGATTTGTTAACCGTATGTGATGATATTGAAGAGGCCATCACCATTAAGGATCAGTTAAACACCATTTTACGGAATTGCGGGTTCAACTTAAGAAAATGGAAGTCCAACTCACAAGAGTTTTTGCAATCTTTTTCTCAAGAAGAAGTTCAAACCATTCCGAAGTTAATTGAAGAATATTCGAGCATCAAAACACTCGGAATAACGTGGAATTCATAAGTTGACAAATTTTGTTTCAAAGTACATATCAATAATGTTCCAAATAATTGGACCAAGAGAACCATAGTATCTGCTGCAGCCAAATTATATGATCCGTTGGGTTGGCTTGCTCCTATTATTATCCATTTCAAAATTCTAATACAGAAGTTATGGTTATTAAAGGTGGATTGGGATTCAAAATTACCCGCTAATATCATAAACATGTGGCAAGAGCTTTACAAATCACTTCCAGAACTGGAAGTCATTCAAATTCCAAGACGGCTAACATCTTTAATATATGTCCAACAAAGTTCCAATTACATGCATTTTGCGATGCTTCAGAAGCAGCGTATGGAAGTGTAGTTTATTTAAGAGCTATAAATGAGTTTGGCGAGATTACTGTTAACATTATAACTGCAAAGAATAAGGTTGCCCCTATACAGCAAGTGTCATTACCACGTTTGGAACTATGTGGAGCTGTTCTTTTATGCAAACTAATGAAATTCTGCACGGCATCCCTCTCTTACACAAACATAGAGATTTTTGCATGGACTGATTCAATGATAGTTCTTCATTGGCTATCTGATGTTCCTCGCCGATGGAAAAGTTTCATTGGCAACCGGACAGCAGCAATCCTGGAAACCATTACGCGAGACAAATGGCAACATATCGACTCCAAACAAAATCCAGCTGATGCCATTACAAGAGGAATCAAACCAAACGTATTAGCACAATCCAAACTTTGGTGGCATGGACCACATTGGCTGAAAACTGACGAAGAAAATTGGCCAACGGCTAAACCAATAACATCGAATCTAGATACTAAATCTTTGGAAGAGCGGTCCAACTACATAGACATTTTATTAACTACGACCCCGAAGAGAATGTAGTAACAACAATACTAGAAAAGCTATCATCCTGGTACAAAATACGCAAAGTAATGGTGTATATTTTGAGGTTTGGACTGCCTAAACACCGAAAGATCCAAAATAACTATGAGAAGCATAAAATTACTCCGTCTGAGCTAAACGACGCTGAAATCGTAATTCTGCGAAACAAACAACACTGTATTTTTAAAACTGAATTGGACATAATCAGTAAGAATATGCGTCTGCCAGCAAAAAATAGTTTATCTTCACTCGACCCATTTGTTGATAAAAATGGGATTCTCAGAGTAGGTGGACGACTTCGAAAATCAGCACTACCATATACAACCATGCACCCAATAATCTTACCAAACAACCACATCGTTTGTGATAAAATGGTTCGCGATATTCGTTGTAACAACATGCATGCAGGGAACTCTTTGACTCTAAGTATTGTACGGAGTAAATACTGGATGATAGGAGCAAAATATACAATCAAAAGCTGTATTAAGTCTTGTACAGTATGTATAAGGTATCGGTCCTACAAAATCGAACAAAAGATGGCTGATTTACCAGCGGAGCGATGTAATCAGAATCGTCCATTCTTAAATACAGGGTTGGATTATGCTGGGCCATTGTACGTTAAAACAAACCAACGCAAAACATCATCAGCAGAAAAGGCGTATGTAGCAGTTTTCGTCTGCTTAGCTGTAAAGGCCGTACATTTGGAAGTGGTGAGCAGCCTTGATACCCAAGCATTCTTAGCAGCACTCAAGAGATTTATTGCAAGACGAAGAAACCCCAAGCAAATTTGGTGTGATAATGGGTCCAATTTTGTAGGCGCCAATAGAGAATTACAACATTTGAAACAACAAATAATATCTCAGTCAACAAATCCACTAATCTCTGAATTTCTTTTGCAGAAAGGCATTCATTTTCGTTTTAATCCACCACACGCACCACATTTTGGTGGCTTGTGGGAATCTTCTGTCAGGTCATTCAAGTATCATCTAGAGAGGGTCACAAACATCAACCTTACTTTTGAAGAGATGACAACTCTAATGGTTCAAATTGAGTCTCTTCTAAATTCAAGACCGCTGTGCAGATTGAATGACGATCCTGATGATCTACAAATTTTAGCACTAGCGCATTTTTTAATTGGAGAAGCACTGACAACCATTCCTGAACCAATATTAGATAACGTTGCACAAAATAAACTATCCAGATGGCAAAACATACAACAAAGAACTCAAGCGTTTTGGAAGCGGTGGCACCGCGATTATCTAACGGCATTACAACAACGATTTGAATGGAAGAATTTAACGGAGCAATTATAAATCAACGATGTCGTTCTAATACGGGAAGATAATCTATACCCAAGTCAATGGGCACTTGGGAAAATTACAGCTATTCATCCAGGTAGTGACGGCATCACACGAGTTGTTACACTAAAAACAATGAGAAGTGAAGTAAAAAGGCCAGTGAACAAACTGATTAAATTCCCGATTAAGCAATAAGATTCCTTAAGGTGCTGGAGAATGTTGGTGAGAATTAACACCATATCTTAGATTAAATTCTAATCAAAATTGTAATCAAAATTGTAACCAAAATTGTAATCAAAATTGTAAAAGATTAAATTGCATTATAATTTTATAAATTGGAATAGATTAAATTAGAGTATATTGTAAAATTGGCCTAGTTTAGTACAAATATAAATGATATAACTTTGACATTTCTTAATATGTAAAAATTTCCTGAAGAGAAAACAAATAAAATAAAATAAAATAATCGGTGTGTAATTTAATAAAAAATAGTAATTTTCAACAACCATGTAAAATTTAAAGATGGCGAAAACAAAGGCACATTTGTATAAATCAGAGTTGTGCATTTTCATGTAAAGAATAATTCTTTACAATTTTATGTAAAGAATTAGTAAAGAATAGTTTATAACGTAAAGAATATAAAAAATGATTAATAAATGTAAAGAATTTTACTTTCAAGCGATTTTTACAACTCCTTAAAGAAGATAAAACTTGTGCCCAATTCCAACAATGGTAATACAAATTTTGAATTGAAAAGAACTACGAATTTCAGTCTCTATAAAATATTTTCCCGCTTTAATCATAGAAAAGCAAGGATTGAAAATCATAAATTATGTATTAAAATTTAAAATTTATTACAATAAAGTTAACAATTTAACTACAATAACATCAATTTGTTGACTACGACACATATTATAAGCTTGATTTACAATAGCAATTATTTTCAGTATACCAATTATAAAAGACAGGCTTTACCTGTCAATTGATAAAATGAAGAATGTCCGAACTCAAGTTTTCAACCATTCAACTTTAGAATTAAGATTAAAGAAAATGTTTGTTGAGATTTCACGTTATATATAAGCTATCTTTGTGTTCAAAAACAAACGTTATTTTTAAAATTTTAGTGGTACGAACAAATGATTGATTTCACAAACTCGCTATTTCTGGTATCATGAAATTGTTTATTTATATTTTAACAAGTTTAGATTAAATTTAAAATTTATTTTTAGTATCGACTCAAACCTGTCTTTGATAATTTGTATACTGAAAACAATTGCTATTGTAAATCAAGCTTGTTATATGTGTCGTATTCAACAAATTGATGTTATTGTAGTTAAATTGTTAATTTTATTGTAATAAATTTTAAATTTTAATACATAATTTATGATTTCCAATCCGTGCTTTTTCTATGATTAAAGCGGGAAAATATTTTATAGAGACCAAAATTCGTAATTCTTTTCAATAAGAAATTTGTATTACCATTGTTGGAATTGGGAACAAGTTTTGTCTTCTTAAAGGAGCTGTAAAAATCAGTATTCAAATGATAAATATAACTAAAGACTGACTTAAAAACTAAGATTATTTAGGAGTTGGAGTTGAGTCATTTTAAATTATATATTAATCTAATGAGAAAACTGGCACATCTTTTTAGTTTTTTTAGCATTATTTACATTCTTTATATTCTTTACAATGATTTTTGGACATGTAAAGAATGAATTCTTTACATGTAAAGAATTACGTAAATTACTTTTTGTAAAGAATTTGCATAACACTGGTATAAATCTGTTTTTGCTCAAAATAATTTTCATACAAATTTGGCTCTTATGAGTAAAAGTTTTTTTATTGTAGGTGCACCATAATTATTAAAGTTTATTGTTAAGACTTACAAATTGTAGCTTAACCTCTAGCTTCTACTTTATTTGTTCGAACTCCCTATTTGTTTTTTTTACGTCAACGCCTAAAACGATCACATAATCGATTCCAGTTTGCAATTGTAACGCTCAGAAACAAATGGACCGGAAAAAACCGGTCGTGAGCGTGATTGTCTTGAGTATTTAGTGGAACGCACCCAGAGTTTAATGTAGTTGGAGCTAAAAAATCGTTGCATATTAATATGAAAAGCTTTATTAAAACGGAAATGGTTTTATTATACCCGTAATAATAAAACCAAAACAAAAAAATATTTTGCTTACTAAAATAATAAAATTTTTGCATAATTATTTGATTTACAGGCGCTGAGTACGTGAAAACATTAAATTGGGATAAACATTTTCTTTTCATTTTTGTGTGAGTGTTGAAAGTTAATGGTTTAAAGTTTTAATTACAAATTTTGTGATTTTTCGTTCACGATTTTCAGTTTTTTGTTAGTTTTAATTTTAAAAGTTAGAAATACTTCTTAATAATTTGGTTTTTCAATAAAAAAAGTTTTAATGTAACCATGTTTAAAAGAAGGATGGCAAGACGTGCAGTGAGTTTTTTAATTCCTTCTTCAGGTCTTTTCAGTGAGTTTTTTAATTTCTTCTTTTTTTTGTTAATGTTTGTCGGTGGGTTGGATGTTAGCACTTGCTGCAAAAGATATTTCATGAATTTAATCAATTTATTCTATTGTAATATGTAGGTTTGGAAAAAATGCAGTCATGGTTATAAACAAAAAGGTATTGTTATGTCTAACAATCTTTAAAAATTTCAAGTTTACTCCGATTGTTTGGCTGATGCTTAGGCTGTTACGAATTTATGTGGTGAATATTCAAAGCTAACTCGGTCGGCAACCCTCATTTATTGAACATAAAGGTCATCAAAAAAGCTATTTTAGAACATAAAATGAGTTTTCATTCATATTCATTTTCGAAACCCTGCAAATCAACTATTGATTATTACCGATTTAATAAACTCATTACACGAAAGTTATGAAACTAAAGTTAACCAAAAACAATATCAAAAACAAACAAGATTAAATCGTTTTCCATTACCGTTATGTTGGTAATCAATTAAAAGCGATACAAATAATTTTAAGGATTGTTAGTTTAAGAAATAAAGTAAATATTACAAAATAAACACAGATATTAATTTAATGTAAATTTTTCAATATTTGTATCAACAATAATTTAACCATTTTCATTAGTAGGGAAGAAGTTTTTCTTAGACTTACCTTCATATAACCTTCGCTCATGTACAGGTTATAAATATTATATCATGTAATTTTCATTTTGATTATATTTTTATTTAAGCCTTTGACTTAAATATCCTCAAGCATAAAGTTTTTTTCTTTCAAATTAAAATCAGTTAAATATATGTATATTAAACTTTAAATTATGAAAATATGAGAAAAATGAAGAAAATTACAAGCACAACATTGATAAGCAGGTAAGATTTAAAATGGATTAACTTTGAAATAAAACATTTTCTTTTTTTTAATAAATTAAAAATTCAAGACTTTTATAAAAGAATCATAAGATTGATTATACAGTGACTAAAATGAAAAAGTGACTTTTGACGTACGTATGTTTGAAATAAGTACATTTGAATTGACAAGACTAACTCATTACATCATAAGCAAATATTTTTAGTTAATGAGTTAATTGTTATTTTTTGTTCGTTTTGTTATGGTTCTTGTTTTATTTAAAAATAATCTATATTATGTCCAGTAAGATTTGTAAGTGATTACGCTCTGATTACTAGAATCATGTAAATTCTCATTAAAAATACTCTTTAAAAAATATTTAATCGTGTAATGAATGAATGACTGATTCAAATTAGAGATGCGCTTTTCGCGACATTTTCTCTTTCTCGAGAAAAACTGAGAAGGGAAATCTGTTTCTCGAGAGTTCTTAAGAATTCTCGAGATAATTCTTTATTAATTTTCTTTAATAAATAAATAATTTTCTAACCCAAGAACTCCTCATAAACCCTATTCCCTAATTATAACCGCCAAATTATCAATCTGGGATTCTAGCTATCTGGGATTTTTTAAAGTTACTAGAATTGAGAGATTTTTCTATTTTATTCAGCGGACGCTTTGTTAAAGTTTCTTGACAGTCAAATCATTTGCTGTATGGGAAGCCAGTCCTGTAAAAATGCTCTTTCAAAGTAAACAAACTATTCTTACGAATTTTGAAATCAAATAGTGAAAACAGTTTTCTTTCCTCGGTTTTTAAAGAGTGTTGCGATACACAATATCTATTGGGGGTGTAATTAAAACAACTATACTATATAAATAAACTTTGGCCTTCACTTAGGTCACCCATATAAAACTAATCGATTAAATTAAGTCTTCAAGTGAAATTCGGCCATAAAAATTACGTTCCTTTATGGAAATTATACGAAAAAAAGAATATTATAATAATTCGTCAGCGATTCATCATTTTTATCATATCAATAACGGAGTCCTCACTCTCAATATGTATTATTTGTTTTATCATATAAAACAAATATTGTGTTTGTTATCTAATTTAAAATTTTAGCTTATAAGATAAAACATGATTCTCAATCTAATTTAATGAATTATTCTGACAGAAGCTGACAGAAGTCTTCGTAAAATTGTAGAAGGGTTGCGCTGACTATTATTAATCGTATATATAAATAAACAAAATTTTGATAAAAAAAAATATAACAATATTTAGACTCTATATACGAAGATCAAGATTTTCATTCCATGATTTGGCTCCATCCGACAGCATATGAAGATCCAATAAATCACCATCAAATAATCTGAACGGGCTTAGTGAAAAAGAAAAGAAAAGAAAAGCTTAGAAAAGCTTAGTGAGTTTTAAAAAAATTAATGAGTGATTTTTGTTTGTCTTTAACTTTTTTCAAATTTTCGAGAAATGAAACCAAATTTCTTGAGAAATGAGAAATAAAAATCTATAGGGAATTCTTGAGAAATCTAGAAAAGGAATTCTCGAGAATAATCTCTAATTCAACTTAAGTTAATAGCGAACGTTTTCTGCTTTAGCCTCATAATTCGGTTTTTTGAGGATTTTAGTTAGTATTAATAAAATGGTTAAAAGATGTCCCTGGATAAAAAGTTATAAATAAAAATATTGACAATAGGTTTAACTTTTTTATTTAAAAAGTAGAACCGCGTATCTAAAAAATCGATGAATTCAACACGCACTATACCTCGTTTCTCAAAATACGTAGTCACACGAATATACGTATATGATGATGGAGTACTTTTAATTTATAAACCATCTGAACTACAAAATTAAAATAGTTTTCGGAAAAAATAATAATAGTGATGACAATAAGTTTACATCGTTTTTACCACTCAAAAAAAATTCACCATTAAAATTTACAAAATTGTTTTGTAAAAGTGCTAATGTTCTTATGAATTTGCCAAAAAATGTTAAACTTTATTTAAAATTTGGTATAGTCTACAATTAATTCAATGAATTATTTGTGATATTACATCACTCCGATGAAAGTTTTCCAATCATGAATAATAAGACTGAATCTAACAAAATATGGTGTGCAATTTATGAAATTTTTTGCTATCTACACAATTGTCGATCGATCTAGTTTCGAACCGATAAGAACTTTTTATTACACTTTAAAAAAGTATATCATTCTCATCAGGGCTAGCCGACTAGATACACTACCAAAAAAAGTTACGGTACATAAACCAAAATTGGTCTACTGCTCTAGTGAAGTATGAGAAAACAAAAAACTTTCATGAACACATATTTATTAGATTCAGGCTTAGTCAATTTATTTCTCTAGTTGATCACTATTGTTGTTATACTCTAACCAAGTTAGAGTTGGATAACAAATTTGTATCGGCGAGAAGAAGATGACCAGCTTTACTTGTGTCTATCGACACATTATCTACAATTAATTCTGTTGGGCCTTCAATATGCTGCAAAACTCAAAACAATTGTTGTGCAGTAACTTAGTTTCAAATAAAAAACTACAAAATTCAGTTTAATAATGTATTAGTGCATTTACAAGCCGTGGTTTGGACAAAACATTGGTTTAAAGTTATATCATCTCAAAAACAAAAATTTTACACTAGAAAACGTCTATTAATATGCAATACAAATACAAATCTAATTGTATTTCATTGTAGGTAAAGGATATTATGGCTAATTTTATATCGCTTAGCAATGGTATGATTAATAGATGATTGTGCAGGAAAAAACATTATTGCTTAATTTTATTATATCAGAATTAGAATATATTTTAGTTTGAATATAACTTTTATTAGTATTTGGTGTAACTTTATGAATCTGCGACGCGTATTTTTAACGGCTCTAGCAATAGCAAATCTTTTAGTTAATTTTTTTTTGGGGACCGCATAATCCAACTTGGTACCAAAATCGAATTTTAGGGATTTTATGTTGCTCTTGGTTTTGCACTAATCGTAAAAGCCCCGTGGTGAAGTAAAACGACTTTGATCTACGCTTTTCAAAGAAGCTATCCTGGCTTCTTTCGTAACTGTACTAACTAGTGTTTGCAATCTTGGTATCCGGGTACCCGGATACCCGGGTATTTAGGAAGATTTTTCGGGTATTTAATATCCGGATATTTTGGTCGAATACCCGAACAACAAAAGGTCCAGTTTTTTTTCAATAAAATTTACAAAATAAAATTCAGCTCATTCTCTTTGTGCAAATTTGAATTATTCTTTATGCTAGTTGTTGACAAATGATTCTATTCTAACCATACAAATTGCAATATGTCCATAAACATTAAAGCAACCACATTCGTAAACATTAAACTGCCCTCTAGTTAATTATTATTGTTTGGATTAAAAATTAAGGATCTTCATTGGTTATTTGTTTATATTTAGTTTAAAATAGAAACGGCAAATATATTATGATAAGTTTTTATTTAAGATTTAAGCTAATAATTAAAATAAGTGTTATCGAAAGTTTAGGACCAGTTCAAGAAAATGTCATCAGATAAATCTCGGTGCCACGTAGTTGGATGCGAGTAGGTGAACGTCCACTGTGCGGTGAGAACCAAAGTCCCTATATTTCATGCATATATAATTGGTCTAGACTTAAATTGCAATAATTGTTTTAATCTTTTGTAATTGTTGTTGTAATTTGATTATTAGCATTGAATAAGAGTTAGCTTTGGTAATGATATGATTTTTGATTTTTTTTGACCTTGGAAAATGTTGTACTTGAGCTAGATGATTGACCCAGAGACAGTAGACATTAAATCAAGTGGTAGTTAACTAGATAACTGACATAACTTGACACTGAAAATATTTAGAATGCTGAAATAAGAGTATACATATATAAAAACATGAGATAACGTCGTATATGATTTTTGATTTTTTTGACCTGGAAAATGTTGTACTTGAGCTAGATGATTGACCCAGAGACAGTAGGCATTAAATCAAGTGGTTGTTAATCAATTAAATTACTCAACTTGACACTGAAAATATTTAAACTGCTGAAAGAAGAGTGAACACAAAACAAATATTTTCCAGTTTCCTTACATACAAAAATCGTGTTAGATGTTTAATCAACTTTTTTTCTTTGAATTTATGCAATGATACAAGTTTTTTAAGCAGGTTCGTAGCAAAATAAAATTCGATTGAGATTGTCTATTGGTTTTCTTTTTCCTATCATATTTCAAAAAGGTGAAAATTAATATTTATTGTTTTAATTGTTGAATGTTATTTTTTTTGTTTTTAACATTATATTATTTTTCCTATAAAATATGCATGGTCGACCCAGAGACAGTAGACAGAAAATTAACTGGTTGTTAACTAGATAACTTACAAAACATTGAAAATATTTAGAATGCTGAAAATAAGATTATACATATTTAAAAACATGAAGTAACTTTGTTCGTCTTTTTGAAATGAAAAATTTGAGAAGAAGTTTTTTTGTAGGTTTTTCATATATTTTATTTCTTTTACAAGAGACAGTAGACATTAAATCAAGTGGTTGTTAATCAATTAAATTACTCAACTTGACATTGAAAATATTTAGAATGCTGAAAGTCTAGAAAGATTTAAACCAGTAGTAGTAGTAGTAGTACAGACAGTAGATAGAAAATCAAGCGGCTTTTAACTATGACAACAACAAAAATAAGTTGATTCTCATTGGATTATGATATTTTGAATTATTGTATGTTACTATGACAACAAAACCTGACAAACCGTTTCATTGGATAATGAAATTTGGAATTATTGTTTAACTATGACAACAAAATAACAACTATTTCTAATAGTTAATGAAATGGCTAATGAAATTTTGAAAAGGCTGCTTTGATAAAAAATTTTATTCCTACAAATTTAAATATTTCGTTTCGTTTCTCTCAAATTTTTATCTTTTTGTTTAACAAAAAATTATATTTTATGCTTAATTTTGGTTTAACACACAATTTACAAAATAATTTTTATTGATTTATTTGATTGGTAATTTGTTTTGAGGGTTAATTAGTTTATTTTAATACATTTCAAAACACTCCTCTATTAGGAAATTGGTTTTTATTACCTAAATTAGATATATAAGAAAATTCGAAAACTTAAATTTAGAGATACATAATTAATGCATATGTGCAGTGAAAAGTTACTTGAATTAAATTTATTCATTTTAAACTTAAAAAACCATTAACTTTCGTTAAAACTGATCTTAATTTAATTTTTAAAAAAATTTACGAGTTATTTATTTTTTTATTTATTATATTTCTGTTTAATATACATTTTATTTATAATGTATTTAAATTAAAAGAGATTCTTTTTTATTTATTTGTGAATTTCTTTTATTTCTGTGTTCAAAGATTCATTGTAAATTTTTGTCGCTTTTTCTATTTAATGTTAAACCCTGCACAATTGGTGTTTTAAGTATCTTTTATTTCTGTATTCCTTAATTTTTAAGGTTTCTTTGAACGAATTTTTTCTTAAAATTCGTTTAAGTTATAAAATTTTTTCGTTTCAATATCTTTGATAACACATAATCTGCAATTTAAGTTTGTAAACAAAAAGAAAATGTTAAATCTTTAAATGAAAGTATATAGTTTGTATTTGTTTCTAGAGGAAATGAATAAAACAAAAAACAAAGTTTTTTATTTGAATCAAATAACTTGATTTCGATTATTTCAAATAAATTTATTTTGAATTTTATCTGTTACTTAAATTAACGTCCATGCATTTGTGGTTTTATTTTAATTTATCAAAATATTATATGAATTTAGTTTTGATAATGATATTTTTAGTTTAATCTAATTTTTTATTTCGTATATCTCAAATAAATTTATTTTGAGTTTTTTCTTTTGTATATCAAAATAAACTATATTTTATTTGGGTTTAACACATGTAAGAAAAGAAATAACAAATATTTCTTGCAGAATTTTCATTGATTTATTTGATTGGAAATTTGTAAACAAAAATAGATATCCGTTTTAATGATTTTCGTTAAAAACTGATCTAGAATTATTTTGTTAAAAAACTATATTATCAATATGTACTTAAAACTATACTAAATTATAACTATTAAAACTGTAATATCTTGTTTCCTTATTACTACATAAATAAGATTGTTATATTTTTATTTCGATAATTTAAAATAAACTTATTTTGAGTTTTTTTAACAAAAAAAACAATTATATTTTATGTAAAGTTTTATAGGAACATTGAATCCTTTTTTCAAGTTTTGTCAAAGACTCATTGTAAGTTTTTGTCGCTTTTCTATTTAATGTTAAATCCTGCATAATTGGTGTTTCTTTTATTTCTGTGTTCCTTAATTTTTTAAGGTTACTTTTGAACGAATTTCTTTATAAAATTCGTTTAAGTTGAAAATTTCTACGGTTCAATATCTTTGATAACACATAATTTGCAATTTAAGAAAAAAAAATACAAATATTTTGAAGAATTTTTGTTGAAATTGATTTATTTGATTCGTAATATGTAAACAAACAGATTTTCAAGAAGTAAATTGTAGCTTTGGAGAATAAAACAAACTATTGTTATTTCGTTTAGATATTTAGTTTATTTGTTCCTAATTACGTATAAATTTGAAAAAATTTCACAGATATTTTTATGTTAATTTAACATAATTCAGATTGATTTAGGTTGTAATAACTTTTTTCAATTCATTTTATACATCTTGATCACGTTCCTTCTAACTAATTAAATATTTTTCCTATTACAGAATTTATTCTACACTCAATTTGATATTTTAGTTCTTTTAAACATTTTGGTGCATTATTCCAGTAAATATTTGAATTGCCTTCTAAACATTGGTTGTAAATTTTAAGCATGAGTAGGTCCTCCATATTGGATGGCTGCTGTTGATTAGGTAAATATGTATAAATTCCGTTTTTAGTTTCTCCATTATAAAATTCTGTAATTTTTTTTGTCGGATCTACTAACTTATTATTAAATTCGTTCCAGAAGTGTACACCAATTTTAATAACATTATTGTTTTTAGTATATTGAAGTTGTCCAACAACTAATTTTGATTCTAAGTTATATTGTTTTAATGTGTTCCACAATATTAAGTTAGTTGGAAGACAAACACCATATTTATGTGCACTAATAAATTCTTGCGAAATTATTTCGGAGACTAAATTTACTAACACAAGATCTCGTTTAAAACTATTACTCGAATTCATAACAATTCTATTCTGTGTCCGACAAATAATAAATGATATTGTTAGTTGAATCGCCCCAATTCCAAATAAAATTATTTTATATAAAGTTCCAAAAATATGGTAAGAATTTCCATAACATATTTATTTTATTATTATTTTAGTACTATTTTGATAATAGTTTTTACAAATTTGATTATTTTATAAGAAAACGGTCAACAATTTTTAACTTGGCTGAAAGAACGGACAAACCGCATGATTTTCATTTCGGTTTGAATTTATATTAAGATAATTGTATAAACACAAAATATTTATTTACTTTACGCAGAATTTATGTTTAATTTATAAAATTCACCTAATAATCACAAAAAAACTATCCACAAATAGTAATATCAAAAATGGCGTCAAGTTTGTTATTGTTTTATAGGTGTGTGTGTGTTTGTATTAATTTTTGCTGGAAGACGAGTTTATCAAAAATCTCAAATTCATAAAATTGATTTACATCAGAAAAACAAACAAAATCTCTATTTTGAATTAATATTAATATGAAATGCAATTGTTCATAGCATAGATACACAAAACAGATTTTTTTTCGTTTTTCTTTTATACAAAGAACAAAGTTAATAAAAAGAATAAAAACTTATGAGGGGAAAGTTAATATATTCTTTATTACAAATTTGGAAATTTTTTCGATGTAACAAGTATTTATCTGATACACCTTATTTTCATAAAAAAATTATGAATGAAAAATTGAAAGATATTTTATTTCTCATCTTATGTGGTTTTCTTTTGACTTTTCTAAATAAATTTATAAATTCGGGTCTGAAAAGAACAAAAAACAAACTTTGATGTGAAATATGTTTGTATTAGTGATATTTAAATGGCGGTTGCCTACTTTTAAATTTGAAAAATTTCGTATAATAGCATATATTCTGCAATTGCGTATTGAAATATTTATATTAGTTTCAATTAATTTGTACATAAAATAATTTTGTTTTATTCATTCATATTTGTTTTCAATATGGAAGCCGATTCGACAACGTCACCGTTTACTGGCGAAAGTAATGACATTTATTTTTTAAATAAAAATACACAAGTAAATCAAATCACTTCTACCACGAATGATGATAATGATTATGTCGAAGAAGTGACCCCATCTTTTCAAAAATTTATACATCCACCTCAAATACTAGAAGAAGAGGAATGGCAGAACGGGCAAAACTGGTTTGATTCTCAGAGAGAAGGTCTGCAGGTTAACGAAGTATAAAATATTCAGGTAGAACAAGAAGGCTATTTTGAATGGTTTTGTAGTCACATTATAGATAGATAAAAAATAAAAACAAAATAAATAAAATAAATAAATAAAATAAAAGACAATTGTTTGCATAGTTTATTATTTAATATTACTCAAAAACCTCCCCAAATTAAAGTGTTTCGAGAAAATATTACGAAATCAGATCAAAATATAAAATTTTTCAAAATTATAAAAATATTCCAAAAATTGATTCAAAATCAAAGATTGAAATTTTTTTCACGAGAAAATACATATATAACAAATCAAAATTTTCTCTGTTTTGAATTTTTTTTAAAAACTAACACGAAACATTAATACGTTGCCGGAAAAATTATAACAGATCATAAATTATTATAATTTGGTGAAAAGATGATACAATCAAAAAACCTATCCAATAAGCCTTTCGATAAAATATTACGAAATCAGAACGAAATACAAAGTATTTCAAAAATTATTACAAAATCAAAGATTGAACCTTTTTTTCAAAATTCTACAATTATTGCAAAAAAATTTTTATTTAATTTGTGCATATTAGATGTTTTAAATAACTTTAGTTTATGTATACTGTAATTTTTGTTGAAATTGATTTATTTTATTCGTAATGTGCAAACAAAAAATCTTTAAATGTTTAATTTTTCAAAAATATTACTTTAGAAGCGAACAACAAAATATTGTGTTCAATTCATGTAAATAATTCTTCCTCTCTAATTAAATTGGTCCTTCATATTGCAATTAAAATAATATAATTAACACAGTTTTCGTATGTCGGTATTCTCAAATATAAAATTCAGAATATGAAAAGAAAACTAAATCAAATTGTAAAACTTACATTTTTGAATATTTCAGGCATGAAATAAATTTTTTTAAATATTTCAATCGAAATAAATCACTATAGTTACTTTTTATTAACTTCACATTAACTTTTTTCACATTATTCTTTTAAACTCAAGAAAATAGTAACAAATAAAAATTTCAGAAAGGTCTTTTATATTTTCATTCAAATTACTTTCTCCTCAGATAAAAGCAATAACAAACGATAGTAAAATGAAAATTTACCCACATATAATTCAAATTGAATTGAAAAGTAGAAATTTCACCTTGGTTTTTTTTTTTGCATTTCAAAATAGATTCCAAAGTTTTATTTAATTAAAATAATCAGAATTAAAACAAATTTTTCGGCTATACTGATGAATGAAAATGACAGATTCGAGTTAAGGGACAAACAAAATTGTTCCAAATGAGCCTATTCAAATAATGTTCGATCTAAAGTCTAAACTAATCTATTGTACTTAATTTTCAAACGTTTTAAATATTTTGCATGAAGAATTAGCAAATAAAGTTGTAAAGATAGATAGATTGCTGTGTTCATTTCTTTTTCTTGGTCAACTGGTTTCAAAACCCCGAAATCACAATCAAACAAATAACTCCAGCGGAAGATATATCCGCTAGAAAAAGGTAGATTTCGGGATCAGACAGTTTTGTGTAGAAGTAGAATCGGATTCATCGGCTAGTTTAAATAAAAACACGAATGACAAACAGAATTTTCAAACAAATTTTATATTACAAATTAAATATATATATTAACCGAAACTACTTGATCTATGTAGATAATTTTGCAACAGTTGATGTTTATTTGGTTAAAATTATCACCACATGATATAATTTAAAATGAAAAATAAAATATCTTTCAATTTTTCATTCATAATTTTTTTATGAAAATAAGGTGTATCAGATAAATACTTGTTACATCGAAAAAATTTCCAAATTTGTAATAAAGAATATATTAACTTTCCCCTCATAAGTTTTTATTCTTTTTATTAACTTTGTTCTTTGTATAAAAGAAAAACGAAAAAAAATCTGTTTTGTGTATCTATGCTATGAACAATTGCATTTCATATTAATATTAATTCAAAATAGAGATTTTGTTTGTTTTTCTGATGTAAATCAATTTTATGAATTTGAGATTTTTGATAAACTCGTCTTCCAGCAAAAATTAATACAAACACACACACCTATAAAACAATAACAAACTTGACGCCATTTTTGATATTACTATTTGTGGATAGTTTTTTTGTGATTATTAGGTGAATTTTATAAATTAAACATAAATTCTGCGTAAAGTAAATAAATATTTTGTGTTTATACAATTATCTTAATATAAATTCAAACCGAAATGAAAATCATGCGGTTTGTCCGTTCTTTCAGCCAAGTTAAAAATTGTTGACCGTTTTCTTATAAAATAATCAAATTTGTAAAAACTATTATCAAAATAGTACTAAAATAATAATAAAATAAATATGTTATGGAAATTCTTACCATATTTTTGGAACTTTATATAAAATAATTTTATTTGGAATTGGGGCGATTCAACTAACAATATCATTTATTATTTGTCGGTCACAGAATAGAATTGTTATGAATTCGAGTAATAGTTTTAAGCGAGATCTTGTGTTAGTAAATTTAGTCTCCGAAATAATTTCGCAAGAATTTATTAGTGCACATAAATATGGTGTTTGTCTTCCAACTAACTTAATATTGTGGAACACATTAAAACAATATAACTTAGAATCAAAATTAGTTGTTGCACAACTTCAATATACTAAAAACAATAATGTTATTAAAATTGATGTACACTTCTGGAACGAATTTAATAATAAGTTAGTAGATCCGACAAAAAAAATTACAGAATTTTATAATGGAGAAACTAAAAACGGAATTTATACATATTTACCTAATCAACAGCAGCCATCCAATATGGAGGACCTACTCATGCTTAAAATTTACAACCAATGTTTAGAAGGCAATTCAAATATTTACTGGAATAATGCACCAAAATGTTTAAAAGAACTAAAATATCAAATTGAGTGTAGAATAAATTCTGTAATAGGAAAAATATTTAATTAGTTAGAAGGAACGTGATCAAGATGTATAAAATGGATTGAAAAAAGTTATTACAACCTAAATCAATCTGAATTATGTTAAATTAACATAAAAATATCTGTGAAATTTTTTCAAATTTATACGTAATTAGGAACAAATAAACTAAATATCTAAACGAAATAACAATAGTTTGTTTTATTCTCCAAAGCTACAATTTACTTCTTGAAAATCTGTTTGTTTACATATTACGAATCAAATAAATCAATTTCAACAAAAATTCTTCAAAATATTTGTATTTTTTTTTCTTAAATTGCAAATTATGTGTTATCAAAGATATTGAACCGTAGAAATTTTCAACTTAAACGAATTTTATGAAGAAATTCGTTCAAAAGTAACCTTAAAAAATTAAGGAACACAGAAATAAAAGAAACACCAATTATGCAGGATTTAACATTAAATAGAAAAGCGACAAAAACTTACAATGAGTCTTTGACAAAACTTGAAAAAAGGATTCAATGTTCCTATAAAACTTTACATAAAATATAATTGTTTTTTTTGTTAAAAAAACTCAAAATAAGTTTATTTTAAATTATCGAAATAAAAATATAACAATCTTATTTATGTAGTAATAAGGAAACAAGATATTACAGTTTTAATAGTTATAATTTAGTATAGTTTTAAGTACATATTGATAATATAGTTTTTTAACAAAATAATTCTAGATCAGTTTTTAACGAAAATCATTAAAACGGATATCTATTTTTGTTTACAAATTTCCAATCAAATAAATCAATGAAAATTCTGCAAGAAATATTTTTTATTTCTTTTCTTACATGTGTTAAACCCAAATAAAATATAGTTTATTTTGATATACAAAAGAAAAAACTCAAAATAAATTTATTTGAGATATACGAAATAAAAAATTAGATTAAACTAAAAATATCATTATCAAAACTAAATTCATATAATATTTTGATAAATTAAAATAAAACCACAAATGCATGGACGTTAATTTAAGTAACAGATAAAATTCAAAATAAATTTATTTGAAATAATCGAAATCAAGTTATTTGATTCAAATAAAAAACTTTGTTTTTTGTTTTATTCATTTCCTCTAGAAACAAATACAAACTATATACTTTCATTTAAAGATTTAACATTTTCTTTTTGTTTACAAACTTAAATTGCAGATTATGTGTTATCAAAGATATTGAAACGAAAAAATTTTATAACTTAAACGAATTTTAAGAAAAAATTCGTTCAAAGAAACCTTAAAAATTAAGGAATACAGAAATAAAAGATACTTAAAACACCAATTGTGCAGGGTTTAACATTAAATAGAAAAAGCGACAAAAATTTACAATGAGTCTTTGAACACAGAAATAAAAGAAATTCACAAATAAATAAAAAAGAATCTCTTTTAATTTAAATACATTATAAATAAAATGTATATTAAACAGAAATGTAATAAATAAAAAAATAAATAACTCGTAAATTTTTTTAAAAATTAAATTAAGATCAGTTTTAACGAAAATTAATGGTTTTTTAAGTTTAAAATGAATAAATTTAATTCAAGTAACTTTTCACTGCACATATGCATTAATTATGTATCTCTAAATTTAAGTTTTCGAATTTTCTTATATATCTAATTTAGGTAATAAAAACCAATTTCCTAATAGAGGAGTGTTTTGAAATGTATTAAAATAAACTAATTAACCCTCAAATTAAATTACCAATCAAATAAATCAATAAAAACTATTTTGTAAATTGTGGGTTAAACCAAAATTAAGCATAAAATATAATTTTTTGTTAAACAAAAAGATAAAAATTTGAGAGAAACGAAACGAAATATTTAAATTTGTAGGAATAAAATTTTTTATCAAAGCAGCCTTTTCAAAATTTCATTAGCCATTTCATTAACTATTAGAAATAGTTGTTATTTTGTTGTCATAGTTAAACAATAATTCCAAATTTCATTATCCAATGAAACGGTTTGTCAGGTTTTGTTGTCATAGTAACATACAATAATTCAAAATATCATAATCCAATGAGAATCAACTTATTTTTGTTGTTGTCATAGTTAAAAGCCGCTTGATTTTCTATCTACTGTCTGTACTACTACTACTACTACTGGTTTAAATCTTTCTAGACTTTCAGCATTCTAAATATTTTCAATGTCAAGTTGAGTAATTTAATTGATTAACAACCACTTGATTTAATGTCTACTGTCTCTTGTAAAAGAAATAAAATATATGAAAAACCTACAAAAAAACTTCTTCTCAAATTTTTCATTTCAAAAAGACGAACAAAGTTACTTCATGTTTTTAAATATGTATAATCTTATTTTCAGCATTCTAAATATTTTCAATGTTTTGTAAGTTATCTAGTTAACAACCAGTTAATTTTCTGTCTACTGTCTCTGGGTCGACCATGCATATTTTATAGGAAAAATAATATAATGTTAAAAACAAAAAAAATAACATTCAACAATTAAAACAATAAATATTAATTTTCACCTTTTTGAAATATGATAGGAAAAAGAAAACCAATAGATAATCTCAATCGAATTTTATTTTGCTACGAACCTGCTTAAAAAACTTGTATCATTGCATAAATTCAAAGAAAAAAAGTTGATTAAACATCTAACACGATTTTTGAATGTAAGGAAACTGGAAAATATTTGTTTTGTGTTCACTCTTCTTTCAGCATTCTAAATATTTTCAGTGTCAAGTTGAGTAATTTTTTTGATTAACAACCACTTGATTTAATGACTACTGTCTCTGGGTCAATCATCTAGCTCAAGTACAACATTTTCCAGGTCAAAAAAATCAAAAATCATAGACGACGTTATCTCATGTTTTTATATATGTATACTCTTATTTCAGCATTCAAAATATTTTCAGTGTCAAGTTATGCCAGTTATCTAGTTAACTACCACTTGATTTAATGTCTACTGTCTCTGGGTCAATCATCTAGCTCAAGTACAACATTTTCCAGGTCAAAAAAAATCAAAAATCATATCATTACCAAAGCTAGCTCTTATTTAATGTTCAATTTAAATTAATAATCAAATTACAACAACAATTACAAAAGATTAAAACAATTATTGCAATTTAAGTCTAGACCAATTATATATGTGTGAAATATAGGGGTTTTTTGGTTCTCACTCCAGTGTGTAGCTTTACCTACTGATGCGCACGAATAATTTTAACTAAATGGGGAAAATCAAATCGGATAATGATGCGGCTAATTATAATATTGAAAATTTACAACTACAAAAATGTATTGCTGTCTACACAAGATCTACTATAGTCAGCAATAAAAAATCAAATCGGATAATGATGCGGCTAATTATAATATTGAAAATATACAACTACAAAATGTATTGCTGTCTACACAAGATCTACTATAGATAACAGTGGTACTACAGTTGATAAAGAGCCGAAAATGTTGTATGTAAATAAAGGAAACCGAAAAAAATGAAAGAAAATTTAAATCAATCGTTATTGACCGTGAAGCCAACATTCACTTTATCGGAGCGGGTTTTTTCTATTGCAGGAATTTAAAAAAAGAATACGAAATCGGATAAGTACAGCTACCCTAAATGCTTTAATATTTTTGAAATATTATTTTACAATTAAAAAAGGTTTTCTAATAAAAATAAAAATTATTAAAATATCAAAAAAATTTTTAACTGTTAAACAAAATTTGTTTTCATGTTTTTTGTCCTTACTCTATAAATATATGATATAGTGATATTTCAAAACTGTGAGTTACAAAAACCAAAATTTTTAAAATATCAAAAAAAAAAAATTAACGTTAAGCAAAATTTTGTTTTTTTCGTGTTTTTTGTTGTTATTTATTCTAGAAAGATACAATATAGTGATATTTCTTAACCGTGAGTTATAAAAATCAAATTTATTAAAATATTAAAAAGAATTAACTGTTAACTGTAAACCTTGTTTGTCTTTTTTGTTTTTTACTATACGAAAAATATGATATAGTGATCTTTCATAACTGTCAGTTATTTCTCTCAAATATTTTAAACAATGATTTCAAGGAAACCGAATAGGAATCAATTGAAAAAACAGGAAACAAGATTTTCTGTAAATAATAGTGCAAAAAATTGCTTGAATTGTAATGATCCAATAAATAAAAAAGACAAAACTCTTTTTTGCATTAACTGTGGCAAATATTTTCACCTTGAATGCACCAATGTCAATCGACTACATTACAAAGAGTTTTTGAAGGATAATGTATGGCTTTGTTCTAAAAAATGCAAGGAAAAGAACACCGATGTCCAGGTTTTTACTGTTCAAAATAATGAAGAGTCATATGATGATGAGGTAGAACCCACTAGAATTACCAAACCTACAAACATTGATGATTTACTGATATCACAAAATTTCATATCAGAAAAGTTAGACACGCTTATCAGGGAAAATAAAGAAATAAACAAAACTCTAAGCAAATATATTGAAAGAACGGTTTTTCTTGAAACTTGTGTGGCTAATCTTAGTCACGAAGTGCAACATTTAAAGCAGGAAAAACTGGATGCAAATCTTTTAATAATGGGTGTGCCAAAAAATGGTTCTACCGACAAAACTAATTTACAATTACTTCAGTTAATTTCAAAAGAAATAAAAGTCGAGGTGACAGCTGAAGATGTAATTGAAGTTGTAAGATTGGAAAAAACTGCGAATGCGAATAACCATGTATCAAACAATCTTCATCCACCACTCCTTGTTAGGTTTAGTAGTAGAGACATGAAAAATAAGTTGCAAAATGCAAAAAGAAACTACGATGGCAGTCTTTTCACGAAGAAAATATTTCCTACAGTACAAGATGAAGGACTAAAAATCTTCTTTAATCCTCATCTTACACCTTACAACCAAGAGTTAATAAAGGAAGCCCGAAAGCTTAAAAACACCTATAATAATTTCAAATATGTCTGGTTTGCATCTAACAACACAATATGTGCTCGCAAAGATGACAAATCCATAGTACATGTAATCAAAACAAAGAGTGACGTAGATAAACTGCAAAAAATATAAACTCAATAAAACTTCTCATTGTTCTATATTTCCAAATTTAATGAACTCGAACGATTTAATACAGTCCGTAGATGTTGATTACAATTTAAACAGTTTTTCTAATGCATTTTATAAAGATAAAAATATGAATATTATGTATTTAAACATCAGAAGTCTGCGACAAAACAAATTCAGTGAACTAAAAAATATGATTGCGTCATATAACTTTCCTATTCATGTGATTGTACTGGTAGAAATATGGATCTACCAAAATGAAGTTGACCTATACCAACTTAATAACTACACATCATATTTCCAAACAAGAGATACTTCTAAAGGAAGAGGAACCGCCATCTACGTCATCAATGATATTAACTCCAATCTAGTTTATAGTGAATGTAATGAAAGTAATGATATCTTGCTGGTAAATCTAAATAAAATAAATGTAAATATTATGTCAGTGTACAATCAATCAGGTATTTATACAAAACATTTCTTACAAAATCTAAATAATGTGATTGAAAAACATAAAAGATGTTTAGTTGTTGGTGACTTTAATTTGGATATTCAAAAAAATAACAGAAATGTTTCATTATACAAAGATATTCTTAATTCTAGCGGGTATTTAATCTTAAATAAAATAGAAGAATCATACGCGACTAGAATATCCAATACAAGTAAATATTCAACAAGTACAATAATAGATCACTTTATTACAGATATATTCGATTGTAGTTATTCTATCTCATTGATTGATCACAGTATTAGTGATCATCGAACTATCTTTGCAAGCGTCAATACAAACAGAAAAAACATTAAAAATATTCAAATTAATAAAAAAATCCTCGATTACAATGCAATTGATGAAACTCTTTTATCAGAACGTATAGACTCTTGCAATAATTTCGATGATCTTATAAGTGTTTGTACTAGTACAATCGAAAAAAATTCAAAAGAAATTAAAAGTCATTATAAAATTGTATCACATGATCCATGGATCACTAATGAAATTAAAAAACAAATTCGATTAAGAGATATGTTCTATAAACAAAAAACTAAACACCCAAATAATAATTATTTTACTCAGAGGTTTGAATTTCTGAAAACTAATGTAAAACAACAAATTAAAATAGAAAAATCTAAATTCTTTAGAAATGAATTAAGCAAAAATGATGCTTGTAATTTGTGGAAAATTTTGAATAGATATGTTTTCAATAAAGAAAAATCAAAAGAAAAAATTTGTATAAAAGACAGTTCTGGTAAACTCATAGAAAAAAACTTAATGATTTGCAACCGCTTTAATGACTACTTTGTAAACTGTGTGGATGAACTCATACCAGCTAACTCAAATGTGCAAAGCGGAACTATCACTGACTCTTCAAATGATAATTTTTCAAATTCCAATATATTAACACCGACAAACGAAGATGAAATTAAAGAGATACTGTGTAGCCTAAATAAAAAATCTGCTGTCGGCTATGATAAAATATCCTCCAGGTTTTGTATACGATATAACGATATTCTATCAAGTAAAGTATCTTACCTGATAAACCAATCCTTATCTACGTCTCATTTCCCAGAATGTCTTAAAATCGCCATCGTATGTCCAATATATAAAAAACAAGATAAATTTATTATATCCAACTATCGACCTATCTCCTTGCTCTCTACTTTTACCAAGTGCTTTGAATCTGTGGTTCATAGACGTTTGAAGAAATACTGCTCAGATAATGGAATAATAAACGCAAACCAATTCGGCTTTTGTAATAGCTCTAGTACTCTTGCAGCTGTTAGTCAGTTAATTCTAAAAGTCAAAGATAATTTGGATAAAAGGTTATATACCTCATGTATCTTTATTGACCTACAAAAAGCTTTCGATACTATAAGTTTTATAAAACTTTTATTAAAACTAAAACAAATTGGTATTGGAGAAAATGAATTAAGACTTTTTGAATCATATTTAAAAGACAGACCTCAATATGTTAAAATTGGAGACGACTTGAGTAACCCATTATATGCAAAAAATGGAGTACCACAAGGCTCTCTATTAGGCCCTTTGCTCTTTATTATATACGTAAATGATCTTTTTACTCTCGATTTACATGGCTCACCTCAAATGTATGCTGATGATACAGCGGTGTCGTACACCCAAACCAGCTGCGATGATTTGATGATAAAAATGCAAGAAGATTTACATAAAATAAACCAATGGGCAATAAAAAGCCACCTCAAGTTAAATCTGTCAAAAACAAACTACATTATTTTTGAAACCCCAAATAAGAACCTTGAAAATATTAATCTATATGACATTATGATTGACAACACTAAAATTGAGAGAGTTTACTCCACCAAGTACCTAGGTTTAACGATAGATTCTTTGTTAAGTTTCGAAGAACACATACAAAACATTAAAAACAAGTTAAGGGCAATATCATTTATTTTATATAAAATGAAAAACATTTTACCTATTGAGGCTAAGTATCTTATCTTTAATGCTCATGTTATGAGTAAAGTTAGATACTTACTTCCAATCTGGGGATTAACCGCTCAGTTCAGGGTAAATGAAATAAAACGTGTAATAAATAAATGTTTAAAGTCAGTAAAGAGTTTGCCTCTGCTTACACCTACAAAATCTTTGTACACCGAGAACCTACTACCGCTGGAATCACTTATTGATTATGAGACTATCTTGCTTGTTTTCAAAATTCAGAATAATCTTATAAAAAATAATGTAACGCTAATGAGAGTTGACGCGATTCATGAACATTCCACAAGACAAATTGGGAACTATTATCTAAATCGGTGTCGTACAGCACGTGGTCAGTCGAATTTCTTGTACAAGGGGCTCTCTTTGTTCAACCTGCTACCGGACAATATCAAAACCGAAAAAAGAATATCAAAGTTTAAAACTCTTTTGAAAGCATATCTTTTCAATATTTACCAAAATGCATATAGAATTTAACACCAATCAAACTAAATATTTTCTGATTATTACAAATTATAATAATAAATTAATAAACAAATAAGCAAAAATTAAATAATATAAGCAAAACTTAGATTAAAAAATAAAACTGTAAAAAATAAAATAAAATAAAAAAAAAAAAAAAAAAAAAAAAAAAAAAAAAAAAAAAATAAAAAAATTAAATAAAAAAAAAAAAAAAAAAAAAAAAAAAAAAAAAGACAACAAAAAAAAAAAACTCGATGATTCATGTTAAAATTAAAATGTTTACCGATGAGCACACTACGTGCTTTTGTAAACGATATATAATAAGATTAATAATTAACTTATAATATTATTGTAAATTCCTTGTTTTTCTTAATTTAATAAAGTAAAAAAAAAAAAAAAAAAAAAAAAAAAATGATCAATTTTTAGTTTACTACTGTGAGGTTTTTTTTATTGTTTCTCATCTTTTAATTTGTTTATAACTACCCGGGTTATCCGGGTAATCCGGGTAATTTGGAAAATACTAATCGAGTAACCTCGATTAGTATTTTCCTCGATTGGTAATTTGAAATCGGGTAATTTGCAATCACTAGTACTAACCATATCATCTGATGGACCTTTGCCATGACTTGTTGCAAAAAAAATTCTATACACATTCAATACCATAAAAATCTTCTTGATGATGATTTATATTGATAGAATGATTTTTGTTTTTAAAGTGTGACACTGCTCCTTCGTAAAAATAATAAATCTATGTTTTGGTGGATGATTGTCGAAAAATATTGAAAAAAACTCTTTAGATAAAAAAAGGAGTTTTTTTAGATACTACTGTCGATGAAAGCATAGCTTTCGATATACGTATTTAGTGAAATAAAACTCAATTCAACAAGAATAAGGCGTTTATTATTTTATTATTATTTAAATATCTTGTTACAGTTTAGAACTTTTAAATTAAAATGTTGGATATTTAATGCTTAAAAAAAGAAATCCCGAATTTGCTTAAAACTGACACATTATTCAGTATTCTAGATCATATCATTACTATATTGCCACTTCCAAATATTTTCTCTCTATCAATAATAGTATAATAGATGATCATCAAATGTTAAAGGATTTAGCATTGTTAAACGAAATATAAATATACCAAGGATGAAGGAACATTACTTACGAACATTAATTTATTTCGAAAATTGATAAATTAAACTGACACAATTGATGGTCTATAGAAAATCATTGCTCGTCTATTATTAAAAAATATACTAAAACTATAACAAAGCAAGTTCCTTTAATGAAGGATGTACCTTGGTCATGTAATGAATTACAAATTTTACAAAAAATTGAGAGGTTATATACTCAAATGCAAATTTAAAAATAATGACTTTCGGGAAGGAACTGCCAATATTAAACAACAAACCAATCTCATGCACGTATTGGCGAGCAAAGTTTTGGCTAGTTAGCTTTAGTTTCAGTATGGGCCAGTTGTAAATGCCTAGACTGAACCAAGATTCAATTATTTTATTACGCGTTATTAACCAGTCTAATGCATTGTAAATATGTGCAAGCCATATTATGTTTATCTTTTTTTATATATATGTTACTCTTTCCACAAGCTCTTTCCACACATTTAAAGGAGGTCTGGGAAAAAAATTGATTTGGTGAACCTGGCTAAAGTCTTATTTTTTAGACATGGCGCAAGCCTGATATGCCAGGGTGGGCCTTAAGACATCAGTCTAAACATGGTAATTTTGAAAATTGCATAAAATCCCTGATAGTCGGATATACATTATTCCTATTTAAAACCAGCGGGATGAAAGCTCCCCTTAAATTTTAAGCTCAACAAATAATGAGGAAATTGGCGATATAATTACAAATTTGAATAAAAGATCTGCGATCAGGATACGATGAAATACCATTAAGATTTTGTTTAAATTTTAGAAAAAAATTAGTTTCTAAATTGTGCACTTTAATAAATTCTTTCATGGATAAACATGAGTTGCCTGAATATCTCAAAACTTTCTAATACTAATATACAAAAGTTCTAGTAAGATTACTGCAGCTAGCAATTTATCGTTTGATTTCAATTTTGAATACGTTCTCTAAAATATTTGAGAGTGTGTTTATGGAAGTTTAAAAAAGTTCTGCCAAACAGACAATGTAGTAAGAAACGTCAATTTGAATTTTGTAAAAGGTCAAATATATGTAGGACCTATAACGTCCACCTTTGCCACAACGCTATAAATAATTTTAGAAGGTGTGGGACGGGCCTTTATCAAGTAAGTTCTTATACCTTGTTACAATTCTCTTTATCACTTTGAATTTTTTTTTTTACCTAAACACTAAAACAATAGAACACAATTAAATTTCACTGGACATAACAACATAAACAAAACAAAATCATTTAAATAATATTTTTTCTATATTTTTTTATAACTTTATAACTGATTTTTTTAATTTTTAACACAAAAACATTAATATTTTTTTTTTCTTGAATCTAACGTATATAATGACCACAATGTAACAAAAAAAATTGACAATAAATTAAATAAATTAATTAATCAGACAGATCAGAAAATTTAAATAAATTAGCAATATAATAAATATAAAAATAAATACGTGTTTGTTTATATTCCAAATTTTCCCAATTCCAGTTTTCTGTTCCTCGTCAATTTGTAATAGCTCCTTTCAACTGCAAAAATGAAATCGCTCCTCTCAACTTCAAAACGAAAATCGAATAGAATAGAATAGAATTAATTTTGATTTTCGACGACTTTATATACTGATGAAGAGATTCTCCAACAGCCAAATATCTCCAACTTTTCAAACATTTTTTTATTTGTTGGCAGTCCTTATATTTTTGTATACTCAATCTCGAATTAAGGCCGATGTTTTGTTTAATGGCTTACATAAATCTCGAAAATTTGATGTGTTGTATACTGGCTTACATAAACTTCAAAAATAAGGCAGATGTTGTTTATAATTGTTGACGTCGAATGCAATTGAAAATTATTTCCTTTACTAATTATTGGAATCGGAATTTTCTTGTAATATATACGCAATCAAAAGTATGTTCAGCAGCTACAAGGTAGTAATATCCTTTGTTGAATTTATCTTATTGATGATTTCCTTTGGTTTTTAGTGGTTTGTTTATGTGGGATTGTTTTTGTGTTCAACTTAGCTTAATCTTAGCTTAAACATATTTTATTGAATTAATATATGAAATTGAATACATTATCAAAAATAATAGAAAAAGCGAAACAAAATTTAATTATACGAGTTATCTTTACTGGAAAAACAAATTTAATTATTTGGAACAACGATATTTTAAAACACAATTGCTTATAGAGATCAGCTGTTTTATATAAACAAAAATAAAGATTTTTCTGTGAACAAGTTACGTTATATAATTCAAGATTTAAGCAGAATTATTTTTAATTTGAATTTAACAGGAAAAGTAATTGAAATTTTTTAAATGAAATTTATATTTTTCTGATTTTAAACAATCACACATATATCTAAAAACATACATGAATGGATTTCAGTTTCTCATTAGATCTTATCACGTTACATCACACCATTTTTGGGTTTTCGAGAGCATTTTGTTGCATTTTACCAAACATAATATAACCAAACCAAAAGATCGCAACAAAATGCTCTCGAAAGTTTCAAACATGATGTGGATACCTTCGAGCATGTTTACCGTCTACTTTATTATAACCACAAACCAAAAACAACATGCAAATAAATTAACACCAAAAATAAATTTTCTAATTATTTAGGACATGCAAAAAGTTTTTAAGATTCTAATAATAACTAAACATACGAAAAATAATAATAAGACTCAACTAAACATACTACTAATAACAAAAAAAAATAAATTAGACAGACAGGAAACTTTTTTTTTGGAAGCTCTTCTGGTAAAGTCAGGACAGTTTACTGGACTAAACAGACGCTTCTTTAAGAAGTATGCATAAGTTCATCGTCTTTCAAAAAAAATATTTCCAAATAAATTAACACCAAAAATAAATTTTCTAATTATTTAGGACATGCAAAAAGTTTTTAAGATTCTAATAATAACTAAACATACGAAAAATAATAATAAGACTCAACTAAACATACTACTAATAACAAAAAAAAATAAATTAGACAGACAGGAAACTTTTTTTTTGGAAGCTCTTCTGGTAAAGTCAGGACAGTTTACTGGACTAAACAGACGCTTCTTTAAGAAGTATGCATAAGTTCATCGTCTTTCAAAAAAAATATTTCCAGGCGCAAACTACCAATCTCCAAATAGATTTGGACATCGGTATTCAAAAACCTAAACTACTCTTCACAAAAAAAGGTAAACAAAAAAAAACAGGCAGAAGAATTACATTTATTTTAACGAGCGCGCTGTGGGAAAACCAGGATAACCCAGACCTAACACAGCCCCCTCACTTGAAGTTTATGCGACTGGCGCTTTCTTCAAGTCTAAACTGCCGCATAAATACGAAAACTGAATTCGCGAAACTTAAAACTAATATGTTTTTAACATATTCCCAAAAAAACACAAGACAGGTAGAATAAATGATTTATTTTTACGAGCGCGCTATGGGAAAACCAGAACCATCCGGACCTAACATAGCGCCCTCACTTGACGGTTTTGCGACTTGCGCTACCCATACAAGTTTTATCCTACCGCAACATAATAACTAAGTTACAAAACCTAAAAATAACATGCAAAACATGATCCAAAAACTAAACTAACATGTCCAACAGCCATTGGAAGCCATGTGACCAAAACTTACACTACAATAAATTTAATAAATTATTACAATTAATTTCTTAATTAACAGAAACATGCAACACCAAAAATATACTATTACTAGTTTTATTAATATACCTTTTTCTTTTTTTTTTAACGCATGCATTTAAATTAAACAATCATAATCCTGATTACTAAACTACATAGTAACAAAAAAAATTAAGAAAAAAGAATAAAGTAAATTATTTATACGACAGTACATCCATATTGAAAAAAATCCACTTATTGTGACAAATACAAAACACATTGAAAGGACATAATAATTATAACAATAAACATATAACACATTAAAACGGAACAAAATATACAAATATGACTTAAATTTAAACATGAAACACATTAAAATGGGCTTAATTCACGTAAATATGCTACATTTTCTCCAGTGTTAAACTTCTTCATATCATTTGCGTGGTATTTTGCGGTATACTTCCCTTCCAAGTCTTCCACTATATATGATGCGTGTCCAACTCTTTTCTTGACTCTTGCTCTGATATATTGTGGTGCCAATTTAGAATTAAAACGATCTGCTAGATTTGATTTCTTAAAAGATCTCCTAAGTACAATTTCATCGGGCTTATACTCAGTTAAACTGGTACGTAGGTTATAATGGGCAGAATATTTTTTGTACGCATCTTTTAAATTGTTTAGAACCCTTTCTCTTGCGTTCTTAAGGTCAACCAACCATTTCTCTTCAGTTTGTTCACCCAGGTTTACATCTTCTAAATCTTTCCCAAGTTCCATCTCTCGGCCGAAGTTTACAAAATATGGCGTATATTTCGTCGAATCATGGACTGCTGTTCTAAACGCACATGCAATTTTAGGTATATTACAATCCCAATCTCGTTGATCATCATTCAAATAGGACCTAACGCTAGCAAGTATTGCTCGGTTCGTTCTTTCAGTAGGATTAGATTGGGGATGATATATGTTATTTAGGAAGGATGTCACATTTTATTCTGCTAATAAACGTTTAAGTTCTTTCGATATGAATTGTGTCCCGTTATCAGAAATTACAGTTCGAGGTACTCCAAACATGAGAAAGACTTCGTTCTCCAAAATTCGAGCGAGAGATTTTGCATCAGCGTTTCTTACCGGTTTTAAGAGAATAAATTTGCTAAACACATCTTGAATAACTAAGAGGTAATGGTTTCCTGCTTTACTTCTTGGAAATGGTCCCATATAATCCACAGCAATTGTTTCCCATGGAGTTGTAACTTCTTTTTGGTTTCCCATGGGTGCTTTGTTACGGATGTTTGAGTGCTTGTTTATCTGACACATTTCGCATTGGTTAATATATTGTTTTACTTCGCGGTACATACTTGGCCAGTAATATTTTTTCTGGATTTTCTTAGCCGTTTTTGCAACACCCAAATGTGCTCCTAATGGACTATCATGATGAAGCTGAAGAACCTTTGCTCTCTGACTTTGTGGAACATAGTACCTCCAATCACTATTACAAGATCCCTTTTTCGTTTTCACGCTACAGACCCTATACACTTTATTGACCTTAACTATCAAATTTGGATATTTTTCAGGATTGGACAAAATCTTATTCTTTAGTTCTGTATACGATTCATCAATTTCTTCTAAATCAATTTCGTCTACATCAAGCAACCGAGACAACGCATCCGCTACCACATTTAATTTTCCTTTTCTATGTCGTATTTCAAAATCAAACTCTTGAAGCTTGAGAGACCACCGCGCAAGTTTAGATGTAGGATCTTTAAGGTTGATCAACCACTTTAGTGAAGCATGGTCCGTGATTACATAAAATTTAGCTCCTTCGATATATGAACGGAACTTATATATCGCTCTTACGACCGCTAGGCATTCTCTTTCGGTAGCTGAATATCGACGTTCTGTTGGACTTAATTTTTCGGAAAAATAGGCTATCACCCCTTCATTACCTTCTTTCTCTTGTGTAAGGATAGCACCTATTCCTACCTCGGAAGCGTCACATTGGATCGTAAATGTTTTTTCGTAGTCTGGTGTCGTTAGTATAGGAGCAGATACAAGCGCTGTTTTCAATTTTATTAGTGAAGCTCGTGCTTCTTCCGTCCACGTAAACTTCCCTTTGTCTTTTTTTAATAGATTGCTAATTGGTGCGGTAAACGTAGAGAAATCTTTTATGAAGCGACGATACCAATTTTCCATTCCAAGGAGTCTTCTTACATCTCTAATATTTTTAGGGTTCGGTATATTTAAAATCGGTGATATCTTTTCTGGGTCTGGAGAAAGACCATTTTCATCTAATACGTATCCAAGATAGCGCAACTGTTTAGCACAAAACTTTGATTTTTCTAAGCTGATTGATAAATTTGCATCTTTTAACCTATTAGCAATTTCACGCAAGAGGACCAAATGTCGCTCAAATGTACCAGTAGTAATAATTATGTCGTCAATATAAACAAAGACTTCTGGTTCCAGATCGTGTCCCAAACATTTTTCTAGTACTCTGCACATTGTCTGTGCACTGTTACAAAGACCAAAAGGCATACGTTTAAATTGAAAATGTCCCCTACCTGGAACAATAAATGCTGTTTTATGGCGAGAAGATGGGTGGAGAGGCACTTGCCAGAACGCATCGGATAAATCAAGAGATGACATGTACTTTGATGACCTTATTTGACCCAGAATACTACCAATGTGTGGAAGTGGATAGGCGTCTTTTACGGTGATATTGTTCAATCCTCGAGCATCTAGGCAAAGTCTCACCTTTCCCGTAGCTTTTCGAACACATACTAAAGGATAAGCCCACTCGCTCTGGGTAGGTTCAATAACATCTAGACTCAAAATTCGATTAAGTTCTTCATCTATTTCTTTTTGTCGATATGGTGACATAGGATATGGCCGTTTTATCACTGGTTTAGAATCACCTGTATCAATAAAATGCATCGCAAGATTTGTGCAACCTAATTCTCCAGTTCCCGAGGTTTTAAATTTGCTTATTGCTTTCTCTAAATATTTTGTTTGGATGGGATCTAAGTTGGTACGGTAATCGTTAGATTGAACATCTACGGTATTGCAGTCCGAAATCGCGTCACATAATTTACGTTTTATCCCGAAGTGTTCCCAAAAATCGATTCCGAGAATTAAAGATTTTGGAAGCGAAGGAATGACATACGTTGGAACTACTTTTACCATATTTAATGCCTCATATGGAATATCAACCATGCATACTGCAGGATGAACAGTGCCATCTACTGTCTTAATGGCTGTTGGGATTGACTGACCTTTTAAGTTTAATTTTTTTATTAATTCCAAACCACCAACTCCAAGAATTGTGCAACTAGCACCCGAATCCATGAGACCCTTTAGATCGTACCCGAGAATATTTACTTTTAAATAAGGTCTTCTGTCCTTTTGAATGTTTACGATTGAGGATAGAACTTCTAACTGCGGTATTACAATGGTGTTTGGTTTCTCGTATTTAGATTGGCCTGGTGCGAAGTGTTTATCGGAAGTTCGACAGCACCGTCTCTTCGTCCTTCCGTTCTTCCGTTTCCCGAATTGTTATTTTTGTTTTCCATAGAGTTATTAATAATTTCGTCTCTCTTCATCTGTAATTTTTGATGATTTCGGCAGTTAGTTGCAGTCACGCCCGGATTTCCACATATGTAGCAGAACAACTTTTGTTGCTGATTAAGACAATGCCTATGAGAATGTCCCAATTCATCACAATTCCAGCATATAAGACGTCGAATCTGTTTGTCAGTTCCTGACTGATTTACCCTTTCACTTCGAATCGGATGGAAAGATTCCCTTTTTGTCCTATGATTAAGATAGGATACCTAATGGGTTGGATAATCACTAGACTCACTAAAATAAACTGAATTAGGTTCACTTCGGTTCCTTAGTTCCACCCTTGAACTACTTATATCTTCATTCCTATAGTAATTTGAATACGGTTCGGGATTAAAGGTCTCTCGGTGAAACGGTTTTAAGTCATATTGGTCTGCGCAATCAACTACAGGGTAACGATTCGGACGTTTATATTGTTCTTGTCGGCCTGGATTAAATGAATAGGAAGGTTCTACCAAAGACGATGGAGGTAATTGTGACATGTGCGACCGCCGTTCCGTTAATAATTTTATTTCATCCATCCTTTTACATAAAGCAATTATATCATCTAAGGTTCGAGCATTTGTCATTGCTAGGTTATAGCTGTAATGAGGCAACATATTTTTCTGTACTATATAAACCTTAAAGTCCTCATCTAATGGTGGATAGGCCCTACTAAAAAGTACTTTGAGGTCGGTGATAAAATTAGCAAACGGTTCTGAGCGAGCTTGTAAACGGTTTTGAATTTCCTCTCTCAACAAAAAATCATAAGTGCGTGGAAGAAACTCGTTTTTTATACTTCCGACAAATGTTACCCAGGTGTTAAATGCATCTATGTTACCCCAGTACCATCGTTCAGCCTTTCCTCTTAGAAGATAGTGAATATTTGCTAGTAACGCACCCTCACCAACATTTTCACCGCGAGCATAAACAGCAACTCGTGTAAGAAATTCGTTCAACGATAAACCTTGACCATCTCCTGTAAACCTTATATCCCACCGAAACATATGTTTTGTATCACCATGGTTACCTTTTGCTATTAAAAGAGGAGCGCGAAAATAATTTTGATCATCCAATCTAAGATCGTTGTGTTGTTGTTTTTCAAGCATTTCAGGTTCAAAGCTAGTTCTGCGTACTGAGTGGTTTAAAATGCCTGCTGAACCTCTTACATTATTATTAAACGGATTCAAAAATGAAGTGTTTAGACTAGAAGATGAAAAGCACTTCCTCTTCCTCTACCTCTACCTGCACAAATTCGAGCCATTTGATTTGTTATTGCATCACAATCATTATTAACCCCTTTCTCCCTTTCGATTGAGGATCTTATACTATGACTTGGTTCTATTACTGGCACTTGAGCGTTCTGACTAATAAGGGTTTCTTCATTTTGCACACTTGTTGTTTGTTTATATAGTTCTTCCAAACCCCCTAATACGTCATCATACCCTATAACACTTTTGTCTTTTACTCTAGCTACCCTATTAACCCACAAAGCTACTCTAGATCTAATAATTGCAATAAGGGACTTGTCATTTTTTTGTCTAGATATATGTAATTCATCAGTGAGCATTGCTAATACCATCCTTGCTTTGTTTAGTTCTTCAATGGGTGGTTGGGTGTTGATAAAAGGAATGATTTCCACTTCGCTATCTTCCTTTGTTATTGCATTACGTAATGCTGCTGTCTCACTTCGACTCGTAGTTAACCCTTCAATCCCTCTTATGTACAATTCATGTTTACGCTCTTCATTGCTAATGTGGATTGGATCATAACTGTATTTTTCTCCACTAGCCATCGTTATAATTTTAGTCTACGGTATACACAGCAATAATAAAACACAAAAAATTCCAAACGTAAGAAGATGTTTCAACCGAAACCGATATTATCAGCCGAACTTGCAAACAACGATATACGGAAAAAACGTAAAAGCAAGATAAGTAATTATAAATCTCCGTACAACACTGGAATATCACCATATATAGCGAGCGCATTCGAATAATTATATGTATATATGAGAAAATAAGTAAATTTATTAAATAAATTCGTAAGCATATAAATAAATATATAAGTGTACCAGCGGTATATTATATAACCCAGAATGTTGAAAAATATATCGACTTGGACTATACCACTCTCACCGCAAAATATGTCAAATAAATAATTAATTTTAAATTACGATATAAAAGATAATATGCAATTTATGAAATATCACAGAAAACCAAATATGTACTCGACATCCACAAAATATGAAAAATAATGATACACAAATAAATATATAACACGATAATTACAGCAAAAAAAAATATCTATTTATTACGCAAAAGTTTGAATATTAATTGTGTCTTTGTTTTCTTAATCCTTTACGACTAAGCCAAAAACCATATAATGTTTAATGTCAAATATATTTTTAATGAAACTTTAGAAAGTTTCCAAAATGTATGAAAAATAGTAAAAAGATAAACAAAAATATAATTAGTACCTTATACAGTTAGAAATCTTTTAATCCGCTTCTTTGGTATCGTCCACTGTTTGTGATCCACATGCTGTGTTTCTTATAATTTAACTCCTTTGTCACTTTGCATAACTTCTACTAACTGATTTATTTATTATTATTATATAATTTTTTTTTAATTTTTTTAATAATTTTTTTTTTCTATAATAAAGCTTTCTTTAAGTATTTTGCATGATTATCAAAACATAAAATCACAACTAAAAACTAATCACAACCACAAGAACTTCACATATAAATATTTTTTTTTTCAATTTGCAAGCACATTATATACATTATATAAATTATATACACATTATATACAACTGTACAAACTTCACATAACAACAAAAAAACACATTTGCATGCACCTTAATCTAAAATATTACTTCCACAAAAAAAACTGTATATTGTTCAAAAATATTTTATACTGTTTCAATAACGTTGACCCCGTTGCACAATTATACTTTAAACGATTAATCAAAACTAGTAAAAAATCAGCGAACCTCTATACTAGAACATTTAACATTAAATTTTTGGATTTTTCTTTTGTATAATTTTTAACTTAATTATATCTTTAAATTTTCTTTCTTTTTTTTTCACAAACTAATAAACACATTAACTAGAACTAAAACTTCACTAAACACACAAACTTAACCATATGTAATAAATTATCGCATGCTTTAACTATCACCAAGAAAATATTTTATTTGCATGCTTTAACTAGACGGTATAACTTAAACTTAAACGGTTTAACTTAACACAACAAAGACTTTATTCACTTAAAACTTAACATTATTTCACTTGAACTATATACATTTTCATAACACATAAACAAAAATTAATTTCACCAAACCATATGGACTTTACAGCACAAACATAAATAAGTAACAAAAAGAATTGTTTCGCAAGAACCCACTTGATAAAGCTGTCGTTTGTTCTGGTTGTGTCCCCCACAAGGTATGCCAATTATAACGTCCACCTTTGCCACAACGCTATAAATAATTTTAGAAGGTGTGGGACGGGCCTTTATCAAGTAAGTTCTTATACCTTGTTACAATTCTCTTTATCACTTTGAATTTTTTTTTTTACCTAAACCATAGAGAAACATATATAGAGAGACGTAACCTCTATTCACACAAATTGTATATAGAATACTGATAATACAAATAAAAGTACAACCAGAGATGAAAGGTTAAGCAATATACAAATTTTACAAATTATACATTGCATTCTTTCTGTCTTATATGAAACAATAAACAAAGCAAATCAAAATAAAAAAATGAGAATTTATATTTGAAAGAGAAATATTTCTTTTGCTTTATTTTCTATTTTACTTTTACTTAAATACGAAAAAATACGATAATTATAAAATAGAAAATAAAAAAAAAGTACTCGTATGTATGAGTGTTTAAATATATAATTTAAGGATTGTGTTGTGATGATAATTTTTTGTTTTTGTATATTGAAGAAGCAAATGATTGAATTTGTTATTTGGGTTTCGAATTGTTTGTTTTGTTGTCAAGATTTTTTATTTATTTTTTCATCTCTTTTTAAATGGATTTGAACTATATTAAGTTTTTATTGTCCTAGGTCGATGACTTTAGATTTTAGAATATATCAATTTAGTTTGGTCAGAGTTTGATTTAAATTGATTCATTTGGTCGTGTTTGATATAATTACTTCGGTCTGAAAGATCTGAGATTACATTCATGAGCTCAAAGTGAAATTTTTACCCATGCTTTTTTGGCATTTCTCAACGTTTTAGGACCTACTGATTCTAAAAAAGCGACAAACAAAAATGTATGTCTGTCTGTCGGCCGGCCGTCCGCCGTCCGTCCGTCACAACCTACGAAATCTAGAAAACCGCTGAACGGATTTGAAATTTTTTTTTCTAAAAATAGGATTACTCAATAGAAAGAGCCGAAAGGACGATGTGTTCGATAGCTGTACCGGAAGCGTGTCAAAAAAATCGTCAAGTGTGTCAAAACAAGGAAATTTGCATATTTTTTGCTTAAAAAACGTTCATTTTAAGTGATTACGAGTAGGAACATTGAATTTGGAGAAATCATGATGGTCGGGATTGGTATGGGAGACCAAAATCTAGATTTTTGCATTATAAGTTTGTCAAAAAAATGTTGTCAAGTGTGTAAAAAGAAAGATTTTTATTTATTTTTTTACTCAATTTTTTGGAAAAAAATAAAATTAATAATATGTATGCATGAAAATATATTATTATTATAGAGAATTATGACATTATAAGATTGTCAAAAAAATAATGTCAAGCGTGTCAAAAATGATTTCATTGATTTTTTTAGCCAATTTTTTGGAAAAAAAAATTTATCTGTTTTTATGAATTGGTTTTATTGAATTGGTTATAGTTTTTGAAATAGTTTTGGAATTTTGATAAAAGTTTGTATTTTTGATTTTGTAATAATTTTTACTATATTTTTAGAATTTTGGAAAAACTTTGAATTCTTAAGAATTTTTGGAATTTTATTAGAATTTAGAAAAAGTTTAAATATTTGATTTTATTCTAATTTTTGGAATGTTTTTGGTATTTTTCAATTTTTGATTTTGTTATAATTTTTGCAATATTTTTAGAATTTTGGAAAAAGTTTGGATTTTTAAGAATTTTTGGAATATTACCTAATGGAATTTAAAAAAGTTTAAGTATTTGATTTTATTCTAATTTTTGGAATATTTTTGGAATTTTGAAAAGGTTTGATTTTATTTAAGTTTTACAATATTTTTGGAATTTGAAAGAAATATGAATTTGTGATTTTGTAATATTTTCTCGAAACGCTAAATGGAGATGATTTTGAGTAGTTTGCTGAGTGTATCATCTTTTCACTAAATTATGTTAATTTTTGATCTGTTATAATTTTCCGGCAACGTATTGATGTTTCGTGTTAGTTTTGAAATAAATTTCTAAACAGAGATAAAAAGTACTTATACTTTAACAAATCAAAATAAAAAAAGAGAAACATTTATATGTATTTGAAATTTCTTTTGCTTTATATTCTATTTTACTAATGAGACAACAAAAAATACGATGATAAAATACAATTAATAATAAAAAAAAAACTCGCATGGATTAGTGTTTCCTTTGACATGTTTATATAAATATATACAGGTTTTTAGAATTCATTGATAATTTTGGTTTGTTTTTGTAAGTTAAAAATGGTCAAAATAATTTTTCAGTTTTTGAAGAATTTGGGTCTTGCGTTGTTGTTGTTGGCTACATAGATAGATATTTGATTTATTTTTCATCTTTCAAATGCACTTTAACCATATGTTTAGGTTGTTGACTTTAGCCAATTTTTTTGGTCAGAAATTGATTTAATTTGATTTGGTTGTGTAGGATAAAAATATTTTTAAATTTCAAAATCTATGTATGAAAATTTGTATCAATTTAATGTTTTAAATTTGAATACATGAGTTCTAAAAGAATAGATTATGAAATTTAAAAATATTATTTTCCAATAATTTGTCTTATGATAACTTTAAACAAATTGGGTTTAAAGTAGTTATGCGGTTATGTGTTCTAAAAACTTTTTTACTTTATATGGCTCAAAAATACATTTACCTTAAAATTAATGTTTAATCATATCAAAGCGATACAGTAGATCGTTGTTTGTGATATATTTATAACACCTGCAGCCAAATTCTGTGACTGTGAAGTGGTGAAGTGTTAAAAATTTCTTTATTTCGATTTTATCACCAAATTTTTATCATTTTAACATTTTTTGCGATTCTATATGCAATTTATGTGCGATGTAAGTGTTAAAAAATCTTATAGTAAGTAGGCGACTCACTAAATATCAAACGTCAATGCATAAAATTTTCATTGATTGTTTTATTTAATAGAATTATTATAAAATAGTACATTATATAACAAGGTTGAGAAGTAGGCTATTATTGACCGAGAACTATTAGATCCTGAGGCGCGTAGCGCCGAGGGATATAATGTTCGAGGTCTATATTAGTCTTCTCAACCGAGGTATATATAGAATTTTTTAACTTACTAACACTAATTATCATATTTGCTTTCATTAGATATTTATATTAGTCATTTTCCATTTCATTTTTTAAATATCTTAAAATATCAAGTAGCCTGGAAGTTTAGTTTAATACAAATAAAACGAAACAAAGCAATGCAATTATTATTTGTTTGTGTTTTTTTGTTCATTTCAATCAAAAATAAAAGAAAATAAGTCATTATTAACCTAGGTAATTGTTTGTTATTATTATTGACCTAGCTTGAGAAAAATAACTTCTCATTGGGGCATTCGAGTAAATAATGACGATTTCTCAAGTTAGTAGTTAAAAAAATCTTTTATTTATTATTTTCAAAATAAATTATTTTTTGTGAACAAAATATAATGGTTGAGCGAAATTAATTTTTAATTGGATTAAATAAAAGATTTGTTCAATTAATTCATGCCGTCAGTTATGCAAAGACATATTTATGAGAAATGCTGAAATAAACGAGATGTCAAGTATATTGCTATTTTTTGCAGATAAGACTTATTTTGACTCTAGTGGGGTCATAATTAAAGTTCTAATCTAACAACAGGAATTTGTTCCTCTATTGTTCAAGAAATATAGATTTTGAAAGAATTCTCTAATATCTCATTAGAAGTATGTTATATTACCGTTCTGGATAAAAAGTAATATTTGTAAAAGTACTATTTTCATCACGACTACGATAGCAGACGTCGATCTTTTTAACAATATTCTGAACACACTTCTGCATAAGTGTTCAGATAGAGACAGATGACGTCTTCCATGGTATTGTGCTCTTGCATTATTTGTAATTGCCAGTTTCATTTTCAAAAAACATTAAGTTCAAGAAAACAATACATAAACCTACGACAAACATGAGCGTTTTGATACATGAAATGTAAATCTAGTTGACTGTATATACGTATATACATATAGATATATTAATTCCGAACTACGGTCTAAAACACATAAATACCAATCATTTTGAATAACACAATTTAAACATCAATTTAACTATATTTAAATATTTTCGAAGTTAAATTTGAAAAAAAATTTTTGATGTTATTTTGAAATCTTAAATAAACAAATCACATTGGTGTAATTGTGTTTTTTGACATAATGACGTTAGCAACAAAAGCATTCATTTTATTTTTTCACAAACCAAAAGTCAGTGTTAACTTTTCAGTTTTAACATTTCACTAATTTAGATTTTTTTACGGTGAAGTGATAAAAAATTTATCACTACACCGCTTCACAGTTACAGAATTTGGCTGCTGATGTTCTAAATAATATGATATAAGTTTATCCTTTGAGCTGCTTGTTTTAGGTAGATTTCATATAAAATCTACCTATTGCAATGGGAATTCTTGGAGTTCCGGATAAAATTTTAACAAAATGAATTTATTAGGCGTCGAGGTGAAACATATTTTTAATGCCGGGTGAAAAACACGTGAAATCAGCAAGGTCTGGAAATGAGGTTTTAATTTTGTATAATTAGAATTCGTTGACATCAATAAAAAAAAGTTTTCTGCGTTTTTAGTTTTTTTTAACCCTGTCTAAGATACAGGGTGTTGAAAAATCAAGAAATTGCTCGACCCTGGTGTATTGAAATGGCTCTACAGTCAAAACTACTGGACTGATTTTATGGTTATATAACTCAAAATGTATGTATTAAACAGAGCAAAAGTAATTTTATTGTTTAGTTTTAAGCTTATTTTTTTTTAAATTATTGGATTACGCTTGGAAAGATTTTATGTAACTTTGAAATAAATAATACTTATGAACTTTAAATAACAAAATAAATAAAATATGACAAATGTTAGCAAAAAATTATGTTTTTTTATTAACGACGTCCCCATATAGCATAAATATATACATATTTATATACATATATATATATATATATATATATATATATATATATATATATATATATATATATATATATATATATATATATATATATATATACCAAACCGGTAGATAAACTCAAAACACGTTAATAAAAAAACATAATTTTTTGCTAACATTTGTCATATTTTATTTATTTTGTTATTTAAAGTTTATAAGTATTATTTATTTCAAAGTTACATAAAATCTTTCCAAGCGTAATCCAATAATTTAAAAAAAAATAAGCTTAAAACTAAACAATAAAATTACTTTTGCAGTCTTTCAATTAAGTACAACACTAAATCTTATGTACTTTTCTTGGAAAAGTGTTGTTTTCGAAGTCCTGCTCAACTGATGCATCTTGAATGTTACACGAAGATAAAGTGACAATTTTACTACTCTACTAATATTTCCTAAAGAAGAATGTCTCACATTTAAAATATTATCATGCTTATTCTTTTTTAAATGTCTTCTAAATTTATCTACATTGGAAAAAAATTTTTGCAGCTATCAGCAACACAACAATACTCACTGGTTCTAGAAAGAGTGGGAAAAACGTTTAAATGAGCATCAATGTCTTTTGAAACATCTAAAACAATGAAAAAGTTTTGATACCTTTTTACTTTATACTGCCCGTCACCGATTAAGTGGTTCTTGAAATTTGTGCTGGATTTGATTATTCTCTATTTGTTTAAGGATATGCAGTTCGGAAACTACAGTTATCCTCTATTATCCAATTTCGTTCCGCCCTAGGAAAGATGCCGCCATTATCTCTAATTCCAATGTCTCCTTAATCGGTCAGGGGCATCTTAATATCGAAATATCTAAAATTTCTTACCTGTGCATAGCATATGTCTGCTAAATTTATCATTTATCACTTCCACTATTTATCAATAATGAACCACTAAATTACCACGATTTTAAAAAATTTCTTCGAATTTTTACTTAGACAACAACCAAATTGAAACTGTTTAATATTTTGGTTATAACTTCAATTATGAAATTTTATAAAACGTTTGTAACAGCAAACTGTTTTTTTGTAAAAAAATATGTTTGTTTCTTAAATTGCATAAGTCTCTTTGTAAAGTTTAAAATAAAAATCTGCAATATTCGTATTAGGTTTTACAACAAAAATTGTAGAATGTCATTTTTCTGTTAACAAAATTTTACAAAATTTTGTATAATTAATTTTTTATTTTGTTATGTATATATGATTTATGATTTAAAATTGAAAAAAAGCGATATAACCTTAACATTATTTTTGTTTAAACAATGAAAATGAATTGTGCTTAGAACTATTTATGAATTTATACGTTTTTAATCCAAATCACAAAAACAATTAGTAAGTTTACAAATGCTTTTCAGATTTAAAAAAAGGCAAATGGACAACACAAAATTTTATATAAAATGTAACATTTTTTGGTAAATTCACAAAAATATTTTGTTAGCACTTTTACAAACCAATTTTGTAAATTATACCGGTAGCATTTTTTTGAGTGTATAAAAAAAAAGAAATTTGCGTCCATCAACGTCTTAAAAAGCATTATGTTGTAGAGCCTATATGGTTTATATGTGTTGTTGTGACACATATTGTAATTTCAAATATGTCACATATTTTGAAATTGCACAAACTTTTTTGAACTTCGGGGAAAAAGATGATGAACAATGTCATAGAAGCTACAATTTTGAGTGGAAAATTCGAAGAGGATGCTGCCACGACAGACAGGCCACATATTTCAATGATCCCAACAGATTCAAACGTTTAGTTTCCAGTGCAACTCGCTTTTCCAATTACCATCAACAAAGCACACGGACAGTTACTGCAAACGGAATTTAGTAATGTAAAATTAAATAAATGATAAAAAATGTGTAAAATATTTATTTTGAGTTAAAATTAAAAATTTATTATAAAAACATATATGTAAATCCAAAAAACACTGTTCATTTTTTAACTCCACTTTTTTTATGATGAAACATTTTAAGGCGTGTTGCAATAAAATTAATAAAAAAAACAAATCGAATTTGAATATTTTACCGTTATGTTTCTAAAAGAAACTGTTCAAGGTCATATAATGTGAATTATTATTTTGCTCTGTTTAATACATACATTTTGAGTTATATAACCATAAAATCAGTCCAGTAGTTTTGACTGTAGAGCCATTTCAATACACCAGGGTCGAGCAATTTCTTGATTTTTCAACACCCTGTATCTTAGACAGGGTTAAAAAAAAACTAAAAACGCAGAAAACTTTTTTTTATTGATGTCAACGAATTCTAATTATACAAAATTAAAACCTCATTTCCAGACCTTGCTGATTTCACGTGTTTTTCACCCGGCATTAAAAATATGTTTCTCCTCGACGCCTAATAAATTCATTTTGTTAAAATTTTATCCGGAACTCCAAGAATTCCCATTGCAATAGGTAGATTTTATATGAAATCTACCTAAAACAAGCAGCTCAAAGGATAAACTTATATCATATTATTTAGAACATCAGCAGCCAAATTCTGTAACTGTGAAGCGGTGTAGTGATAAATTTTTTATCACTTCACCGTAAAAAAATCTAAATTAGTGAAATGTTAAAACTGAAAAGTTAACACTGACTTTTGGTTTGTGAAAAAATAAAATGAATGCTTTTGTTGCTAACGTCATTATGTCAAAAAACACAATTACACCAATGTGATTTGTTTATTTAAGATTTCAAAATAACATCAAAAATTTTTTTTCAAATTTAACTTCGAAAATATTTAAATATAGTTAAATTGATGTTTAAATTGTGTTATTCAAAATGATTGGTATTTATGTGTTTTAGACCGTAGTTCGGAATTAATATATCTATATGTATATACGTATATACAGTCAACTAGATTTACATTTCATGTATCAAAACGCTCATGTTTGTCGTAGGTTTATGTATTGTTTTCTTGAACTTAATGTTTTTTGAAAATGAAACTGGCAATTACAAATAATGCAAGAGCACAATACCATTGAAGACGTCATCTGTCTCTATCTGAACACTTATGCAGAAGTGTGTTCAGAATATTGTTAAAAAGATCGACGTCTGTTATCGTAGTCGTGATGAAAATAGTACTTTTACAAATATTACTTTTTATCCAGAACGGTAATATAACATACTTCTAATGAGATATTAGAGAATTCATTCAAAATCTATATTTCTTGAACAATAGAGGAACAAATTCCTGTTGTTAGATTAGAACTTTAGTTATGACCCCACTAGAGTCAAAATAAGTCTTATCTGCAAAAAATAGCAATATACTTGACATCTCGTTTATTTCAGCATTTCTCATAAATATGTCTTTGCATAACTGACGGCATGAATTAATTGAACAAATCTTTTATTTAATCCAATTAAAAATTAATTTCGCTCAACCATTATATTTTGTTCACAAAAAATAATTTATTTTGAAAATAATAAATAAAGGATTTTTTATAATAATTCTATTAAATGAAACAATCAATGAAAATTTTATGCATTGACGTTTGATATTTAGTGAGTCGCCTACTTACTATAAGATTTTTTAACACTTACATCGCACATAAATTGCATATAGAATCGCAAAAAATGTTAAAATGATAAAAATTTGGTGATAAAATCGAAATAAAGAAATTTTTAACACTTCACCACTTCACAGTCACAGAATTTGGCTGCAGGTGTTATAAATATATCACAAACAACGATCTACTGTATCGCTTTGATATGATTAAACATTAATTTTAAGGTAAATGTATTTTTGAGCCATATAAAGTAAAAAAGTTTTTAGAACACATAACCGCATAACTACTTTAAACCCAATTTGTTTAAAGTTATCATAAGACAAATTATTGGAAAATAATATTTTTAAATTTCATAATCTATTCTTTTAGAACTCATGTATTCAAATTTAAAACATTAAATTGATACAAATTTTCATACATAGATTTTGAAATTTAAAAATATTTTTATCCTACACAACCAAATCAAATTAAATCAATTTCTGACCAAAAAAATTGGCTAAAGTCAACAACCTAAACATATGGTTAAAGTGCATTTGAAAGATGAAAAATAAATCAAATATCTATCTATGTAGCCAACAACAACAACGCAAGACCCAAATTCTTCAAAAACTGAAAAATTATTTTGATAATTTTTAACTTACAAAAACAAACCAAAATTATCAATGAATTCTAAAAACCTTTATATATATATATATAAACATGTCAAAGGAAACACTAATCCATGCGAGTTTTTTTTTATTATTAATTGTATTTTATCATCGTATTTTTTGTTGTCTCATTAGTAAAATAGAATATAAAGCAAAAGAAATTTCAAATACATATAAATGTTTCTCTTTTTTTATTTTGATTTGTTAAAGTATAAGTACTTTTTATCTCTGTTGAGAAATTTATTTCAAAACTAACACGAAACATCAATACGTTGCCGGAAAATTATAACAGATCAAAAATTAACATAATTTAGTGAAAAGATGATACACTCAGCAAACTACTCAAAATCATCTCCATTTAGCGTTTCGAGAAAATATTACAAAATCACAAATTCATATTTCTTTCAAATTCCAAAAATATTGTAAAACTTAAATAAAATCAAACTTTTTCTAAATTCCAAAAATTAGAACAAAATCAAATACTTAAACTTTTTTAAATTCCATTAATATTCCAAAAATTCTTAAAAATCCAAACTTTTTCCAAAATTCTAAAAATATTGCAAAAATTATAACAAAATCAAAAATTGAAAAATACCAAAAACATTCCAAAAATTAGAATAAAATCAAATATTTAAACTTTTTCTAAATTCTAATAAAATTCCAAAAATTCTTAAGAATTCAAAGTTTTTCCAAAATTCTAAAAATATAGTAAAAATTATTACAAAATCAAAAATACAAACTTTTATCAAAATTCCAAAACTATTTCAAAAACTATAACCAATTCAATAAAACCAATTCATAAAAACAGATAAATTTTTTTTTCCAAAAAATTGGCTAAAAAAATCAATGAAATCATTTTTGACACGCTTGACATTATTTTTTTGACAATCTTATAATGTCATAATTCTCTATAATAATAATATATTTTCATGCATACATATTATTAATTTTATTTTTTTCCAAAAAATTGAGTAAAAAAATAAATAAAAATCTTTCTTTTTACACACTTGACAACATTTTTTTGACAAACTTATAATGCAAAAATCTAGATTTTGGTCTCCCATACCAATCCCGACCATCATGATTTCTCCAAATTCAATGTTCCTACTCGTAATCACTTAAAATGAACGTTTTTTAAGCAAAAAATATGCAAATTTCCTTGTTTTGACACACTTGACGATTTTTTTGACACGCTTCCGGTACAGCTATCGAACACATCGTCCTTTCGGCTCTTTCTATTGAGTAATCCTATTTTTAGAAAAAAAAATTTCAAATCCGTTCAGCGGTTTTCTAGATTTCGTAGGTTGTGACGGACGGACGGCGGACGGCCGGCCGACAGACAGACATACATTTTTGTTTGTCGCTTTTTTAGAATCAGTAGGTCCTAAAACGTTGAGAAATGCCAAAAAAGCATGGGTAAAAATTTCACTTTGAGCTCATGAATGTAATCTCAGATCTTTCAGACCGAAGTAATTATATCAAACACGACCAAATGAATCAATTTAAATCAAACTCTGACCAAACTAAATTGATATATTCTAAAATCTAAAGTCATCGACCTAGGACAATAAAAACTTAATATAGTTCAAATCCATTTAAAAAGAGATGAAAAAATAAATAAAAAATCTTGACAACAAAACAAACAATTCGAAACCCAAATAACAAATTCAATCATTTGCTTCTTCAATATACTAAAACAAAAAATTATCATCACAACACAATCCTTAAATTATATATTTAAACACTCATACATACGAGTACTTTTTTTTTATTTTCTATTTTATAATTATCGTATTTTTTCGTATTTAAGTAAAAGTAAAATAGAAAATAAAGCAAAAGAAATATTTCTCTTTCAAATATAAATTCTCATTTTTTTATTTTGATTTGCTTTGTTTATTGTTTCATATAAGACAGAAAGAATGCAATGTATAATTTGTAAAATTTGTATATTGCTTAACCTTTCATCTCTGGTTGTACTTTTATTTGTATTATCAGTATTCTATATACAATTTGTGTGAATAGAGGTTACGTCTCTCTATATATGTTTCTCTATGCCTAAACACTAAAACAATAGAACACAATTAAATTTCACTGGACATAACAACATAAACAAAACAAAATCATTTAAATAATATTTTTTCTATATTTTTTTATAACTTTATAACTGATTTTTTTAATTTTTAACACAAAAACATTAATATTTTTTTTTTCTTGAATTTAACGTATATAATGACCACAATGTAACAAAAAAAATTGACAATAAATTAAATAAATTAATTAATCAGACAGATCAGAAAATTTAAATAAATTAGCAATATAATAAATATAAAAATAAATACGTGTTTGTTTATATTCCAAATTTTCCCAATTCCAGTTTCCTGTTCCTCGTCAATTTGTAATAGCTCCTTTCAACTGCAAAAATGAAATCGCTCCTCTCAACTTCAAAACGAAAATCGAATAGAATAGAATAGAATTAATTTTGATTTTCGACGACTTTATATACTGATGAAGAGATTCTCTAACAGCCAAATATCTCCAACTTTTCAAACATTTTTTTATTTGTTGGCAGTCCTTATATTTTTGTATACTCAATCTCGAATTAAGGCCGATGTTTTGTTTAATGGCTTACATAAATCTCGAAAATTTGATGTGTTGTATACTGGCTTACATAAACTTCAAAAATAAGGCAGATGTTGTTTATAATTGTTGACGTCGAATGCAATTGAAAATTATTTCCTTTACTAATTATTGGAATCGGAATTTTCTTGTAATATATACGCAATCAAAAGTATGTTCAGCAGCTACAAGGTAGTTATATCCTTTGTTGAATTTATCTTATTGATGATTTCCTTTGTTTTTTAGTGGTTTGTTTATGTGGGATTGTTTTTGTGTTCAACTTAGCTTAATCTTAGCTTAAACATATTTTATTGAATTAATATATGAAATTGAATACATTATCAAAAATAATAGAAAAAGCGAAACAAAATTTAATTATACGAGTTATCTTTTCTGGAAAAACAAATTTAATTATTTGGAACAACGATATTTTAAAACACAATTGCTTATAGAGATCAGCTGTTTTATATAAACAAAAATAAAGATTTTTCTGTGAACAAGTTACGTTATATAATTCAAGATTTAAGCAGAATTATTTTTAATTTGAATTTAACAGGAAAAGTAATTGAAATTTTTTAAATGAAATTTATATTTTTCTGATTTTAAACAATCACACATATATCTAAAAACATACATGAATGGATTTCAGTTTCTCATTAGATCTTATCACGTTACAGACCCTTGAAAATCAACTACATTTTGTGTTTGTCTAAAAAAAGATTGAGGGAAACAAATTTATTTGTATATATTAATTAACCGTTTATATATTTTGTTATGTTCTTTTTTTTTTTTTTTTTTAATAAGAAGTGTTGTGTAGTAGGAATTACAAAATGTGTCACAACAACACATAGATACCTTTTAAAACGTAGGTCCCACAACAACATGCGTCTTGAGGTATAGGTGGACGCTTTTTTTAAATCTTTGTGGATTGAAAGCACTCGAGACTATTGATTCGGGCAAAGCATTCCATGTGTACGATGTACGCACAAAGAAATCTCTTTGCATTCTATTACTATGACAGTGAGTAATCTCGACAGTACGACCGCCCGCACACACTGATTGACGAGTAAGACGGGGAAAAACATATGTCTGAGGCATTATGGACCTGATTTCATCCGAGCACTGCTGGTGACGATATTTATAAAAAACAACGAGATCAGCAACAGTGCGACGATGTTGCAGGGAATCAAGACCTAATGTTAAATCTCGATCACCAACAATTCGTATAGCTCGCTTTTGAACAGAGTCCAAAAGAGCCAGGATAGTAACAGATGCAGCGCCCCAAACTTGACAACAATACTCCATACAGGGACGAATATAGGACTTATAAATGTGGAGTAATTGATGCGAAGTAAAATATTTTTTACATCTATTGAGGAGGCCGAGTTTTCTTGACGCGCTCTTTGCCATGGCCATTATATGATCGTTCCAGAGTAAGTCATTGGATATTGTGACTCCCAATAAACGAATGCTTTCACATTCGCGTATTTGGTCGTCACACATATTAATTGAAATATCGTTGGGAAACTCGGTCTTTGATCTGGAAACAATCAATAGCTGTGTTTTGGTGGAATTAAAATTGACCAAATTTTTGTCACCCCAATCGGCGACTTTTTTTAGGTCCTCGTTTACATTTATGGCAGCGTCTCTCCGGACGGGATTTATTCGTTCATGCATTTTACCCTTTGAAGATAGGGGGACGAATGACTTGTGCAGTGTACTATCATCTGCAAAACTATTTATTGGGTAACTGGTGATTTGCAACAGTTCGTTGATATAAATTAAAAATAAAGTGGGAGATAAAATTGAGCCTTGGGGTACACCAGCGTTAATTAATTTGGACTCAGAAGAAAAGCCATCTATAGATACCGAGATGTATCGGTTAGACAGAAAATTTTGAATCAACTTCACGACTGCGGGATGAAAACCGTACGCAACGAGCTTGTTGATCAAGTTGGCATGCCAAATTCGATCAAATGCTTTTGAGATGTCTAATGCGATTACGTACGTTTCACCACCTTTCTCAAGTATGCTATTCCAAATATGTGCCACATAGTTCAATAGATCGGTTGTTGATCTTTTGTTTCTAAAACCGTATTGGCTGTCAGATATCAAATGGCTGTCTTCCAAAAATTTGGATATGTGTGAATTAATATAGTGCTCGTATATTTTAGACATGACTGGGAGTAAGGCTATTGGTCTATAATTTGAAATATCACATTTCGTTCCTTTTTTTGGGACAGGCTGGACATTGGCCAACTTCCAGCAGGATGGATAAATACCAGATTTATAGGATTGATAAAATATTTTGGTGAGGGTTGGTGCAAGTTCTTTTGAAAATGTTTTTAGAATAACAGGAGGAATGTTGTCCAGACCAGAAGCTTTGTTGTTGTTTAACCCCCTTAAAAGTTTTTCGACAATTTTGGGTTTGAAATGTAATTGTTTCATATTAACTCCTGAAGACTGGGTTTGGGGTGTTTCTTTAGGAGTTTCTAAAACTGTTGAATTTGAAGCAAAGCGTTCCGCGAACAATGTAGCTTTTCTTGCAGGGTCAGTAATGATTGAGTCACCATCAATGATAGGAGGGATAGAAGATTTAGTACCACAATTTAAAGAATTAATGGCACTGTAAAAACTTTTGTCAGAAATTGACATACTCGAAAGTTTTGCCGCTTTCGCTCTGTCAATCTCTGCTTTTTCGTTTTCGATTATCTGGTTTGATATTTTATTAGCCTTTAAATATTGGGATCGATTAACAGAGTTCTTTTTATGAATCCAAATATTAAATAATCTACGTTTGTTTCTAAGAGCCAATTTGGCTGCTTTCGAAAACAAATATTTTTGTTGGGGTTTCATTATTGACATATAAATATTAAATAATCTTTATATATAAATATATAAATATATATAAATATTAAATAATAATCAAGTATTTTCAGAAAATATCAAACGGTCCTACAAATTAACTCACACAAAATTAGTGTTCTAAGATTTAAATAAAATAAATATTGTGTTAATTGCTTTTAATTACCAATCGTTTTAGATAAAAAAAAATTAAGTGCGTAATCTTTACACGCTGTTGAAGTAAAACTTCTTTGGGCACTGCAGCAGTTATTACTCTCCCTCTCTCTCTCTCTGGCGTTTACATCCCATGAAGGGATTTTGCCGTCTGTGCAATCAGCTTCCAATCATCTCGTTACATGACCAGTTGACCTATATCACGAAGGTCTTGGATGATGTCATCACGCCAGCGTTGTCTAGGTCTTCCTTTTCGACTAACACCAGCTGGTTGTTGTTGTTGGGACGCTTTTTTATCATTCTCTCCAATGGAGCCCTTTCTACATGACCAAACCATCTAATCCGGTTGGATTTAATGAATCCGATTACATCTCAGCCTCCAAGAAACTGTCTGAGGGTATTACTAAAAATATTATATATAAAATGAAATAGATCTGTCATATTGAAATTTAGAGTTTCTTTCTTATGTCCTTGATAATATAATTACAACAATGTGTAATAAAAAGCCATATTTACATGTTTTACAAAGTCTTACAAAGTATTATAAATTAAATTTCACGATGAATACATGTCCTCTTAATTTAACAATTGGTACAACAATTGATGCATTTTTCAATAAATTTAGCAAATTTGTCATAAACCTCTAATTTCATATTTCAATTATACTAATAACTGAGTTGACTTTAATACATTATGTAAATATTGCTTTTTATTAAACAGTAAATTATATTATCAAGAAATGCAACTCTAACTTGTAATATGACATATTTATTTTATATTTCATCTTTTTATTAATACCTGCCACAGTAGAAAAAGAAATATATTTTAACCGCGTGCAAAGATTACACGCACTCATTTTTCTATTTAACAAAACAAATTTAATCAACCCAAATCTTTTTTCCCGCCCGGGAAAGCCCGGGTTGCAAACTCTAAACACAATGACCACCATGACCCCCGTGACACCACCATGACCATCATGACCACCGTGAACACCATGAGCACCATGACCACCGTGACCACCATGACTACCATGACCACCTTGACCACCATGACCGCCATCACCAACATGACCATCATGACCACCGTGAACACCATGACCATCATGACCACCGTGAACACCATGACCACTATGACCACCGTGATCACCATGACCACCGTGACCACCATAACCACCATGACCACTATGACTACCATGACCACCATAACCACCATGACCACATGACCACCATGACCACCGTGACCACCATGACCACCGTGACTACAATATCCATCATGACCACTATGACCACCATGACCACCATGACAACCATGACCACTGTGAACACCATGACCAACATGACCATCATGACCACCGTGAACACCATGACCACCATGACAACCATGACCACCGTGAGCACCAAACCACCATGACCACTATGACCACCAAGACTACCATGACCACCATGACCACCTTGACCACTATGACCACCATGACCAGCATGACCACAATGAACACCATGACCACTATGACCACCTTAACCACCGTGACCACCATGACCACCATGACCACTTGACCACCGTGACCACCATGACCACCATGACCACTATTGGAGAGATCAAGAGAGATCATAAAATATTTGATATTTAACATAAAAAAAAATCTCTAAGTTTATAACGCCATTTTTATAATTTTCCTTCAGAACAAAAAAAACTGATTCCCGACAGTCATATGCACAACGAATTTTATCTTTAAAACCGAAAATAACACGTGTCCTAAACTTTCACAAGTGGTTAGATATAAAATAAGCTTCAATTTAGTTTAAAAAAAAAAAAAGAGGCTGTGCCATCTTTTCTTCAATTACACCGTTTTTTTCTTATGTTACACCGTTAAAAATTATTTCAAAAAATTAACAGTGTACATTTTTAAAAACTTTGTTTTAATACCTAATTCAACGACATATCATTTATGAAAATTGATTGCGTAGTTTTTCTACAACCGCTCGTCAAAATGCACTCACATCACAAAATAAACAAAAATTGAGGGGCACCCTAAGAGGGTTCTAAGAGAACTTGTATTTTTTGTTTATGAAAGACTATCTATAAACAAAAAATAATCAAAATTAAAAGGGGTCAAGTCAAAATTTTCCAAAAATTTGCTGAACTTGTGTGAAATCGCTCATAAATAAGCTATAAAGGAATTCCCATGACGAAATTAATTTTATCAAAACAAAATAACAGATAAACTATATTTCGTATCGTCAATTGTAGACAAACAAAGTTTCATGAACTAAATTCACAATATGTCATCACATATTATATTTCAAAATATTGAAACAATTTAAATAAAAGTTAAAATACTTATGATGACTTGTATATTTTATTTGAAGAAAAATATAGAGTAAATAAATCAAAAATACTTTTATGTACATTTTTGTTGTTATTGCATTTTTGCAATAAGTTATTTAAAACAATATAAATATATATATATATTAATTGATTTAAGTGGGAATACATAATTAATTAATTGATTTAAGCTTTAAGTGGGGTATACATAATGTGTATATGCCTAATTCATGTATATTATCATATGACGGGGAAGTTTGGAAATAATATAAAAGAAATTATTTTTATAATAAAGAATCAGAATCAGTTTGAATCTAAATCGTGTTTTTTTTTACTTTCTCTGATCCTCCTGACGACCTCAGTTGACGCACGTCAAACGGGTCTAACGGTTTCTTCTTCGGTGCAAAGTTGTTTTGGCAAAGTGTATCACTGAAAAGCCGGACTGTTCTGGACCTACGGACTTATAAGACGGCAGTGTTATAATATCTCTAGAGTATTATTTTACCACCAACAAAAAGTTAAAGTCAAATAGTTAAATACGCAGTCAGATTGGAATAGTGGATAAATTTCGTTCAGTCACGATATCGAGAACGATCTTATGGTATACGCTCAGCACACTATTACCACCATGACTATCATGACCACCATGACAATCGACACATCCAACTCATATAACATTTAGTACGAGACTGAATAAGTGAATAAAAAATATATTAACAAATGAACAAATGAATGACTTGGCCATACAAACCAAAAAGATACAAACCACCCATACAAACCACCAAACATGCTTCCATTCCTGAACCAGTTATTCGATTTTGCTCAAATTTCAAAACGGTGCTTTTTGTCATCTTATATTTCATTATATATGCCATTTACCAAGATTTGCGACAACTTATTTCCCTGCCTTTAAAAAAGTCAAATATGCTGACATTTTTATTAATTTACGAGTCTAAGCATCCATTGTAAACAAAAATGGAGCAGACTAATAATATTTTGAAAACTGATATTAAATTAAATTAAAATACTTCAAAAATTCGGATTGAAAATCATTAAATTTAATTCAAAATTATGTTTTTTTAATTGAATTTCTGTTAAATTTTTAAGCATCGAAAAATATGAACTATTTCTATAATGCACCAAAAACCAGTGAATATTTAAAATATGTGTATCATAATCGAATTGTATCGTATATTTGCCGAATATTATATTCGTTTTTTATACTTCCGTTGCAGAATTCTCATAACGCGCCTAAAGAAGTTTTGCTTCAAACTTCACTTTAAGTTTAGTGTGTGATTATATAATAAATAATTAGCTTATAAATTAAAAAGATATTGTGTTTAAAACTATTATACAGTTTTACTATAGCAAATGAACATTGATATTTGATACATATTAAATGCAATATGTGGTAACCCTAAGTGTAACTTTTGAGCATCCAGTACAACAATGGAGCACTAATTAGAAAGAAAATGCATCTTTACCTGGTACGTTTAAAGAAACTAAGCGTTTCAGGCACTAGGTATATGAACATAAAAACCACTAACAAAATGCAGTTTTTAAAATTCTATAATTAAATTTTCATGCTTAACGTGCGCTACTTGCAAACATAAAGCAAAGCATTTTTTCATAATGTAAAATACATATAATTACAATAAAATACAACGTTTGCTTTAACGGAACACACATCAATGGAAAAATAATAACAATGTTAATCAAGTTAACTTCTGATACAAATATAAGAAATTTCAGCAAATACGATAGCAAACTTCAACTCTTTTATGATTATATGAAGAAAAACAAGAACATTAAATCTACAATCAACTTTTGCAGTTTTGACTAGGATTATTAAAAAACGTTATAAATAATTATAAGATACCGATATTTATTTAATCAGGTGAGTCCATTTTTGTTTTTCTCTACTCATCTCATAAAATCATTGTTTATCACATACACACATAATCAAAACAAAAAAATAAACAAAATTATATTTGTGATTTGCATATCATTTTATTTTTATTAATAGTATATTTTTCAATGATGCCGAAAACAACATATGTTGAAGCGAGAGGACAGTTTATCAGCCGAGGCGATAGCCGAGGTTGGTAATGGCCGCGAGATTCAAAATATGATTTTCGGCGAGTAGAAAACTGTACTTTTTCTACTACTTTTTTAAAAATTATTATTAATTATTAAGTATTTTCATTTAAAATTACATACAATTCAAATTTTAAAACATATAAACATCCATACAAATCTTTAAATTTATATTTCTGCTATTAAAATATAGATGACTCGTTATGAATAAATTATCTGATTTCTATGTTATAAATAAAACTGTCTTTATTTACAAGCCTGATTGTCCTTTCGTTCAAAAAAATCGTCAACTGTATGTGTATACATATACATATATTTATTCTATTTACACTACAAAATTCTATAATTTTATTCTATTTGGTCTATAAAGTCCCTAAAATCATTAAATAACACATCTTTAAAGGTTTATTATTTTTTGCATTTCGCGTCTAGTAGGCCTACAACTAAAGACGGTTTTCTAATAAACAAAATCAAATTTAAAAATTTTATTATTATTTCTAAAATAAAACCAACAGTTTTGATTTAGTTTTTGGATGGGGATGTAGTTACGTAAATTCCTGATATATTTTAAAACAACGTGAAATATTTTATGTAAATAAATATTTTTTTTCGTTTTTCTTAAATAAATAAGTGAAATCATGTTTTTGAAAATGTCTTAACACCAACTGTTTGTTACCATACTATTTAAAAAGAATATGTGAATCTTATATAGTTAACTATTATATTATTTTTATATTTTTAATGTAACGGACAATTTCGTAAATAATTCTAAAATTAATTAACGTCGTCTTCCCAAGAAAGACAAATTAACACTAACAAACATTCAATTAATTGATTCTCTTAACGGGTGTTCTAGGATGATTTATTCTAGTTAAGAAATTAGAAAATAGATGGCTTTTAAAAAACCACTTTCGTCACTAGGTACGAAAGTAATTTGTATAGGTTTTTTTATCACTGGTGACGAAAAAGAAATTTTCGATGCAATGAACAAACATCGAAAGTAGATTTTTTAAGTTGGGTCGTAGAAAAAATCTCTTTTTTAATTGTTTCGTAGTAAAATAAAAATTTAAAAAACAACAAAATGTATGGTACAGCCAACTAACTTTCCTATCGTTATAGGAGAGTTGGCTGTACCATACATTTTGTTGTTTTTTAAATTTTTTATTTTAGCCTAGCTTTCAAACAAAAAAAAATTTGGAATACATATTATTATTATTATTATTATTTATTTCAATGTAAGTAAGCTGAAAGCTTTTATTTACAATACATATAACGACAGTATCACAGACACATATTTAAAAATAAGAGATATAATAAACAAAAACAAAAAATAACAATATCATACAAATATTTAAATACAACTTACAAAATTAAAGTGCGCTTTATACATATTTAAAAATTTTGCCATAGATGAGCAAATTCTTAAACTAAATGGAAGTTCATTGTACTTACTCAACCCAAGGACGAAAAATGAAGAGTTAAAAATTTTTGATTTATTTGCCGGTAGTATTATATGCCCAGTGCGCAAGGAGCACGCCATTTGGATCTTTTTAAAAAGATACGGAGGTCTTTTCATGAGTAAAATCTTATGAATATAAGCACAAATTTGAAACTCAAAAAACTCTTTAATGCCACAACCTAATAATTTATCAGCAAATGCTGAAATGTGATCATATTTTCGTAAAGAAAAAACATACCTAACACATGCGTTGAACAACATCTTCAATTTATACATACATTTTTCAAGCATTCCATACAACACAACATCACAAGAAAGTAAGTGGGGCAAAATAAAAGACATTAATAACTTATGTCTAAGTTTTATATTAGCAAATTTTGTAAGTTTCCACAAAACACGGAGTATCCCGTAAACTCGACCACAAATATTATTAATCTGCTCATTCCATAACAATTTTGAATCCATCAAGAGTCCCAAATTACGTACAACAGGTAAAATAGCTATGCAATTATTACTAAGGACAACCGGAGGAAAATCAAACAATTGTAACATATATTTATAAATTAAAATGCCTTGTGACTTAGCAGCATTAAGTTTCAGATTGTTCTCAAGAGACCACTTATAGATTCTCACTAAATCTTCATTGAGTTTTTCTATACATTCATTTTTATTTACTATTTTGTCACATATGTAAAATTGCAAATCATCAGCATACAAGTGAAATTTAGAAAATCTTAGGCAAGAAGAAATATCATTTATGAATAGAGAAAATAAAAGAGGCCCAAGCACAGAGCCCTGCGGTACTCCACACGCAAGTGGCATGACATCAGAGAGACAACCAGACACTTCGACAGCTTGCGATCGCGAACATAAGTATTAATAAATAAGTCGACAAGCAGAAGGTGAAAATTTAAACAGCGATGACAGTTTGCAACATAATATTTCATGTATTATGGAATCGAATGCTTTGGAAAAGTCAAGCAAGATGAGCATGGTGAATTTAAACGCATCCAAATTCCGACGAATATCATCTGTAATGTGTAGCAACGCCGATGCTGTGCTATGACCAGTTCTATATGCAGATTGAAACTCACAAAACATGTTGTGATGCTCTAAAAACACCAACATTTGTCTTTTAATCACTATCTCAAAAGCTTTTGATAGAGTTGGTAAGGTACTAATCGGTCTAAAGTCAGAAAAGGATGTGGGTTTTTTAACTTTTGGCAACGGAGTTATTTTCGCAATTTTCCAATTTTTTGGAAAGTATGACTGCGTAATGCAGTTCGAGCGGAATTTAACTTTAATCTTTCAATATCACAAAACTTCTTAAGAAATTTCGAGCAACCCTGTGTCAAAACTAGTGAAAAAATATTAATTTTTTTTTAATATACTTATGATTACCACAGTTTCCAAAAAATCGAAATTGGTCGGATTTACATCAACGCCGCCAAACCAAGACGTCGATTAGATTTTCTGTCTATAAAAACTGCATTCTCAAAATGCATTATTAGGTTGTGAATAATTCGTGAATAAATTATATAAAATTAAAATATCATATTACATATATATTTTTATTTCGATACTTAAATCATTAATTAATTAAATTTAATTCAATAAAAAACGCGTATTAAGGAGATTGCGTCGCGTTTTTTTTATTAATTAGACATGTTTAGCAAACTAAATATGAAATATTCATTATTTAGACTATTTGAATATCCGAAGATACCATGTCAACTATAAAGGAAGGAGATGAGGAAAATGGAAGGAATGGGGATATAGGGATAACTATACTAAATATTTTAAATGATGATGGACATTTTCTTTAAATGCCTGAGGGGAAAATTCATCGGGCAATACAGCGGAAGGCATTGAGTTCCACAATTTGGCCACTCTATTAAAAAAGTCGTTCTGGAAGGACACAGTTCTACAACGCGGTATTTGTACAACAAATGGATGGGATAACTCGGCAGCTCTTGTTTGTCGATTATACGACACGATGGAAGGATATTTTGAATTTCCTTAGAGGAGAATTCGCTAAAGTTTTATTTATAGTAGATTGACAATTCAGAAACATTTTTTCTGTGCTGGAGTGTATCAAGCTGGCCCGTTAGTTCGGTATTACCAATGAACCGTATTGCTTTTCTCTGTACAGAGTCTAGACATTTTATTGTTGACTGACAAGCACCTCCCCAAACATGACAGCAGTACTCCATACATGGACGAATAAAGGACTTGAAGATTAGCAAAATTTGGTTGGGATTGAAATACTTTTTACATCGACTCAAAAATCCTAATTTTTGCATTGCAGATTTAGCGAGGTTGAACACATGTTTATTCCATTTCAGGTTATTTTGAATATCCACTCCAAGAAGTCGAACTGATTCAACCTCACGCAGTTCCTCATGGTTTATCTTAATAGGGAAATTTTTATGTCGCTCTATTCGTGAAAGACGGCAAAGTTTGGTTTTGGTTGGATTAAATGAAACAAGATTACGATCACCCCATTCCATTAAACGATCCAGGTCTTGGTTGATAGAATCAATTAGCAGCTCTCTATCAGTGGTGACTGCAGTATGAGATCGAAATTTGGGAGATGCATTTGATGCATGCAATGTGCTGTCATCAGCAAAACTATGGATTGGGTGCACTGTGGAAATAAGTAAATCATTAATGTAGGAAGGATTGTAGAAGGAACAAGGCTGATGCAAGTGCAGAACCTTGGGGAACCCCATCATTGGTTGTGAAAATATTGGATGTGATACTATCTAAATTAACATGAAATTGGCGACCTGTAAGAAAACTACGAATCCTTGAGACAGTAAAATGGTCTATGCTATAATATTTTAATTTAGCTATGAGATTTTTATGCCACACTTTATCAAATGCTTTAGAAATGTCAAGTGAAATGCTGAATGTTTCACCATGGTTTTCAAGGGATTTGTTCCAGAGATGGGATACGTAGGCTAACAGATCACCTGTTGCATGACTTCTACGAAAACCATACTGTTTATCATCAATAATTCGCGACATCTCCAAATAATCTATCAAATTTTAGTTAACATATTTTTCAAATATTTTAGCCAAAACCGACAGAATTGCAATTGGTCTATAATTGTTAGGGTCTATCTTACTGCCTTTCTTTGATATGGATTGAACGCTGGCCAGCTTCCAAGAATCGGGAAATATTCCGGTTTTATAAGATAAGTAGAAAAGTTTTGTTAAAATTGGAGCTAGTTGCCTAGCAAAGTTTTTAAGAATGAGGGGTAGAATACCGTCGGGGCCAGCAGATTAGTTGATATTGATAGAAAGAAGCATTTTCCGTACAATATTGCAACAAAAAATAATTGGTTTCATTTTCGTTACAACTGGGTGAATGAGTGTAGAAGAATGGGGGGGTTGAACTATGTTTGACTTTTGTGCGAATATACGACCCAAAAGATCCGCCTTCTCTTTCGAGTCGCTCATGGGAATGCCATTCAGAACTAAGGTTTTAATAGAGGATCAAGCAAAATTGCTCTGGACTGATTTAACTGCCTGAAAGAAACTACGTGAGCCAAATGGGTGCTTGGCGAATTGCAAATTTCTTTGCTTTCTTCTGGATAAACGCGTCTTTGTCCAAGTCCATTTTGAATTTACTAATATTCTGGCTGTCTTATAGGCGCTATGGGTTTCAGGTGTTTTAGTAGCGTTATACGTCTTAAATGCTTTGCGTTTATTCCTCACTGCCTCATCAACAACCCGCTTGAACCAAGGCTCAGTTTTAGGAGTGATTAATCGATTTGGAATAAACCACCGCATTCCGTCTTTTATGATTTCAGAAATTCAGCGTTATAAGAGACCAGTTCCCAGCTTTCACCGCGCGTTATATGAAAAATGCGTTTTAAATGTACCGCGTTATAGGAGAATTGACTGTATAAATTTCCCACTCATTTTATCTAAATAAGAAACATTTTGGTAAATCTCTAAATTAAAACATCTCAGATTGAAACTGAAGTCTTATTATCTCATTAAAACAAAGTATAAATTAACCCGAACAACACAACTTGGAAATTTCAACTGCTACACAAACAAACAAATCAAGATAATTAGAGAAGAAAAATAACCGGAAAAATGTTTCATTGCACGAGAATTAATTAAGTGACAGTTACAAAAATGACCAAGCAACATAAACTCTTAGATCTATTTCCTTTCCATACTACAAAAAAAACATGAAAAGCGTGAAAAAAGGACATGTAATTTGTCATTTGAACTACATTTTTTTGAGTTTTTTTCTGGTTGTTCTTTTGCGAAATGAAAAATATAATAAAACAAACAGAACAACTCCAAATAACAACAACGAGTTAAGTAAAATACATAACTCAAGGAAAGATATTCAGCAGAAAGCTAGCGACAAGATAAGAAAAAAGAAGATAAATGCCACGATGAATGAAAACAAGAAAATAATTTATAATTCATCAAAGTAACTAACTTTCTTTTATCTTTTGTGCTAAGATTTTTGAAATTGTTGTATGAAGATAATACAACAGAACCATAAATAACTTAATTTTTAAAGAATGGTTTAATTGAAGCGGTTCAAATGCGACTTAAAAGGTTTTCCCATACTTCACCTGTTTGATTCAAATTAGTTCATAAAAGCATAAACAGTAAAATTTTGAAGTTAAGCCGTTCCCCTCCAAATGTCTTAAGTCTGTGTACAGTAACGAGAAATGATATTGCCCAATTATTAGTACTATAAATAGGTTTTCGACTGTAATATTTTCAATTCCAGAATAAACTATTTTCAATGCCAGAAAAAAAATCAAGGAAATACATACTTCTGCATAAACAACTGTTTCTATGAATAATTTTTCAAATCAAACAGTAGAGGTGAACAATGTACAAACAGAACCTTCCAAGTTAACCTTTCATATTGCAAATTTCTTACTTTAAATTAAAGTTTTGAAACAATTTGAATGTTTGTTACAAAATTGAAGACGTTAAGGCTACCTAATGTGAAGTTTATTGGGGACATTCTAGTAACGCAAATTTGGAGCAGTTCAGCAACAAATGTATAGAAGAACTTGGTAGCATATTTTTCATATTTGCTCTAGTGATCATGATCATGAATTATACTTCAGTAAGTGGCAGGAAGTCTGTGCGATGTCCCACTAGGAAGCAACCACCATCACTAAAGCTATGATAGGTAATTAGATTAGACGTTATGGAGTCCTTATGGAAGTACACACCAATCAGAAACAGAAATTTGACTCAGCTGGAAATTTTCCAGATACTAGAGATACTTTGCACCAACAATCAGATAGCACGGTGGAGAGATTAAATTCTACATTGGAACAATTTTTAGCTAAAACGGTTACTAAAAACCAACTAGACTGGCATCAAAATATTTCTAATTTTTAAGGCATACATATCATATCAGCAGTTCACGAGACCACTGCAATGATACCAGCTTGAGTTATTTTTCAAGGCAAGTAAAGACTACCGGTCACCAGGTCTAATTTGGAGCAGTACCAATACAACATCAATGTCTAATCTTATAATAAAGACTTTGAAAATGAACAATCAGTATTGCTACGCAGCCCACACTGAAAACAAGGGACCAGAGTAGGAGCTGCCAATGTTAAACAACGGACCAATCTCAGGCCAGTATTGGCGAGCAAAGCCTTGGCTAGTTAGCTTTGGGCCAGGTCTGGGCCAGCTGTAAATGCCTAGACCGAACCAAGGTATTATATTATGCGTTATTATATTATGCGTCATCAAAAAAAACTTGGTTTGGTAGACCAAACTTATTTGCCGATCACCAAAATTTTGAGCTGCATTGGAAGAATCTTACAACATTATAATCAAGACGAATAACATGATTTGTATAGAAGTATAAAACACTATCAATGTAAAGTCACAGCTAGCGTATCCAAATTAGTCGACTTTGTAAGTACCCAGGTATACGAATCTCTTCCGGGCTGATATTTTTTTATGAATTGAAAAAATTACTAAAACTAGTTTTTGTCTCAATTAGTCAATTTATTTTGGTAATTCGAATACGTAATTAAATATCAGCCAGAACAGAGACTGGAATGGTATTACTTTTATTAGAAAAACGGTATTAAATGTTCTAACTTAAATAACATAAGTAATAAGTATAGTAAGAAAATACTATAACTTTTTTTTCAAAATATGTGTGTAGACATGAATAGAAGCTTTTTAAAAATTATACATGCCAACTATTAATAGGAACAATACCAATATCTTAAGATCGGTATGAACGACATACCGGTACCGGTTATTCTAATTTTCATACAAATTAAATTTACCATTAGCAAGCATCTGGTTGGGTGGAATTCTCATTAATGATCCGCATTACGCATATACCCCATGAAAATATTTTTAACTCGACACGAACCGTTAAAAATTGCATATATTCGCTTTTTTTTACATATATTTTGTTAAATATATTTTGGATGTGTATAATGAGAATTACAATATGAATCGTAAAACAACACAGTCTGAAGTGGAATGCTCCCTTATGAGCATAGTAAAATTGTAAACGAGAAATAATCCGTAACGTTACGCGTTTTGTTTTTATAACATTATACAAATTTCTTAGAAATGCTGGAAAAATTGTAAAGCAATGGCAAACTAAATTTTTCTCGAATATCCTAGAAACCGGCAATCTTCCAAAACACTTTAAGACTAAGAAAGTGATATCGATACTTAAGCCAGGTAGGCCATCCAATGAACCAGGAAGCTATAGCCCAATCTCACTGTTGAGCACCTGCTACAAATTGCTAGAACCGATATTGACCAGATCACAGTCGAACAAGCTGGTTTCCGTCCCAATCGAGATGAGTTTTTCACCTGCTCTAAGTCTGGTTTACTCAGTGGCTGACTACGGCGCACCAGTCTGGCTGAATAGCACTCATACTCAAAAAATTGACTGCCAGCTGCATGCCGCGATGCGTATTATAAGTGGTACCATCAGGTCCACTCCTTTACCTTGGCAATATCGCTCTACCTGAACTCAGACACTTGCATGCGCTCATGCGTGAACATAAAAATGTAACCAACAACACCACGTTACTCTTGCACGAATATTACGGTGACCACACTAGTTGTCGATTGAAAACAAGAAAGCCTCCACATAAAACTGCCTGCAACCTGCTGGCAACTAATTTTAATATCTTGGATGCCAGAGACACCTCCTGGAATGATTACTACACTCCTGGCGTTTCTATTACTAGCCCGACTTCTGCCCAACCTGGGTTCGATCTGCCACGTCATACCTGGACCACACTAAACCGAATAAGAATGGATAATTGACGTTATGCTGATTCTTTCAACAAGTAGGGCATCTCAGAGTCCCTTCAATGTGACTTCGGAGCTCCACAACAAACCTTAAAACACATTGCAACTGTGTGTCCAATTCGACGATACAATGGTGACATTTTAGACATCCAATTGGCAACTCCCGATGTAGTAGCATGGATAGACTCACTCGATGTAAACAACAAATGTTCAAATATACTGTCCAATGTTCAATTATTTTACTTTTTAATTTTTAACTAAAAGACGCGCAATCAAATCGATTATAAGCTCATTAAATGAGTATTCATGTTTTGTTTTATGTAGATTTCATAGGAAAATCTACCTATTTTAAGTTTTATTTTTATTTTCAATGTGTCACAACAAAAACCATACGCTTAATAAATAAACAATATATATATATATTTTTTGGTATACGTTATTTCGTTGTGAAACAAAATAATGTTATAGTATTTATTTATAATATTATAAATAAATACATTTTGGCACTTTAATTTTCATATAATTATACAAAAATTCATCCAAAAAATCGAAATGAAATATTAACGTTATTGTTACGTTTTACGTTATTGTAACGCAGTTTAATTTTTAAAACGTTATGGAAGCAATTATTACTAATAACGCTATTTCATTTCGTTATTTTGTTTTTGCGTTACGTTTAGAGTAACGTTTTGCAACACTGTATTTCAGGTAAGAAAAAGCTAAGGGACCAAGACTGCGCCATAGCTTTTGGGGTTTGGGCCAGGCTTAACATTTTCAAACGGCCCAAGTTTAGGCCAAGTCTAGCAAATAAGGCTTGGGCCAGGTCAACCAAACCATTTTTTTCCAGACCGCCTTTAAAATTGGAAAAGGGTTGTGGAAAGAGTAACATATATGAAAATAAAGATAAACATAATATCGTGCACATGTTTACAATGCATTAGACTGGTTAATAACGCGTAATGTAATAAACTGAACCTTGGTTCAGTCTAGGCATTTACACGTGGCCCAGACCTGGTCCAAAGCTAACTAGCCAAGGCATGGCTCGCCAATACTGGCCCGAAATTGGTCCGTTGTTTAAAATTGGCAGCTCCTACCCGGGATAAAACTAAATTTAACATCAAGGAAATATTCTATACAATTTCAAGGAACTAAATTTATAATCATCATTTGCACTAGAATATTTATGAAACAATGGGCCCTATTCAGTGAAAATCTTCTATCTTCTATTCTTCTATCCAAAAATAAAGAGCAGAATTGAAAAATAGAAGACAGTTCGAAATTGGTATTTTCATTTCAATGTATTTTTTCGAACACAAAATCTTCTATTTCATTCTCATTTTTGACAGTAATAGACTAAGAGCCCGCGACGGCCAGACCTTCGTTATTTTATAAAAGCTGAAAGTTTCTCTGCGCATACCCCCTACCCAGGTAGGAACGATAAGCGACATATGAAGTTTGGATCATAGTGGCTTTGGCAGGGAGCAGGTAACAAAGGGGCCTCCAAAGTTTCGTGAAAGTTTAAAAGCTAATTTTTTTATATATTCTTCGGGATAGTATTAGAAGTCACACCCATTGCCAGAAACTTTAAAGTTTAAGGGTGTCTGGCAGGGGGTTTCCACGATAGTAATTCTCTGGCAAAGGTGACGTGACTTCTAATACTATCCCGAAGAATATATAAACAAATTAGCGTTTATACTTTCACGCAACTTTGGAGGCCCCTTGTTACCTACTCCCTGCCAAAGCTACTATTATCCAAACTTTATATGTCGCTTATCGTTCCTACCTGAGTGGGGTATGCGCAGAGAAACTTTCAGCTTTTATAAAATAACGAAGGTCTGGCCGTCGCGGGCTCTTAGTCTATAAGTTTTATTGTAAATTAGTTTAACGTATTTAATTTTTCGTTGCTGTTTACTGATATATTTTATATCGAATTTTTATATCGAATTTTGTTTTAAAGCTAAAAAATATTTACAGGTTGCGACATCAAAATTTCCTTGTAAATTTTTTCAATAACAAAACAAAAGAAACATAAACAGAAAATTTAAAATTTAAAAAACAGCTAATTTTAAGAAAATTTTTTTACAAAATCTTTATGACAAATAGGTCCGGTTTGAAAGTGTCAAAGTGTCCTGTTGCAGACTCAATGTCGTTTTTTACAAAACAACTAATTTATCTTATTTGTTTAGCACGTTAGAGTATAAAACAAGTGCTAAACAAATATGTTATTCAATGAATTACGCCAAGAGGCTAAATGGCAAAATGTGTAAACTACATCTAATACAGAAGAATAACAGAAGAATTTACTATAAACAAAGAAGTGTTTTGGGCTAACAGGATCAGTTGGGTTGGAAAATATCAGGTTGTGTTGAAAAAATATTGTTTTACCAAAAAACTTATAATTAATGAATTAGTCCAGTAACTTTATACATTACCGTATGCGTCAAATCTGATTTCTTGCAGACTTGTTTATGATGTTGGCCTAATGAATAATCCAAGTTTGTGACCTCGAGCGCCGAACGCAACTTCGTCAAAAATCGCAAAAACCGCGAAAAAATCGTTATTTTTACAAATGTTGGCGATTATAACCCTAAAGGACTATTTTTTTCTTTAACCTTTCTTAGGCCGTTTTTAAAGTAGACCACCTCTTTGGGTGCTTTGGACCACCTTCCTCACCACCCCCTGATGGGGATATGCCATCCCAATACGTCGATCCAGATACGGACGAACCTCAAGCGGAACCTTCCAAGAGGGCTAAATTAATTTAATTTTTTGATGTAGTCCAGTAACTTTGTCGCCTGAGAGTATGGGGTCTAATCCGGTAGTTCTTATAGTATGCGTCAAATCCGGTAGTTCTGATTTTTTGCAAACTTGTTTATGATGTTAGCCTAATGAATAATCCAAGTTTGTGACCTCAAGCGCTGAACGCAACTTTGTCAAAAATCGAAAAATCGATTCTAATCGAACCTAAAGGACTAGTTTTTTCTTTAAAATTTTTTAGATGTTTTTAAAGTAGACTAAATTTGCTACAATATGATACTAAAACTGTCTCTGCAGACCCACTAGTTTCCGAGATTATGCCTTTCAAAGTTTATCATTTTTTTCGAACTTCGCAATTTTTTGCAATTCTGTCGTTCTAAATGAACTTTGACCCTGAATATACTATCGAAGCCCTTTACTTTTATGATGAGATGTTAAAAAAGAAAATGAGAATGGTGAACAATGTGCACAGGTATGTTGTACTCTCAATACTTTTCCAAAATCATCCTTATCGAGAAAAGTGCATCGGTAGTACCTCGGCCCCGCCGGAAACCACACTGATATTCTCCAAACAGTTGTTCAGCAAAAGGAAATAAATGATTAGTTTAACAATTAAATCAATATTTATAAATTTTATGCATTTGTTACAAAAAATGGTGTGTATAACTAGTGCGAATCAGAGATGAGAAAGAAACGTTCTTCGAACGAATATTTAAGAATGTTTTGAAAATCCAATCGCATTTATTCCTTTTTTTTATTAAGGAAAGAATACGAATATATAAAGAATAGAAATAAGAGAAATGTTTTCATTCGAATGTTTTATATTCTCCAGCACTCGTGTTTTAAAATATCGGTCGTTTTTATTTTATTTCTTTTATTCTTCCTATTCGCTTTATAATCATAACATTTTCTTAGTTTTTTTTACTATTTGCCTTGTTGATTAAAAACGAAAAACTGCGATTTGAGGACGATATCAATCGATATTCGTGTTCGTTTTGAGTAAAGCAACTGAAACAAATGAAAAATTATATGCAATTGTTGTTGTTTTTTCAGTTACTTCAGTCAAATTGCACGCACCAATATTATTTAGTTTATGTATGATAATTGATGGGCTATTATTTTGAAAACGTACATTTTTTTGTTGATTTTTAAATTTTTGATTTTTAAAAAATCTGAAATTTTGATATATTGTTGGCATTGACGAAAGGAAAAAAGTTATTTCTGCTTTTATTTTTTGTGTACTCTGAATCGGAGTTATGCGCGGTTGAATTTTTGAGGCTTTTTCACGTAGTTTTGGTAATGGTGTCAATGTTTTGTTAATAGATCCCATAAATTTCATGTGATTTACGTATGTTTTTGCACATAGGGAGAAAAATTATTGAATAATCGAAATATGTAAGTTGGAAATTAATAATTTTTCTCTTTTCCGCTAGGCAGCGCGTTAAACCTTGCTTTACTTCAAAGCTCATATCTCAAAAAGTCACTTTTTTTTTTTATTGTTTTTCACAAATTTTAAAGTAAACATATGCAGCTATGAAATTGAGAAATAAAAAGTCAGCAATTCAATATGGATTTTTTCTTACGATTTTTTAAAGTTTGGTATATGAAAAATTCACATGTGTTTTTTTATTAAGTTAATAATCCTGTACTAAATGTGGATCTAATAAATTACACATTTCATATTTTAACACCTGCAATAAATTTGAACCATTTTCTGTGCGGTTAAATGGTTAAAAACTTATTAAAAATTAATTTAAGTTAAGTGGTAAAATAAAGGAATTTAAATTATTAAAAGGGTCTGTAAAATGTTTATTCATTTTAAAAAATGTCTATTCAGCCCCTTTTTACTAATTAAAATCTCATTAGACTCATAATTTTAACATTTAAAATTTCTAATGACGCCCACAAACGGTTTTTGGAACAAATTATACTTGCATCCAATCAAAATATATTAAATTGTACCTACCTAATTTTACCTGATTCTGCCTATGTCAAAACTATTTAAAAGGTATATATATTGATGTGATTGCCTTATATCAATTATATTCAAAAATATTTAGAAGACATAACGTTTAGAAAAGATAATAGTAGAAATGCCTTTCAAATTGTGCAGTAACGGTCTCAAAAATCATAAGCGGACATCAAAAAATGTGAAACTGGTCACACCAGCTGTTATTCAAAAATCTGCGAACCTAAATTTTACTTTGCGTGATGACCAGTTTATATGTGAAACATGTCGCACTTATATCTATAAAAATAAGGTAAATTTAATTATTTTATTAAAATGAATAAAAATTCATATGCAACTAATATTTTCTATACAGCAGCTTTCATGTTCGGAAACTATCGATAGTGAAATTATTTCTATAAATCAGGATGTTGAAAATGTGCTTGTTAAAAAAGACCTAATGAATTTAGAATTAAAAATTTTTTTATTTTCAAGCTCTATTACAAAGACTACCTCTATTTTCTTTTGACAAATGGTGGTAAGGGTAGGAAGTTGCTACGAGGTGTCAGGACTTCGGTTTGTACGAAGGGTTTAGTATTTACTTCATGAAAGGTGAGAGGGTGTTTGTTTACTTCTAGCTAGAGAAGTAAATTAAAGAAAACCAATACAAAACATAAATGCGATGTCGTAAACAACAAAATATATTATCACATTACATTACATGCTTGAGTTTAATTCCAGCTAATCCGTTGCGTTTTTTTATAAATACAATGAAACGATTCATTTTTATTTAAAAAACATTGTATAAGCCAAATGATTTATCAACCCAAATTTTTGATGCATTTGCAATCTAGTGATCTAACCCTAGAACTTAACGGCGTAAAAATTTTGAATCTCGACCAAGTAGTGTTCAACATTTCGTTGTTTTTCGGTCCAAAGACAGACTAAAATTATTCTTAGTATTAAACTCCGCATAACATAAAAGTCCAAAAATAAAATTTTAAATTGATTTAATAAATATAAACTTCGAGTTAGTAAAGTATTAATACAAAAAAAACGTATAAAATTTTATTTTTTTTAACCCAAAAAAAATAATCCCAATCCTAAGAATATATTCGCAAATACATTTGCGTTTCTATTCGCATAATTCTTTATTCCTGTTTTTAACTAAACCATTCGAATATAGAGAATAAACAAAACAGAATAAAAACAAACAGAAACATTTTAATAATTCTCTCACTGTTTTCATTTGTTTTAAAATGAGAATACAAAAGAACACGAATATATAAAAACACTCGTTATATGGGAAACGTTTGTTTCTTAGCGAAGAACGTTCTTTTCTCACCTCTGGTGCGAATGCGTTTTCCCTACAGTCATGCTGCAAACTAACTCTTGTTTGGAAAACACATACGCACTAGTAATACAATCTACTATTTCTCATTGGCCACCACACACACATGTATTACAATTATTAGGACAGGGATGTACAAAACTCTACAAAGGTATAAATTGCAAAAAATTGCGAAGTTCGAAAAAAATGATAAACTTTGAAAGGCTTAATCTCGGAAACTATTGGGTCTACGAAGACAATTTTGGTATCATATTGTAGCAAATTTAGTCTACTTTAAAAACATCTAAAAAATTTTAAAGAAAAAACTAGTCTTTTAGGTTCGATTAGAATCGATTTTTCGATTTTTGACAAAGTTGCGTTCAGCGCTTGAGGTCACAAACTTGGATTATTCATTAGGCTAACATCATAAACAAGTCTGCAAAAAATCAGAACTACCGGATTTGACGCATACTATAAGAACTACCGGATTAGACCCCATACTCTCAGGCGTCAAAGTTACTGGACTACATCAAAAAATTAAATTAATTTAGCCCTCTTGGAAGGTTCCGCTTGAGGTTCGTCCGTATCTGGATCGACGTATTGGGATGGCATATCCCCATCAGGGGGTGGTGATGAATCGTCGACGTCGTGTGCCAACAAGTCATCCTCCATTTCGACATCGGAGAGATCGTCACCTTCTGAGATATCTGCTATTGCAACTACAAAAATGATCAGGTACAGTTACATAATCTTCTTTTCTCATCGGCCACCGCACACATATATCTATTAATACAATTATTAGGACAGGGATGTAGACAACTCTACAAAGGTATATTGCAAGCATTTGCGAAGTTCGAAAAAAGTGATAAACTTTGAAAGGCTTAATCTGGGAAACTAGTGAGTCTACAGAGACAGTTCTAGTATCATATTGTAGCAAATTTAGTCTACTTTAAAAACGGCCTAAGAAAGGTTAAAGAAAAAACTAGCCCTTTAGGGTTATAATCGTCAAAATTTGAAAAAATAACGATTTTTTCGCGGTTTTTGCGATATTTGACGAAGTTGCGTTCGGCGCTCGAGGTCACAAACTTGGATTATTCATTAGGCCAACATCATAAACAAGTCTGCAAAAAATCAGAACTACCGGATTTGACGCATACTACCCCATACACTCAGGCGACAAAGTTACTTGACTAAATAGTGTATGAAGACTAAATGGAAAGGTTTCCTAAGCAGTTTTCTGGATTGATAGGAATAGTTTTGTTAGAAAATATTAGATCGCGTCACTTGTAATTATTGAAAATACGTGTTGATTTAAATGAAAATGATGATTATGACTTTATTTTAGAAAATTAAATTTAGATTATCGAACGCTAAATGAAGACGGTTTTGAAGAAGTTTGATAGGTTCAAAGGTCTTAATTAAAGAACAGTTTTTAAGCGCTTCAACATAAATGAGCTGCAATATCACAACAAATATTGGAAAATCTAGTACGCAGCATTTCAGAACGATTGAAATTAGTTGGAGAAAAACAGGGCGAATATTTTCCTTATTAAAGTAACTAATAATATGACGTTCTTTGGAGTAAAAATAAATTAATGTATTGTACACTTTATTTCGTCACACAGTTGTTAGAGTGTAAAATAGAAAAATATTTATGTGAATTGAATCGTTCATATAATTAAATTAAATTAAGCAAAATAAAATAATTTTAAAACTATTGCTCTTGTTAGGTTTTAACACAACTGCAAATATTGTGAGTGTGTACACTTAATTTTGTACGTCAGTTTATATAATTATGGCGTATTTTCAGTCAACGGAAGACCCCTCCCTGTCCAAAATCCGTTAAAATATTTTAAAATTAGTTGGCACCAATAAAGGTTTAAGACCTCTTAAGTTTTAAATGTCGTCTTGTATTTTTGAAAAGACATGATGGTGGACCAATATGGTGGCTGCAGGCTTACGACCTCACCTCACACAAATTTAAGATCTCAAAAGATGCGTTCTGGGGCTTAAAATATTGGTAATTATAATTTTATAAGTGGTAATTATAAGTGTTCAAGTTTTTTTTAATATGGTGGATCGAAAATACTAACAATTCGGTTTTTCTTTTACACATTTTTTGATTTGCTTTAAATTTTTTATAGTGGAAGATACAATAAAACAAAACGTTTTGTATAAGCAATTTTTTTTGTCGTGTGTGGTTCTCCCTTACTGGCTACCTAGGGGTAATTTTTTAAGACCAAGGGTTGTATATATGTTCAATTTAATGTATCTCAAGAACTTTTTGACGTTTTCTAGGGTTCCGTTTTTTATACGGAACACTATTGGTGAGAGTAAAACGTGTTTTTCACATTATATCGATTATCTCGTAAACTATAAATGCTATGGACTTGAAATTTGGCGTATGTATAAAACTAATCTGTCCACATGAAATGACGGATACAAATAAAACTAAAGTGGTTTTCGTTTGGTTTACAGGACTGAGATGTGAGACATTTGAGAAAATACATTTTTTTATAGATTCAAGTAGGGTATCATATGAAAGGACTTTATTTCAGTATTCCATAAAAATTTATTTTGGAATTTTACACCTCACCCTTTTTTGTATAATTTTGAATAATGACGTTTTTTTCGCGTTTTCTTACCTCGATTAGCTCCGAACCTATCTGATCGAAAATTTTCAAATGTACTTGGAATGATAGAAAAATTAGTACGTTTTTAATAAACAATAAAAAAAAGTGTCATATTTCCATACTTAGATTTATTAAGGGGGTGGAAATGAGGAGGGGTAAAAACACTATTTAAAATGTGGTCAAGTGGGGTGTCATTTGAAAGAGCATTTAATTTAAAAAACAAAGCAATTTTTTTTAGAATTTTGCGATGCCCAGGTTTTGAGTTATAGTAAAAAAAGTGCGAATTTAGACCGTTCCCCCCCCCCTACGTTTCGACACTGATTGACAGAAAAATTTGTAAAAATTCACAGAGCTAGGAAATTTGCTAAATTTTGTACGAAAACTATAGCGAAGTCTCCAATAATTATATTTCTGTGTGTTTAGAGGACCGGGGTAGAGGGGGTAAAAAAAAACTTTTTTTGACCCAAGCGAGTGGGGTGTCATTTGATAGAGCACCTAATTTGGAATTCGCTGCAATTTTTTTTAGAATTTTGCGGTGGCCAGTTTTTGAGTTATTGTTGAAAAAGTGCAAAGTCCAGACCGTTCCCCCCCATGCGTTTCGACACTGATTGACAGAAAAATTTGTAAAAATTCACAGAGTTAGGAAATTTGCTAAATTTTGTAAGAAAACTATAGAGAAGTCTCCAATAATTATATTTCTGTGAGTTTAGAGGACCGGGGTAGAGGGGGTAAAAAAAAACTTTTTTGACCCAAGCGAGTGGTGTGTCATTTGATAGAACACCTAATTTGGAATTTGCTGAAATTTTTTTTTTAATTTTGCGGTGGCCAGTTTTTGAGTTATTGTCGAAAAAGTGCAAAGTCCAGACCGTTCCCCCCCATGCGTTTCGACACTGATTGACAGAAAAATTTGTAAAAATTTACAGAGTTAGGAAATTTGCTAAATTTTGTAAGAAAACTATAGAGAAGTCTCCAATAATTATATTTCTGTGAGTTTAGAGGACCGGGGTAGAGGGGGTAAAAAAAAACTTTTTTGACCCAAGCGAGTGGGGTGTCATTTGATAGAACACCTAATTTGGAATTTGCTGAAATTTTTTTTTTAATTTTGCGGTGGCCAGTTTTTGAGTTATTGTCGAAAAAGTGCAAAGTCCAGACCGTTCCCCCCCCATGCGTTTCGACACTGATTGACAGAAAAATTTGTAAAAATTTACAGAGTTAGGAAATTTGCTAAATTTTGTAAGAAAACTATAGAGAAGTCTCCAATAATTATATTTCTGTGAGTTTAGAGGACCGGGGTAGAGGGGGTAAAAAAAACTTTTTTTTACCCAAGCGAGTGGGATGTCATTTGAAAGAGCACCTAATTTGAAATTCGTTGCAGTTTTTTTTAGAATTTTGCGGTACCCAGTTTTTGAGATATTATCGAAAAAGTGCAAAGTCCTGACCGTTCCCCCCCCATGCGTTTCGACACTGATTGACAGAAAAATTTGTAAAAACTCACAGAGTTAGGAAATTTGCTAAATTTTGTACGAAAACTATAGCGAAGTCTCCAATAATTATATTTCTGTGTGTTTAGAGGACCGGGGTAGAGGGGGTAAAAAAATACTTTTTTTTACCCAAGCGAGTGGGGTGTCATTTGAAAGAGCACCTATTTGAAATTTGTTGCAATTTTTTTTAGAATTTTGCGATGCCCAGTTTTTGAGATATTGTCAAAAATGTGCAAAATTCAGACCGTTCCCCCCCATACGTTTCGACACTGGTAGACAGAAAAATTTGTAAAAATTCACAGAGTTAGGTAATTTGGTAAATTTTGTACAAAAACTATAGCGAAGTCTCCAATAATTATATTTCTGTATGTTAAGAAGACCGGGGTAGAGGGGGTAAAAAAAAACTTTTTTTTACCCAAACGAGTGGGGTGTCATTTGAAAGAACATCTAATTTAAAATTCGTTGCAATTTTCTTTAGAATTTTGCGTTGCCCAGTTTTTGAGTTACTGTTGAAAAAGTGCAAAATTCAGACCGTCCTCCCCTCCATACGTTTCGACACTAAATGACAGAAAAATTTGGAAAATTTCACAGAGTTAGGAAATTTGGTAAGTTTTGTATGAAAACTACAGCACAGTTTTAGAGTCATGGATAAGAAAGGGCTAAATTCAGATCGTGCCGCCGCGCCGCCTACCTTTCGACGATGACTGACTGAAAAATTTGAAAATATTCACAGAGACAGGAATATTGGTAAATTTTGAATGAAAATCATATCGAAGACTCAAATAATTATATTTCTGTGTGTTTATGGGATGGGTGTGGGGAGGGAAAAAAACCATTTTTGACCCAAATGAGTGGGGTGTCATATGAAAGAGCACTTAATTTAAGAAATGTTACAATTTTTTTAGAATTTTGCAATGCAGAGTTTTTGTGTTATTAAAAAAAAAATATTTTTAGTATGTAGCCTTTGTAGCGTATGTAGCCTATGTATGTAGGCTACATACCCTAGCCTTTGTATGTAGCCTAAATTTCAACACTCGATTGACCGAAAAAATAATCAAATTTAATCCATTACAAGCTGGTGCAATTGAATCTTTTTTAAATTACCAAAAACATCTATGGATAATATTTAACCTGAATTAACATTTTTTTTTCCATTTTTGATCAATGTAGATTTGATTGTAATTTACTATTGACATTTACAATTTAACATTTATTTTGTTATGTGTCTATGGTCTGAAAATATGAGGACATTACAACACAACTTTTTGTCAATAATTTTTGATATAGTGTTCTTTTACATTCACGGAACCCTTGACGAGCGAATTTTATTCGCACTTGTCTGACTTTTTAATTTTTTTTTCGTTTTAACCGTGAAAATGAGTTTTTTTTTTAAATTATTACTTAAATATTTTAACATTTTATTATATAAAAATAAAAAATTTAAAATTATATTGGTAGGAGGGTTAATATGCCTTTTTGGCATTTCTTCGACGTTTTTGGACCTTCTGATTCTAGAAAAACAAAAAAAATGTATGTCTGTTTGCCGGCCGGCCGGCCGTCACAACCTCCGTAATCTAAAAAACCGCTGGACGGATTTCAAAAATTTTTTTTCCTAAAAATAGGTTTACTCAATGGAAAGAGCCGAAAGGACGATGTGTTCTTATAACTGTTCCGAAAGTGTGTCAAAAAATCGTCAAGTGTGTCAAAACAAGGAAATTTGCATATTTTTGCTTAAAAAACGTTCATTTTAAGTGATTACGAGTAGGAACATTGAATTTGGAGAAGTCTTGATGGTCTTGATAGTCACATACCTGATTGGTATGTGAGACCAAAATCTAGATTATTGCATTATAAGTTTGTCAAAACATGTTGTAAAGTGTGTCAAAAGAAAGATTTTTGTTTATTTTTTGGAAAAAAATAACATTAATTAATTTGTTTGACATGAAATTTTATTATTACTTTTAATAGTTATGGCATTATAAGTTTGTCAAAATAATATTGTCAAGTGTGTCAAAAAAATGATTTCACTTATTTATTTTTTGGAAAAAAAAAATTAGCTGTTTGCTTACGTAAATATAAATGGACATGGAAATTTTTGAATTTGTTATGGTTGTTGAAATATTTTTGGAATTTTGAAAAAGTTAACAATTTTTGATTTTTTAAGAATTTTTGCAATATATTAAGAATTTTGAAAAATTTAAAATTTTTTATTTTATTATAATTTTTATAATTTTGGAAGAAATTTTAGAGTCTTGGAAAAAGTTTAAATTTTTGAATTTTTAAGAATTTTTGGAATATTATTAGAATTTAGAAAAAGTTTAAATATTTGATTTTATTCTAATTTTTGGTGTATTTGTAGAATTTTGGAAAAAAATAGAATTTTTGATTAATGATGGTCGTTTATGATATTTATAAATATCATAAAACTGATCTAGTTTAATAGCATGAATTTTTGAGTTTTAAATATATTGTTAGAATTTTGAAAAAAGTTTCAATTTTTAATTTTTTAAGAATTTTTGGAATATTTTTAGAATTTTGAAAAATTTTAAATTTATGATTTTATTCTAATTTTTATAGTTTTGGAAAAAGTTACAATTTTTGATTTTGTTATAATTTTTGCAATAATTCTTAGAATTTTTGAAAAAAGTTTTAATCATTGATTTTGTAATAATTTTTGAAATATTTTTAGAAAAAGTGAAAGAAAGAGTGAAATCTTTTGAAAAAGTTTTAATTTTTTATTCTATTTAATTTTTACAATATTTTTGGAATTTTGAAAGTAATATGAATTTGTGATTTTGAAATATTTTCTCGAAACGCTAAATGGAGAGGTTTTTGAGTAGTTTGCTGATTGTATAATCTTTTCACTAAATTATGTTACTTTATGATCTGTTATAATTTTCCGACAACGTATTGATCTTTCGTGTTAGTTTTGTAATACATATCTTTTTGATATACATCGTTTGATATACATCGCTGCCAAAAACTAAAAACCATGTCCTCATAAAAGTTTTTTGCCGAAAACAATATCAAAATCCTTAACCCAGACCGAAGTCTTGATATCTCTTGATATCTTGATCTCAGAGCTTGTACTGATTGTTAAAAACTACCTCCAAAACTATTTTTCACATTACATCTTGTGCTGTAAAACGGAAAATAAAGTTCAAAGAATATATTATGAAATAATCGCAGCTACTGAGTCCAAATCCGGCATCAAATTGTTAAAATTCAAAACAGCGGCTGCAATATGGCGGCCAATATTTTTTGAGTTTACGAGTTTTGCAAATCAATATATTCATAATCTACGGAAAACTTTAAGTCAAAATTGTCAGATGCAAAATTTTCCTAAATGGATCTATTTCGCTATTTCCAAGAAAAAAATCATAAAGTTTCAGAACTACTTGAAAACTGTGTTTTTTTACCTTCAGCGTCCTCTAGCGCTACTACTTCCATCACGCGATAAAAATTATTTGAAAGTGCATATTTTAAACTAAACTTATCGTGTCACATACATGTCAAAAAATTTATTTTAAACTTTAAACCCCAAAATAAGGGAGAAAACAAACAACATAAAAAAAATCAAAAATTGTTTTCTGATGGAGTGCTATAAATCTCCAAAGTTTGAAGAAAAAAAATTTTTTGTTTGTTCCCGTTTACGTGGAATGCCCGTGGAATACAAACAGTAAATATACATATTTATTGTTTGTATATGCAATTTTTGAAAAAAACGTATTCTACTTCGCCCGAACCTCAGAATCACATAAGCAATATTAAAATACAGCTTTACAAATAAAGGGATAACGTTCAATATAAATTCTGTTGGTAATGGCTAAGGTTTTAACGCTGTTTTTTTTAATTCGAGTTGTTCAGGGTTTTTCATTTTAAGTCACATTGTTTTAATGTAAATGACTTGAACAAGTGCTCATTTTAAAGGCTTTTCTTAGAATTTTTAAAAAATTATAGAAGTTTTTCTGAAAGTTAATCACTTTTCCGTTATTTAACGTTGAACACGTCGAAGCAGGTAGTTAAAAAAAATGTAATTTTCGTCAGTGAACAAAAACGACCTTCATTTTGAACTTACAACACTCTAATGAAACCAACATCTTTATTAATTACAACATCGTTTTTAGTTCATTGCAACTTTTTTGATAGAGCGCTAAGACTTTGAGTTATTTGCAAAAATTGTCAAAAACCGCATTTTTTAACCAAACATGCTTGTTTTCAATCGCGAATAACTCAAAAAACATCAATCTATAGAAAATATTTTTACTTCAAATATGCCTCTTTATTTATTTTCGGGGTTATGTTGAGTAAATAAATTCTACCCCTGAGAAGGGGTGGCATCCACAAACCCCAGGGTAAAAGTACACACCATCGCTATGTCACTTTTGTTACTTGACAAAATTCACTTTAATCAATCAAGGTTCAAATAATTCAGAGCGGTAAACCTTCAGTTACTGTACTAAATACCAAACATTCCAATTTTCTAGGCATTTTATCAAAAATCGATAAAACATGTGTATTTTCAAAAGAATAGCCCTATAGTAATATTAAAAAGATCATAGATAAAATTTATTTGAATCCTAAAATTTTTTCTTCAGAATATAATAGCCCCATGTATTGTATGTATCTCTAAATCTTGGAAAAAGAAAAAAAGTACTATTTTCAGATATGAACTTTTCAGTAAAAGGGTTCCAGCATATCACACACCGAAAATGGAATACATTAGTAATTTTAAACTAACGTTTTTCGATAAAATAACTATTTCTACACTCACTTACAAAAATGTATATCAATTTAATGAAATTTGTGAGAGTTATTAGCAAAACACCGATACCATAACGAAACACCATACAAATTGCAAAATGAATATAAATTCAAACTTTCAATAACTCCATTTCAGAGCAATAAAATAAAAAATTCTGAATTTATTTTGTTTAATTCGTCAACACCAATAACGTAAGAAATTTTCAGATTAAAAAAAAAAATTTTAAAAATTGAAAAATAAATGTACATTTTCAAAAAATAGCCCAATAACATTTTTTCTTCTAACCATAAAAGCAACTTTTTAGTTACTTCTATAAAATAACAAAATCTTCAATGCATAGAAGACTTTGAGAAGAAAATATTGCGATTGAATACCAATTCTTTTTTTTTTCTTCTATTTTGAAGTTTTATAAACTTGAAGTTTTATAAACTTCAATTTCACACAAAAAAAAGAAGAATAGCAGAAATTTTTGATAGTAGATTTTTACTGAGTCTGAATATTTATTCAATATTTGTTGTAATTATTTTTAAGGAAGGATACAAAAACAACAAGTACATTATTTGATGCTGTTTTGTCTTAAAGCGCTAATAAACGATGCTACGAACACCTTGATGGACGCATGATGATTTTTCATTTAAATTTCATTCAAAAAACCATCATGCGTCCAACTTTGGAAGGTGTTCGAGCTGGCTTTACGAAGTATAAACGGTTTAAACTTTAAGTTATATTCCATAGAAATATTTATGTGCTATTTCTGGACTCTGTGCTTACTGTTTATAGTATACTAATAATTTTTACAATCAACCGCTCTATCTGAAGTTATTGAAGGAATAGGTTTGAAAAGAATCTTATTTTATTTATTGTTTTACAGTTGTTGGAACAATAATAGTGATTAATACTTGATAAAACCGGGGGTTTTACTTGCTACTCAGGTATCGAATTCAGAAACAGATTTTGGCTCACCTTTATTGAAATGAGAGTTTGGTCAATTAAATGCATGAAAAACATGACACAATGTAAGAGCTTGGTAAGATTTTTTAATTTTTGTTAAGTCCCTCATATTTTCTCATAAGGCTCATATTTTCGTTGGAGCTACAAAAAATCTCCCAAAATTACACCATCCTACTAGATCATACCTATTAACGATGCAAACCGAGTTTGTAGCCAATATAAGTGACATGGAAAAACGACATTTTTGCGCACACACGAATAGCTATTATAAAAATATTTTTCTTCTAATTCTGATAGAGGATTTCTTCAAATTCAAAAGAGGGATAGAAGATATGCTCGTTTGAACATTTAAAAAAATCAGCTTTCCGTGAATGTTCAAGGAAATTTAATTCTCTCTCTACAAAATGCTGATATCAGAAATTTTATAAAAAATTATAACCGGTTTGATCATTTAATGAGGTTGAGAAAAAAATACTTATTATTGATGTTTAATAGTATTTTAATCAATAAGTGTTTAATGCCATAGTTTATTCTCAAGCGAAAGTTTAAAATTCGAACGAGGCAAGAGTGACAATTTTTTAATTTGCGATAGAATAAAATTCATTAAACACGAATCGATTACAGTACTTAATCCTCGATGAAGGAGGATTGTTTATATAATCTGATTTTTTTTCCCAATAAAAACAATAAATGTTCTAATTTAGAAGAAGCAGAAATTTTGCTATGAAAAAAAATTATTGAAATGAATTTATTTAATCGATTGCTGCAGCTGTGATTATTTTTATTTCAAAACGATATCTAAGCTTTTACAAAATTCTTAATTCATTTATGCTGGCAACATAGCTGTAAAAATCGATTCGTAGAAATAAAACCACTCAAAGTAGTGTTTTTTTAACAACTCTGTATAACTTAATGATATGTTTTGTAGTTGTTTTGTTTGATCTACTCCAGTGATTTTACATATAATGTCAGTTATTTTCCGTTTGTCTGCAGGAAATGGAATTTTTTCACATTCACAAACTTTATTAACCTCTATTACTGTTGTATATAATTATACACAAGCAATTTTAATAGAGCAGTAACACTATCTACACCATTTTAAAATTTTCTAGCTACAAAATAAAAGCATGGAAATTGTTTTCAACAGAAAACTAAAAACACAGCACGAAATCCTTTCTGGTATGTATGAAATGAACGTTAAGGAAAATTCCCATAATTTTTCGTTGTATTTCATAGGAAATAAAAAGAGAGATAACAAAAAAAAATTTTTGTTTGAAATTTTCGAAATTGAGATAAATCTTTGACCTAGATTGTAATTTCTTTTTCATATCGTTAGAATTATTTTATTGCAGTTCGGTTAGTTTGTGGATTATTGATGGTTTGTATAAAATGGTTTGGGTGATTGTTTTAATTTTTTCTGGTGTTGTTGATGGTGTGTCGGTTTTGTGATTCATTAATTCCGGGTTTTGCTAGAATAATGTTTCTTGGTCAAGGAAGAATAATTTTGTAAGGAAATATGTTACGTTTTCATTGTAACATATTTTGTAGGATTCATTCAAATATCCATTGTCCATTGTCCGTCTTCCATTGTTTTTTTTCTCAAACAAAACGCAATGTAAAATGTTGATACGATAAGGTTGGTCTCCACCAAGCGCACCGAACTTTTGCTAACGTTTGCAAACAGACATTTGCTTAGTGGCGACACAACATTTGACATGGTAAAATAACATATGATAGTAAGAGTTTGTTATTGCTTAAATTTTTTGTCTCTACTAAGCAAATTTATGTTTACAATTTATATTTCCAGTTCGGAAACGTTGGACAGTTTATGGAGGCCAACCTTTAAAGCTTGGCTTTATATATTGATTTAATTTATTTTAGCTTGATCACACACTTTTCTGTAATGTTAGCTTAGTGATCCAGAACAAAAGTATCTTTTCAATAAATTGTTTATTATTATTATTTCATGGCACTAGTAAGGTATCGATTGGAAAACTATAATTTAAAAAACGTAATTAAAATTGTTCCACTCAAATTAAACTAAGCATATCAATTTATGTAGAACAACGAGAATATTACACGAAAAACTCAGCTCAGTTGCTCTTTTAAAAACATTTCAGTTTAAGATGCATCAAAAAATTACTTGTTAGCATTAAATTACAATAATGCTCGGCTTTTAAACAATTTACTTATCTGCTTTTTTTAACTTAATCTGATATTTACTTTAGTCTAACAACAAAAACCAACATTTTTGACCAAATTTCAAAAACCATGTGATGTTAAATTAATTAAAAATGATCAAAATTACTAAAATTATCGATACTGACTTTACTAAACTAGCTACTGAACAAAAATTACTTTTTATCTTTCTTCTTTCGTCGCCTCACTTAACTACACACCTAGTTGCTTTTGACTTAATTCCCTCTTTTAATTGACACCAACTCAACTATGTGGAAAAATGTATTGAAGTAACTAAGGTAAGGAGCTGATGTAACTAAGGAAGTACATAATTTGAATTTTTTCAATACAAAGGTATGGTTGGAATTATCTCTGAGAAAAACTCAGTTTTTCTATTATATATTTTTCGGTTGGGATTTGAACTCGTAACCATATCAATGCCAATAAGTTCGGATCCATTGGTAAACACGCTTTATACTTCGCCACCAATGCGATGATATCCCTAGATTGAAACTTCATCATCACTCTATTTTCTTCAGTTGAATTCTCTTCTCACTTCTCAGTCATTAGACTCCTATTTTTTAAAAAATGTTTTAACATTATTAGAAGATTTTTACTATATATTTTGAGAGTTTTAAATTAAATAAGAATTATTCAATTATTTTTATAATAAAACAATATTGATATATTAAATTAAAAATAATAATATAATAATAATGTTTTAGATGCAATAAATATAAATTGATAGATATTTGTAGTTTTTGAGGTATAAAAATTGTTTGATTTTATTTAGCGTATGGTTTTTGTTGTGACACATCAAAAACAAAAATAAAACTTAAAATAGGTAGATTTTTCTATGAAATCTACATAAAACAAAACATGAATGCTCATTAAATGAGCTTACAATCGATTTGATTGCGCGTCTTTTAGTTCAAAAGTAAAATATTAAAGTATTTGAACATTGGGCAGCATGTTTGAACATTAGATGTTTACATCGAGTGAGTCTATCCATGCTACTACATCGGAAGTTGCCAATTGGATGTCTGAGATGTCGCCATGGTATCGTCGAAGTGGACACACAGTTGCAATGTGTTTTATGGTTTGTTGTGGAGCTCCGCAGTCACATTGAAGGGACTTTGAGATGCCCAACTTGTAGAAAGATGCACAACGTCCATGATTCGTTGTTATTCGGCTTAGAGAAGTCCAGGTATGACGTGGCAGATCGGACCCAGGTTGGGCAGAAGTCGGGCTAGTAATAGAAACGCCAGGAGTGTAGTAATCATCAGGCATCCAAGATATTAAAATTAGTTGCCAGTAGGTTGCTGGCAGTTTTATGTGGAGGCTTTCTTGACTTCAATCGACAACTAGTGTGGTCACCGTAATATTCGTGCAGGGGTAACGTGATGTTGTTGGTTACCTTTTTATGTTCACGCATGAGAGCATGCGGGTGTCTGAGTGCAGGTGGAGCGATATTGCTTAACACAGGGAGCCAAGGTAAAGGAGTGGACCTAAAAGTACCACTTATAGTACGCATCGCGGCATGCAGCTGGCAGTCAACTTTTTGAGTATGTGTGCTATTCAGCCAGACTGGTGCGCCGTACTCAGTCACTGAGTAAACCAGACTTAGAGCAGTTGTGCGAAGGTTGGCTGGGGTAGCACCCCATGTCGAGCCTGCCAGTTTATGCAATATATTGTTTCTCGTTTTAAGTTTTTTTGACGTTTTCTCTAGGTGGAGTTTAAAAGAAAGAGTTCTATCGAGAGTAATACCCAGGTACTTTGGCTGTTGATTGTATTTAATGACAGTGCCGTTAAATAACACTGATAGTTCGTGTTTTGCCAGTTTGTTGTTTAAATGGAAACAAGTACTCTCGGTTTTTCTTAGATTAGGAAATAAGCTCCACGTTCAAAAATAGTCATTCATTATCGCCAGGTCAGTTGAGAGCACATCTTCCAAAACACCCATGTCTTTGTTTTGAGTGGCCAGGGTCCAATCATCAGCGTACCGAAATTTTTTGATGTAGTATCAAGAATGTCATGAATGTACAAATTAAAAAGTAATGGCGCTAGGACGGAACCCTGTGGCAAACCATTGTTAAGCATTTTGAACCTACTACAGGAATTATTTAGATGAGCTTTGAATAGACGATTACTCAGCATGTTGTTGATTAAACGTGAGATGGTGTTACAAGTTATTGCATTGCACAGCTTATATATAATCCCCATTCGCCAGACTGTGTCGTATGCTGCAGTGAGATCGATGAATACTGCGCCTGTTTTTAATTGTTTTTGATACCCAGCTTCGATGTAGGATTTTAAAGCGAGCAATTGGTCAGTGCAACTGCGATTGGGATGGAAACCAGCTTGTTCGACTGGGATCTGTTCATTCAATATCGGTGCGATACGGTTGTATATGAGCCGTTCTAGCAATTTGTGCTCTTGTGCAAGGTGCTCAAAAGTGCGATTGGGAGATAGGTTCATTGGATGGTTTACCTAGTTTAAGTATCGCTATCACTTTCGTAGTCTTAAAGTGTTTTGGAACATTGCCGGTTTCTAGGATAATCGAGAAAAATTTAGTTAGCCATTGTTTTACATTTTTTCCCGCATTTCTAAGAAATTCTGTAAATATCCCTTCGTAGCCCGCTACTATTCCGTTTTTTGTTTGGGACAGAGCTGAATCTATTCTTCGCTACTAAAAGAAGTTGTTTGATAATTTTTGATTATATATTATGTGTGGTGGTATTGTAGGTGTGACGAAGCTAGAACGTTCATTTACACTCAGGTGGTTTTAATATATTTGGTGGTTTTAACTAATTTTGCCCGATTTAAAAAAAACTGTTCAGAAATTGCATAGAAAAAGCAGTTTCGGTTAATGTATTAAATTTGGTTTAATACATTTTTTGGATAATTCTATTTCTACTTAAATTTTTGATTTAAACTAATCGAACACATCCAATTCTATATATGTACACAAAACTGTCTGATCCCAAAATCTGCCTATTTCTAGCGGGTATCCCGCCGCTTCGATTATTTTTCATTTATAAAATTTTATTGTTTTTGGGAATAGGGTGCGTGAATATTGTTTTATTTTAGGGGTGCCGGTAGCTAAAATGGTTAAGAACCACTGATCTAGTGATATTCAGGATGAAAAAAGTTTCCGTAAATTAAGCGCAACCATCATCATATTTTTATATTTTTAGGGTTCCGTTTTTTATACGGAACACTATTGGTGAGAGTACAACGTGTTTTTCCCATTATTTCGATTATCTCTTGAACCATTAATCCGATGAACTTAAAATTTGAGGTGCTTATAAAACTAATCTATCCACATAAGATGGCCGGTTAAAAAATAAATAAAGTTGTGTTTGTTTGTTTTAACGATGTAAAGCCTTTGAAAACATACATTTTTTTATCGAAACAAGTAGGGTATCATATGAAAGGGCTTCATTTCAGCATTATTTAAAAATATATTTTGGGATTTTAAACCTCACCATTTTTTGTATAATTTTGAAAAATGACGTTTTCTGTATGTTTTATTGCCCCGATTAACTCTGACCCTACTTCATCGAAAATCTTGAAATATATTTGGAATGATAGAAAATGAGTAGGTTTTTAATGAAAAATAAAGAAAAGTGGCAGATACTCATTACTATATTTATTGAAGCGCTGGGAATGTTAAGGGGTGAAAACATCATTTAAAACCAGGTCATGTGGGGTGTGATTTGAAAGAGCACTTGATTTTAATAATATTGCTATTTTTTTAGAATTTTGCATTGCATAGTTTTTGAATTATTATCAATAAAGTGACACAAAAAGGTGGTCCCCCCTTGCATTTCGAGCCTAAATAACAGAAAAATTTGAAAAAATTCACAGAGACAGGAAGTTTGATAAACTCTGAACGAAAATTATAGCGAACTCTCAAATAATTTTATTTTTGTGCTCTTAAGGTATTGGTGTAGGGAAGGGTAAAAAAAAACTTTTTTGACCCAAACGAGTGGGGTATCATTAGAAAGAGCACCAAATTTCAGAAATTTTTTTTTGAATTTTGCGGTACACGGTTCTTGAGTTATTTTAAAAAATGTGCAAATTCCAGACCGTCCCCCCTACCTTAGGTTTTGATAATGATAGATAGAAAAAACTGAAAAAATTCATAGAGACAGGAAGTTTGCTATATTTTGAACGAAAATTATAGCGAACTCTCAAATAATTATATTTCTGTGTGTTTAGGGGATGGGTGTAAGGAGGGTAAAAAAAAACTTTTTTTGACCCAGGCGAGTAGGATGTCATTTGAAAGAGCACCAAAATTCCAAAACATTGCATTTTTTTTAGAATTTTGCGGTACACAGTTTTGTAGTTATTCTAAAAAATGTGCAAATTCCAGACCGTTAATTTTTGAGTTATTGTCAAAAAAGTAAAACTTTCAAACCGTGCCCCCCTAAGTTTCGACACCAATTGACAGAAATATTTTGAAAAAATGCATATAGACAGGAAGTATGGTAAACTTTTAATGACAATTATAGCGAGGTCTCAAATAATTATATTTCTGTGTGTTTAGGGGATAGGTGAGGCGAGGGTAAAAAAAAACTTTTTTGGACTCAAACGAGTGGGGTGTCATTTGAAAGAGCACTTAATTGAAGAAACATTGCAATAGTTTTAGAATTTTGCGATGCATAGTTTTTTAGTTATTGATAAAAAAGTGCTATTTTAAGTGTATGTATACCACCCTGTATTGCGACGCTGATTTATAGAACAAATATTCCCAATTTAAACCATTAAAATACTAGTTAAATCTTTTTTTAGTTAACATAAACAGCTATGGATAAGATTTAACCTCAAGTAACATTTTTGATCAATGTAGATGTGATTGACATTTACTATTGACGTCTACGATTAAACATTTCATTTATTTCTGATATGTATGTCATTTATTTTTGATATTGTGTTCTTTTACATTCACGGAACCCTTGGCGAGCGAATTTGATTTGCACTTGTCCGACTTTTTTTTTATCTTCGATCGCTACTTGATTAATTCATATTACATACCTTAACATGTATCAGATTACATATTGTTTATCTTTGATCGTCATTAACAAGCGCAACACAATGATTAAATATTCCATTTGGTGCTGCCTTACCCTTAATTTTTTATTTATGTAATTTTAAAGTTTTTTTTTAATATTCTAGTGTATATTTTAAATTAAGTTGAAGTTTAAAATTATTTGAGTGTAAACGTCATACAAATTTCTTTTAATTTAACATTAATAAATCATGTAAGCATTTATACAAAATGTGCATAGAACTTTCTGGCAGAAATACCTAAATATAATTAATGTATGACTTTTGTGACTAAAAGTAAGATCGTTTAATACTTTAAATAATGGTTAAAAAACTTTTTTTTATTTTTTTAAAACAATTACAATCACCATTTAATATTCACCAATTTTTTTATATTTATTCTACCGGTTTCGATTTTCAAAAAATCATTGACTGCAAAATATTTTGCAATTGGATTGGAGTTTTCTGTATAGGATCTTGATGAAACTTTGGCAAATGATACAAGTTCACTTGAAAATGGAAGATCTGGATTCATTTCAAATTTGGACAAAATGGTGGAGGGTCTCCCGAACTCCTCTAAGTTTAAATCTTGAATAACTTTTGATCCCGGACTATGCTTATTGAAACTTAGTATATAAGGTTTTAGTTTTGTTTCCAATATTTCTGCATACCAACTTCCTGTTTGTCACTTCCGGTTAAAAAGTTTTTTTTCAGATTTTTATCCCTACTGTAGCCTACAATTACCGATCGATTTTCATGAAACGTTGGTAAAAGCTTTCAAATAACATGAGAAAGATTCATCAGCTTTTGGAGTACATTGGATAAAGGGTTTGGTGGTCCACCATACAACAGGTGGTTTTTTTCACAATGTTTTTATATTCGTTGAAAGCATAAAACATTCATTCGTGAATGAATTTTAATGACACTTTGGAAACATGTATGCAAGGAACTGATTAGTTTTTGAGCGATAGTGAACAAAATGGTGGGGGGGGGGTCCCTGGAGCACCTGTTTTTTGAAAGCTCTATAACATCTGTACCTGATAATCAAATTGGATGAAACTTGGTACATGAATATGTAGTACGGTTCACAATAGTTCTGCATCCCAACTTCCAGTTTTTCACTTCCGGTAAAAAATGTTTTTGTACTTTTTTGAAATTTTTTCAGTGTCTTTATGCACACTACAGCCTACAATAATGAAGTGATTATGATGAAACTTATGAAAAGGGTTTCAATTAGAGTGAGAAGATAATTATCATCTTTTGAGACACATTGATCAAAGTGGCGGGAAGTCTACCATACAAATGCTGACTTTTCACACTTTGTTTTTTAAGTTTGTTGGGAGCATACAGACTTCATTCATTAATTTATTTTAATGACACTTTGAAAAAGATGGAAACTTAAGTAACAAAGAACAGATTAGTTTTTGGATAATATTGGAATAAGTGGTGGGGGTCCTCCCGAACACCTGTTTACTGTGTCACACTTTTTTCAATGTTTGTTAGGACAACACAGCATTCGTTCGTGAACGAATTTTGATGACACTTTGGAAAAAGAGGCAAACATGTATGGCAAAGAACTGATTAGTTTTTGAGCGATAGTGAACAAAGTGGTAAGGGGTGTCCCGTACTCCTGTTTTTTTGAATGCTCAATAACATCTGTACCTGATAATCGATTAGTCTGAAACTTGGTATATGAGCATTTAGTACGGTTCACAACAGTTCTGCATCCCAACTTCCAGTTTTTTACTTCCGGTAAAAAATTTTTTTTTGTAAATTTTCAATTTTTTTCAGTGTGTTTATGCACACTACTGCCTACAATAATGAAGTCATTATGATGAAACTTATGGATCAATTAGTGTGAGAAGATAATTGTCATCTTCTAGGACACATTGATCAAAGTGGCGAGGGGTCTACCATACAACTGCTGACTTTTCACACTTTGTTTTTAAAGTTTGTTGGGAGCATACAGACTTCATTCATTAAACAATTCTAATGACACTTCGGAAAAGATGGAGACATAAATGACAAAGAACTGATTATTTTTTGGACAATATTGGGATAAGGGATACAGGGCCTCCGAGACACATGTTTACTGTGTCATCATTTTTTCAATGTTTGTTGGGAGCACACAGCATTCGTTCATGAACGAATTTTGATGACACTTTTCAAAAAGATGCAAACATGTATGGCAAGCAACTGATTAGTTTTTGAGCGATAGTGAACAAAGTGTGGGGGGTGTCCCAAATACCTGTTTGTTTGAATGCTCAATAACATCTGTACCTGATACATAATACAATTGGAAGAAACTTGATACATAAGCATTTAGTATGATTTAGAACAGTTCTGCATCCCAACTTCCGGTAAAAAAAATTTTGTTTTACTGTTGGAAGTTTTTTCAGTGTCTTTATGCACACTACAGCCTACAATAATAAAGTGATGAAACTTATGGAAAAGATTAGTTTTAATATCCGTGAAAAGGTTTTTCCCGGTGTTTAGTCCCTTGTTTTTAATCTTTTATATTTTCTGTTTTGTCTAAAGAGTTTGTCAAACTTCTTTGTGAAAACCGGATGATAGACTAAGTTTTTCATTTAATTGAAACTCAAAAATTCATGGTTTCAAATTGTGGTTTATTGCCAAAAACGTTTCAGTGGTTTTTTGCCACCTTCCTCAGTTGGTATATTCTAATAGTAGATTCTTGTATGAGCTTAGAATGAAGGCAATTCTTCACGAGGATGAAGTTTCCCGGAACGAGCGTAGCGAGTGGAGGGAATCATCCTTCATCTATGCGAATGGCCTTCATCCTATGCGAATACAAGATACTATTTTATCCACGACTACAAATATTTCAAATAATTTCATTCAAGTTTTTCTGTAAAAGTTTATATCGCCATATTAAAATAAATCTATGAAATTTAAAACAAAACAAAAAATTTTTGTTTATTTTACATGTATTGTTCTTGTTTTATCTGTTTATATTACTATACTAACAAATCAAGCTTTTAATTTGTTAGGGGAATTTTGAATAAATAAAATGGAATGAAATAAATAAAAAAGAATTTGATATATAGAAAGGAATGAATACAATTACAATGAAAGATATACGCATGGAAAGTATATATTCTTTAGTAGTCGTGGATAAAACATTTACCAAGGTTAAAACGAAACAATAATGGTGATGATAAAAGAGGAAGGAAAACTTACATGCTTTAGTTTATATAACAAACTTAATTTAAAAACATTTAGCTTAAAATTATGATTAAAATTGGTTAACAAATGTTCACTATTTTAAAACATTAACTTAGAATTGAAAGACATTAAATTAAAAATATAAATTAAAAATTAAAACAAATTAAAAAAATTAAATAATTGTTAAATTGTCTCTGTTTTGTGACATTGTTTTTAAATGAAGTGATAATAAAAAATTAATAAAATTGATATGAAATGAGAGTTAATTAGAATTTTATTTTGCTGAAGAGAGAGGGTTAGTTTGTTGTTTCTGGTTTGTGTCTTGTTTTTTATATGCAGTTTCTATTAGTTGTGCATATGTTTTACTTGGGTTCTCCGTGTCAGTTCTGAAACTGATTGATTTTTTGTCTGCAACAATGTGTAACATTTCTTTGATTGATCTTTTTGTTTTATTTGATTCAAAGGTTAAAATTTCTCGGCTTTCTAGATTGAAAGCATAATATTTTTTTATGTTCAAATGAAACACGATAACATCAGATACAATGAACATGCCCCCAGAAATGATGGAAAAATGTATTTGGGCATGACTTACGTTAACGGTTTAGTGGAACAATTACAAAAACTATTCACACACAACAATAGAAATTTAGGAATTGGTTTTAAAACCGTAAAAAATACAAACAAAACTTATACAAGGAATAAAGATCCAGTAGACAAAACAGAAAGAACTTACCTAGTTTACAAGATCAATTGTAAGAATTGTGACGGTGTTTATATAGGAACGACTGGCCAAAAACTGAAGAACAGAATGAGACAACATAGACAAGATCAACAACAAAAACACCCATCCAATCAAGGAACAGCAGCAGTACAACACTGCGCAGAAACTGGGCATACTTTCAATCTAGAAAGCCCAGAAATTTTAACCTTTGAATCAAATAAAACAAAAAGATCAATTAAAGAAATGTTACACATTGTTGCAGACAAAAAATCAATCAATTTCAGAACTGACACGGAGAACCTAAGTAAAACATATGCACAACTAATAGAAACTGCATATAAAAAAACAAAAAACCAACCAGAAATAACCAACTAACTCTCTCTCTTCAACAAAATAAAATTCTAATTAACTCTCATTTCATATCAATTTTATTAATTTTTTATTATCACTTCATTTAAAAACAATGTCACAAAACAGAGACAATTTAACAATTTTTTAATTTTTTTAATTTGTTTTAATTTTTAATTTATATTTTTAATTTAATGTCTTTCAATTCTAAGTTAATGTTTTAAAATAGTGAACATTTTTTAACCAATTTTAATCATAATTTTAAGCTAAATGTTTTTAAATTAAGTTTGTTATATAAACTAAAGCATGTAAGTTTTCCTTCCTCTTTTATCATCACCATTATTGTTTCGTTTTAACCTTGATAAATGTTTTTATCCACGAGTACTAAAGAATATATACTTTCCATGCGTATATCTTTCATTGTAATTGTATTCATTCCTTTCTATATATCAAATTCTTTTTTATTTATTTCATTCCATTTTATTTATTCAAAATTCCCCTAACAAATTAAAAGCTTGATTTGTTGGTATAGTAATATAAACAGATAAAGCAAGAACAATACATGTAAAATAAACAAACATGTTTTGTTTCGTTTTATATTTCATAGATTTATTTCAATATGGCGATATAAACTTTTACAGGAAAACTTGAATGAAATTATTTGAAATATTTGTAGTCGTGGATAAAATAGTATCTTGTATTCGCATAGGATGAAGGCAATTCTTCACTCGGATGATTCCCTCCACTCGCTACGCTCGTTCCGGGAAACTTCATCCTCGTGAAGAATTGCCTTCATTCTAAGCTCATACAAGAATCTACTATTAGAATATACCAACTGAGGAAGGTGGCAAAAAACCACTGAAACGTTTTGGGCAATAAATGTCAATTTGAAACCATGAATTTTTGAGTTTCAATCAAATGAAAAAACTTAGTCTATCATCCGGTTTTCACAAAGAAGTTTGACAAACTCTTTAGACAAAACAGAAAATATAAAAGACTTATGCAAAAGGTTCGAATTAGTGTAAGAAGATAATTATCATCTTATGGAACACATTGATCAAAGTGGCGGGGGGTCTACCATACAACTGCTGACTGTTCACACTTTGTTTTAAAGTTTGTTGGGAGCATACAGACTTCATTCATTAATCAATTTTAATGACACTTTGAAAAAAGATGAAGACTTTAATGACAAGGAATTGATTAGTTTTTGGACAATATACACCGAAAGAAAAAATCTTGCTTGATTCAAACATGTTGCATTGCTAATCGAAAATTAAGTGAAAATTGGGGAACTAAATACGTTAGTGATTGTATCAACCAACGCTCCGTATTTAAATTAACAATTTAACCGTTGTTGATATATTTTTTTATAAGTATCACAAACATATTTGATTTAACCATGTTTGTAGTTGAGTCAATTATGATTTAATTTTCAATTGACTACAAACGTGGTAATTTAAAACTTAGACTAAAAATAGTGATATTGAATACGTTTGTGATAGAATCAAGCAATACGCCGTATTAAATCTTTTGGTTTGGTACATCTTTGTTTTGTTTTTGCTGCTATCGATGTTTGTATGGGTTTGTTTTTTTCGTAAATATAATATTTGAAATTTTTTATATTAGAAGTATGTATTTCGCATCAATCCCGACAAACATTTTTATGCATAAAGCTAGCGTTCGTAGATTTACGTTCTAAATAGGAAATGTATGAGTGTGATTTTGTTTGCAAAGGATGCGTCCATTTTTTCGCCATTTTTTTAATGATACGATTTAAAAGACCAAACATCAGAAATCAAAAAATTTAAATATTTGAATTATGTGTAGAAAATTATACTAATTTTCTATAATTTTCTCATTATTATGAAAAATTAAATTAAAATATCGATAAATGGACATGAAACAAGACAAATAAAAAATATTAAAAAAATATAATAATTTTTTTAAATCACCAAAATTAATTATAGAAAGGGCCTGTTTCACTAACGATATTTTTGTTATAACATTAACTGAAAAATTTCTTTCGCACATAATTTTATATGCAAATAATATGAAAATTATTTAAATCAATTAAACACATCTAAATTATTTCCTAAAGTAAAATGTTAAATAAAACCAGCCATGTTAAAATATATAAAAACTTTTTATTTTTCTATTCTTTTGTTTTTTAGTTTCTTTACTCCTAGTTTTTTATTTTAACAAACACAATAATTTTCAAACAAAAACATGAACAATCTGAACTGAAAAATATAAACAAGAAAAATTGATCACGCCGTGGTTGATTTAAATAATGATAATTGTTACGTTTTTATAAAATAAATTGACAATGCTACATTGGTTAAAATAATTACGTTCGTATTAGACGCAAAATCAAACAAGCTTTGTAGTTGATTCTACCAACGTTTTTTTTTCGGTGTAGGGATAAGTGGTGGGGGTCCCCACGAACACCTGTTTATTGTTTTAATGTTTGTTGGAAGCGTACAACATGCGTTCGTTAAGTAATTTTGATGACACTTCGCAAAAGATGCAAATATGTATGGCAAGGAACTGATTAGTTTTTTTAGCGATAGTGAACAAAGTGATAGGGGTCCTCCGAGCACCCGTTAGTTTGGAAGCTCAATAACTGCTGTACCTGATAATCGAATTGGATGAAACTTGGTTCATAAACATTTAGTACGGTTTACAACAGTTCTGCATCCTATTTTCTGGTTTGTCACTTCCGGTAAAATTTTTTTTTACTTTTTCTTGTACAACAGAATTTATGTTTGTTGTGGTACTATTGCTTGCTTTAATATTTTTAATATTAGAACTACGAAGTCTATAACATTGGTTAACTTTTAATTAAAGTATTTGATGGATATTAGCTCATTATATATCCAGAACACTATGTTTCCAGAGCTGTGGTGAAGTTAGCCTATGCATCAGCGTCGCAATATTTTCTTAATGAAAAGTCTGGTGTTACAGGAATTAAAATATGTGTCACAACATGCACATAGATACCTTTTAAGATCTAGGTGCCACCTAGATCCCACCTAGGTCCAATAATGCACAATATTGTGCATTGTAACATGCACAAATTATGCACATTGCAAGATTTTTTTTGAAAATTGTTTTACGGGTTAAATGTATTCAACAAGTATACAAAAAATAGAATTCACTGTCCACTTGGGGCGGCAGTATCTGCTATGGTTCAAACTTCGTATGTTTCATGACAAATATTTTTTTATAGTTCAACTTAATACAAAGTTAATACACAGAAAAAAAAAGTATATTAGTCTAAAGGTTTTTACAATTGAAATCAAAAGTTTTTCTTTATAGATTTTATGCAAAAGGGACCTTATTTTGTTTTAAATTATTAAACAATTTTAGTTCTAAATGCTTGTTTTAACTTCATTGCAAAATGAAGGTAGTTTAAATTGAAAACTTTTTTATTTCATAATAAGCAGTTGGCATTTTAATTCAAATAATTAAAATTTTCAAATAAACGAGCCCATACACTTTGCTGCGAAGTTATAAATTTTCTTTTTAAACTGTATTTTTACGAAAAAGTTGAATTTATTTTGTTTGAAAATATCAGTAAATTTTAAATCAAAGACTTTATAGTTTAATTCAAGTTTTAAGTATTTTTGTTTTAAAATTTACACAAAAAATTTACAAAATAGTATTCCAAATTATAATTATAACCAAACTACAAATGTAAACAATTTTAAAATAAAAAAACCAATAAAATAACATTTATAAATATAATACATATTTATAATTGTTTCATATATAAATCAATAATATTTGTTTAGTCTATCAATAATATTTGGCAACCCGTTCTCCGGAAATTATATTATGTAAATTCACGTGAGGACCATCAATTTCAGTAAGGCTACGGATGTCATGGCCACTTGGAATTCCAAGTGCATACGCGGCATAATGTGGTAAAAATATCAAATTATACTTTTAAGATTATACATTTGTTACCATTACATTTGTTTTCATTACATTTGTTTCCATTACATTTATCCATTACATGTTCCATTACATTTGTCATTTTTTATTATAATATCTTTAATTTCATACGCAGTAACTGTTCTAAATGCTGTGATACTTAATAAAAGTCAGTCTTATAAGTTTTTCCCTTGAATATTACGCAATCAGTGTAAAGGCATTCCTTATAAGGACATTGTTCACCAAATAGCGTAAAATATTTTGAATCTTTCTCAGTAGATCTAAATTTCTTTTCTGTAATAATTTTATTAACAAAAAAATTATCTACTCAATTAAATAATCTACACCTTTTTCCACATACCAATTAGAGCATTCAAATCCGAATATTCGACTATTCGAATATCCGATTAATTTGGGTATATTTTAAGTATTCGTTATTCGAATATTTATACGCGAATATTCGAATATTTTTTATCTTCCAAAATATAATGGCTTTCCAACCCGCTTTTTCAAACTTCGAAACTAAGAAATTTCAATATTTTAAAGAAATAATTTTATTACAAAAACTGCTTGACGTATAAACGCCGCTTAATATTGCAGTCAAAGAATTTAGCGAAAAAAATTCAACACTTATGACAGCCGAAGGCATATGCCAATTCTTATTTACGGAGCTTCTAACGGAACTGAACAGTGATTTAAGTAAAATCTTACTCCACGAAATCAGAAAACGAATGGATTAGAAAAGAAACAAAACAACCTTAACAACCTTATTATTTTATCTTGACACTGGAATTATACCACAATCGAACGAATATTTTGATTACGCAAAGAAAACTGCTGTGAAAACTTTCCTTTCTCGCCTCCTCAGCCTTCAAAGATGTACCAGATCCTAGCGATGAATACAGTAACAACCATAATGCAGGTATCTGGTAATATAAATGACGCACTTGTAGTCAACAATCAAAGTAAAAATATATTGCAACAAAAGCTGGAACCAGCGATTAGCTCAATTTTTGATTCCACGACATGAGATACAGTAACAGTGGTAATGAAAATCGCCGTGAATATTTAAAAAAAACAGTTTTGTTATTTAAACTCGTTCAAAACAAGAACATATAAACTAGACAATTTGAATAATGGCTCTATTGACTATAAGCCCCACTTCAACCAAAATTGAAAGAGGTTTCTCTACGGCGGGATATCTAAAATAAGAAGTAGCCTAAAATCTAAACATCTAAACGCACTTCTCTTTTTTAAATGCATATTTCAAAAAAATAAATAAAATAAAATGCATAATATGTTAAACCTGTTTGATTTTATTCATAGTTCTTAGTACTTCTTTTACTATTCGAATACTAACCGAATATTCGGATATTTAAAGAAAAAGTTATTCGATATTCGGATAACTCAAAATGTCGAATAACTGAATGCTCTAATACCAATAAAGCCACGGTTCCTTATTTTTTTAACTTGCACAAATTAAACTTGTTCACTTCACTGCACAAATGAAAATGTTTCTCGTTTACGATTTACGAATCCCGTTTTTACGAAACTTTATAAAACCAAAATGTTTTAATTTTCAAACAAAATCGAAACATAGAGTAACGGTATATTACAATTCAGAATAAAAATTTGACAACCTTATATTGAAATACTACACATTTTATTAGTACATGTTTGAAAATTGAAACAAAACAGAATCTGAAAAAAAATTTCTAAATGTTTTTACATTTCAGGTCAAAATTGTAGTAATATTGAAGCAAAATATTAAAATATTTATGCCAATAAATTTCTAGCTTTTCTAGTATTTGATTTGAATTTTTTTAAAACTTTATATTAATGCGTGTATTTTTTAGTTTGAAATTGTACAAAATATTGTAATAAAATGTAAATATATTAAGTTAAATTTTTTTCAATTAATATTGAAACAAAACATTTTAGGTGAAAGGTTTTTGAAAAACCTTAGAATCAAAGTTTACAAAATTTCAAATTGAAATTCATGCTTTTTTCTCTGTGTACTTTTTTGTTGTGAAAAAGAAGATTTCATAAACATTTCTTTGTTTTTGTCTTCTTGTCTTGAATAAATTATGAAAACTTTGATTTTAAAAGTCTATGCTATAACGAATGGATTTTAAAGCAAAACTTTATAATCTTTTAATCTTGCTCTCTTAATCCATAATTTTTGACAACAAAATTTCAATAATAAATTGAGTTCATACTCGTCAGTGTTGTATAAAAATTAATTTTAATGATCATGATATGATATGGAAATTTAAAAAAAAATGTTTTAAAACGAAATGATATCATCATAATTAAATGGAAGCATTTTCCAATTTTGTGTTCGTATAAAAATCCATGTCAAAATGTAAATTAATTTTTGTTTGTAGACTGTAAATATTTGCATATCGTATCAAAAAATACATTTTGAAATAAAAATTGTGTTATTATGAATTCAGGATAAGGTTATAGTTTATATAAGAAACGACGAAACATTATTTAGAACACACAATTCTCCAGTGGATCACAAAAAAACGTTGGCGGAGTAAAATAAGAATGATGACTATAAAATTTTCATCTGCATTAAAACTGAAATATTTGAAACAATAAATTAAAATGATTTTTCTAGCTAGAACGACCCAGAAACATTTTTTATTTGCTGTTATCTGTCGTTTGTGCTTTTCAAAACTTTTGATTGCAACAATTCTAATGAAAATCCCATGTTGAATATTTGTTTGTTGTATATTCTATTTTTCCAAAAAATTATTTGTTGGAGCGTTTTGATGGTTCACAATCACTCAGTTTAGTGTCAAAACTTTACCATCATCTTATTTTCTTTACAATTTTATTTACGACGTGAGTGTGTTCAAATAGTAGAGAAAAACTTAAATGTTTTTAAAACGATTCTATTTTGTGAACTTTCACTTTTAAAAGTTTGCACTAGAAAAATATCAGTTTAAAGTTCAATGCTTAACAATGCTGGAAGTATTGTTATGATTTATTTAGTATTTATGATAAGTAATTTAAAATTGCTTTTGTAAATACAAAAGAGAGTAGTAAGAACAATTTATTTACTAGAAAGATTTGTCTAATACAGCTTCATATGATTATAATTTTAAACGGATAACCCACTCAAAAAAGAATTGAAACGCCAATGCATAGGATATCTTCACTACCAGTTCTGGAATCATAGTGTTCAGGAAATAAATTGAGCATATAAATTTAAAAATAAAAAAAAAATAAAACAACCTTAGTTTTACTCTTAAGGGCCCCTTATACGGTCAGTTTTGATAACCAACGGGATGGACTGATGACTGTATGACTGATAATGAGTAACAACCAAATATTATGACTGCCCGAGTCGAAATTTAACTATTCGTTACAACCTACTATTCTACTCTTCTACTATTTAGAATTTATAATATTTAAATATTACATATTTTCAATAGAAAAATAACCTCTACATAACACCTCGTTGTTAAATAGACATTAAATGTTTTAAATAAAACTCCTGTTTTGGTCCTAAATAAACTAAAATAAAAGTGTGTAAAAATTTATTAGGTTCTACTAATTCTACCTTATATATTCTATCTAATTTTTAAATCAAATGTTTAAGTTCTAATAAGTATTTTGATACTTATTACTCATAATATGTTGTCATATCTGCTTAAACTGATGTCTGATGAAAAACTGAAATTATTATAGTTTTAATTTATATATAATATTGCTTACGCATATTTTTGCGGTACAATTTTAAAATATTTGCTCCATCAAAAGTGTGTCAATATGTATATCGTAGGATAGGTCTTGAGTAGTAGATGTGCCGAAAAGAAAAAAACATTTTCAGAAAAATGGCAAAAATATGATACTTTTGTATTTTGAGTTTTTTGTTCGGTTATTTTGTTTTTTTTTTCATTTATTTCACAATTCAAAATCAATTATATCAATTAATTAAACTCTGAAATAATGTGTTTTAGCTATTTGGTTGGGAGGTCTATTTACAATTTCTATTTACAATAGCCGAATTTCGGCTACTGGGCGATTCCTAGTTTTAGCTAATTACATGTTCGGAATCGATCGGAAGTGAAATTGGTCGTAAACAGTTTTTGAAGATTCAAATAATATGTTAATTTGGTAGTTGATAGAATTGATAGTACTTATCATGCTTTTAGAATATGATAAGTACTTATTAAGGTGTTAATTTAGGTGCCTATTTAGGTATAAACTAGTATTTTGAGAATCAATAGTCTGAAAATAGTTTTTTGAGATTCTAATTAGATGTTAAATAGTATTTTTTTAGATTTTGTGGAAGTTAATAAGTTTATCGAGAATAAAAAGTTCCTATTTAAATGCCACTAAGGATGAAGATAACGTATAAATCGTAGTTAAAGTTCGATTCGGGTGATGAAATTTTAATCGTGTTCAAACACATTTTTATCAAACATGATGGATCATGTATGGAGCCAAGATTGACATACATGATGGATCATGTATGGACCTCTTTAACTTTAATTTAGTTGTACGTGGAAAAGACTATGGTTGTTTTATTTATTTTAAAATGAATTTCCACAAAGGTATTACAACTGACAAGATTTATATAAATTTCAATTCAAAGACTTCAATTTATTGGTAAATGTTGCCATATATTTTCCTTAGTTATAATTCTAGAAAAGTTATTACAACAAAAATATAAATTATGTTTGTACACTCGTGTAATTTTTTTAATTTTTATATTAAATTTATAATATTTATATTTAATTTTATTTATATAATTTTTATATTATAATTTACAAGCTCCTGGGGATAATGTGACAATCGAAATCGGATCAAGGATTTAAATTAAACATAATTAAATAGTTATATTTGTTTCTCTACTTTAGAATATATTATCACTCACTAAAGTTAATAATAATTATAAACTCCAAAGGTTTATTTTAATATATTTATTTATTTAACTTATTCAGGACGCGATCACTTTAAGACTAACTTTTACATTTATAATTTCATATTATATGTTTATGTTTCGGCACTAATTGATGTTGATATATATCGGTATTTTGAGCCTTTATTACATTTGATTAGTACCTTTTTTACATTATGTAACATTCTCCCTTTTAAAACTTAGGCTACAAATTTAAGTAAAATTAAACTTAGACTTAAAAAATTTTCAATATGTTTTTTTTATATATACATTTAGGGTTAACTTATATTAAATTTAACATGAATATCAATCACGGTATGAGTGTTTCCTATACATCTCTCGAGTTCATTTATCTATTCTTGGTATATCTGGACTACATGTTGTGTATCTTTTGCGTTTTGTAGCATTACCTAGACATTGATTACTTCTATGAGGTTTCCACAAACTTGGACTTTCTTTGGTTTGTTATGTGTATTCACGTTGACCTAGACCTAGAGTTGATTTTGGGGAAGAACTTTTGCTTAATATTTTGTAATGAGATGCATAATGGTCACTTAACATGACCTTCTGAATTTGATTTTTGTGGACCATTCTTGCACTTTCATTTAGCATTATCAGAAACGTACTTTGACTAATTTGTTTTAAAAAAAATTGCTGGTAGCCATTTTACGTTATTTTTAAAATAATTTCTGTAAAAAATGTTGTCATTTTCTTTGAATTATGAACCGGACAAGGATGTATTTTGACTTGGTGGTATTTTGTAATGCGATACATCACGCATTGCTCTTAATTAATTACATAAGGTAAGATACATATTATTTTCTCAAACCTAAAAAAGGAAATTAAAACATATCATTCATAATTGTTCATATTTGGTAAATGAACTAATTTCACAATTTCATAATATTTCAAGATGAATATTATAAAATTGACCATTTAGCATTTCTTAATTGTTTTTACTTTTATTATGAAAATAAAAGTAAAATACATAATGAAAATTTACCGTAATTTACCGGTAGTGAAAATTTACCGTAATTTGCTAATAATTCTTGATAACATAATTTAAAATGTTGATTTTGAATTTTTGTTATGTAAAAACAAAATTATATAATTAGGAAATTAAAACAAAAACTTCGGTCTGAAAGACCTAAGTATTACATTCATGAGCCAAAAGTGAAATTCTTACTCCCACCTTTTTTGGCATTTCTCGACGTTTTAGGACCTACTGATTCTAAAAAAGCAAAATAACAAAAATGTATGCCTGTCTGTTGGCCGTCATTACCGACGAAATCGAAAAAACCGCTGGAGGGATTTCAAAAATTTTGTTTTCTAAAAATAGGCATACTCAAGGGACAGGTCCGAAAGGATGCTGTGTTCGATAACTGTACCGGTAGTGTGCCAAAAAACTCATTAAGTGTGTCAAAAATATCATTTGGTATGTCAAAAATAGCATATTTTCATATTTTTGGCTTAAAAAACGTTCATTTTAAGTGATTACGAGTAAGAACATTGAATTTGGAGAAATCTGGAGGTAGAGATAGTATGTGAGATCAAAAACTAGATTATTGCATTAGAAGTTTTATTTATTCAAAGTTAGGCATGTTTAGTGTTAATTATAATAAATTATAAATTAACGTCTCTGAATATCCGAAGATACCATGCCAACTAGGGATAAGAATGGAATGCAAATTAAGATTCTCTGAGAAATTTATGAACGTTAACTTTAAAGCCTTGAGGATTAAATTCATCAGGGAAAACCCAGGAAGGTAAGGCATTCCAAAGATGAGAGACTCTGTTGAAAAAGTCACGTTGGAAGGCTACAGTTCTACACCTAATTATTTGAACGGTAAAGGGATGCGCTGCTACGTTTGCTCTGGTGTGACGCGAAAGGTTTGATGATTTAGGTAAAATCGATTTGATCTCTTCAGAAGCTCGTTCATCCATAATATATTTATAAAATATAGTCAAATCAGCAGCATTTCTTCTGTGCTGCAAGGAATCAAGACCGTTAGTAAGACTTGGGTTACCAATGAGTTTAATAGCTCTACGCTGTACAGAATCAAGGAAGTTGAGACTACTCAAGTAAGCTCCACCCCATATGTGAGAACAGTATTCCATGCAGGGACGTATAAAAGATTTATAAACTAAAAGAAGTTGTTCGCTATCGAAAAACTTACGACATCGCCCCAAAAATCCTAACTTTTGAACAGCATTCTTAGCCAGATTAAAAATATGAGAATTCCACTTCATATTATTTTCAATCTCAACTCCTAGAAGTCTGACAGACTCATTCTCTAAAAGATTTTTGGAGCAAAACGTTAATGGAAAAGGATTGGGTGTCGTTATCCTAGAAAAATGACAAACCTGTGTTTTGCTTGTATTGAATTCAACACTGTTAGCAATACCCCAATCCATAATTGTTTTAAGATCAGTGTTAAGGGAATCTATCAATTTTGACCTACACTCACTAAGCGCTAAGGGTGTATATAGTTTAGGTGCTTCATGAGACGCATGAAGCGTGCTATCATCAGCAAAACTATGTATAGGATGAACCGTTGAGTCCAACAAATCATTAATATAGATAAGAAAAAGAGTTGGTGACAAAGCGGAACCCTGAGGAACTCCTGCATTAGTTGAAAAAGTATTCGATGATACACCGTCAACATTGACCCGAAATTTTCGATCAGATATAAAGCTCTGTGTCCAAGATATAAGCTGCTCGTCTAAACCATAGGATCTCAATTTGCATATAAGGTTGTTATGCCAAACTTTGTCAAATGCCTTGGAAATATCAAGAGCAACACTGAATGTTTCTCCAAAGTTTTCAAGCGACTTGTTCCAGATATGAGTGACAAAAGACAGCAAATCTCCCGTCGCTCTTCCTTTTCGAAATCCATATTGTCTCTCATTAATTAATTTGGAAGATTCTAAGAAGCTCATTAAATTAAAATTGACATATTTCTCAAAAATTTTAGCAACTACCGATAAAATTGAAATGGGTCTGTAATTCGTAGGATCAGTCTTACTGCCCTTTTTTGAAACTGGCTGTACACTAGCCATTTTCCAAATTTCAGGAAAAATTCCTTTCTTATATGACAAATAGAAGATTTTTGTGAGGATTGGTGCTAGCTCCCTAGCAAATGTTTTAAGTATAATCGGAGGAATAAAATCAGGGCCTGTTGCCTTGTTAGTATTGATTTTTAAAAGCATTTTTCGAACAATGTTTTTCCGAAAAATTATCCGCCTCATTTTATAAGAAACTTTAGAAATAGGTTTAGGTTGGAAATTAGGTTCTTTTAAAGTAGAATTTAAAGAGAAATAATGCCCAAGCAAATTAGCTTTCTCTTATGGATCAATGATAGGGACATCTCTATTAACAAGAGGCGGTAGGGAAGATTTACAAAAGTTGCTTTGGACAGCCTTTGCGGCTTTATAGAAATTGCGTGAACCAGTCGGATGTTCTGCGAATTTAGATGCTTTTTTCCTATTAAATAGATGTTTCTCTTCATCTATTAACTTTCGACATAAATTTCTCTCTTTACGGTACTGTCTAAGGTTTTCATCGGTTTTGTTTTGATTAAACTTTCGAAAAGCCTTTTTTTTAGCTTTTATAGCTTTTTTGCATCTACTAGAAAACCATAGATCAGTTTTCGGAATGATCAATTTATTAGGAATAAATCTGTGCATACCATCAATTACAGTTTCAGAAAAATTTGATGCAGCTATGTCTGGGTCTTGGCCGGTAAGGCAATAGTGTTTCCAAGGAAAACATCTAAAAAAACTTTTTAGTCCTTGCCAATCCGCAGCTTTGTAATCCCAAACATTGCGAGGATTCGCTTTAAATTGTTTTGGAATTTGTATATTTAGTTGTGTGGAGATCAAATTATGATCTGAACCACCCAATGGTTCTGATATTTTAAATTGAACCAGATATGGATCGTTTGTCAAAAATAAATCAAGTAAATTACTACTTTGACCAGGAATGTCAGGAACTCTGGTTGGCAGGTCTATTATTTGAGTAAAATTGTGATAAAGAGCAAACAACTCAGCCTGTCTACCAACCTCGTCAGTTTTAGAGCTGTGTGTAAGCCATTCTTTATTGTGGACATTAAAATCTCCAAGAACTATAAACTTTGCATTAGGATACTCAACCAACCTATCTATCTTCTCAGATAAGTCATGAAATAAATTAGAGTTCTCAGGTGAATTAGGTGAACGGTAAAGTCCAAAGACAAACAGCGTTTGACTTGGGCAACTAATTTTTAGTGACACCATATTGTGAAATTTTGCATTTAATTCAAATTTATTTAATCTCACATATGGTATAGTATCCCTAATATAAGCACAAACTCCATGCTTAATGTAGAAAGAGGATTCAAGTTCATAATTGGGACAAAGGTATCTGTTTTTATCTAAGGTCACAGCACGCGCACTGATAATCGTTTCCGTTAAAAACAAAATATCAGGTTTCATAGTTTCAAGAAAAAGATGGACTGAATTAAGGTTTATATTCAATCCTCTTATGTTCGCATAGCTGATAGATAATTTTGCCATTTTAATTCATAGAGAAATATCAATGAAAAAATGTTGTCAAGTATGTCAGAAGTGTCAGAAGAAAGATTTTTGTTTATTTTTTTACCCAATTTTTTGGAAAAAAATGATATTAATTATTTGTATGAAATGAAATTTTATTATTTTTATTGAAAATTATGGCATTATAAGTTTGTCAAAAAAATGTTGTCGAATGTGTCAAAAGAAAGATTTTTATTTATTTTTTTACCCAATTTTTTGGAAAAATTTAAAATTAATTATTTGTGTGACATGAAATTTTATTATTATTATTGAGAATTATGGCATTATAAGTTTGTCAAAAAAACGTTGTCAAGTGTGTCAAAAGAAAAATTTTTATTTATTTCTTACCCATTTTTTGGAAAAAAATAAAATTAATTATTTGTATGACATGAAATTTTATTATTACTGTTGAGAATTATTGCATTATAAGTTTGTCAAAAAAATAATGTCAAGTGTGTCAAAAGAAAGATTTTCATTTACTTTTTAACCAAAAAATAAAATTACTTATTTATATGAAATGTAATGAACATAATAATAATATTGAGTATTTTATTGCATTATAAGTTTGTCAAAAAAATATTGTCAAGTTTGTCGAAAAAATGATTTCATTTCAAAGTCACTCAAATCAAAATGTATCCTTTAGAGCATCGACGCCGACGATCTTTAATCCAATTACATTAAAAAACAAATACAACTACACGATTAATCCACCAATGCCTACTATTAGAGCACCGCAGGCAGCCTCTCATAGATTAAAATTAATGTATTTATACATATCTAACCTGGAGACGAGCACTACCGAGGAAACATTAACAGTGTTTATTGAAAATACATTTAAATGTCAAGTGGATTGTAAGTTAATTACACCAACAAACTTAAGGTACATGCCGAACTACCTTTCTTTTAAAGTTGGAATACCACCGAATAAATTTTATGAAGTAAAAACATCAAATATGTGGTCGGAGGGCATTAAAGTGGACAGTTTCAACATGGCTAGTAATCGTGCTTCGGGTTTTCGAGCTCGTTGGAATCAATACCGAAGGGCCTAAGCATCTACTATCACAACATGTCAGGTATGAGGTCATCGTTGGAAAATTTCAGAAACGATCTAGATAACTCCGATTATGATGTTGTCATCGTGACAGAATCATGGTTACAGAGTCAACATTTAACATCTGAAATTGTGCCTGATGGATGGTCTATCTACAGAAAAGATCGAATACTTTCTAATACTGATACAGATCAACTTGGGGCTGGTGTATTCATCGCAGTAAAGGATTACATCCCTAGTTCAGTGGTTCAGTTACAATCTGTAGGTGATGACACCTCATTTGACATTGTTGCATGTAAACTACAACTAAATGGTAAATTTTTATTTGTAAGTGCTTTCTATATACCGCCTAAGTCTAACATAAATAGTTATAATAATCTAGCTAATTTAATAGCAAACCTTAACTTAAACATGACAATTGATGATGACATTTTTATTTATGGTGATGCCAATATGCCGAATATTCATTGGGTTGCCAATGATTTACAGGAAAATATATATGACCCCGTTAATATTGATGTCACTTATTATGATTTTCTAATTAAAAGTTTTTCATTAGGTTTGTGCCAAATTAATAATTTTAAGAATAATAGTGGCAACCTTCTAGATGTTATCTTTACAAATGTCACATCTAATTTTGATCTGGCTATAGCTTCACTAAAATTGACATTAAAAGCCAGTGTTTACCATCAAATACTTCAATTAACCTATTTTTTTACTGAGGAAAGAAGGAAAAATGTAATTGACACTATAATTTCTTATAACTTTGACAAAGCAAATTATGAAGCAATTAACCGTGAACTAAATTCTTATATATTAAATTCAACCTGTGTAAATAGTGCTGCATCTTTGTTTAATGAATTTTTATGTGAAACTATCGATAAGCATACACCAAAGAAAATCGTATCAACACTTTCATGCCCTGCTCACTTTGATAAAGCACTTAGAATACTAAAAAATAAAAGAAATAAGGCGCATAAAAAATACAAACAAACAAAAAGATTATCTGATTTTGATACATTCGTTAGACTTAGCGAACAATTTAAAATTGAGGAACAACATGCTCTAGTTCTACATAAGGAAAAAACTGCTTTAAAACTGATCGATGATCCTAAACAGTTCTGGAACTTTATTAAGGATAGACGTAGTAATAAAGGATATCCCACTTCTATGACTCACATGGGTAATTCTTCTTCAGAACCGATTTTAATAGCTGATATGTTTGCACATCATTTTGAGAGTGTTTATCAACCACCTATTATCTTTAAAGAAACTGACCAGTCACATATTTTGCCCTCAGCTGACAGAATACTAGAAATCGAGCTTACGCTTGAAGAAGTTATTAATTCAATTCAGTCTTTGGACATTAAAAAAGGACCGGGACCAGATTTAATTCCTCCAAAATTCATTAAAAGGACAGTAACTAGTATAGCAAAGTATCTTCAATATTTATTTAATCTTTCTCTAAGTCAGGGTATCTTTCCTGATATCTGGAAATCATCATTTATAACTCCTATCTTTAAAAATGGAGATAAGCGTAAGATTTCTAACTACCGAGGTATTGCCATTCTATCTACCATTCCTAAACTCTTTGAAAAAATTATAAGTCAAAAATTGTACATAGTTCTAAGAGACTTGATCCACCCTAATCAACATGGATTTGATTCGGGTAAATCAACAATTTCTAATTTGGTACAATATACTTCTTTCATTAGAAGTCAATTTGCATCTGGTCTCCAAGTTGATGCTAATTACACAGACTTTTCTAAGGCCTTTGATAAGGTAGATCATGCTTTATTAATTTGTAAGCTTAAAAAATATGGAATTAGGGGCAAACTCTTGCAGTGGATAGAATCTTATTTGACAAATAGACATCAGGTCGTAAAATTTCAAGGTAAACATTCACGGGCAATCAAGGTTACATCCTCTGTACCCCAAGGCAGTCATTTGGGTCCTTTCTTATTTTTACTGTTCATTAACCATCTCACATTATTGTTCCGAGATTGTGAATTTTCTTTATATGCTGACGACTTTAAAATATATAAAGTCATTAGGTCAATGTCCGATGCCTATACACTGCAACACAATCTCTTAACTTTATACAACTGGTGTCTACTAAATGGAATGCATTTGAACATTGAAAAATGTATGACAATTACATTCGCCAGAAGCAGCCATAAAATAAAATATACATATAATGTAAATGGATCTAATCTATCAAGGGTTAACATTATTAGGGATTTGGGTGTTATGTTAGATAGTTCCTTGACATACAAACAGCATATCAACCAAATCTGCACAAGTGGGCATGCTATTCTCGGCTTTATTAAACGTAGAGCAAAAGAATTCAACGACATCACCTTGACAAAAACTTTGTACTGTTCATTAGTTCAATCAAAAATGGAATATGCTAGTATAATTTGGTCGCCTTATTCCGAGTTATTCGCAAGCTCTATTGAATCGGTACAAAAACAATTCTTACTCTTTGCATTAAAACCTCTCGGTTTTACAGGATACAGACTGCCTAAATATGAAGAAAGACTCTTACTGCTGAATATGGTCTCACTAAAATCAAAACGTGAGCTTGCTTCTGCTTTATTTGGTTTCGACCTAGTCAGAGGTAATATAAGGTGTCCTGAATTGTGTGAAATGATGGTTCCTAATTGTCATACTTATAACACAAGACACAGGAGGCCTCTTATTGAAGAACTTCATAGACATGATTATTCTTTTTATAACCCACTTAACGAATGTATCAGAAATTTTAATAAGTATAGTGCTTTTTATGACTCTAATATGAGTAGGGATCAATTCAAGAATAAAATTCTAGCTAAATTTAAAACTTTGAATTCCTCATAATTTAAATATAAGTAATATTATATGGTATCAATACAATCATGTAGTAGTATTATTTAGTATTATAATTTAGGTTAGAAATTAAGATAAATTTAAGCTTAATTTACATATGTACTGTCTTTATTTGACTGAATAAACTATTATTATTATTATTATTATTATTTATTTTTGTAGCCAATTTTTTGGAGAAAAAAAATTTAGCTATTTTTATGATGTAAATGTAATTGAACATGAAATTGGACATGGACATTTTTGAATTTGTTATAGTTTTTGAAATATTTTTGGTATTTTGAAAAAAGTTTGTAATTTTGATTTTGTAATAATTTTTGCAATATTTTTAGAATTTTGGAAAAAGTTTAAATTTTTGATTTTGTTATAATTTTTGCAATATTTTTAGAATTTTCAAAAACGATAGCATTTTTGAATTTGACATATACTTAAAATTTTGAAAAAATTTTCAATTTTTGATTATGTAAGAATTTTTGAAATATTTTTAGAATTTTAAAAAATTTTAAATTTTTGATAATATTATAATTTTTGGAATATTTTTAGAATTCTGGAAAAAGTTTGAATTTTTAAGAATTTTTGGAATATTATTGGAATTTAGAAAAGGTTTACATATTTGATTTTATTCTAATATTTGGAATAATTTTGGAATTTTGAAAAAAGTTTCAATTTTTGATTTTATTATAATTTTTGCAATAGTTTTAGAATTTTTGAAAAAGTTTTAATCTTTGATTTTGTAATAATTTCTGGAATATTTTTAGAATTTTGAAAAAAGTTTGATTTTGTACTAAATCTTCTATCCCTCCTATCATTGATGGTGACTCAATCATTACTGACCCTGCAAGGAAAGCTACATTGTTCGCGGAACGCTTTGCTTCAAATTCAACAGTTTTAGAAACTCCTAAAGAAATACCCCAAATCCAGTCTTCAGGAGTTAATATGAAACAATTACATTTCAAACCCAAAATTGTCGAAAAACTTTTAAGGGGGTTAAACAACAACAAAGCTTCTGGTCTGGACAACATTCCTCCTGTTATTCTAAAAACATTTTCAAAAGAACTTGCACAAACCCTCACCAAAATATTTTATAAATCCTATAAATCTGGTATATATCCATCCTGCTGGAAGTTGGCCAATGTCCCAAAAAAAGGAACGAAATGTGATATTTCAAATTATAAACCAATAGCCTTACTCCCAGCCATGTCTAAAATATACGAGCACTATATTAATTCACACATATCCAAATTTTTGGAAGACAACCATTTGATATCTGACAGCCAATACGGTTTTAGAAACAAAAGATCAACAACCGATCTATTGAACTATGTGGCACATATTTGGAATAGCATACTTGAGAAAGGTGGTGAAACGTACGTAATCGCATTAGACATCTCAAAAGCATTTGATCGAATTTGGCATGCCAACTTGATCAACAAGCTCGTTGCGTACGGTTTTCATCCCGCAGTCGTGAAGTTGATTCAACATTTTCTGTCTAACCGATACATCTCGGTATCTATAGATGGCTTTTCTTCTGAGTCCAAATTAATTAACGCTGGTGTACCCCAAGGCTCAATTTTATCTCCCACTTTATTTTTAATTTATATCAACGAACTGTTGCAAATCACCAGTTACCCAATAAATAGTTTTGCAGATGATAGTACACTGCACAAGTCATTCGTCCCCCTATTTTCAAAGGGTAAAATGCATGAACGAATAAATCCCGTCCGGAGAGACGCTGCCATAAATGTAAACGAGGACCTAAAAAAAGTCGCCGATTGGGGTGACAAAAATTTGGTCAATTTTAATTCCACCAAAACACAGCTATTGATTGTTTCCAGATCAAAGACCGATTTTCCCAACGATATTTCAATTAATATGTGTGACGACCAAATAGACGAATGTGAAAGCATTCGTTTATTGGGAGTCACAATATCCAATGACTTACTCTGGAACGATCATATAATGGCCATGGCAAAGAGCGCGTCAAGAAAACTCGGCCTCCTCAATAGATGTAAAAAATATTTTACTTCGCATCAATTACTCCACATTTATAAGTCCTATATTCGTCCCTGCATGGAGTATTGTTGTCAAGTTTGGGGCGCTGCATCTGTTACTATCCTGGTTCTTTTGGACTCTGTTCAAAAGCGAGCTATACGAATTGTTGGTGATCGAGATTTAACATAAGATCTTGATTTCGTACAACATCGTCGCACTGTTGCTGATCTCGTTGTTTTTTATAAATATCGTCACCAGCAGTGCTCGGATGAAATCAGGTCCATAATGCCTCAGACATATGTTTTCCCCCGTTTTACTCGTCAATCGGTTTGTGCGGGCGGTCGAACTGTCGAGATTACTCACTGTCATAGTAATTGAATGCAAAGGGATTTCTTTGTGCGTACATCGTACACATGGAATGCTTTGCCCGAATCAATAGTCTCGAGTGCCTTCATTCCACAAAGATTTAAAAAAAGCGTCCACCTATACCTCAAGACGCATGTTGTTGTGGAGCTACGTCTTAAAAGGTATCTATGTGTTGTTGTGACACATTTTGTAATTCCTACTACACAACACTTATTAAAAAAAAAAAAAAATTGAATGGCATGCATTAGGTATAATGCTAATTACATTGAGACCTCTTGAGTTAGAAAGCTGAAAATTTCTGAGGTTATAGTTTAAAGGTTTATCTAAAAGTTTATATGAGTTTAAATAACATTAACTCAAAAATGAGGTAGGCATGGCCGTTTGCGTTTGTTTTCGTTCTAACAGTCCTGGTGTCTCAACCTCTAGACTTGAACTATTTTTTTTTAAATTTTGAAAAGATTTATGTTCTAGTTAACGTATGCGCACATATTCAAAAGTAAGATTGTCCATTTTTAGCCAAATCACGGACAACAAAGTTAATTAAATTTTTAAAACAGCTGATTTTTCAGGAACCTGGCGCCAAGGTTGTCATTTGAAAATAAATGATAGAAAAATGTTCAAATATTCAATATTGATAAATTTTATTAAAATATTATGATTCAAACAGAAGTTATAATGCCCTAGATTTTTCGACTTTTTTAGCTCTAGCCACTTAACCTGTACCCGGATATGGCCAGTTCGCAAACTTGTCCAAAAGATTTAAAGATTTTTTGCCGCAACGTATACAGAAAAAATTTTTGTTGTAGGTCAAGAAATGCGACCGTGAGAGTGCCGGTAAATTCCGTTATAGCTCATATCGTTATATATATATATATATATATATATATATATATATATATATATATATATATATATATATATATATATATATATATTTATATATATATATATATATATATATATATATATATATATATATATATATATATATATATATATATATATATATATATATATATATATATATATATATATATTTATATATATATATCTGTAATTGGGAGGTAAACTACACCAAGTCCATTTTTTTCAAAATACGTTTTTTTATACTGTTAGAATCAGGATTTTGTTCTCTACCGAGAGGTTAATAGCACTGAGTCCTAACTAGTGTAGTTTTCGAGATAGAACAATTGTAAATGACACCAAGTCCAAAGTCCTTAGAGGTCCTTAGACGTCAATTGAACAAAATTTGACAGCAAGTCCAAATGTTATGACTAAATAGTGTTGTTGACGACAACAATGTATTTAGAGGTAAATAACACCAAGTCCACTTAGTCAATGTGTCTTTAGGTTTTAACGTCTTTTAGTTTCTTAAAAAATATAAACAAGTTTAAACATTTTTTAACGTTAAACTTACATTGTTAATAATATATTTTGAAGTAAAGTTTATAAAAAAGCCTTTAACATTATTTTTGGAAACAGCTTTTATGGAGAATTGTCTTGGACTTGGTGCGGTATGTTTCAAGGGACTTGGGAATACTAAGATCCATCATTGTGAGGTAAAGCACACCAAGTCCTTTTTAACAAATAACCGTTACATAATATGACATAATTTAATTAAGGATATCATGGAAATTAAAAAAAAATTACAAAGTAAAAAAAAGTTTCGGTTTAAAGAAGCAGTTAATAGCGATATAGCAGGGTTTGTGATTTTCAAACAGTTTTTTGGCTTTCCTGTAAAATTTTAAAAATGTGACTTGGTGTAGTTTACCTCCCACCTACAGATATATATATATATATATATATATATATATATATATATATATATATATATATATATATATATATATATATATATATATATATATATATATATATATATATATATATATATATATATATTTTTTTTTTTTTTTGGTTTTTCCGTCTCCGCTTATCATTCATAGTCGTTTGGCACCAAAATTTTTCCGAAATTCCGAGATGAAGCCCATTGCAATAGGTAGATTTTTATATGAAATCTACCTAAAAATACATGTACTTTAACAAAGAGTTATTCTTGATATACATCGCTGCCTAAAACTAAAAACAATGTCTTCATAAAAGTTTTTGGCCGAAAACCATATTGAAAACCTTAACCGAGACCGAAGTCTTGATATCTCAGAGCTGTGAGATTTCAGCCCCTTCATATTTTTATGTTGTATTCTGATCCAAAATGTTTTACATATATTTTAAGCGTGAATTAATACTGCGTTTCAATTCATCTTCCAAATTTTTTTCTCTACTCCTTTAGTTGGAACCACATCCTCAGTTAAATTTCTGTGGTAATCTATGTTGGTAATGCACCAGGGTGAGAAGTTCGATCATTCGCTTCACATCCCATATCTTCTGCCCCATGTAACGTTAAATAATCGTCAATGCAGCTTCGACTTTTATGCAGCTTCGACTTGAAACGGTAAATATATTTGATTTATCATCAAGAACACCAGCGTTTCCATTTTTCTTATATTTATAAATATTTGAGATGATTAGTTATTTATCCTCTCTTTCATGCGAGTTATTGAAACGTTGAGACATTATTGAGACTTATTTTTTAACAGAAACCCGTGTTTTAATTGATTAATTCCGGCAAAAATGTAGCTCCCGTGATCCTGAGATTATGTTTCATTCATCCTGCGATGTTGGGATCATACAAATGTGTTGGGGTCCCGGAAGCCCGTAATTCAAGATCCCGGGATTGCAATTCTTATAATGAACTAAGTAGTACACTTTTATTTTTCAACACTAGAATTACAAAACGTTTAGCACTGGATTCCAAATCGCTAATTTAAATGGCTAAATAGCTAACAAAACTGCTAAATTCAAATTTAATTTAACAATATTGCTCAATTTTAATTTATGTGATTACAGATTAAGTTGTCCGAAATTAATAAAAAAATCAATTTCTCTACAATCATGTAGAAACAAAATATTGAAATTACAGGTACAGGATTCGGTTGTAAGATGTATTTCACTCTTTCTTCAATCGGTAGTAACACAGTCACACTCCAACATAATGAGAAGTATCTTGGTGTTACTCTCGACAAGCGGCTCAATTGGGCTGTTCATGTTGAGACTAAATGCGCAAACGCAACTCAAGTTCTGTGGCAATACAGGAGTGCTCTTTGGCAAATGGGGGCTGACTCCGAAAACGGTCTACTGGCTGAATAAAGTAGTTGTCAGACTCATTGTTATCTATACTTTTACCCCATACTTTGCATGGTTATCAAAAAATTTTGTTGGGAATGCGATAAAAAACAAAGACTTGCTTGCTTATGTATCCCTAGTGCTTTCGGGACAACGCCCACAGCGAATCTGCAGGTCTCGTTAGGGCTTCCTCCCTTGCATATATTTGTTAAGGCTACATAAAAGCTCGAGCTCCTGGGAAACACCAGGGGCTGTAGGAAAAATCATCAAGCGCTATGGAGGGATCTAAAAGAACACTTGACAGATTTGCCCATGCTGACTGATGACACAGTACCTCTAACTGCCTTTCAAAATCAGTATAGAGTTGTAATTTGCTTTTGGACAGTGGGGCCAACACGTTGGACATCTATAAAAATGGATATCTCACTGAAAATGGTGCAGGAGCTGCGGTTTACTTCAGTAATGAAGATCTTGGGTCAATTAAGTCAAAAATACTGCAAGAATGTTCTAGGTCCTTAAATTATCTCGGGCTCAAGAACAACATATTGTTATGTATAATATATTGTGGTTTTGATTAATTATCATTACTGTAGCCATAGGTATAATTGTATGTAGGCTTAGGTTTAATTGTATTTACACCGTCCGATCTGTTATGTTATACCATTTGATTAAACAAATAATTTGTATTAAAACAGCTGATGATAAAAATCAAAATGTCAGTTTCAATTAAGATTCAATAAAATAAAGTCGTAAACAAATGCAAATAATTAAGTAATTCTTGTTTATTCTAGGTGAAATATTATTCTAAATGTTATAGCAGTATAATATATATTGTTTAACGAAAATATGGATGTGCGATCCCTTAGAGGTGCATACATTGAAAGTGATCACTTCCTTGTATGTGCTAAAATAAGGTTCCACTTTGCAAATCCTGGCATTCCAAAATTTAATCAACGGAAACGTTTTAACATCTCATCACTAAAGAATGCTGAAACAAAAGAGAGATATCAAAACCACATTACTGAAACGTTGGAGAAATCAGAAACCATTAATGAAGACGTCAATAAGTCATGGTATTTACTCAGGGATGCTGTCTTAAGTACTGCTGAGGGAATACTTGGACGACCACAAAACCACTCCCAGTAGCCTTGGGTGGATCAAGCATGTCTTGACGCTATTCAATACAAAAGAGATTGCTATCTAAAATGTCTACAAGGACGCAACACCAGGTCCACGAAGGAGAACTATAAACTGGCAAGACAAGCCGTTCCAAAGCTTTGTAGACGAACGAAGAGAGAATGGTGGAAGAGAAAGTGTGAGGAGATTGAAAGCTTCAATAAGGAACATCAATCGCGTAACTTCTTTCAACAGGTTAAAACCTTAAAAGAAGGGTCCTCAAACTAGATTGACTGCTATTCAAAACGAAGATGGGGAGCTACAAGTAGACCTTAAAAATATTTTAGATACTTGGGCCGCTTATTTTGAGAAACTTCTCCACTTAAGTGACCAGAAACAAGTCGGGCGACGAGCAAAGCTTATTCGTGCATCAAAGGTACATGTAGACGAACCAACCAAAAAGGAATTGGGTGCGGCGCTCTCAAAATTAAAATGCAATAAAGCACCTGATATCGACGATATAACATCCGAAATGATTGTACATGGTGGTGAAACTCTATCCTTAAGATTGTTTGAACTTGTTCAAATGATCTGGCGAACTGAAACCATGCCACAGGACTGGAACTCAGCTATGCTGATACCAATCCATAAAAAAGGTAATCGCCTACAATGTGCAAACTACAGAGGAATCGCTCTCCTTTGCACAGCATATAAGATCTTTTCCTACATTTTGCTAGCCAAAATCAATCCTTTTGCTGAACAACTGTTTGGAGAATATCAGTGCGGCTTCCGGCAAGGCCAAGGTACCACCGATGCACTTTTCTCGATGAGGATGATTTTGGAAAAGTGTCGAGAGTTCATCATACATGTGCACCAACTCTTCATTGATTTCAGGCAGGCCTACGTCTCTCTCGAACGAGAGACTCTATGGTCTGCTCTGGTGTCAGTGGGCATCCCTGGTAAACTGGTATCACTATGCAAAATGACAGTACAGAACTCTCAATGCTGTGTATGAGTAGAGAACGAAATATCAAAGTTTTTTAAAGTCGACTCCGGTTTAAGACAAGGTGATCCTATCTCTCCTATACTGTTTAATCTAGCCTTGGAATACGTGTGCCGTCAAAAGAAACTACCGACTAACAACAATATCTTGTCAATAAACTCAGTACAGATGATCGCGTACGCTGATGATGTTGTCATCCTCAGCCGAAGTGAAGCTGTTATGAGTGAGATTTTTAAGTCGCTTGAAAGTGGTGCTAGAAAAATTGGTCTTCAAATCAACTATGATAAAACCAAACATATGAATGTTTCAAGAGAGGCTGAGAAGAAAGATTTGATGTGCGGCGATTAAAGAATTGAGGGAGTTTAATCTTTTAAATATTTAGGATCAATGCTTGACTCAAACAACAGCAGGTAATCAAACTTTCTACTCAATTAAACCTCTTCTTGGATCACCATATGTATCAACTGAAACCAAACTCAAGCTATACAAGACGTTTGATTAGACCGGTGGTGATGTATGGGTCACAAACGTGGACACTTACATAAAATGACGAATCGCATTTATCTGTGTTTGAGCGTAAGATCGTACGCTACATATTTGGTCCACTTAAGACAGACGATGGAGAGTACAGAACGCGATATAACGTTGAGATCAGAGACCTTCTTGAGGGTCCAGATATAATAGGTTTTATTCGTTCCAACAGGATTGCTTATTTGGGCATGTTCTACGAGCCGATTCACAGTCTGGAGTGATTAGAAAAATGTACGTTAGTACCCCAGGTAGTGGGCGACCGCGAGGTAGACCACGACTGCAATGGGAGACGGACGTAATAAACGACCTTAAAAAAATCGGCTGTCATGGTAATTATGTCGCTGTTGCGAATGACCGTGGCAAATATTCGAAGCTGATTAGTCTGGCAACGCTCCTACATGGAGCATGAACGCCGATTAAAAAAAAAATATCAATAGAATAACTTTTGTTAATTTTTTTTTTTTAAACAAGTGTCTTTTAACTTAAAATAAAACAAAACAGAACTTTCTATCTTTAATAGAACCGAAGTTATGAATTTGTAAAAATAATGCATCAAGAAATTTAGAACCGCTATATTTCCCAAAAAAAAAATGCTCGAACACCCATATATTTTTTTTTCGATATAAAACGCATAAAAAAAATTTCAGCCAAATCAAAAATGTGTCTGTAAAAGAATGACCCATTTACATGGGACTTATACTACCTCTTGTTCTAATTTTTTAGAATATGTTATTATTGCAAGTGGTATAAGTTCGTTTGGAGCCAAAAAATCAATTATTTTCTTTTTAATTTTAAATAACTATTATTGCATAATAAAATTAAATAGGTTTAAAGTGTGAAAAATATCACAAAATTTTAATTACCTTTGCCTATATTTTTATATTAATGCAAATGCAAATCCTTAAATATCTCAATATATGAAAAAATGGACTTATTCCACTTTAAAAAAAAACTGTTCAAATAATAAAAATATGTCATGAACGTATCTTGAATATGAAATAATCAAATTATGATATTTATTTAAATTAGAAAAACCAAATTTATTTTCAAAATGGTTAAGGTATTGGCTAATAATACACTTAATGGTGAACCCATTGCAAGTCCTTCTTCTTGACTAAAAAATTGTTTGTTGAAAGTAAAATAATTTTGATTTAAAATAATTTTCATTAATGATATTAGCTCTGTTATGGCCAAGATGGTAGGGGTCAACATAATCAAAAATGTTCACGGAATTGAATAAAACACATATATTTTCCACTTTAATATTTATAATTTCAATCACTTTAATAAAATTTACTTAATTTCAATTTTCATTTATTAATTATTTTTTTCTGTAATTTTGGTAAACTTCAATTTATTCTAAGCTTTACCTTAATGATATATAATGGTTTGAATTTTCTTGGAAAAACGGATCAAGAGTAACCTTAAAGATATATTTAAATTATATATTTTAATTAGTTCTTCTGTCCTTAGACTATTGTATTGCCATATAACTTGCCCGATTGTACTTAATTTTAATTCATGGCACAACTCTACAAGAATTCACTACTCAAATCTAGCTTAATAAGTTCAACTTAATACAAATGACTATGAACTGATACTTTTAATTCAACTTTATTCTATCTTAACTAAAAATCAACTCAACTGTAAAAATCCAACTCTACTATAAAAATTCAACTCAAAACTTTTAACTGATTTCTTTAATTTTATTCACCTTCTTAAAATCAACTCCACTATATAAATTCAACTCAAAACTTTTAACTGATTTCTTTAATCTTATTCACCTTCTTAAAATCAACTCCACTATATGAATTCAACTCAAATCTTTTAACTGATTTCTTTAATTTTATTCGCCTCCTTAAGATCAACTCAACTAGATCTTAATCTACTTTTTCTTTATATAGAAAAACATTATTAAAAAATAATCCCAAATTATGCATATTAACTAAAATTAATATAACAAAAAATATAAGTTAAACAAAACATTTAACTTTTTTAAAAAACAGTTAATACGGAAAACAATTTAAATGCTTGAAATGCAGTTTTTTGTCATGGCTAATTTTAGTTTATAAATTTTGTTTTTATTAATTTTACCAAGTTAATGGTTTTACTTAGGAATGACAAAATTTGAGTTGTAAAGGGCCATTAGTTGACATTGACTCTTTACAGCTCAAGAATTTTGCAATCACTTAAAGTTCCTGTATTCTTCAAATTATCTTCTAAAATTTTGATGGTATCAAGCTATTTCTATGAATGAAATTAACCTTAGCCTTATATATCATGAATTGATTTTTCATTTCAAAATAGAAGCATTTGAAAGTAGATGAACTATATTTTATTATTACATAAACATATTGTTACATAAACATTCTGTACCAGAACAACTGTTGAATCAATGTCGATGTTCGATTCGCCATAGAACATGTTGTTTTAGTGCATTATTAAAAAATTAACTTTGATTAATAACCTGAACTTCCTGTAATAAACCCAAATAGATATTGGATATTTGAGATATGTAATCATTAAGAACATTGTGGAACAAGACAGTAAAGTTAAAGTAAGAATTTTCTGATTACCGTTTTTGTGCATTTATGGCTAAGCCGATTCTTACCAATTCGAAGTTCGATAAGTTAGAGTTCCATCGGTGTTCAAAATTAATCAAAAAAAACCACAACTTCTATCAAGACGTTAAGTAATCACACTCCTTAAAAAGATTTACAATAATACTGTTTTTCATTGCAAATCTCTTAAAATCCTTCTAAAATAATTTACATTAGAAGCACATTAATCGCATTAAGAACATCGAAAATCCTAAAACATCACAAAAATGTTTCGAATTTTGATTATAAGAACAAAAAAAACTTCGAGTCATGTCTTCAGTAAATTGAATTATAAAGAAAAATCTTTTTCCTTTTCCATATTTTTTTTCTGTTCTTTAATAAAATTAATGTTATGAGAATATTTTTTTTTATTTGATCAATTTTCGTATTGATAATCTAAACAAAATCAAAATTTATTGAAAATTTATAAAATGAATATTTAAAAGGAAAACGGCACAAACGAGAGTATCCGTCTTGTACTGTGTGAAGAATTTTTTAATATTTTTTTATGAACAATACGAGGATAAAAAATATTTGGATAAAAGTATAGGCGACGGGGGGCCTGGGATGGTTAAAGTTTTCAATTTGTTTTTATATTTATTAAGATAAAGTATGTGTTTTGAGTATTTAAGGGGAATTTCAATTATTTATTGAATTTTGTGAAAAGCATAAAAACGATTTTAAAAATATTTCATCTAAATTGAATTCATTGAGAAATATATGCTATTGAATTAGCAATCAATGACACGTATTTGCACAAATTTGTTTGTATTTGTACTCTAACATCTGGCATTATATTTAAGATAGCTTCAAATTTTTTGGTTGTGTTCTGTTGAGTTGCTCATGTTTGAATGTAGTTGCTTTTCAAACCAAACATTATAGTATATGTCTTTGAGCCAGAAGACTCTGGTGTACAAATGAGATAGAAAAATATATAGTTTTTTAGCCGAAAAATATTTACTTGGTAAACGAAAAATCATAAATAATTATAAAATAATAAAGAAACATTGAATCTCAATTTATCGAATAAACTCACATTTTCTTCAAGACTAACGACTGTAATTTATTTTCCAAAGTTTGTAATTAAAAACTAATTAAGTAAAAAGAAAACAAATTTATATTAATTTATTTTCAATTATTTTTCAGTCAAAGTAAGATGACAGTATTATAAATCTGTTAAAACAACTTATTAGAAAATAGGAATAAAATGCAAATTTAAGTAGTTTGAAAACTAGATTTATCTACGTTTCTTATTTATGAATTTACTACCATTAATCAAATTTAAAAAGAACAAGTCGCAACACATTGCTTGTTTGAATGGTTTGGGCGAAATGCTTACTAAGTAGCATTAGCATTATGGTTAGTTTTTTAAACGTTTCAAAAATTTCAATTGATGATACTTTTTTGTGGATCTTAAGAAAACACAGCTATTGATGACAACATTGACAACGCTATTTCCATTAATATGTATGAAGAATAAATAGACGAATGTGATAACATAATGGCCATAGTAAAGAGCGCATAAAAAAATTGGGCCTCCTTAATAGATGTGATAGTTATTTACAAAACGATATCACCCAGTGTTCATATTGTAGCCCAACGCAAAGTAAGAGCTTTTATTAAATCAAGGGTGGAATCCTTCTTTCAGCCTGAGTGTATGTAGAATGTTTTACGCACAATTGTGCTACTAAATTGTACAATAAAAGAGTTCGGAATTTTATAAACTCGAAAGACATTTTGAAAATTTGAAAAAAAATTAAACATGATTTTTACTATAAACTTCATACAATAATTCATTTGTATGTTCTAATATTATGGTTATTTTATAGCTACGGGCCTTTATTTTACGGGCGTAGAGTATACATTTTCGCCAAGATATCTTGAATGTAAAATATGCTTTACAATTCATCTGTGAGTAAGAAATATTTCAAATTTCACGTATCAATTACTCCATATTTATAATTCCTAGTTGCATCTGTTTCCATCCTGGTTCTTGTAGACTCTGTTCAAAAGCGTGTTACACGATTTGTGGGTGATCGAAATTTAACATCAAAACTTGATTCCATACAACTCGCACTGTTGTTGATCTCGTTGTTTTTTATTAGTATTGTCACCAGCAGTGCTCGGATGAAATCCGATCCATCATCATGTTCTTTTCCCCGTTTTACTTGTCGATTAGCTTGTGCAAAAGCAAAACTGTTAAAATCAGTTTCTGTGGTGCATTACAAATAAATTTATTTGTCCTTACAACGTACAAGTGGAATGGTTTTCCCGAATCATTAGTCTCGAGTGACTTAAATACACAAATTCTTAAAAAAGCGACCACAAACACTACAGAACGCATATTGTTCTGAGACCTAGGCATAAAGGGTATATATGTGTTGTGACACTTATTGTAATTTCTATTACAATATATATAAAACTTTATTAATTAAGATATTTTAAAAGGAATCAATTTAAATTTGATTATTTTAAAACGCTTGTAGTATGAGGTTCGTTTGGTGGTCCGTGTAGGTCCAATAGTTGGTCGTGCACGCAATGTACCCTGCCGCTAGCTCGATTTTAACGGGGTTTCTATTGACCAACCTCAGTACAAGAAAATTTAAAAATATGCTACGTGTGCCTCAAAAGCTAATGAGGATCTCCAGAATGGAAATCTGCCATTGCACAACTCTCCCTATGATGTTTGTTCTTAAGCGATTCAATTTTATTTTACTCTAAAAATACTTGTACAATCAAGATAACACAAATGACCAAACACCAAACAAAATTCAACACACTTACCACTTTCCCCTCTAGGCTTTGTTATGATAGTTTTCCAAAATGTGGGGTGAATCTTCGTCCCGTTTCATAACTCCATAATGTGAAAGTATCGCCACCCACGCCGGACAGGATCTAGTTATAACTACCGTAACAGGATGGGTTTGGTTTCATCATCAACATAAACTTTCTTCCTTATGGTAAACTTGATTTATCACCCTCAATATACATTCTTTTTGGTTCTTTTGTTTTTTGTACTCGATATGACTCTAATAATTCCTTTTCATTAATAACAAGTACACTTGGTCAATGACGCAATTACAATTTAATACCACTTATTCCTTGGTAATCTTTATGTTTAACATTTAATGATAAAATTTATTTTTATCATGTAATATTTATTATTTTTTTGTCATATTTAATATTACATTTCACTAGGTCATTTCGACCAGTAGACCTAACTCTCCATCTACGATTCCACTACTCAAGTACTACTACTACTCCAAAATTCAATTATCCAAACAAACAAAAAACTTCCAACCAAACGTCCTCAAGAGTTTAAACCGAACTATTTTTTATCAATCAAAATTTTTAAGAACTCCTATCGTACGAGTCAAAAGAAAATTCCCTGGTCAGCACAAATTTTATATTATATTTTTAGTTCGTTTGTTTGCTCTACAACTTTTAAGTTGATTTCATATAAAAATCTACCTATTGTAATGTGCCTCGTCTCGGAATTTCGGGAAAATTTTTGTGCCAAACGACTATATATGATAAGCGGAGACGAAAAAACAAAGAAAAAAAAATGTATATATATATATAGATAATTTATGTATATATATAAAATTTATATATATATATATATATATATATATATATATATATATATATATATATATATATATATATATATATATATATATATATATATATATATATATATATATATAT